>OZ026521.1:98662175-99280088 GCA_964019695.1 Loripinus fragilis | reverse complement strand
TTAAAATGTACTCCTGAACACGTTTACCACTAGGAGCAGTCTGATCAGGTTACATGTCGTTTGCAATAATTGCTACTAAATTAGACCATCAAATAAGCAAACAGACGACAATTTTCGGGAGTAACATGGGCAGGGTTACTATAACTATTTCTAACTATTTTTGTCCTTTTTTATATATCCTTTTCAACTTTTGTGGCTTTTCCATGGGTAGAAACCAGTACCGGGCCGGGTGAGTTTATGATTTGTGTGTTTATTATATGACCGGAACTCCCGAAGGCTCAACCGAAAGTGGTTTTATGGAGAAGACGGGAATCGAACCTGCGACCCCTGGTTTACAAGGCATAACGCTTATCCACTACACCACGGGGGCTTCTCTTTTTTTATATATCCTTTCTTGGTCAAAAATGACAATATCTAACGAAATCAATAACGGGGACAACTGATACTTTTGATGTGTTATCTTTTTATTATCTTAATTTTTAAAATATTAGCATATGAAATATTGACAAAGAATAAATATTGACGAGGGCAGGGTTGATATATAGTTACTGGTCATTCAAAACGCCTGTGGATTATATTCGGCTAAAGACCTTTTTGGCACGTACATTTAAAAATCTTAATTCTAAAATCATGACTTTCTTTTATATGCTGGCAATCAGTGTTATAGTCCAGGCGCTGATTTCTGTATAGGCCTTAGTTTTTGACTTGGCACAACTTACCTGCCAGAAAAGGTTTGACTGCAGAAATGCAATCCTGGGGTCTTCTGCAATACTCTTAGGTACGTCGTACAGTTAAATTGTGGTAGCAGTTTTGCTGTAGGACGTCATCTTTGAAAGTACCCTATCCTAAATGAGGTTTAGGTAAATTGAGAGGAAAACAGATCTCACGTTCAACCATTGCTTCCTATTCAGTATATTTCCCTTTAAATATATGCAATACATGTATGCAATGGCATACGACAGTAAAGCAATATTAAAATGTTGTATATATGGTATATAAGACGTGAAAATGCCCGACGGAAGGGGTGATTTACCCCACCCCCTGAATATAATGTATCCAAATTAAAAAAGAAATGAAATCTTCTCCATTTCTTAATTTATCAAGTAAAATAGCATACTTATAATCATATTTAAACATTATTCTTATAGTATGTTTGTCATGTTTTACATTTGTTACAAATCAAAGAAGAAACATACCACCTGAAATGACAATTCAGGAATGCGTGTATTACACAATTTTCAGTGTACATTCTCTGCTGCAATATATTGTATATGTGACTCATACTAGATTTATATATATATGGACATGACGATAGCCTTAAAACCATTAAATGAAGCCATTATGCGTTTGACCATTATACAACATGATATTAAGTTATTTACTTACTTTCAAATGTATAACTATCTAATGCAGTAATAGCATTAGATTATAGGCTACCAAACGACCTCCACAAATGAGGTTTGTAGACTGTAAATTTCTAAAACCAAATTATATTAGCCACATAATGAAGTGCGTATCCTTTTCAGCGGATAAGGCGTTACCCTGGAATAGCCAAATTCAATATGTTACCCCAATAATAATAGGAATTCCTATAGACTTAATATACATTTATTTCTTATTCTTACGTATCAATACTAACTTTTATTTGAAAGAAAATTATTAGCAATATTATTTCAAACTAAGTTTGGCACCTGTAATTACAGTTATATATGTTACTTTCTGCCAAGCACAATATTTAATGAAAGGACAGCACTATATCACCAATTGTCTAAGCCACCAAAATACATGCAATTATAGCTTGTCAGCTATTGACTACAATAACTATATTGATAGCTATGATTTGGGGAAAAACTTACACTTAATTCCTTAAATACCTTTTTTATTTACAATATTAGTTGAAATCGAGAAACGAAACATCAAATCAAACGTTAATCTTTGCCATAGCAAAACCTGTTTTAATCGTAACGGTTTCTGTCGCACATATGGTAAACGCCATGCCTATTTATATGGTTAAAACCGCTCTATATCCAATCATTATCCAGTTCGATGAAGAAACAATACAACTGATGTGAGTAACATGAACAACAATATTAACTCATATTAGACTAGCGTTCGTTTTGTGGGACATAGACAAATAGTACATGCCAAGATCAGACGCCACAGACTTCTCTACTGTTTGCTGACAGGATGTTCTGTTAAAATTTGAATAAGAATGAAAAACAACACCCAACAACCCTGGTGACGAAAATGGACTGGTCCATTTGATAAAAGTGGGAAGTTTCATTCGACTTAAAAGGGTTAAGGAGATGGTGACATTTATCATACCCTTTCTAAGGTTCTGCAGTTATAGAGCATTGAAACAGGATATTTTTTCCAAGGATCCTTATGGTTATACATTTTAGAGGTCAATGCTTATCACTTAGAACAACTCTCTTGCATTGTAAAGATCATATTGTAGCTGTTACAAAATGAATAGACACAAAGAAATTATTGGAAATTTTGTTTTGCAATATTTCTATCAATTAGGCGTAGTTTAAACGTGGAATTTGTTTATTTAAAATCATTACGATATTCAGCATGTCAAATGAGGACATAATTATTGATGCACAAATGGCATCTCATTACTCCTTTGTAAGTTCCAAATCAAACTAAATTGATGATAAATAGTGACGTAAATATAATATCAAATTAGTAAGCACATTTGATTTTAGTTCAGCAATGAAGGCTCATGCGAGCCTGTAAAAATATGTCATTAGACACATCAGAGCATTTGCTGCTTGAATATGTAGATGAAGACAAACGCTAGCTCCACTGCATCAGAATGGGGCATTAAACGGTGCATTTGTCCATGCGAGCTAGATACCAAAATCACATTTGGTGGTTCAAATCTTCAATTGAGCATGCATATATTACATGTGAGTGGTCAGCAATTGTTTTTTTTATTTTAAGGCAACGAAATTCACACTTGTGCTACTGTCAAAGATCAACTCGAAGATAAGATACTCAAAATCTTGTATAGTATATCACATAGCATATACACCAATAGCGGCACTGCCTTATCAACCTCTAAGATTTATACCTACCTTTAAAAGTTATAGAAGTAAGATTTCTTTTGGAGGTAAGCATTGCAAATATGACATGCATATTTCACACACCCTTTCTAGGCATTGCATCTAAGTCTTTCATTGATGACAAAGACTACTGCACAAAGTGCTTGTAAGAACAATTGACGCTTTGTATGTCTCTATAAATCACTACCCTCAACATGTTTTGTGTTTTATATAATATCCTATTTATGTGTAAGACATTTGTTTTCTGTCTAAAGAAGCAAGATATTTATTTTTAGAAAAAGCTGTTTTGATTTTAATTTTATATCACTTATTCATTCTTATGTTTATATACATATAGCGCTTTGTTATCAGGAATTATATTTACAAGACTCCTGTAATAATTTGGCCATGCCACATTCTGTATAGTGAAAATTATCGTCAGTTATTTAAGCATTGATTGCTAAAACTGAGTACTCGAGACCGAGGGGCCGTGGGGTCGAGCCTCACCGGCGTCAGTGCATTGTGGTCCTTGCTTAGTACTGATCCAAGTAAGTAAGGGTGCAAAGATCAGGAATCGATACAATCAAGTACCACACCTGACCCAGGATACCAATGGGAAAGTGAATTAGAAGTAAATGAGAATATGGGCAGCTAAGATTTACGGACACTATGATTTAACCCATATAAGCATAGCGTCCTTTTTGTGGCACAAATGCAAACAGTGGAGATCCACCTCAGACGCCGAGAAACGCGTCGTCTGATCAGGGTCTCCACTATTCGCTTACTAAACGTTCTATTAAAAGGGGTACTTACATCTGTGCCTACGCATTGATTTTCTTTTAACTATGCATATTAATAACTCATTATATACAAACTATGAAATGTATTTATCGAACTAGAAAGTTAAGAATAAGGCTTAGGAAGCAACCCTGACTAACTCCAGCTTTGAGATGGTACCTGTCTCTAAAGTTCTGTGTCCTAAATCTATAACTTTTTTTTTATTTCTATGATTTGTCATCTAGATTGACTCAAAAATACCATAGGCATTATATTAATACCAAGAAACCATTTGGATAAATTATGGTTTACGTTTTCTGAGGAAGTGATAATAAAATTTCAATACTTTTTCTAAAAAATTTACAAAAAACATTCAACATTCAATTCCAAAGATAGATATGTTATAGTCTTTGTCATGGTATCATATGATCACAAAAACATTCCATATATATTCTGCTGATCTGAGCCAAATATCATGAAAATCCAATACCGTAACTTTGTCATTTCCTTCCTCTTGTGGGTATAGCTCAGTTTTAGCAAAATTCATAATTTAGCTGAAATGAATCAATAACTCGACAGAAGGGGGTTGATTTTTAAATCTACTTCCACTTTTCTTATAGAAAGACATGTTTAGCCAATTTCAAATGATTCAAATGTCGAAAATGCTGAAGGCCATGGCCCTATGTCATGGCACTATGGGGCCAAGACAAAGTGTATCACTTCCTCAAGTCCTGCATGATATTGTTTAAGAAACATAATACCATAAGAATTAATGTGTGAAAACAAGAAGACCAAGCATTTCCTTTACATCCCAACTGAACTAAAGTAACCACATTTTGGTGTGGTGACCAGGATAAAGTGTAGCAGAGTCTTATCAAAGGTATCATAGAACAGTGTTCTACATGAATAAGTGAGGTCCAGAAACGAAGCTGTATGACTAGAATACACAGCCAGCTAAAGTATAAATGTTGCTATTTGATGGACATCAGTATCAGTTTTACAGAACAGAATGAACAGAGAAGATTTAAGCATTGAATTAGCAATACCTTTGGGCCAAGAGTTCTCTGTGACTAAAACAGTTAATTTTAACCAATAGGTTTGACAGGGGGTATTCTTGTGAACCGGTTTTTTAATGAGGCTTACAATTATAAAATCATAAATATAAGGTTCTTCTCCTGTATGAATTGACTTGTCATAGGATTTCTCTTCTGTATGAATTAACATTCTTAATAATGCTGCATATTAAGTGTAACATGCGTTAGATGTAGTTTTAACGTTAGAAACTGGATGTGGTAAGTACAGGTGTCAACAT
Organism: Loripinus fragilis; assembly: GCA_964019695.1. Classification (NCBI taxonomy): domain Eukaryota; kingdom Metazoa; phylum Mollusca; class Bivalvia; order Lucinida; family Lucinidae; genus Loripinus; species Loripinus fragilis. Next base: position 99,274,949 of record OZ026521.1, on the reverse strand, counting down.
ATTGTACCATTTTGGGTAATTTTATTGTGTAAGCATTTAATTAAATAAGAATCATGGAACTTAACATCAAAGATTAGTTTTTTTAGTTCTTTGCCAATCCGTAATAGGAAAAAAAAACACTGAACATATCAACTTCTACCAATAAACATACTAGCTTGGTGAATAAAACTAAGCAAGTATTCAAGTATGTTTTACACAAAAACATAATTATTGTATTTTTTACATTTCAATGAATTAGGACCATGTGTTTACATCAAGTTGAAAAATATGTTACTAGTCCTTGAATTTTATGAAATTTGGTCAACATATTCTTAACATATATGGATAGGTTTTATGTTGAAATGTTATCTTGACAAAGACCGCAACGTGTTCAAATTTTAATTCCTAATTTGACTGAATACAAAATATACAGTTGAAAATTGGGGTACCATGTCATAAAATGAATGCCCACCCACTATCCTAATACATGCTAAGCAATTGATAGTATCAACGAACTTATCAATGATATAGTTATTTCATAAAACACTTCTGTGCCCGTTACATGGTATGTCAATTACTTTAGAAATATTTATAACTGGGTACCCTAAGTTATGGTAGTGAATCATACATATGTTGTCATAAATTAACAATGGAATTGCATAAAAACTCAAATGCACCATAAATATAAAAGTAATACCCCTGGCAATTAATAAACATAATATTAATAAATTCCAAGCTTGGGCAGACTCCCATGTTAATTTCCCATACCTTGTAAGAGCCCCTTTGAATAAAAATGAAAAATACCACCCAATGTCACTTAAAATACGCTAACATATCAACGCTTTGTTTCAATTACTACAAGGACATGACGTTAGCAAGCCTCTGCAAAGGAAAGTGCCCTTAAAGCAGAACTGGACTGTTCCAACTAATAACGGTGGGTAATACCATTTGGCTAAAATGGATCAAGCAAATTTTAGTCTGTTCATGAGATGCTGGTATTTATCGTTACGTAAATGCGAACACCGAAGGCTCAGACGTTGTGTCCTTGATCCTCTGCTTAAACTCTCGACATGACCAAAACGTGCTGACTTGGCCGTAAAGAATAAACACAAACAAGTACATAAAGTATTGGAGAGATACGAGTACATGTATGATAGTCCTGACCAAATCCGCTCCTCCTGCTAATTAACTGTCTTAAAACACTGTAGGTCCAGATCAGATGGCTCCCGATAGTCCAAAGTTTTGTCAACCTTTTTTCTTTATTTAGTCAGTTTATTTTACAGAGGGGAGAAGGATCATTACCAGTATACCTAAGAAAACCGTTAACCAGTAAACAAAGCCGGACATCATCGGCTCGAGAGCGAAACGCCATGGCGTTTCGCTGGCGGCCCGATGATAAATGCTTGCTGGGGAGCTTTGTGGTTTTTCAGGGATGGGTGGGGGGTACCTGTATTCCAAAGGAAACCTACACCTTTGTGATTTTCCAGGGGAAAAATGGGATCCAGATCCTCATCCCACTCTGGATCCGGGTACTACACTATTGAATCCATTGTTATTGATGGACTGGTTGGAAAATCTAGTATGTTAAGGCCAGAATTGTTTTATTAGTTGATTAACGGGATTATTTTTCAGATTTAGGGTCGGGGGACGAAAAAAAAGGATCTGAAAATGACTAGTTGACTGGTTCTTTTTTAATATCTCCAGAAAAAAAACAACAACAGTAAATATAGTAAGGTAAACCAGCAGTATATATCAAATATTTCAATATTTCATCATTTTCCTAAAAAACTGGACAAGACAATCACTTTTAACAGTGTCACTCTCAAAATTACACAGACAGAACCTCAAAATACATTATTTTTTGCAAAGAAACAAATAACATTTAGAGTCGGCGGATGATTTTTTTTTAGAAAATATTTTTTTTCTACTTTCCAAAATATTACAAAAGAGGGTAGGGGGGGGGGGGGGGCGGGGGTAAATCACCTAATAAAAAAAATCTGGCCAAATGGAAAACATATATTAATTAAAATGAGACGTGACTACAAAACGCATTCTTACCAGTTTGCAAGTTTATCCACTAACCTTTTAGCTAATATCAAAGAACACTACTTTGATATGTTTTGATTAGATATCAACTTTTAGTTAGCTCTCTATTATTTAGGAGTTCCAATGTACCGGAAACCATTATTAGCCCATACTGTCTAATTTTGTAAGCGAAACTATGTACATACAACAATGGGCGATCGGTGAATCAATTTCATAATTTGTTTATTTATAGGTTAGCCGGAGTTCAAATTCAATTTATACTAATTCCATTAATCTTTTGCCACTTTTGTGTATACAATAAATCTATATTGTTCACACCTAGCTAGTATACAGTCTTTGGCCACGATCGACCTACCAGTGAAACACCATGCAAATGGCGATTCGCTGGTGAGCCGATGGTGGGTCGCCTTTATATGTTTACAAGTGTATTTTCTTGTATGGTTTGTCAAAAGCAAGACATGATGACTTGCCAACTGCAGGACTTGCTATGTCATGCTGAACCAATTGTTGGCACTCAGACGTCACACAGAGAACATTGAGACAAAATCGGTTTCTAACCATGATTGGTTTCAGAGGAGAAGATTTCAAAACATATGATATAGATTATATGATGGAAACAAGTCACGTGGCTATAATACTTACGGGTCAACGTTTAGCTATTTTGCAGTGGCTTGGTAATTATGGGGTTTTAATGTCAGTCAAAGGTAGGCTTGATAAACACTATAGGGCTTTGCAAATATTATGTATATAAATGCTCAGAATCGAAGATGGTTCTAACTGATTATTACCCTTTACCACCACATCATAGGTACCCCCATCTATATAACTTACAAAATCGGTATTCTTTGAATAGGCACAGTGTTTTACATCTATACTAAGCAAAAAAGAAACGTCCCGTGCTAATTTAATGCATGTTTAGACACGGATAAAATGTTGCATTTTCAGTCTTTTACGGCTTAATAAAGGCATGCATTGAAAGCATCGAAAATGAATATCACACCAAAGCTTTCTAGTCATTCTCAAAACACTTATCAGACAAAGTTTGTCACAAAAAGGTTTAAATGACCGCTTCAAATGCAAACGTCTCCGAAAGTCTTGGCCTGGAACATTGCACTTTAGTCCATTTAAGACATGCTTTCTTTGAATGCATTGAAGATCCCATAGAGAAAGTAAATTGATAAACTGTTGGCAATGGATTACCTTGGTTAAACCAGTTGGCATATAATCATCGTCTAAAGTAGAATAAATGATATCCTAACCTTGGATTTGAAAAAAGAATCACCAAAATGCGCAGTTAATATTAAGAGGTAAAGAAATGCTTTACGTTTAATTGCAAGGGAAATAATTTCAAAACGATAAAATGTTTGACATTCAATTTCTTTAAACTGTGAATTGAATGACATACTGTAAGATCCGTTTTCGGTTTATGAATATTCATAGATTTTGACAAAAATGAAAATTAATGTCGTTGCGCATGCGCATTGCATGTTTTTTTTTTGCTGTTTGAAACATTTTCAGTCACTGTTTGATATTTCTGCCATGAATGATGGAAAAAAGAAAATCCCTGTATGTAAATGGCTGCATGATGTCTGACAAGCAATAAGAATGCATATAATTGTTCTAAGGTATCGTTTTTGAGTTGCAATTTTAGGGACAATGTATGTGACGTTTCTTTTTTGCACAGTATACATCGGTTGTTTTCCATTTTTCACCTCTGTAACTCTAGTTTAGGTGGCGCAAACCCCTCCCCGCAAATCAATAGCTCCACCCGTCAAAATACACTGAAATGCATCAGACGTGCATCACAAAACACGTTGAAAATTGTCTATTACTAGGCAAGTTTCTGATCAACCGATGAGTTGGATAAGTTATACTGTAAGTTTGATGAGTTGGATAATTTGTACTGTAAGTTCGATGAGTTGGCTAAGTTGGAATGTAAGTTCGATGAGTTGGATAAGATGAGGATGAGTTCGATAAGTTCGATAAGTTGTACTGTTAGTTCGATGAGTTGGCTAAGTTGTAATGTAAGTTCGATGAGTTGGCTAAGTTGAGGATGAGTTCGATTAGTGGGATAAGTTGGACGGTAAGTTGGATGAGTTGGATAAGTTGAGAAAGAGTTCGATGAGTTGGCTAAGTTGGACTGTATGATGGATGAGTTGGATAAGTTGAGGATGAATTCGATGAGTAAGATAAGTTGGACGGTAAGTTAGATGAGTGGCCTAAGTTGGACTGTAAGTTGGATGAGTTGGAAAAATTGTACTGTAAGTTCGATGAGTTGGCTTAGTGAGATTGTAAGTTCGATGAGTTGGATAAGTTGAGGATGAGTTGGATCAGTTGGACTCATCCAACTTACCGTCCAACTTATCCAAGTCATCGAACTTATCCTCAACTTATCCAACTCATTGAACTTACCTTCAAACTTAGCCAACTCATCGAACTTACATTCCAACTTATCTAACTCATCGAACTTATAGTACAACTTACCCAACTTATCGAACTCATCCTCAACTTAGCCAACTCATCGAACTTACAGTACAACTTAGCCAACTAATGCAACGTACAGTACAACTTATCAAACTCGTCGAACTCATCCTCAACTTAGCCAACTCATCGAACTTACAGTATAACTTACCCAACTTATCGAACTCATCCTCAACTTAGCCAACTCATCGAACTTACATTCCAAATTGGCCAACTCATCGAACTTACAGTACAACTTTTCCAACTCATCGAACTTACAGTCCAACTTAGCCAACTCATCCAACTTACCGTCCAACTTATCTAATTCATCGAACTCATCTTCAACTTATCCAACTCATCCAACTTACAGTCCAACTTATCCAACTTATCAAACTCATCCTCAACTTAGCCAACTAAGCCAACTTACAGTCCAACTTAGCCAACTCATCCAACTTACAGTCCAACTCATCCAACTGACTGTCCAACTTATCCAACTCATCGAACTCATCCTCAACTTATCCAACTCATCCAACTTACAGTCCAACTCATCGAACTTACAGTACAACTTATCCAACTCATCAAACTCATTCTCAACTTATCAAACTCATCCAACTTACTGTTCAACTTAGCCAACTCATCGAACTTACAGTCCAACTTATCGAACTCATCCCACTTACGGTCAAACTTATCCAACTCATCGAACTCATCCTCAACTTATCCAACTCATCGAACTTACAGTCAAACTTATCCAACTCATCCAACTTATAGTCCAACTTATCCAACTCATCCTCAACTTATCCAACTCGTCCAACTTATCCAACTCATCGAACTCATCCTCAACTTATCCAACTCATCAAACTTACATTCCAACTTAGCCAATTCATCGAACTTATATTCCAACTTATCTAACTCATCGAACTAACAGTACAACTTACCCAACTTATCGAACTCATCCTCAACTTATCCAACTCATCGAACTTACAGTACAACTTAGCCAACTCATCCAACTTACAGTACAACTTATACAACTTATCGAACTCATCCTCAACTTAGCCAACTCATCGAACTTACAGTACAACTTATCCAACTCATCGAACTCATCCTCAACTTATCCAACTCATCGAACTTACAGTCCAACTTATCCAAATCATCCAACTTACAGTACAACTTACCCAACTTATCGAACTCATCCTCAAATTAGCCAACTCATCGAACTTACATTCCAAGTTAGCCAACTCATTGAACTTACTGTACAACTTTTCCAACTCATCGAACTTACAGTCCAACTTAACCAACTCATCCAACTTACCGTCCAACTTATCTAACTCATCGAACTCACCCTCAACTTATCCAACTTACAGTCCAACTTATCCAACTTATCAAACTCATCCTCAACTTATCGAACTCATCCAACTTACAGTCCAACTTAGCCAACTCATCCAACTTACAGTCCAACTAAGCCAACTCATCGAACTCATTCTCAACTTATCCAACTCATCGAACTTACAGTACAACTTACCCAACTTATCCAAGGCATCGAACTTACTGTCCAACTTATCCAAGTCATCGAACTTACATCCTCAACTTATCCAACTCATCCAACTTACAATCCAACTAAGCCAACTCATCGAACTCATTCTCAACTTATCCAACTCATCGAACTTACAGTACAACTTACCCAACTTATCCAACTCATCGAACTTACATTCCAACTAAGCCAACTCATCGAACTCATTCTCAACTTATCCAACTCATCGAACTTACAGTACATTTTACCCATCTTATCGAACTCATCCTCAACTTATCCAACTCATTGAACTTACAGTACAACTTAGCCAACTCATCCAACTTACAGTACAACTTATCCAACTCATCGAACACATCCTCAACTTATCCAACTCATCGAACTTACAGTCCAACTTATCCAACTCATCCAACTGACAGTACAACCAACCCAACTTATCGAATTCATTCTCAACTTAGCCAACTTATCGAACTTACATTCCAACTTAGCCAACTCATCCAACTTACAGTACAACTTATCCAACTCATCGAACTCATCCTCAACTTATCCAACTCATCCAACTTACAGTCCAACTTATCCAACTTATCAAACTCATCCTCAACTTAGCCAACTCATCGAACTTACAGTCCAACTTATCCAACTCATCGAACTCATCCTCAACTAATCCAACTCATCCAACATACCGACCAACTTATCCAACTCATCAAATTCATCCTCAATTTATCTAACTTATCCAACTTACAGTTCATCTCAGCCAACTCATCGAACTTACAGTACAACCTATCCAACTCATCGAACTCATTCTCAACTTATCCAACTCATCGAACTTACAGTACAACTTACCCAACTCATCGAACTCTTCCTCAACTTTGTCAACTCATCGAACTTACAGTACAACTTAGTCAACTCATCCAACTTACAGTACAACTTATCCAACTCATCGAACTCATCCTCAACTTATCCAACTCATCGAACTTACATTCCAACTTATCCAACTCATCGAACTTACAGTACAACTTACCCAACTCATCGAACTCATCCTCAACTTAGCCAACTCATCGACTTACATTCCAACTTAGCCAACTCATCGAACTAAGAGTAAAACTTATCCAACTCATCGAAATCATCCTTAACTTATCCAACTCATCGAACTTACAGTCCAACTTAGCCAACTCATCCAACTTACCGTCCAACTTATCTAACTCATCGAACTCATCCTCAACTTATACAACTCATACAACTTACAGTCCAACTTATCCAACTTATTAAACTCATCCTCAACTTAGCCAACTCATCCAACTTACAGTCCAACTTAGCCAACTCATCCAAATTACAGTCCAACTTATCCAACTCATCCAACTTACTGTCCAACTTATCCAACTCATCGAACTTACATCCTCAACTTATCCAACTCATCCAACTTACCGTCCAACTCAGCCAACTGATCGAACTTACAGTACAACTTATCCAACTCATCGAACTCATTCTCAACTTATCCAACTCATCGAACTTACAGTATAACTTACCCAACTCATAGAAATCATCCTCAACTTATCCAACTCATCGAACTTACATTCCAACTTAGCCAACTCATCGAATTTACAGTACAACTTATCCAACTCATAGAACTCATCCTCAACTTATCCAACTTATCGAACACGCAGTCCAACTTATCCAACTCATCCAACTAACAGTCCAACTTACCCAACTTATCAAACTCATCCTCAACTTAGCCAACTCATCGAACTTAAAGTCCAACTTATCCAACTCATCGAACTCATCCTCAACTTATCCAACTCATCCAACTTACCGACCAACTTATCCAACTCATCGAATTCATCCTCAACTTATTCAACTCATCCAACTTACAGTCCAACTCAGCCAACTCATCGAACTTACAGTACAACTTATCCAACTCATCGAACTCATTCTCAACTTATCCAACTCATCCAACTTACTGTCCAACTTAGCCAACTCATCGAACTTACAGTCCAACTTATCCAACTCATCCCACTTACTGTCCAACTTATCCAACTCATCGAACTCATCCTCAACTTATCCAACTCATCGAACGTACAGTCCAACTTATCCAACTCATCCAACTTACAGTCCAACTTATCCAACTCATCGAACTCATCCTCAACTTATCCAACTCATCCAACTTACCGTCCAACTTATCCAACTCATCCAACTCATTCTCAACTTATCGAACTCATTGAATTTACATTCCAACTTAGCCATCTCATCGAACTTACATTCCAACTTATCTAACTCATCGAAGTTACAGTACAACTTACTCAACTTAGCCAACTCATCCTCAACTTAGCCAACTCATCGAATTTACAGTACAACTTAGCCAACTCATCCTACTTACAGTACAACTTATCCAACTCATCGAACTCATCCTCAACTTAGCCAACTCATCGAACTTACAGTACAACTTATCGAACTTATCGAACTCATCCTCAACTTATCCAGCTCATCGAACTTACATTCCAACTAAGCCAACTCATCGAACTTACAGTACAACTTATCCAACTCATCGAACTTAGAGTACAACTTACTTAACTCATCGAACTCATCCTCAACTTAGCCAACTCATCCTATTTACAGTCCAACTCAGCCAACTCATCGAACTTACGGTACAACTTATCCAACTCATCGAACTCATTCTCAACTTATCCAACTCATCCAACTTACAGTCCAACTTAGCCAACTCATCCAACTTACAGTTCAACTTATTCAACTCATCCAACTTACTGTCCAACTTATCCAACTCATCGAACTAATTCCCAACTTATCCAACTCATCCAAATTACATTCCAACTTATTAAACTTATCAAACTCATCCTCAACTTAGCCAACTCATCGAACTTACAGTCCAACTTATCCAACACATCGAAATCATCCTCAACCTAGCCAACTCATTTAACTTACAGTCCGACTTATCAAACTCATCGAACTCATCCTCAACTTATCCAACTCATCCAACTTACAGTCCAACTTATCCAACTTTTCAAACTGATCCTCAACTTAGCCAACTCATCGAACTTACAGTCCAACTTATCCAACTCATCGAACTCATCCTCAACTTATCCAACTCATCCAACATACCGACCAACTTATCCAACTCATCAAACTCATCCTCAATTTATCTAACTTATCCAACTTACAGTCCATCTCAGCCAACTCATCGAACTTACAGTACAACTTATCCAACTCATCGAACTAATTCTCAACTTATCCAACTCATCGAACTTACAGTACAACTTACCCAACTCATCGAACTCTTCCTCAACTTTGTCATCTCATCGAACTTACAGTACAACTTAGTCAACTCATCCAATTTACAGTACAACTTATACAACTCATCGAACTCATCCTCAACTTATCCAACTCATCGAACTTACATTCCAACTTAGCCAACTCATCGAACTTACAGTACACCTTATCCAACTCATCGAACTTACAGTACAACTTATCCAACTCATCGAACTTACAGTACAACTTACCCAACTCATCGAACTCATCCTCAACTTAGCCAACTCATCGAACTTACAGTACAACTTAGCCAACTCATCAAACTTACAGTACAACTTATCCAACTCATCGAACTCATCCTCAACTTATCCAACTCATCGAACTTACATTCCAACTTAGCCAACTCATCGAACTTACAGTACAACTTATCCAACTCATCGAACTCATCCTTAACTTATCCAACTCATCGAACTTACAGTCCAACTTAGCCAACTCATCCAACTTACCGTCCAACTTATCTAACTCATCGAACTCATCCTCAACTTATCCAACTCATACAACTTACAGTCCAACTTATCCAACTTATCAAACTCATCCTCAACTTAGCCAACTCATCCAACTTACAGTCCAACTTATCCAACTCATCCAACTTACTGTCCAACTTATCCAACTCATCGAACTTACATCCTCAACTTATCCAACTCATCCAACTTACCGTCCAACTCAGCAAACTAATCGAACTTACAGTACAACTTGTCCAACTCATCGAACTCATTCTCAACTTATCCAACTCATCGAACTTACAGTATAACTTACCCAACTCATAGAAATCATCCTCAACTTATCCAACTCATCGAACTTACATTCCAACTTAGCCAACTCATCGAATTTACAGTACAACTTATCCAACTCAAAGAACTCATCCTCAACTTATCCAACTTATCGAACACACAGTCCAACTTATCCAACTCATCCAACTAACAGTCCAACTTACCCAACTTATCAAACTCATCCTCAACTTAGCCAACTCATCGAACTTAAAGTCCAACTTATCCAACTCATCGAACTCATCCTCAACTTATCCAACTCATCCAACTTACCGACCAACTTATCCAACTCATCGAATTCATCCTCAACTTATTCAACTCATCCAACTTACAGTCCAACTCAGCCAACTCATCGAACTTACAGTACAACTTATCCAACTCATCGAACTCATTCTCAACTTATCCACCTCATCCAACTTACTGTCCAACTTAGCCAACTCATCGAACTTACAGTCCAACTTACCCAACTCATCCCACTTACTGTCCAACTTATCCAACTCATCGAACTCATCCTCAACTTATCCAACTCATCGAACGTACAGTCCAACTTATCCAACTCATCCAACTTACAGTCCAACTTATCCAACTCATCGAACTCATCCTCAACTTATCCAACTCATCCAACTTACCGTCCAACTTATCCAACTCATCGAACTCATTCTCAACTTATCGAACTCATTGAATTTACATTCCAACTTAGCCATCTCATCGAACTTACATTCCAACTTATCTAACTCATCGAAGTTACAGTACAACTTACTCAACTTAGCCAACTTATCCTCAACTTAGCCAACTCATCGAACTTACAGTACAACTTAGCCAATTCATCCAACTTACAGTACAACTTATCCAACTCATCGAACTCATCCTCAACTTAGCCAACTCATCGAACTTACAGTACAACTTATCGAACTTATCGAACTCATCCTCAACTTATCCAACTCATCGAACTTACATTCCAACTTAGCCAACTCATCGAACTTACAGTACAACTTATCCAACTCATCGAACTTAGAGTACAACTTACTTAACTTATCGAACTCATCCTCAACTTAGCCAACTCATCCTACTTACAGTCCAACTCTGCCAACTCATCGAACTTACGGTACAACTTATCCAACTCATCGAACTCATTCTCAACTTATCCAACTCATCCAACTTACAGTCCAACTTATTCAACTCATCCAACTTACTGTCCAACTTATCCAACTCATCGAACTCATCCCCAACTTATCCAACTCATCCAAATTACATTCCAACTTATCCAACTCATCCAACTTACAGCCCAACTTATCCAACTCATCGAACTCATCCTCAACTTATCCAACTCATCCAACTTACAGTCCAACTTGTCCAACTCATCAAACTCATCCTCAACTTATCCAACTCATCGACCTTACATTCCAACTTAGCCAACTCATCGAACTTACATTCCACCTTATCTAACTCATCAAACTTACAGTACAACTTACCCAACTTATCGAACTCATCCTCAACTTAGCCAACTCATCGAACTTACAGTACAACTTAGCTTACTCATCGAACTTACAGTACATCTAATCCAACTCATCGAACTCATCCTCAACTTATCCAACTCATCGAACTTACAGTCCAACTTATCCATCTCGAGATGATTTTAATTTTGAAATAGTAAATTTCCAATTTTTCTTGCTTGAGATTTCTCAGCTTATTCGTTTTGCTAGAGTGTGCTCTAATGTTGATGACTTCAACAACAGAAACCTTTTTTTACTGCTAAATTATTAAAACAAGGTTATAGATTTCATAAAATTCGAAAAACATTTTCTAAATTCTACTACAGACACTCAGAGTTAATTGTTAAATACAACATTTGGTTAAAAACTCTTCTGCAACAAGGCATATCGGAACCTATATTTTATGGTGATTTAGTTTATAAATTCAAACGAATTGTTGGAAAACCTAATTTTAGTGATCAATTCAAAAAGATAGTAAAACGTTATATAAGGGTTGGATATAACTTGGATATCATGCGACAGTCTGCATGCCTAGTTTTAAACCCAATCACGGTTTATAGCTATGGTTTCCTCTTTAATTGCACGACGGTTGGTCAGGCCTCAGACTCTATGACGGCTCTGACGTAAAGCTTTAATCGGTGGGTTGGTGCCTGAGGCTTATCTGTAGCTGGACCCACCGTGGCTCGAGGTTTTCTTTAGCTCTGACTATCTGTGAGTCATAAGCCCTTTTCTTTGTTTCATCATGTTGTGTAAATTTGATTAGAATGTTTCTCCATGATGATACATTGCATTAGTTAGATAGCCTCCATGCGAGCTGAACATTTCTTGTACTTCAACAACAGCAGAATCTAGGGCGAAGATTTGGTACCGGTAAAATGCATTTAATCCCGGTGGCTTAGGCTGCTGTCCGTTCTAAGGCGGTGGTTCTGTTGTTGTTGACTTTTTGTTTATTGTTACTCCCATTGTGGGAGTCTGTAATTGATCTATGTTTTGTTGTACGTTGCTTTGTGTCCGTTCTAGTATTGCAATCATCTTGATGGGGAAGAGAGAGCTGGTTGCTTTGCTTAATTTGTCTTCCTGGTGTCTCGTGATGGTTGAGCGGCTCTTCCTCGCGGTGCCACAGGGTTTTCTGTGGTTTGTGATTGTGGTATTTCCTGATCATACTCACTTACTATTTTTTTAGGCAGAATGTTCTGCTTATTAGCTCTTATTTATTTCTTAATTACGGCATTAAAAAATATAGCACTACTGTGTGTAAATATCTGTTGAAGTATGTCTAATGAATGGCATATTGCTTTTGTAGCAATGTGTTTATTACAATTATTACACAAATATCTGATAGGCTATATTTTATATGATTTGAATTAGGTGCGCTGTGTTTATGAATGACTTTCTTGGAAGTCCGACATGTGAAAGCACACTTTTTGCTATGTTGCTAAATTAATTCAAAAGAGTATCCTATTTCAATTTATATAAAAAAATCATTGTCTGACTTACAAATTTGAAATCTTTGAACATTTCTCGTGTTTGGTATCAAAATGGAACATCTTCTGAATAACAATTTTCTGTCTTCTTTTCAATCTGGTTTCATTCCAGGACATTCAACTGAAAATCAATTAACGTTCCTGTATCATACATTTTGCGAGGCTCTCGATGCTGGTAAAGATGTGCGGACTGTCTTTTGTGACAACAGCAAAGTTTTTGATCGTGTCTGGCATATTGGCCTTTTATATAAACTTCGTGCTGCTGGGGTCACAGGTTATGTTCTTCATTGCCTCAACTATTACATTGTTTCCAACAGACAAATATTTATTTTGTGACAAAGATATCATTATATCAAAAGAAGCATCAATTTCTTGGTTATATGCATGACAATAGTAGCAGAAAAGTCTATTAAGTCGGCTGTCCTTGAAAAGGGTGATGAAGAAATATTTCGCAAAGTACGCGACCAGGATTTAAGAGCCAGGGAAGCTCGATATCATAACATCTGTCGCAGAAATTACACAAGAAGCAAAGCTAGACGTATATCGCACGAGGATCTAGAATCCTCCCAGTCACAGACAGTACATAACGCTGCATTTCAATTTATTAAAGGCTACATAGAAGAAAGTATACTGACTGGTGGTAACATGAACGACTATCTATGATTCGTGAAAGGCATCTGACATATCTCCTTGATAACTACCCTGAGTTCTATATAATGAACATTATAAAAATTATAAGCTAAAAGACAAGCTGCAGAAATGCTTAGGCAAAAAGCTATCATTCTGGCAAACTCACACAAAAAAACGAACGCTGAGTTATGCTGCAGATATTGAGGGAGTGGCTGTTGAAACAGCTTTCGAATTGGCAGCTTCTGATGAAATGCGCCTTCATGAATCTGCAATGGTCATCAGACGCCACATTAATGAGTGTAGAAGAGAAAGTAACACAATGCCATGACCCCCATCTGCTGCATGGTTATGGAGAGAGGAGGCCACCAGAGATTTTGTTAACCTTTTTGGTCTTCGTCATACCAGGGAAGACTGTCAAACATGCCAGTGCAAAGTCCCAGCGATATGCCCTTTCCACCGAAGAGGACATTTGCTATACAAACAGTGACTGGATCATGCCGAAACACTGCCTATGACAATAAGGTATCTCATAGGTAATGCTGAGGTTGTAACGATTCTTAATCGTTATGGACATGGTCAGTCATACGCTAGGACACTAGAACTGGAGACGGCTATGTGTAACTCTGTTACATCCTCTGAATCAGTTCTTCCAAGAACCATATCAAGGGACAATAACGCAGTTCTTCATTATGTTACAACAATTTTGATTTCGATGAGGAAACTCCATCAGTTCGGGAACAACACACTCTACCCATGGCATAGTTATTCAGGAGGTGCTGGATCCAGACAGGTTTGCACTTTTGACGGAAACAAACACTGTCCCCAAATCGAGAAACCGGTCTATTATACCTATATAGGTTGAAGGTAGGCCTTGTTACGTCCAGCCAAAAGTTGATCCCAAGTTCGACATTACGATAAGCAATGTTAATTGCAATTTTGAAGCAGCTGAGTTTGATCATTTGCCTGGCTTTTTTGTCGTGATATAGGTAGTTCTTTTGACACTCAGAAAGTTCCATCTTGGGCTGGATGGCTATCTCAAACATCTGCAGTGAAGGAGTCAACAATTACAAATGTGGAATATATGGCCCCACTTAATGAATCGATAAATGAAAATTCAACAGTGCAATAAATTTTACACTAATCCCTTGCTGCAAGTGGTGAGGTTTGTCAAGACTATGCTATTGTTACTTTTGACTTGGCTGTGGCCACGAAGGCATATGCTTTATACCCCGGCATCCAATTCAGGCTACCTTGCACCCCACCAGGACAATTTTCATGGGTGCCAAATTGTTAATTGGGACCCCCTGAATGCGAAACGAAGGTGTTCTAAAAAATTAGTTTGGGCTATGTGAAAATGCATGATTTCCATGGCAACCCATAGCGGATTTGAGAATGGGGGTATGCCTACAAAAGTACTCATATCTCAGTTGTTACTTATCCTAGACTACTAAACTTAATACCAAATTAAAGCTTAGACATAAAAATAAGTTGTGGTGCAAAGATCAGGAATCGATACAATCAAGTACCACACCTGACCCAGGATACCATGGGAAAGTGACAAACTCACAGTTAGACACCACAAACGAGAGCCAATAGGTCAGCCCTTTCCCAGCAGGTGACCACAAAGCACATATAAACAGACGCGCACAAAGACATAGCAAACACAAGACAAAAAACCCCATAAAAGATCCACAAAAGAAGTACCGCCTTGGAAGGGTCAGTAAAAAATTTACTGGAGGGCTTAAACCAGTTTAACGGCGCCAACCTCACCCTTAATTCAGATGTGGATCAAGACATATAGATATTTGGTTTGCATGAAAGACCCCTAACTTATCAATGCATCATCTAATCAAGATATAACAAGGAGATAAAGCAAAGATAAGGACTCAACAGTAGATAAAACTGAATACCGGAGCAAAAGGAATCCAACAGGTAAACCCCAGTGGGCCCAACAAACAGCCAGAGCATCAGGCCCCTACCATCTCATCAATAGGTAAGTCTTTAAGTAGGAACCATCATAGAGTCTGAAGACCGACCCACCGGTGTGCAATTAAAGAGGAAAGCAAAGTTTCCAACAGTGATTGTGTTGACTACCAAGCATGCAGTCTGTTGCAATACATTAATGTTATAGACAATCTTTTTATAATGGGAAATTATTTTAATGAACTGCGCTGAAAAATTATCAGAGCCAACAATCTTCTTCAACTTATACACCAAGTCACCATAGAAATCAGGTTCCGATAGTCCTTGGCGCAAGAGAGATTTAAGTCCAGCTTGGAATTTAGAAATCAAATTATAGTATCGTCTATAAAATTTTGAAAATGTTTTGCGAAGTTAATGATACCGTTAGCCTTGTTTAAGAAGTTTTAGACTTAACATTTTTTTTGCGAGTGTTGAAGTCAGCAGCATAGCTAGATGCTCTAGCAAAACGAATTAGTTGAGAGATATAGACCCCATAGAATGTAGAACGAGGAACATCACCATCTAAAATGGGAAATTGACAATTTCAAAATCAAAGTCGTCACGTTTATCACAAATTTTGATAGAAACAATATCATTAGAAATTGACAAATGCAAGTCTAAAATGCGGCTTCGGTATCAGAGGTATTGGCTTTATTCAGTTGGAGCTCTGAAGGGTATATTTGACTAACCATATTGTCAAAATAAACATTATTTATATTTAAAATATCGTCCAAGTATCTGAATGTAGTGTTAAATGCATCAATAACATCAGCCTGTTTATCATCAGAAAGAGACATCATAAAGTCCCTCTCATAACAAAACAGGAATAAATCTGCAACCAGGGGAGCACAATTAGTGCCCATAGGAATTCCAAACTTCTTGCCTATACAGCTTGGTGCCAAATCAAATAAAAATGTTGTCCAAAAAAAGGTCAGCGCATCACATACATTTTTAGACGACCATGCATGATCAATCTATTATCCCCGTGTTCATAAATTATATGAAAACATTAAAAATGTGATTCACGAATTGGGGAAGATGTACAAGATCAGTAATATCTCAGCTGCTTTTAGCCATAGGTTACTAAAATTTGTACTAAATGAAAATTTAGATATAGGTCTTTCATTCCATGGCCAAAAATGCAAGTAATCGTATTTGCATAATTTGAGTATTCATGAATATTAATATAATGCTAAAAAATAAGGGGAAAAATAGTAAAAAAAGTAAAAATAGGCTGATTTCATCCCAATATTGTCAGTGATGCATGTTTTAATGTAATCAATTGTACAATTTGACAAGTGCATTCATCCAGTGGTCCTATATGAATATTATCTCATTTGCATATTCATGAATATACGTGAAAACTTATAAAATGCGGGAAAATCACTTAAAAACTATAAACCTTGGGGAAAACCAAATTGTTTTTACGAAGGGTTCTCAGAAAAAAATGCACAGACAGATGAACGACACTAATGGCGGTGTGTGCATTGGGTGCAGGTTGGTCTTGGCCTTGGTTTTTTTACATGGACAAAATGTACAGTAAAATCTGTGTAAAACGGCTACTCTCAAAAAAGACAGTAAATTGGTTTTCAAGACCGATTATCGCTTAATGCAGGTCAAAAGTATTGCAGAATTTAAGCTAACATTTTGTCATTAAGTCTTTTGTTTTGTCTATTTCTAAGTGGCCGTTTTACACAGGTTTTACTGTACTTTGTTTTATATTCTTTTTTTACATACGTATATAGGCCGTATTGATTGAAAGGCGGTCTTGCTCGGATGTTTCTGTATGGCCATTCATATTCAAAATTCCTGCATACATTAAATAAAAACATATTGAAAGTTACAATGTACATATAATTCGATTATTACAAGTTACATGTACGTGTGAATAAATGAGCCATTACATGAAAGTTTGGCACATATGGCGAGTAGAGATAGCTCAGACGAGCCTGTTCAAATACGCAGACTCGCACTGTCCTCGCTGCTAAAGAATGGATATAGATGAAGGTTCATACACTATTTAGGCATATATCATTTATCTAGCCAAATCAGAAGCCGCTCATGCATGTTTAAAGATTTAATGACTACGCAACTATTTTCATTAGTTGGCCTATATGTACAGTACATACAGTAAAACCTGTGTAAAATGGCCACTGTCAAAAAGACAAAAAAAATGGTTTTAAGGACCTAAATGCAGGTCAAAAGTATTGCAGAATGCTCCAATTCTGCAATACTTTCGACCTGTATTAAGCCACCATTTGTCATTAAGACTTTTGTTTGGTCTATTTTGAGTGGCCGTTTTACACAGGTTCTACTGTACATGTAATTAATGCACACCTAGCAAAAGGATCAACTTGGTTTTAAACTGAATATACAATGTAGTATGACGGAGTGTGCCTTAATATTTTGGTTATTTACAAATGTACCAGTGAATATTGTTGACACTGATTAACCCTACGCAAATGGCCATACTAATCTAGGCCATTGTTTTGTGCTCAAACTATACGTGACGTTTCCCACGTTGTGCTATCTTCAACAGCGATTAATGAAAGGGTCAGTCTAACTCATGTAGAGTATTGGGCTCGAAATTACAATAACTCCTTGAAGTTAAGGAAGACTTAAGTTAAGTATTGATTTTTAGGATGTTAAAACAGCGTTTCAAGCTTATTAAAATCAAACTAGTTTCATTTTTTCTGTAGATCACAATGATATCTATGACCATAAGTACTGCATCGATCCAGGCAATTTATTAAACATTAAATGTAACATGTTGAAAGTTCAATACTTAAATTTAGTCTTCCTTAACTTTAAGGAAGATATGTAATTTTGGGTCCAGGCCTCCAGAAATACCAAAAGTGGTGGTATTAAATAGTTAATATGTTCATATTCATCAGACTTTAAAATTTGTTTTTGGGTTCTAAAAAGAACCGCCTCATCAGACGGTTATTTAGTGTACCCACAACATTTGTTTTGATTGAGAAAATAAGAAAACTATTTTTTGATTACACAGTCTTTTATGGAGAACTGATTGAATACTCAGTTTGCGTGCCAACTTTGAGAGGAATTATAGAATGCAAATATTACAACTATGTGGATATAAGGCGTAGTTCTGTGAATCCATATGAATGGGGTAAAATTAAAAACAACAAAATAAACATGATGATTTGGCTCATACAAAAATCTATGAACAACAACGGAGATTACAATCCGAAAACGGCGAAGCGACAGCAATGATGACGAAGAACATGCAGATGATATAGCCTAACCTGCATTTGTCAAGAGAAATCGGTTTTTGTTGTATGTTAAAACAAACACATAGATATACAGTCTGATTGGATACTTGTTATTACATGTCTATAGGATATAATAGGTATGCATGCCGTTCACAAACTTTAAAATTCTAGTTTGTTTCCGCGTTTGAGTTTGACGTATATTGTAGTTGCAAACCCTGAAGACAAAGTTTATCAGGATGTGGTATATACATACATATAAGATAAAACTATTAACACTCCTAGTCACTGTTCTAACCATCACTGATGATGTCATGACACAAACTGCTGCTGACGCCAAAGCACTGCGGAAGAAGCTGTTTGTAACAGACCAATACGACAAGAAAGTACGTTCTATGAATGACCAGTCACAACCAACAGGTACGTAGCAACGGTAGGCAATCGTAGGCATGTATTTCTAAAATCTATAACATCATAACAACATATTGTCGCGTGAAAAGTTTATGACTTTCAACTCTATTAGTAGTTAGCATAAAAGTCTGATAGCCAACGAAGGTTGCTATACGTCGATAACATACAGGAAATACCACCCCCTGGCTAATACATGTATTTGCACTTTTTTGTCTCTGTTTGGTAAGACATTGTGTAAAATTACTTTGTTCGAAAACTCATACATACAATTTTGACTAAACAAATGTGACGTAATGACCACAAAAGGACGTCATACCGCCACTAACGCCCAATCAAATTCAGCATATACGTCGTTGTTATTATATTGGAAACAAGATATATTTGTTAAACACAAGTGCCCCCAGAACATATGTAATTCACATTATAGATATTTTGAATTACTATTTATTTATTTTCAAAGGTAGGTAAAATCATATATTTTGGTATGCTTGTAATGGTTTGCCGGCAAGGTAAACAAATATGAATTACCAGTAATTAAAATGATATAACTACCTTTACTTTAATCTGTTTTCAAAGGTAGGTCAAAGATCCGAGTGCCACTGCCATTTATCTTGGTCTATTTAAAAAGGAAGAGGCTATTTACAGTTGACTGTCAATAGCCAAAAAACGTTAAAATGGCTATTTACAGTTGACTGTCAATAGCCAAAAAAACGTTAAAGTGGCTATTTACAGTCAACTGTCATTAGCCAAAAAACGTTGAAATGGCTATTGACAGTCAACTGTAAATAGCCATTTTAACGTTTTTTGGCTATTTACAGATAAATCAGATATTTTCATTGATGTTGACTTTATATTCGAACATTTGGTGGACAATTTCAAGTACAGGTGAATATTAGAGTCAAATAAATGTGTTTCTTCCATAATTAGTGCATGCTGTAGATCGTATTTGAGCCTGGCATGTGATTTTTGGGTATTTGACTTATGCAAAAAGTTAAGAAACACGCAGGCTTGTGCATCTACAAAGACGCTCCATTGGCATCGCTGTTCGTACGCATAAGTAGAAAATGATTCATATAAGAGCCAAACATCTAAAAAATGTACAAGTATGGATTTGCAGTCAGGTGAAAGGCAATTATTCTATGATTGTGACATTTCCTGATCAAGATTATAGAGCTCAGATTTCTTACGTGTAACATATATTCCAATGTCTCCTGATCAGACACCACATTCTGCGAAATCTGATTTGGATCTCGACTGTTTGTCTATATCCCATGGATGTATATATAGCTACTTTGACTTGTTCATAGCACAAGTTGTTTTTGTTTCTCGGAGTTACACGTGCATGTACGAGGTCTGATTATGTCCGAAATAAGCAACGCATTTGAACATTTTATTATTTCATTAATGAAATCCGATTTACATTTTCTCAACTAACAGTACATGTATGTACATTTTAACCATTGTGCCAATTTATATAGCTCAGTTAATTCAACGCCTGGAAATTTAACACCGAAATAGCTCTCAGAGTTTCTCTAATCAGTTTCTAGTCATATGCCGTGGTTACTTAAGAGAAACATCTCAGTGATACGATTCATTTAAGTAACCACAGCATATGCTTTTTGCTGTCGTCTTCTCGCCGAAACCATTAAGCTTTAGTGAGAGGCGACGATTCGGTAACCAAAAGTTATAGAACGACCAACTGTATTAATAAAACTATGCTTTTGCTGAATAAAGGAACGTCTCGATGAGACGGTTCCTCTGAGTAACTCCAGCATATCCTGTCGGCAGAGTTTGAGTCTGTATATGCATCTAATATGATACCATTGTAACGCAGATTCCCGAAATCATACTTCCGCGATGTAGAATTTGCAATATGTAGTCTCTATGACACTGTATTTGCGGTTGATTATAGTTGGGGGGGGAGGGGGGGGGGGGGGTTCGAGGGACATCTGTATTAAACGCTTAAGTTATTTGTGCACGGTCTTTAAATAACTTAAATGAGACAGCGGTACACTTGTAAGAGTTATTCTTGATTAGATCATTTTTATTGTAGATAGCTGTTCCAAGCTTTTTGAAACTCTGGTATCATTTTTTTCGAAAAAAAAAAAGTATATTGTGGAAAAACCTTTGATATGAGTTTAGACAATGTAGTAAACATATGTCCAATAATTAGGCTTAATCGTGAGAAAACCGGATTTTGTTGCATGCAGTCCCTTCTGGTGATAAGGTTTTCAAAACTATTGGACCTAGATCTGCTATGATCAAAGGGTGGTCCTTATCTCGATCTACACTGCTAAATACTCCGATAGTATGCCTGAATGTATATTTCGACTCATTATCACACGCTGGATAGGAGGCAATCGAAAACTCTAATACTGTCAATGAACGTAGATAAAATTGTTAGAAACAGTTTTTTATTGCCATTATCGTCTGACTGGCGACAAGTAGCAATCGAAAACACTGTTTCTATCGAGTTTTAATCCCCGTTCGTCGATTGTTCAGAGCGTTTTTGATAGCCGCCTACGCGGTGTGATTTGTATATGAAATCTTATTTTAAAACTCTACTCTCTTTATAGTAAGTTGTTTTTCAATTAAAACCATAAAGACCAGTGTTTTATGAGGATTATGATAAGACAACAAAGCCCCAGGGTTTATTTTCACACCTAACCATCGCATATCACCGCGTCTTTCCGGTAAACAGCCGAAGTCTATCGACTGTCACCAGCTTGAGACGGGTGAAGTGTACGAATATTCTACCTGTTAGAAAATTTCATTGTTGGATATGGCGAAACTATGGCAGGAAACTCAGTCCGCATTTTCCATCTTTCAAGATTATTTTCCATCTTCCACCTTTAAAACTTATAGCTAATTCAGATAATGTAAACACCCATGGATGTTGCATTAACAAGGGTTTTCAAATTTAATACCAGGCAGCGCGCACGTCAGCATCCAGAGTACCTGCTTGTGTCATCTTTGATAACCTATGCAAACAGTTTGTGCCTCTGGATCAAACTTTTTGCCACAATGTGTTGAAGGCACCTCGAAAGTACTTATAATCAGATGTTCCCAAGGACTTTTTTATGGAGGGGGTGGGGGCGAGATATTGAGCGAAATCAATGGCCAGGATCATCGGACATCGATGGCCAAGATCAGTGCGAGCATATGGTTTAAACAATATTTTATTCAATAAATCACAAAACATGTTATGAAAGTACATAGTAGAAATAGGATCTGACATTAAGCTGTGAGGCTTATTGTGGTCATTTCCTAATACTTGTGGATCTTGCAACATATATGAATGGTATAAGTAGTCTAAACATTTAGAGAGAGAGAGAGAGAGAGAGAGAGAGAGAGATAGATAGATAGATAGATAGATAGATAGATAGATTGTTTCGTTTTACATTTAATCAGGTTTACATATATCTAGTAGGTAGTTACCACTAGATGCGCCAACATCACAGGAGCACTATGTATTCTAACAAAAATGGGAGGAGGTGCTGAATGATTTGTAATTATTTGTTAGCTCGTGGTTGAGGACTGTCTCCCATGATGTGGCGTATTCAGTGGTTACAGCAATAGTCGGGAAGCATAAATGAACAGATTGATTTAAGAAGTGACTGAACTCCTACCATTGGGGACCATAACAAAAGTGTAATTATGCTGGGCAGAGTTAGGGAAATCTTCCAGAATTAACAATAAAATCTTGAACTTGCAGAAAGAGTGATTGATTGTCTTGCTCTGAAGCATTTTCACATCCAAATAGGAGGTCTTTAGTTGTGAAGGTCCTGAGGTTGTTTGGTAAACTTCTACTTGGAAAGAATAAGATTTGCACAGGAATACTAGGAGTATGTTGAAGAGTAAAATGTGAGTTTTATTTTTGGTCACTCTTTTTGCTGAGCCCAACCCGGGTGAACATGACAATCCAACATGACCACCAAGTCCGTCAGACATATATTTATAACTGGTCATATACTACTTCGCAAAAACTGCAAAAATATACACAAGACGAAGCATGGTGGCCAGGCAGGATGCAATTGTGGGATTCTGTTTTGCTTTAAGTTGTAGATTGTGGTATCCAATGGGTAGGAGTCAGTCAATAGGTATAGATTGAGATACAAAAGAAAGAAGGAAGAAACATAAGAAACAATAAGCATGGCGTTTAAGATGTGACTTAAGTGACTGGGTGGTATATATGCATACATACCTACACACTTTCACACACACACACACACACACACACACACACACACACACACACACACACACACACACACACACGCACGCACGCACGCACGCACGCACGCACGCACGCACAGAGAGTGGATTGGGAAATCTTGTTAAATACATTATACATATATACAGAAAAGCAAAACTTAACCATTTCGTTCTGGTTGCCGGATAGCAGGTTCTTTGGCAGACTGTGAAGACCCTGATGAATTCCCGCATAACGCGTTACCTCAACAGGGTATGCACAGCCTGCCAAGGCAATAGGACGGCCATCAAGGAAGAACACACAATTTTGAAAAGTCTTTCCAACAACCATACACAAAATGGTCTACTCCATAATTACCAGCACGAAAACGTTAGATTAAAGCTTAATGGTACATTTTGTGCTTGCGGCGGTGGCGGCATATCGGGTTACAAATTTATTTAATACCGTTACATGTGCATGATTTATCAGTGGTCACAATATGGCGCTCAGCATATACATATACAAAGGAATCATAAGAAAATGTTTACTTCTCTCACATGTTACTTCTCTCACATGTCCTTTGAGAATACAGAAAACTACTCCACAGTTCACAATTCCATTCTCTATTCACTTATATACAATTCCACCCAGACACTGAGTCACAAAAGTCACTAAACCATGTTTTCAACAAAAATAACAGAGAGCGCACAAAATGTCAACATTCACCATTCACAACCGGAACTACATATTGAGCATATGCTCAATCTGGTCACGGTCATTGCGATCTTCTGAGTGCATAGGGAAACAATGTTCAAGGCGTCAACAATACGTCGTCGAAAATCATAAAAATACAAAACAATGAGTTTTCGGACAGACCGCGCAAGTGCACATTCTGCTCGAGAACCTTGCATATGGCCAATGATGACGCCGAAAGTAATTTATAAACATCATTAAAGTCTCCTCTCCAGAATAAAGGTTGTCACACCTCTTAATCACGCGTCACGCACCACGGGAGTTATATTGCCACCTGGTGAAGTACACTAATCCTGTTTATTGGGACAGATTAAGCTTTTGGGTGATACTTAAGTGAAAATAAAAATAGATTATATGAAAAGATTCTATTCCACTAAAAAAAACTTCCAATATCACCTCCTCCGCAACCCCCAACCACCCCCCCCCCAAAAAAAAAATAATAATAATAAAAAATGAACGTATCCGTTTATCTCGGAATTACAAATAATAGTCGCGAAAAATGTGCAAAATATGAAACCTGTGCATATTGCACAGGTTTCATTTCATATTTTGCACATTTTTGCACATTTTTTATATTTTGCACATTTTTCGAAACTAACTGTTTTTAGCAAAGGCCTTTTGGTGTAAACCTTTTACAAAATATAAATAAATCTCAACAGGCCGAAAAGAAAATTAATAATGATAGAAGGAAAGAAAAATATGGATGGCTGTCTCAATGAAGAGCATGTTAAATATATCACATGGATCCTCTCTGCGAGACATCCATACTTTGTATAAGGGAGTAGAGAAGGTTCAGACGAGTCATCGCATATGCCGACACGCCTTCGCTTTCCAGGCTCGAAAATGCGTGAGGTATAAAAAACCAAATCCCTGTACTGGCCCTCGTACATAATTTTGCGGACTGTAATTTATTGCCAAACCCTTAGCTGTCTCATGACAACTTGCATGTACACAACATCAAGAGGCAGTATAGATCAAAATCAGACAACTCCTATAGGAGTTATCTGTTATTATCAGATCATGACTCACTCTTGTTTGATATATAATTAGTCAAAAGCAAACTATATGATTAGTCAAAAGAACGGTTACGATCATGAGTTTGACGAATAATTGAGTGCACGGTAGACCCAGATGAGTTGTCTATTAAAGTAAAGTATTACTAAATGCCTATTTGATGCCAAATAAATTCAATCCAGATCTGGGCGGATATTTTTTTAAACAAAAAATTTGTGAGAAAAGTTTCCAAGTCTTAAAATCACCAACAAAGACAAGGCTGCTCGTGTCACTCAGGAATTCTTCTTACTTTGCACTTAAAGTCATATCAAAATAATGCTAGGAAACTCAAGATTAACTGCTTACCACATCTTTGCAATTAGTATGTTTAATGTCTTGATTCTCTTTTTCCGCTAACGGAGCGGGAAGCCGCACCATCATGAAAACAAATGCTTCAACAAAAGCCAAAATAGGATTTCAGCTAAATAAAGGGATTAGTGAACAAATTTGATATAACAATTAACTGACTGTCATTTGCCAAAAAACGTCGAAATGGCTATTGACAGTCAACTGTAAATAGCCAAAAAACGTTAAATTGGCTATTGGCAGTCAACTGTAAATAGCCATTTTAACGTTTTTTGGCTATTGACAGTTGACTGTAAATAGCCATTTTAACGTTTTTTGGCTATTTACAGTTGACTGTAAATAGCCACTTCGATTTAAAAATGCCTTCCCAAGAGGAATGTACCTGAAAAATATTCTGTTCCAGCTTGGACTACAGTGAAACATATGCGCGGAACCAGAGGGGGATGGGGGGGGGGGGGGGGTACGGGGGTCCAGTCCCCCACTGAAAAATCACAAACGATAGTTTTTTTAGCAATACTGGTGCGGATCCCCTTCAAATTCACAAAGCTGCCAAGCCAGCATTCAATGATGTGCTATCATCGGCTCGCAAGTGAAATGTCATTTAAATGGCGTTTCGCTGGCGGGCCGATGATGCCCCCTTTAAGTGGTATTTGGAATTTGAATCCTCTCTCCAACTTAAAATGAATTGTCGAACATACAATGATACCTCTTTGTAATACCGTGCTTAAATCATTCATTTCAGTTGTTTTTGTAAGTTTTCATCTACTGGCTATTAATGAACTCGATGAAGTTCGGGAAACACTAAAAACTTCGGGATATCTTGAAGTGCAGTGGAAAGACGAATTTCTAACCTGGAACATGGCCGACTATGGGGGCATGTCGTATACCTTCTTTCCTCAAGATGATGTCTGGAAACCTGATGTTGCTCTGAAGAACTCTGTGGTGGAATACAAGGAGTTAGGAGTATCCACACTGAATATCAACGTCGGGAATACTGGAGATATAATATGGCTTCCTTTCCAAGTAGGTTTTCAAAGTATAGTCTGGTTCCCTCCCCTAGATTTACCGGCGAATTGAGACGATAACAAGGCACCAGTTTATTCAAAGTACTGTAAATTCAGAAATTTTCGCGAGGGTTTGATTTTCGCGAAAATAAAACTCACGCGAAATGGCAAAACTATTCTACCATTTACTGATGTAGGTAGAATTCTCGCATTTTTTGTTGTTGCGTTTATCATAGGACGTTAATAAAGCCATTCAATAAAGACGATAAACTAGTGGTTTACAGATTTTCGGGAAACGTTATGCCGTCCATAACAACGTTGCGTACATAATGACACAATAACGATTTCAAAGTAATCTTAATGTCATATGATAAATTGAATCTAACATCCGTGCTCTTGTATTTTTGAATTTATTAAACTCAATGCGAAAAAGAGATAAAATGATCGGCAAGCCTCGCATTTTATCTTTTTTCCCCGACTCGTTTAATAAATTGAATATAACATGAGCACTCATGTAAGATCTTCTGTTTACAGTATAGTAGTGGACCAGAGCCATGGAAAAGTAAACTGCTAAAGTTGGTAGGGTTGGAAAGTTCATATAAATATACACATCAGATATCCGGCTTGCATGACGTCGCAACATACTTTTCTTTGGACGTCCGTTCAGTACTAGTGAATGAATGACTTATAATTTTATCATATATTTTAAAGACACATACAACTTCCGAAAGCTGTGCAATTTGCAGAGCTGCAAACACAAACTACACATATTGATTGGCTACTGCTCACAATTTATATACGAATAAGTTGCAAATATTCAACATAACTTCGAAAAGATTTTAAAAAATCAAACAAATGCAGCTGAGAAATTTCGAGATGAAACTGCAAATAAAATATGTCGTTGTCGGCTTAGCACAAATGTAATATGGTACAAAACTGTGCTGAAGTTTTGTCGTCATTTTTATCCTATCTTCCTGTACACATGGACAGGTTTTCAATTAAACGAAACTTCAGAAAGGCACTGGCCCTTCTTGCTGTAATATCAAGATGCATATGATTCTACTGTCTCTCGTGTTTATACCAATTAACAAAAAGCTTATGACAGTTTATGAAAACACACATTAAATGAAAGATGTGGTCCTCATACGCCCATAGTTGTTTAGATATGAATCACATTTTAATAAATGTAGTATACATGTAACATGGTCAAACTGACTACCCAGCAGGCACACATTGTTGACTCAACATAGATTCAACGTTGATTCAACACCTTGACGTTGAACCAACGTTGAAATAATGTTGAGTCAACAATGTGTGCCTGCTGGGTAAGTAGTCGTCTATATAACCACTACTGAAACAGGGAAAATGTGACAAGCAGTAAGTCATCTGCTAATCCATCCAGCTAGAGGTCTTCAGGACATAATGACCCTCACGCCTCAAAATTCAAATCGGTTTTATTCTTAGTTCTCCACCTTAAAGACAAAGATTACTGTCCAATAGAGATCATTAAAGGATTAACTGATAAGGGACAGTTTCAGTATCTCACAAAACTAATGGGGCCTCAAGAGGGGACTTACCTGTATGCAACACAATTTCATTCACTAAGATAAAGATCAATTTTTTATCATAAAATACCTAATCCCTATATGGGGCCACTTTATTGCCCCAGTAAGGAAGTCATAATCACCTCATTATGGCTGTCTCTTTGATCTGCCCAGTATGACCCCTGGAGAGAGTCATAATGAGTGGTACCAGTATTATTGCTCAAATATTTGTCCCTTTAAAGACAAAGATTACTGTCCAATAGAGATCATTATAGGATTAACTGATAAGGGACAGTTTCAGTATCTCACAAAATTAATGGGGCCTCAAGAGGGGACTTACCTGTATGCAACGAAATTTCATTCACTAAGATAAAGATCAATATTTTATCATAAAATACCTAATCCCTTTCTGGGACCACTTTATTGCCCCAGTAAGGAAGTCATAATCACCTCATTATGGCTGTCCTTTTGATCTGACCAGTATGACCCCTGGAGAGAGTCATAATGAGTGGTACCAGTATTATTGCTCAAATATTTGTCCCTTTATGGAACATTGGACCCTTGGTTACCCATTTAATTCCAATCAAATAATCTGATCGTTTATGATTACATATGTTTTAAGCAGTTGATGATTATGGGCGAAATAATGCTGAAGTGGTGTAAATTTAATTAATTTATTTATCTATTTTCTTTGTTCAGATGTTCCAGTCCTCTTGCAACGTAGATATAAAGTATTTCCCATTCGACATACAAACATGCCAACTGAAATTTGTGGCCTGGAGTTATTCAAAAAATGAAGTAAGTAACCAGGGCTGTCTCTGCCATTAGCCATTGTAGCCATTTGCTACTAAAATGCAGAGTGACTAAAAATATAAGTCATTGTTTAAAAGTACACTCTAGGGATTTTAAAATTTACATATCTGCGAAAAGGTGTATTTTGATCAGCTTTGTTGCTTTTATTATTCCCTCACACTTTATTATTTTGACATATTTAACTCTTTAAATGCGAGTTTTTTTCAATACCATTAGGGTGTCAAACATTTTGGATCAAGATCAGGTCCAACAATTTGTCGGGTCTGATCTGGGTCCAAACTGTTTGCAAAGGTTATAAGTAGATGACGAAAGTTGATGCTAGCTGGCAGAGTTAAATGAAAAAAGTCAATAAGCAATGCTTATTAGATAACCCCCGCACAGTAAGAGTCAGTGAAAAAACTTGGCAAGTTATAGTTCAAACAAGAAGACCTTAGTTTTGATAAGAAGATTTCAGTAGAATCTGTGCAAACAAAAATTATAAACTCCTTCGTGCATATGTTCAATGTGTCTACATTGTGTCGGCAAAGTATCAAATTGCTCCATCAAAAGCTGTGGTAGGACTTGATCTGCCCATAAAGGCACTATCCATGCATATACAAAAGCCATATAAGGGAATAATCGTCTAAGTTCTCACAGCTGTCATTTTGTCAAAATTATTTTTTGTGAACCAAACTCCTTCATGCATATGATCAATGTGTCTACATTGTATCGACAGAGTATCAGTAGGAGTTGATCGGCCCATGAAGGCACCATCTATGCATATACAAAAGCCTAATAAGGGAAAAATTGTCTAAGTTCTCACAGCTGTCATTTCGTCAAAAATTATTTTTTCTGAACAAAACTCCTTCATGCATATGTTAAATGTGTCTACATTGTATAGGCAAAGTATCAAATTGCTCCATAAAAAGCTATGGTAGGAGTTGATCGGCCCATAAGGGCACCGTCTATGCATATACAAACACCTTATTAGGGAAAAATTGTCTAAGTTCTCACAGCTGTCACTTTGTCAAAAATTATTTTTTCTGAACCAAACTCCTTCATGCATATGTTCAATGTGTCTACATTGTATAGGAAAAGTATCAAATTGTTCCATCAAAAGCTGTGGTAGGAGTTGATTGGCCCGTGTATGGCCTATAATAGCATAAGCATAAAACACTATATTAAAAGCCATTTAGAACTACAAAGGGAAATAACTCTAATAGAATTGGCCCCTAGCCCTTACTTTTTTGTCTAAAGTATTTGTCTTGCTTATATGAACATGTTCGCAAGGTTTGATGAAAATCCAGCAATGACTCTTCGAGTTATTAAGGAAACAAAGCGTTACGGACAGACGGACGGACGGACGGACGCACGGACGGACGGACGCACGGACGGACAACGTGAAAACAGTATACCCCCTACAAACAAAGTTTGCGGGGGGTATAATAAAGATTAATTTCTTGATACTACTTTCTGGCTAAAACCCTGGTTTAAGTCAATTTCATTTGGCTCCAACTTTTTCCATTTCGCCAACGTGTTGGTTTCAACAAATTCTTAGCCAGGGTATGCCTAAGCAAAAAGTAAAAATTCATTAAAGCCCAGCGTTCAAAACACATGTCATTGGCAAACAGTAAAAATTTAGATCATGATTTTGAGGATCACATTTTGATCATTTTCTGAACTATCAATCTATAAAAAAAGCCTCGCATTTTATCTCTTTTCCTCGCCTCGCTTAATAAATTCAATAAAACATAAGCACATATGTAAGATCTTATATTAATCATATGTTGGCTTTCAAATCAATTTACCATAATTATCACTTTAGATTCACCAGAACGTTAAACAAGAACAATGAGAGGGCAGTGGCTCAGCGGTAGAGTGCTTGACTTGAGACCAAGATGTTGCGGGTTCGAGCCTCACCGGCGTCACTGCGTTGTGTCCTTGAGCAAGGCACATTCATCCTTCATTAGTACTGGTCAACCCAGGGAGACATAACAGAAAAAATGCTGACTGGGACGTAAAGAATCAGTTCAAACAAAAACAAAAACAACAACAACAATTTAACAGGACAAGAAAATAAAGAATACCAGGTTCCCGTTTTTTTTATATCAAGTTTACAAGGCAAGGGTTCGAGAACGCTTGTTCAATTGCAATGCTCTGCTTAACGGTTCAACAAGTGTTCTCGAAGTCAAGCTTGGCAAACTTTATATATATTGGTTCACCATTTCAACTTCAGACGTTGTCCTGCTAAAGATAAACATAGTTTATCAAGTCAAGATACAACAATTCACTTAATATGAGATGTACAGTAGAACTTCAGTGGCTCGAACTCTTATGGCTCATTTACCTTGGCTGGGTAGAACTAAGGGTATTGTCACTACAGGTCATTTTATGCATAATCCACCCTGGATGGCTGGAACTACCCTTGGCTAGAACTATGTTTCGTGGCCCCAAGCCTGTTCGAGCCATTGAAGTTCAACTGTAAATAAAAAAGGGGTGAGAACTATCAACTACTCTGAATATTATACGATTACCATTAGGAAGGAGAAGAACAGAGTAGTCAAAATATAGCAGCTTGTGTAAAATGACCACTCAAGAAGCAAAAACAAAGATCTTAATGACAAATGGTAGCTTAATGAAGGTCAAAAGTATTGCAGAATGCTCCCCTTGGATCATTCTGCAATATTTTTGACCTGCATTAAGCGATAATTCTAATGCACTTGCAAATGCAACGCGACGTTTGATTGGATAACGTCATAGATTTGCGACAGTATATCCTGCGATATACTTCAGCAAACCCGACGTCATTACGTAACGTCGCTTTTCATTGGTTGGCAAGTGAATAAATGCAGCTGGCAAGCGGTTTAATGCAGCTAGCAGACGCTGGACGTATAGGCGCAACAAAATACATTTTCACTGTTTTTAAGTGAAATATTAATAGTGCATTAGAATGGGGATAACCATATTCAAAATTTACTTGCGGAGATATATCGTCGGATATACGTTCAGAAATCACGTTTTACGGCTCCGCTTACGCGTCGCCGTAAAACTAAATTTCCGACCGTATATCCGACGATATACCTCCCCAAATGAAAATTTTGAATACAGATATCCCCTAATTGGTCTTGAAAATCAATTTTCGGTCTTTTTGAGAGTGGCATATTAAATGGACATTATGTGGGGAGGAATGCAATTCATATAACATACATCATAATGAGGGTTGACATAATCTTAAAGTGAAGGTTATAAAGGGAAAGGGCGTCTTTGCTATATATTTAAAGTTGCATAGGAGATGATGCATTGATAAGTTAGGGGTCTTTCATGCAAACCAAATATCTATGTGTCTTGATCCACATCTGAATTAAGGGTGAGGTTGGCGCCGTTAAACCGGTTTAAGCCCTCCAGTAAAATATTTTACTGACCGTTCCAAGGCGGTACTTCTTTTGTGGATCTTTTATGTTTTTGTTCTGTCTTGTGTTTGCTATGTTTTGTGCGCGTCTGTTTATATGTGCTTCGTGGTCACCTGCTGGGAAAGGGCTGACCTCTTGGCTCTCATTTGTGGTGTCTAACTGTGAGTTTGTAACTTTCCCATTGGTATCATGGGACAGGTGTGGTACTTGATTGTATCGATTCCTGATCTTTGGACCCTTACTTACTTTCATTGCTATTTAAGCCCATTTAAGCTTCGTGGTTCTGGCTGCAACAACGATTATCACTCTTGGGCTTGGCAAACGTTAATACACGGAAAAGAATGCTTATCCGTTTATTATGTGGGTAGGAATGCAATTCATATAACATACATCATAATGAGGGTTGACAAAATCTTTAAGTGAAGGTTATAAAGGGATAGGGCGTCTTTGCTATATATTTAAAGTTGCATTGTTTTGCACCCTAATGACAAGCTAACTGTATGAAATTTAAATAAAACTTTATTATCTGTAAAATACAAATACATGAGAATAATAAAATAAACTGTCTTGTAACATGTCATGTCAAATGTGTGTTTTGGTTCCATGTTCCGTTAACTTAACAGGTAAATGGGAACATACAGCCGATGCTGTGACTACAG
This sequence comes from Loripinus fragilis, assembly GCA_964019695.1. NCBI lineage: Eukaryota > Metazoa > Mollusca > Bivalvia > Lucinida > Lucinidae > Loripinus > Loripinus fragilis. Next base: position 99,241,928 of record OZ026521.1, on the reverse strand, counting down.
TAAACAACTTTCAAACAATAGAACAGAGTTTGTAAACATACAGATACAACAATATGGACATATTTTATCTCACAGGAAATGGCCATTTCCATTTCCTGTGAGATAAAAATATGTCCACAGTTGTATATTGCACAACGTCAGGAATTCCATATAATTCAATGTATTTAGATTGTTGCAAGTTTTTTCTCTACGCTACAGCTTGAGACTATATTAGTGTGCTTTTGGTGTCAAGTGAAAGCTCAATAAAAGAGGAAAATATTCCTTTGATTTTTATTTAATTTCATCCATGCGTTTTGAAGCTGCAGAGGTTTAAACAATTTGCAAGATTTTTTGACAACTTTTGGACAACGTCACAATTGACATCAATGGCAAAGTGGCTTTTTCAAAATTTTGTAAAAGTTAAAACTGTTGCATTTGAGATGTGCTAGGTCGAAACCTCATCAAAAGTGTACAATGCATGCATCTGTTATTAAACTTTAAGCCCTTCAGTAAAATATTTACTGACCGTTCCAGGGCGGTACTTCTTTTGTGGATCTTTTGTTTTTCTGTCTTGTGTTTGTTATGCCTTTGAGTGTCTGATTATTTGTGCCTTGTGGTCGCCTGCTGGGAGAGGGCTGACCTCTTGGCTCTCGTTTGTGGTGTATAACTGTGAGTTTGTTACTTTCCCATTGGTATCCTGGGTCAGGTGTGGTACTTGATTGTATCGATTCCTGATCTTTGCACCCTTACTTACTTTTACAATAATAACTAAGTTATTGCCAATTAATCTTGATATCACACAATAAAGAGGTTATTGTAAACATGAATATGCATTGAAGTCTATGGGAAATTAATTTTGTGAAATTACTTATGGTCCTTGACTGTATTTGAAGCAAATCTATAGCTTAACAAAGCGTCAACTGAATATATATTATCTAAAATATTATAATACATAAAATATCTATAAAAGTAAAATAGTTTACCATTGTTTGTACCATGTTGACTAAGTGCCCTGAGTTTACTTAAATATCAAGTACAACCACATATTAAAATGCAATGCTCTATAAGTAAAGCACATCATAGAAACACAACGGTATGAAAATGACCCTTGATTGTAATTCACATAAAGCAAAAGTACACTAGCTATGACAAAACATACCTCTATTTTATAGAATCTATTTAATTGTATACAGACCTTTTTTTACTAAAAAACATTCTGCCTCCAATTACTATTTGTTAAGATGCGGATTGGATGCGTCTTCAGACGCATTCAATCAGCATCTTAACAAATGAGCTCATGAAGAAATCATACAGTCATGAGTTGTGGTTTGTTGGTTTGTTTTGTGGTTATCGTCCCTGTCAATATATGAGGTCATGTCGAGACGGTCAGTTTACATAATCTAACTTTTCCTGGGCAAGCGAACACTAAGCAGTTAACGGGTACTCAATGCACATACTTTAGCGTGTGCCCAACAACATCCCCTCTTAAATCAGTGGAAGGAAGAGAATGACCATAGAAAATATTTCATGATCAATCCCCATGAAAACATGGGGCTGGACTGAGATAGAACTCACGACCCAAGATCAGCAATCAAACTCGCTACCTACTGCGCTACAGGGCCTGGCTCATGAATTGTGGTAAACTTCTATGGAGATATGTGTTTTTACCACAAAAAGACCAAAATATTTCATTTTGTCACATATTTTGATTTCAGGTAGACATGCGTGCAGGTGTTAACGGTATCGCTGTAGATCAATATGAGCAGAACTCTGAATGGAACATCATTGACACACAGTCATCAGTGGAGCAAGAGTCTGGTGAGGCATCCATCATTTTTACAATGAAGATACAGCGGAAACCACGCTATCTGTTCATTGCGATCATATTTCCACTCTTCACATTGACAATTTTGAATCTCTTTGTGTTTGTATTGCCTAGCAATGGAGGAGAGAAGGCCAGTTATGCTATCACGGTATTTCTGGCTTTTGCTGTTTTCTTGACAATTGTCACAGGTTCCCTTCCAGAGAACTCGGATTCCGTGGCTGTGTTCTCGATATATGTTGTAAGCCAGACTTGCCAAAGTACAATAATCACTGTGATAGCAGTGATTCTGATAAGACTACACAAACTTGGCTCATCTGTGCCTGTACCTGGCTATATAATTTCATTTGTAAAATTTGTAACATGTAAAAAGTGTAACACTCGCTCATCTGTGATAGAGCCGGAAAGGCACAAAATAAACGGAACTGTACCAAGAGAAACAGACAATATTAACAGTTCCACCGCTAGTATCCCTAATAAGGAAGCCGACGACACTGATGACACTGCACAAGACGACATATATGACTGGAGAAGAGTTGTGAATACTTTAGACTGGTTCTTTCTAGTTTTCTTCTCTATTGTTGCATTTATTTCAACCTTACTGTGTTTAGTATTAGCTAGCGCACTAGCCAAAACAGTATAACACAGGCTTAGATAAACAAAAATGTTCAGCGTAAAATTGTAAATACCTTTACACATCAATTTTAACATATGTTTTGGGTACTTCAAAGAACCGTCTCATTGAGACGGTTCTTTTGAGTACCCACAACATATGTTTTGGTTGAGAAATAAGAAAATTAAATTTTCGTTACGCACTCTTAAATAAAGTCCTGGTGTAAGAGTCAGCTTAACGCTTTGCATGCTGGGTAATTATTTATGCTATTTATGTTGTCATCTGCTGACTTTTTTACGAAATTAACTTTTTTTCAAAAAAATCTTTCAGGTTCACTATAAGAGTATCCTACAATTTTGTATTCAGATCAGGCCGTTCTGTTAGGCCTTATCTGGAACCAAACTGTTCGCAAAATTTACACAGCAAAATTCGCTGCTGGAAAGAAATTTTTACTTGAACCTGCAAGGAGGAATAGTGTTTTGCATGCAATGGATACTCTGACGTGAATATGCAGATGTGCAAACACTTTTGATGTACCTGAGATTGTTGCTTAAAGAATATATGACATATGTCAAAAATCTTAGGTGCTGACTCTCAGTATTTTTATATTGTCACTTGGGAGCAAGAACCTCGTATATTTGATTTGTGAAATTTTTCAGGAGCTACGAAAACTGATGAATTTTGCTAGGAGTGACCAATATTGTTGAAAGTCAGAAAGGATTATATATAGTAACGTCCAAATGCATTGAAATTACAATTTTGAACTTACGATAAATATTTCATACAATTTTAAAAGTAAGTAAGGGTGCTAAGATCAGGAATCGATACAATCAAGTACCACACCTGACCCAGGATACCAATGGGAAAGTGACAAACTCACAGTAGACACCACAAACGAGAGCCAAGAGGTCAGCCCTTTCCCAGCAGGTGACCACAAAGCACATATAAACAGACGCACACAAAGACATAGCTAACACAAGACAGAACAAAAACATAAAAGATCCACAACAGAAGTACCGCCTTGGAACGGTCAGTAAAATATTTTATTGGAGAGCTAAAACCGGTTTAACGGCGCCAACCTCACCCTTAATTCAGATGTGGATCAAGACACATAGATATTTGGTTTGCATGAAAGACCCCTAACTTATCAATGCATCATCTCCTAAAACATATAAATCAAGATATAACAAGGAGATATAGCAAGTATAAGGACTCAACAGTTAAAATCTACAACAATCTTCCATTAATTTTCACCAGACTTAGGCCCATTTGATCATTTTTGAAAGCAAAACATCGTATCTGGATAGAACTGTTAAATTTCTGTATGCAAACCATTGCCCAAATAATCGTTTCTCAAAACATATATTCAAGATAAGATAATTTGATGAGGTACTATGTTTTGGAAGGCATTTCCATCAACCAATTGAATTACGACTTTTCATCACATGTATTTTAAGGGGGTTCTAAATGGCCTAGCGGTACGAGAATTTGCGCCATATGGTTGATATTCCTGCGTTGTCAAAAAGGTGTTTTGTCAAAAAATCGGAGTTACGAGGTTTTGACTCCAGAGCAATGATATAAGTAATAATTTTCTTCTGCTTATAACTTTGGCAAACAGCTTGGAACAAGATCAGGCCCAACGGAATGTTGGGCCTGATCGGGATCAAACTGTTTGACACTTTGATCGTATTCCTGAAATATTTTTTTAAAAAAAGTTGGTTTTGAAAAAAAAATCAGCATACAACAAAAAAGCAGAGAATTGTTACACTTACAATACAAACTTTTATTGGCAACTAGATATGGGGCTTGGTGCGGGTTCGTGAACAACACAGGTGCAGATCAGCACCTTTGTAATTCGTTTGTTGGAGAGTATAATATAAAGACTTGCTACAAGTAAAATTTCAATTTTATAGCCAGTCTCTGTTGCCGTGAAGACTTGTCAAGGCCTATATTCTATTGCCAAAATGTAAATAAGATGAATAGTTCAACAAAGAGAGATAAACATAAATGTGTTTTCAATGATGTATGGAATAAAGTCTTATGGTGGATAAATGCTTAAATGAGCCACGACATGAGATTTCCAACAATGTGGTATGGGCGACCAGCAAAGGCTCAGACAAGCCTGTGCATACACCCAGTCTGATCAGAGCCATTGCTACCCGCTTGAATGTTCTGTGAGTTTTAAGCTACTGGCTGAACATCGTTTTGAGTTCTTAAGCGTAACAGGAGGCTGCACAGGCGTGTCTGAGTCTACACTTGTCAAAATACCACATTGTTGGAAATCACATGTCACAGCTCGAATCTTGATGTATCACATAAGTGCTAAGAGGTAGTTTTCATTGCTGAACTGCTTAATGCTTATTTAAAATGTCACATGGTAATGTATCAGCACCTTGCTCTGTGTGTGTGTGTTCAAGAGATGAGAAAGCACGCCTGCCAACCATTTTCTTTAGCCACTGTCATACACATTTATCTATTTAAAACAAGATCATATCAATTTTCCTGTCAGGCTAACAGTATTTCATATCAGACTTTTATATTAAACAAATTTATCAATTTTTAAACAAGATCATAGCTATTTTCCTGACATGTTAAGAGTATTTTACATCAAATCTTCCATTTGATCCTGGCTAGTGAACTTAATCTTGGGTATGTAGATCTTGTTGATATACAGACTATATATTCATTGTGTCTTGTTATAATGGACACTTGTTTTGATCTAATACAAAAATCAACTAAAGGACATGAAAGAAAAGCTCTGGATATACACATTAAACAGCACACCTAACAGCTATATATCCCTTCGAATTTTCAGGGTTTTTTCTGCCCTTCTCTAGGGGTCGAATTGTGGCCCAATTCCAAATCGAAAATAGCCACTTTTTCCCCAATACCATGTCTGTGTTCCCCAATAAAGAAAAGTAAAAAAAAACTATTTTTTTACTTTTTTTTTTAATTTTTTAAGACCACTACTACTTATGAGAAACAACAATGACTCATATCAGAATGATACTTAAACACTTGTGCTTAAGTGGTATGCTTGGCATTATTAAATCTAAAATAGCTTGATTTTATGGATATATTTTTGCTACCCTTGTTATGTTCTATGTCTTTAAATTCTCCCAATTTTGATGTTAAGTGGATCATTTTACCCCAATTTTGGCCAGGAGCCTTTTCCCAAAATTGCTGGAAAAAGCCCTGATTTTGAAGCCAGGAATTTAAAAACGACAGAGATGAACACATGAAAGTTGTGCTGTTTCACTTAATCGTCCAGCAACAGCTTGGGGAAAATCGCACAAGAGACATATTTACTCACTCACACAGAGGATGAAGGCACTTGTCGCCGTACTAAACAGCTGACCATACACGTTTGCAAAATGATTATTATCATATGGCCTCGTCGCGACAAAACCTGTCTTCGGCGTTTCTGACAAAACGAAACTAAAACCAGTCTCCTCAGCTACAGAGACTGGCTAGAAAATTGCGATTTCGCATGTAGCAAGCTTAGATATGGTACATTCCAAACAGCGAACAACAAAGGCGCTGATCAGACTGTGCAGATGCACAGGCTGGTCTGCGCCTTTGTTGTCCACAAACCTCCGAAGACAGGTTTTCTCGCGTCGGGCCCATATGTTGGTTCGGGTAGGGTCTAAAGCTTTCATAATTTAGAATTTTCTCTATATATACCCGGTGCCTCAAGCAAAGCTCGCTTTGCAAAAGTTATATCTAATCCAGTTTCTTTTGCTTTACCTAGTATTTGTCTTGGAATATCATATTTTGAAAATATTTCTGAAATTCTTTGCTGGCATAGTTTTTCATCAAAACAGACATACAGACTAATAGTCTCAACCTTTAAGCTACTCATGCTTTTCAAATGATACAAAATATGTTTCTCAAGGCTGTCGTTGTCTTCTCCATATAATTCTATATTGTATGCAAATGAGGGGCGTGGCACTGGATATCCTGTACCAATTGATAACAGTCCCTTGTAATTATCACCACGTGTTCCAACATCTGTTCGAATACGCATGTCCATAAACTTCTTATTGCTAAAGATAAGGGGAATGTTAGACTCCATCAGTCTGTAAGGAACACTGTTCACTAGAATTCTGTCCTTTGGAAAGAGGTATTGATGAAGGTGTTGTTTTGTAAAGTATGTGAAAAGCAGGTTCTCTGTAACCTCTGACAGGTCTACAATGTTCATGTCTGGCAGAGGACTGCTACACAGTTGGTTCACATTCACCATGTAAGGAAGAATATTTTGAAATTAATACAGAGAGAATCGTATATGAGTGCTCATGTTTCATTGAATTTATTAAATGAGTTGAAGAAAAGCAATAAAACTGCGAGTCTTGCCAAACATTTTTTTGGCAATAAGTAAGAAAGGGGGCCAAGATCAGGAATCGATGCAATTAAGCATCACACCTGACCCAGGATAGTAATGGGAAAGTGACCACTTCACAATTAGACATCACAAACGAGAGCCAAGAGGTCAGCCCTTTCCCATCATGTGACCACAGGACAGCAATGAACATACGCGCATGAAAGCATAAGCAAGTTTTAGAAACTGAATCATCCACAATACCGAGGGTTAAATGGCAGTAAACATAGGCCCAGATAAGGAAATTTTATTTGCGTAAAAGTTTCATTATTTTCTCACCCATTAATTTAAACATGTGTTTTGGGTGCTCAAAAGAACCGTCTCATTGAGACGGTTCTTTTGAGTACCCACAACATATGTTTTGGATGAGAAATAAAGAAAATAAATTTTCAATACGCAATCTTATCTGGAGGCCTGAGTAAAATTACTTTGCAATCACATTTGGCTCATGTCATAAACTATATGGGCCTCATCAGGAGAAAAACTGTCCTCGGTGGTTTGTGACCAGTTTATACTCAAACCAGCCTGCTCAGCTACAGGGACTAGATATAATACAAAAAATACTTGTAGTGGAGTTATAATACAGTTAAAAAGTCGAAAAAAACAGAGGTGCTGATCAGACTGCATACATTCAAGAGAAGATGTAGTTTGAATGTATCTATATTTAAGCTCTGGTGGCCATTTAATTTATTGGTGAAAAATGTTTGGCGCAAAATCGGAAGATTATGAGGAATATTTCTGTGAAACTATTTTGAATTGGTGTCCGTTGTTCAGGAAGAGATGTCTTATAAAAATATTTCTACTTTTAGCTCCAGTTGCCATTTTGCTCAGACAAGTGGAACCGTTTGTGCATTGGTAGAAGTTAGCATTACTGTGAAATTATTTTGAAAAAGGTTCAGTGATTCAGAAGAAGATGTCGTTTAAAGATATTATCGTGGTTCAAGAGGTACGTGCCTTAAGAGGGTGAGGTTGGCCCGCAGTGAAACTGGTTTAAGCCTTCCAGTTAAATATTTTTACTGACAATTCCAAGGCGATGTTTCTTTTGTGGATCATTTATGTTATTTCTGTGTTGTTTTGTTATGCTTTCGTGTGCGTCTGTTAAATGATGCCTTGTGGTCACCTACTGGGAAAGGGCTGAACTCTTGGCTCTCGTTTGTGATGTCTAATTGTAAGTTGCCATTTTCCCATTGGTATCCTGGGTCAGGTGTGGTGCTTGATTGTATCAATTCTTGATATTTGCCCTTTTTCTTACTTGAATCAAAAACATTTCCTTCAACAGAAGATGCACTACGGATGCAAAAGATGGATCATAATAGCCAACATTGAAGTCTGATCACAATAGCCCACATCTTCGCAAGCCAAGGGTACTAACTCCACTTCCTTCCTTAGGAACGTAAGGAACGAAGTGGAGTTAGTACCCTTGGCTTGCGAAGATGAATAGCCCACATTGAGCTTTACATCAGGTGAGTTAAAAATGGTATACCTCTGTTCAGCAGTATAATGGCTTAGTTACTATCAACGGGTGAGTTGTGATTATACTGTGATTTGAGATATTATGATGGAATCCCTTTGGTTTGCACTTTCATCATGTCAATATCTGATCTACATGTACACTAGTGCTCGCATATTTATACAGCAAAAATGCGATTTGTGTGCATTTCCAATGGTATGATTTAAATTGTGTTGACAATTTAAATCAACGTGTATCAGCGCAAGGCAAGATTCATGAATTTTATATGAGATGGGAAGCATCAGTGTGTTAACCAATCAAATTGCCATTATAAACAACGATATTGAAATGTGTTTACTCTGTTAAAGCTTTATCTAGTCTAAAGTTTGATAAATTGCTATAACATAGTGCGTAAAACAGTATAATTTCTAACCTCAATGTCTTATTTTGCTATTAAATCCTTTTAAACGTCTTTTATTCTTCCTTTATTGATTGGCTATGCAGCAGTGATACGCGATGATATACGTTTATTTGCGTTGTTAAATCAGCTGAATCCATTGGAATACAGGCAAATGCGTTACACTGCAGTTCAACGCATTATCGGTAACCATCGAGGATTGGTTATTTGGAATTCGCGTTGAAAACACAGTGCGTAGTACCTGCGTTTTAACGTGTTTTCAATGCGAATTTGACGTACAAAAACGCGGGCGGTAGTGTACCTTAACTAAAATGATTCTGTAATCTTCAGGAATTCTTCTTTTCTCCGTCAATTGTACCTCTGTATAGCCTCGCATTGATACTATTTTTGTCTGTTCAGCCATGTATTTTTGCAAAAGAACGAATAAATGCCTTCCTGCAATTTTGGAGTGAATTCTTCCTCCACGGCCTATACCTGTTTCACCTCCATCCACGTATAAAGCTGCACCAAACGCCATCTGTGATATAAAAGGGATCAGTTTACTGTAAATTCGGAAATTTTCGCGAGGGTTTTATTTTCGCGAAACTTCGCATTCGCATATGCGAAGTTTCGTGGAAATGAAATCCTCGCGAAATCGCACTGTTGATTAATGGACCAGCTGTGGTAAAATGTAATAGCCCGGAACGAGTATATTTAAGGTACCAAATTCGTGCACTAACAGCACGTGAATTGCCTTGTACATACATGGGCGTGTGTCCATTCATAAATAACAACAAACCCCACAAAAAATGACATGAACGCTCAGCAAAGACTCTGGTTTAAATTTAATATAATGCTTTATTTATTTAACGAGGATTCCTAACAGCCAAAGGGCCACTAGTAGGTCTCCTCACAAAGAACATGAACATACAAATACAAAGGACAATACAGATAGACTCACAATAACATGAAAATATGAACATATATACATCCAATGAACGAAATGTGTATATGTGTGCGTGCCTGTGTTTGTACGTGCGTGTGTGCGTAAGAGAGAGAGAGAGAGAGAGAGAGAGAGAGCATGTGGAGAGAGAGAGCATGTGTGTGTTAGAGATAGTGAGAGAATATTTTAGCACAATCTTACAAGCTTTCGTCGTGTGCAGCTGTTTCATTGTGATCGAAACACCCAGATTCGTAGATAAATTTGAAGACATAGTCAAAGACTTTTTTATTTTCTTCCAAGCTCAAGTCTTCTGATCCGTGGAAGAGGATGTTACAGAGATGATCAGATATTAGTGCGATGACAGTTATATAGCTAGTACCAGGAAAGATGATTTTTGAGATTTCTTTGAGCGTTGTTCGTCGCTGAGGCTCTTATCGAGGGCAATAGAGAAGAAAATGGGAGTACGTTTCTGGTATATCATCATAAATTACATTTTCGCAATGAGCTGATTGTATAATGTTATGTCGGAATAGATGATGTTTTAGATGACTGAGTCCAAGGCGTATCCTACAATGATTAGCGGTGTGCCAACCATGGCCAAGAGAATAGAGCTTTTTACTTTAATTGGGTCCATATAACCTTTTCAGTTTTTCCTTTAAAATGTTTATACTGTCAAATTCTTTCATTTCCAAGGACAGGTTGTTCCATTCTCGTATTGTTTTTGGGAAAAAGGATTTGGAGACTATTTCTTTTCTAATGAAAGGTACCAGAAGTGAATTATTACGCCGGAGGTTGTAGGTATCCGTATGAACAGAGGTGTCGTCCGCGAAAATATTTATGTTGCATTCCATGTCTTCAATAATATCATCTATATATATTAAGAAAAAAAGAGGTCCCAAGATAGACCCCTGAGGGACCCCAACATCTAAGTAACATACATTGGACTCCACACCGTTAAGGACAACTTTTTGGTGACGTCCAGACATATAGTCTTTAAGCCAGTTTAGAAGATTACCACGTATACCCATTTTTCGTAATTTAAAGAATAGCCCTTTATGCCAAACTTTGTCAAACGCTTTTGACACATCTAGAAAAACCATACACGTATCCTTCCAATCTTTTATATCTTGATAGATTTGGTAAACTATTTTAAGCAACTGGTTAGTTGTGGAATCCTTTTTCTTGAATCCAGATTTTTTCTGTAAGTAGTCTGTTTTCAGTCACGTTTAAAAACAACTTTCTCAAGAACTTTGGACATGTTCGACGGTAGATAATTTACCTTGTCAGATTTACTTCCCTTCTCATAAACTGGAAAAACATTTGCAAGTTTCCATGTTTTAGGAAATAAGTTAAAGTTAGCTTGACTTTAACACAGCAAAAAACAAAAACAAACAACAACACACAATTGAAGTAAAACAATCAGCGGTCTCTTCCCCAAGCATGATGATTGCAAAATTATTTTTCTTTATTTCTCAAACAAAACGTAAGTTGTGGGTACACGAAATAACCGTCTGGATGAGGCGTTTTATCGAGCACCAAACATACATTGTATATTTGAAATGGACGCAAAAGAAAATGATTGCATTTCATCCTCACTTTTTCGTTTATCTGGGGATATGCTTTTAAAACACATACATGTACTATCATCACTCTTAAGAACCATGAGCGGATCCAGAAAGGTTTGTCAGAGGGGTCCAACTCTGATGGTTCTTTTTATGAGGGAAGTGAGGTTCCAAAAACCACGAAAAGCGGGCAATTACCGACCTGCAAGCAAAACGCCATTGAAATGGTGTTTCGCTGGCGGGCCGATAATGGCCCACATTGAATGCTAGCTTGGTAGCTTTGTGATTTTCAGGGGATCCGTACCAGTATTACTAGGAAATCCTATAAATTTGTGATTTTTCAGAGGGGTCCGGACCCCCTGTCCCCACCTCTGGATCCGCGCACTTGAACTTACTATTTTTCCATTTATTAAAAGAACAAAAGGATCCATGTTTGATGAGGACATGAAACTATCATACAGCGCCGGTAGGTAGTCTCTCCCACCATACACATTGTCGTTCAGGGCAAGTACTTCTAGCTTGTCATCAGGGGTTGCCCGTCTCATTGTATATATCTCCATACCTACAAAAATAACCACAGGTTTAGATAAACAAAACTGTTGAGCGTAAAATTGTAAATATGTTCATACCCATCAGTTTTTACATAGTATATGTTATAAAACTCAAAAGATCTTCTTAAGAAGAACGTTCTTTTGAGTACCCACAACATCGCTTTTTGGTTGAGACAACGTTTTTTTAGTCATTATCGTATTCCACAGAGGGCCTCGGGACCCCCCTGGATCCAATTGATTCTCGAGGGGGTCGTATCAGTTTTTTCTAAGGAAACGTATAGCTACCAGTGATTTTCCAGATGTTGGGCCCGGTCTCTCACCCCTCTGGATCCTCTGACAGTAATAGGGAGAAATCCGTTCGCTGATAAGCATCTGCTTTAGATAACATAGGCTATTTCCTTCAAAATGAGTTAAAAGATCTATTGTTTAAACCCAGTAAACATATAAAAGCGGGTGCGATTGATTAAAATGGCGTTTCACTGCTGTGCCAACAGTGGCCCGAGAAGTCATGCTAGCTGGGTATTCACCTTGAACTAGATCTACGTTTCCAATCATTTATCTAGTAAATCAGTTTCAATGTTAAACCTCGGGACCTGCAGGGAGGATGTGTTCGAATGTTTAAGGGCTTTAGATCAGTAGGCTAACGACCCGCGGGCTATGTACGCTAAACTCGGGACGAGAAATGCTAATTTTGTTATCTTTTGTTTGGGATAAATATGATGGTACATACAATGACCTACATAACGCGTACCTGAAAGAGGACATTAAAATAAAAATGGCTTTAAATCAAAATTACCGAGTTGATATCAAAGTTCTCTGTTCGATAATCCAGTAGGTTTGCATCAAAATATGCATTAATCTTTTTAAACTCGTCTAATGTATGCGTCTGGCTTTAAAACTTTTGCTTGACATTTTTGTCAATTGGCTAAGATAGATAACCCAATTTCTCAATCTAACTATACCTGCAACTGTATTTTTGATATTGGTTTAAACACTATTTGCATAGAATGTCAATAGTCATCATCTGACAATTAAGCTTTGAGCTTATAGGTAAGCCATTTCCTGACACAAAATTCATATATAACATAATTATGTGAATATTACATACACATTTATAAGTATATACTAGCGCAAGAAGGAGAATAATGACGTGTTTATTTATAAAGAAAACAAATGATATTTGGGCCTCGACGTGAGAAAACTTGTCCCTAGGGTTTTTGAGCCTGACAATGTGATGATCAAACCAGCATGCTCAGCCACAGAGACTAGTTACATGTGTGGATCCAGAGGCGGGGGCAGGGGGGTCCGGACCCCCTGAAAAATCACAAAAAATAGGGCTTCTTAGCAATACTGGTCCGGATCCCCTGAAAAATCATAAAACTACATGTACCAAGCCAGCATTCAATGTTGGGTCATCATTGGCACGCCAGCGTAACGCCATTAAAATGGCGTTTCGATGGCGGGCCGATGATGGCCCGCTTTTAGTTATATTTTGATCCTCCCTCCCCTCCTCACCTAAAAAAGAGTTGTCTAAGTTGGACCCCCTCTGACCAAACGTTGAGATCCGCGCATGAGCTAGAATCTTTAATCTAGGTGTTATACCTTCATGAAAGTGAATAAAAAAGTTAAAGGCGCTGATAAAACTGCGCAGATACGCAGGCTAATCTGCGCCTTTTTACACATACACCAAAGTCCTGTTTTCTCACGTCGTGGTCAAAATTCACCAAGTTGTGACGTCCCACTGTATTTCTACAAAGCTGCCGCACCAGGCCCCGAGGTTATAATTTTTTTTTTCATGCTCAACTCAAATGAGCACGAAATTTCAACAGCTCATAAAAGCTAAAATACAGACAAATATAGAAGTGTCTTTCTTTAAGTCTCTCAGATGTTGTATTTATCATGCTAATAAATGTTAAAATGCCAAAAATTGTTGGCATTTTAACATTCACGAGCAGGATAAATTTCGTGCTCAGTTGAGTTGAGCATGAAAAAAATGATATGGTCATGCTCAACACAACTAAGCATGAAATTTCAATTAAAAAACTAAAACGCGGAAAAAGGACTTTCTTGCTTTAAATTTTTAGATAAATCCTGCTAATAAATGTTAAAATGCCAAGAATTGTTGGCATTTTAACATTTATGAGTAGGATAAATTTCACGCTCAAGCACGGATCCCATTCAATATGGGCCCGTGGCTCTAGAGAAATGAGCATGAAAAAACGTTTTATTAAATTGCATGTAACGACGACGTTTTAATGGTCAAAGTACAGTTGAGATATCGAATTAGATCCTCACTAGACATCTTACCAAAGTCACAAACTAAATACAGTTCAAGTATACGGCTTCTTTACATGTAAGCTTTTTTCATCTTTATCTTACATAGCTGATGGTTTCTTAATGCCAGCCAAATACGAAGCAGAAAATACCGTCTTTAGTTTTTTATTACAATAAATTTGACTCGCTTGAGTGAAGCATGGAACCAGAACAAACTTTTCCCATGGAGCATCCTGATCTGGGTCCACTCTGTTTGCTTCGAGATGCTTCCGAACAGTGACAATAACAGAAATTTCGCCGAATTTAATGACAAAACAGAAAAAAGGACAGTTTGGGATGTTTCTATTTTAGAAATATAGGAACCTTGTGCCAGGCGAAACCCACACGAGGGGAACGTTTATGTAAGACAAGATAAGCAAGAATAAATTAATAAACGAACATGCCATAGTGTTTCCGTGTTCGCAGTTATTTCACCTCTATATTTTGGAGTTATTAGAACAAACCAATTGCTCAGCGTGCATGGCGACTTTCTTCCTTATTCAATGTATCGTCACAGACAACGTACATGTAATCCAACAATCAGAGCTTAAAATACCACTAGTCAAGCCATGCTGGGTCCGATCAAAAACAAGCATCAGGCACCAGCCCAAGGCTGCGTAAGAGAACCCGTGCGCGGATCCAGAGGCGAGGACAGGGGGTCCGAACCCCCCTGAAAAATCACAAATAATAGGGTTTCTTAGCAATACTGGTCCGGATCCCCTAAAAATGACAAAGCTACCAAGCCAGCATTCAATGTCGGTCATCATCGGCACGCCAGCGAACGCCATTTAAATTCGATGTGATGGCTCGCTTTAGTGTTATTTGGATCCTCTCATCAAAAAAAAAAGTTAAAAACGTTGCAAAGTTGGACCCCCTCTGGCAAAACTTTCTTGATCCACGCATGTTCAGACACGAAGCAAATCTTATAGATATTTTTTCCAGAGGATGTAAAGAGCAAATGACCAAATTCAGTCAGGCCCCTCTTCACCAAATTGGCCAATGTACAATTTCGAAACCAAAATCATACCATCTATCATTGTCAGGATAAACTGCGCTGTAAATATGTTGTTTCATTTTTTGGTATCATTTTTTGTGAAAGTCAAATTCTTGTTTTGGTCTATGTAAGGGAAGTAATAAAATCATGTAAAATCCCTGCCTTTGCATTTTATCGTTTATGCTATCTAGGTTTTTGTTTTAAAGATATTTTTGTCTAATTAATAGTAGATACATGTAAATCATTTAGTTGTATATTTTCACCGAAAGGTTATGCAAGATGGTTGGTATTATGTTTCAAAAGTTTTAATTAATAAATTTGACTTTTATATAGTCAATTTTAATATGTTGACAACCATTGTCTTGCGCAGGCGCGCTTCTCGGCGATGACAATATAACACTCTTATAATACAGCGTACAAAACCACGCTATAGGACCGTGACTATATACAATGTATTTTTTGAGCAATAATGGCGGACAATACGAACACGCCTGGAGTGGCTGTTCCAAAAGAAGGTAAAAAAAAGCTTTAATGTCCTATTTCGACGTTCATACTCAGCTATGTTTTAGGAAATAAGTTATTTTAGGTTTTTGACGTCTTGATTAAACGAATAATGGTTTTATTTAAGCAGATTAGTTTCAAGTTGCATGAACATGTGGTTTGCTCACCATTTGAATCGAGGACATGTTTTATACAACTGTTCAAAACATGGAACTGAATACATTGATCAGGGTCCTTTGCAAGCGAGATTTGGTAGTCAATGCAGCAAAGATTTTGTGAGACTTTTATCTTTAATAAAAGTGTACTTACGAGAAAAAACAACAATTTAGTCCATTGTACTCATACAAAAAGTTTCCGAGATCTGGTAAAAAAATCAAAAAAATCGAGAAAGATCACAAGCCACTGAACGGGTATTTTGAGAAATAAATTATCCAAAAAGTTGAACGGGTAGTCTGAGTGAGGTAGATCTGGGAGGCCATGCACATGCTTTTGACAAATATTTGGCACAACGCAACAAAACAGTACGTGTGAAGCTACCTAGCAGGAAGCATTTCTGCCCAAGCCTGAAAACTCTCAAAGTTTAGTAAAATGCTAATACCACAATCACAAACTGCAGAAAAATCCATGGCATAGCGAGGAAGAGCCACACAACAATCACAAGACGCTAAGAAGACAAACTAAGCACAGCAACCAGCTCTCTCTTTCCCGTCAAGATGATTGCAAAACTAGAATGGGCATAAAGTAACGTACAACAAGACACATCAGTTCAGGTTCATGTGCACTAAATGTCTATATGCTGTCCATGGTTTATTTATCTGTCACTAATTGCATGTTAACCCTTTGCATACTTGCCAAAAACCTTTGCTTCACGCAGACACAAAGAAGAGAAGTAAATAAGTAAACGAAAGCCAGACCAGAATTTATGCCTACAAGGTAGCTGTGCACAAACTTTTAAAGCTTGACTTGTAGGCCAATATATTGTGATTGCCCTTTGGAATGATTGTTAGGTCGGGTAAGAATCACAAGCAGTGTAATCCCTGATCATATTGCTCCTTGGGAAGCCCACTTACTTGAGTTAACATTGTTTGATCAGGCCTACCCAGAGCTCCAGATAGCGTCTGTACAGGCGCAAATTATGGGTACATTTTCCCCAAATATGGATAGAGTTGACAATAACGACGTAATGAATACTGGTGTGTTTTTGCTTGAATGTTACATTTTCACAAGTAACATGTAATACCATGGAGCATTTCATCAGTTTCAAACCAGCAGACACTTGATATTTGAATTGATTTGTGAATCCACTAAATTTATGCGTTTCAGTAATCTAAATCAACCTGCTAGACTGCATATCAATATATATTTTTTCTTGATACAAACTATCCTACAGCTGCATCCCTTAGCGATCATTTTTTCCTTGAAAAACATGTGTTTCAGAAGAATTTGTTCTTGGGGAGTTAATGCTATCCGTTTGGTCAGAGTGATTTCGTGTGAACCAGTCAGGGTAGAAACTGAAAGTATGAATTTCTCAGAAGACAGCATGTTTTATAAACTTAATATTTAACAAGGTAATTATAGTCTGTATAAAATCAGATTGTATGTACAGAATTAAAATAGCTTGTACTGTCCAAGTTTCATTTGGACTTGTTCTGGTACTGATGCCAGTAGAAATTATTTGAAGCCTTGCTTACCTGTCTGAAACTTTTGGATTGATAGAGTAAATGGTCTGGCATTTTAAACATTTTTTCTTCTGTGCCAAAGTCCATAGTTGAGGTTAAGTTAAAGAAATCATCATTAAAGTCAAGGAGAAAACTCTAGACCATGATACAAAGGCGTATTGGGTTATTTTCTATATATACACCAGAGGGTTCTGCTTTCAACAGCTCTGGATATCTTGATAGACCTTGTTGCACGTAACAGAACTAAATTACAATGCTGGGAATTAAGTGCATGGCATATAACATAAGTAGGTGCGTTCAAAGATTCAAATTATTCATTAAATAGATTATTATAACACTTTCAATACTCAGAACACCCGTACAGAATTTGACTCAGAATACCAGCTCAGTGTAAAGTTTTTGCTCATAATACCTGTCCAGTACTGCTCGAATAAACTGAGCTGTTCTGCACGCGGTTTTAGAACTTTTAGTTTATGTACAGTGGTCAAATAAAGTGTTTAATTCCAATTTTATTCAATGTATCCTGTACCAGCTTTTGTTTTTGCTGAGTATGATACAATATAGGTGTTTGTGCAGAATATTTGAGCGAAAATGCTCTTTTGATGATGTGTTTTCACTCTTTGATGTTGACCAAGTGAATATAAAATACGTGAGCAGAGCCACTCAATCATGTTTCTTTGTTAATTATGTGACAAATACTAACCGAGTAGACAAAAATCGTATGCAATACCAAGGTGTGGACAATGACAGAGCTAAACATGTATCCAACTCGGTCCTTTGTGAGAATAAAAGCAACTTACATCAACAGAATGCCCAGTGGTGGTGTTTCTTATGCTCCCTTCCGCCATTTTGTTTTGCTCAAAAAATACATTGTATATGGTCAGGGTCCTATAGCGTGAAAACCTGAAAAACGAAGATAGTATTGAAAAGAAGCATTGTGCCCTGTTGACGCGGATGAAAAAAAGACAAGGTCATATTAAGAAGCTTGAAACATCAGGTTGGAAACGCTATATCTCCAACCTAATTCGCTTGCACAGAACTCATACGGTTCAGACAGGCAGGTCGAAGCCCATACGAGTTGGTGTTTTCATAACGTTATATGCTTGGAGCATAACGTTTATAGATTGAGCCAAGCTGAACGCATGAGTAGGTTTGGAAACACCCAAACCAGGTTTTGAGCTATTGTCTTAGACAGGCAAACTGAGGCCCATACAAGTTGGTGCTTCATAACGTTATTGCTTGGAGCATAACGTTTAAACTCATATAAGTTGAGCTACGTTCCTAGCACTGAGGCTGGAACGTGTTTCAAACCCCTGGTTTGAAACGATTAAGTTAGAGTTAAGTATAAAATTGCTCGGCGCCATTGTAAAGCTGAGCATACCTCCAGCCATCTTGCTGGCATGGCGACCATAGTTGATTTGTGTTGTTGTGTCCCATGCCAAGAATTTGTGTTGATCATTTATGATCGTATAGCTCATGTTATGAGCGTTTTGTCTGTACATATCATTGTACATATTACTGACGTTTATAGACTATATTAGTCTTGGGTTTTCATAGTTTCATAATTCATATGCTGAACTTTGGCTGTCCAGCTAAAGACATTGTCGCTTCATAGCACGCCCATTATAAACATTGTTCAGCTCTAACGACAAGGTTATAGCCAGACCTCACCACCAACCTGACAATCATATTGCTTAAATGTTTATATGACCATATAGACAAATTCAAATCCAGAAAAGGCGCTTCCATATGAAACAAATGTGCTGTAATTAACTAAAGTTCAGATAATTGTTCGGAATATGTTTACCAAGAGCTCCGGACCCCCTGTCACCCCCTCTGGATCCGCGTATGCTGTATAAACATTTTGTAGGCATTCCAACGGGTATTCGTTGTGTTCGTCATTTTGCTTTCTGTTTATGTTATGAGGGTGAACATATGCTGTCACTACCTGAAAAATATCAAGCTGATAAAAGGACCAGTGTCTATAAGGCCTGTTTCACGGCCACTATGAATTTCCTTTAAACTTTGTGTAATAAAAGTAGTATGTCTTAGCTGTAAAATGACGAAATGTTGGATCAATAGATGAAGTTTTTTGAGTTGTATATTCATTTGAAGTGGGTGGGGTAATTCCACCCCAAACAGGGTTATGCTACGAAAACGACTATATTTTTATAACCATATGTAGCTGGAAATCATCTATTTCTAGATTATTTATGGAATATCAGATCTAAAGACTGAAACTCATAATATTTTAAAATATTTATAAATGATAAGTATATACTCACTTGAAAGTCATACCAAAATTTAAGTATTTTTTCTTCGCCAACTTTGCGAAAAACCACAACATTTATTTATGCTTAAATGGATTCAATTGATGTTTAGAGATTACATAGTATATAAGATGGTAATTATAAAATTATGAAGATTTGTTTCCATGGTGATTATTTTAAGAGTTATCTGCCCACAAAACCAGGTATTTTTTGTATTTTTTCCAAATTTTAGGGTTGGTTACATGTATTAGAGATTTTAGATACAGCATTGCTTCTAGGTTACACAATGGTTGATCATAGTGTCTAGAATAAAACAAAGGTTTCACATCGCTGATATGATCTGGAAGTCAAAGGTCAAGGTCACTAATACTTAAAACTTGTCTACGGCTGAAAACGCGAACACCTCTTTCATTTTTTGACTACGCATATTCATATTTGCTACAATAACAGCATATCATGTGAAGATTAGAACAAAAGTCTCAGAATATGGATATGACCTTGAAATCAAGGGTCAAAGCAAAACTATTCTTAAAACCTGTCTTACTGCTCATAATACAAACTCCTCTTTCGTGCATTGATGAGGTGTGTTTATATTTAGCACAATAATTGCATATAGTGTGTAGATTAAAATGAAGGCTTAAGATAGACCTTTAGGTCAAAGGTCAAGGCCACACATACTAAAAACCTGTCAATTGCTCTAAATGCTAATATTTGACCTTGACCTTTGAATAATATATCATAACAGCGACCTGAAACCATTGATGATATCTACACATTAAGGCAATAAGTGTGCAAAATTTATATTATCTTCACCCAAACTACTAAAGGATACTCACTTTACAAGCCATAGAACCAGAATTTAAATATTTTTTTGAATATTTTTGAGTTTTAAATATTTGACATTTGTCTGGAACACAGAGAGTTTCTTCTCATCTACATACCTCAGACAAACACTGTTGCAAATATGAATATCCTCCATCGAAAAAGTAAGAGGAGTGGCACTAGAGGCGAACAAACCTGATAATATATATAGGTCTTTTGAATCGATATATACTTTATCAAAGGATATAGAGGTTCGTGTTGCGAGCCGTAGGACCGATTCTAAATACCTTGACCTTTGATCCCACCGTCATATTGGTGCTCTGAAACCTTCATTTTAATGTACCAACCTTAAGAAATCATTTTGGTTTATATGGACATCCTCTAACAAAAATGATTAAAGGAATTCACGTCAACATTTGTAAGATATATTGACCTAGACCTTTTACTCCAAGGTCATAGCAGTAATCTGAAACTTTCATCTGTTCACCGCACAATATGCGAGTGCAGTACCCAGTGGTAGAATGCTTGAGTCGAGATAGAAGTGTTGCGGGTTTGAGTCTCACAGGTGGAACTGCATATTGTTCGTGACAAAGTAAAGAAGAAGGCAAAGGCAAGGAATCGATACAATAAATTAACACACATGACCCAGGACATGGTATGGTATGGGAAAGTGACAAAAACAACAAGAAAACATCACATACAAGGGAGCCAAGAGGTCAGCCCTTTCCCAACAGGTGACCACAAGGCTGCAATAAATAGGCATGACAGGCAAGACACATTAAATCCTGCTTAGTGCCAGGTCAACCCAAAGAAGACCCATCCTGATATGACTTGACTGAAAAAATATTGACTGGGATGAACAGGATCAAATCAAACAAACAATACACCATAGGGAATCATTCTGCCAAATATGAACACTCTCGCTCAAGAAATGACAGAGGAGCTCACTGTATGAGCTGTATATAGGTTCTATGCAAGTGCGACATTGACGTTGACTTCAAGGTCACATCAACAATATGAAATCTTGGTTTAAACTACGCTTCATAAGCAATTATTGTGCTTAATATGAAGGCACTCCGTCAATGCATGAATGCGGAATTTGTGTTATGAGCCGTAAGACAGATTTTAAGAAATATTTGACTTTGACCCTTAACTTGAAGGTCATAAATATATTCTGAGACGTTTGTTGCAATTAACATATGATATGCAAATATTGTGGCGAATATGAACACCCTAGGTCAAAATAAATGAAGATGTTTGTGTTTCGAGCAATTTTACATGTTTTAAGTATGTGTGAAGGTCATATCAGCTATATGTTCACACTAGGTCAAAAAATGAAAGAGGAATTCACGTTTAAGCCATAGACAAGTTCTAAGTATGTGTGACCTTGACCTTTGACCACAAGGTCATATCAGCTATCTGAAACCTTCGTTTTAATCTGCACATCAGATTCAATTATTGTGCTAAATAGGAACACATCCCATGAATACACCAAAGAGGAGTTTGTACTATGAGCAATGTGACAGTCTTTAAGAATATTTGACTTTGGCCCTTGATTTCAAGGTCGAATCCATATTTTGAGACTTTTGTTGTAATCTACACACAATAGGCAATCATTTTTGCGAATATGTTTACACTAGGTCAAAAAATGAAAGAGGTATTCACGTTTTAAGCCATGGACACGTTCAAAGTATTAGTGACCTTGACCTTTGACCTCAAGGTCATATCAGCTATCTGAAACCTTTGTTTAATTCCACACACCATGACCAATCATTGTTTATTTCAGAAGCAATTGTGTATCAAAAATCTCTAATGCATGTATACCCACTCTAAAAAAATAAAGAAAAAAATAAAATCCCCGGTTTTGCGGGCAGATAACTCTTAAAGTAATCACCATGGAAACAATTCTTCATAATTTTATAATAACCATCTTATATACTATGTAACCTCTAAACTTCAATTGAATCCATTTAAGCATGAATAGATGTTGTGGTTTTTCGCAAAGTTGGAGAGGAAAAAATACTAAAATTTTGGCGTGACTTTCAAGTGAATATATACTAATCATTTATAAATATTTTGAAATATTATGAGTGTCAGATTTTAGATCTGATATCCCATTAAAAATCTTGAAATGCCTGATTCCCAGCTACATATGGTTATAAATATATAGTCATTATCGTTACATAACCCTGTTTGGGGTGGAATTACCCCACCCAGTTCAAATGAATATACAACATAGAAAACTTCATCTATTGATCCAACATTTCGTCATTTTACAGCTAAGACATGCTACTTTTATTACACAAAGTTTAAAGGAAATTCATAGTGGCCGTGAAACAGGCCTTATAGACACTGGTCCTTTAAGCGTTCACCTCTACATTCAGATATCTAGATGACCTACTCAATATTAACAGTGATTGTTTTGAACAATTTCAGTTAAATAAAAGAAACTATTTTGATAATGAAGCCCCATTTTAGATTTGGATTCATCCGTATCCAATATGACATGGGCGCAATTCGAATCGAACTATAGTCCCTACTATAGTAACTAAAGTTTGATTCGAACACCTATAGTCGCTACTAGGGTGACGTCACGAGATGGTCGGAGCACCGTTACTTAAGTAGATAGGCTGGTTCCCTACTCCAGACCTACCTAGCACGAAGGGTTCAAGATCTAGCACGATGGGTTCAAGATCGGTCAGTAGCCTCAAAATTATATGTTTTTGTAAAATAAACCTAGCTGAGCATAATTTTTGGGCCCACTTATTCGTAATTAATTATTAGAAAGCGCTGTGCAGTTTATAACATCCTTTTTGCCTACGACGAAGAATTGAAGTGGAGCATACACGGCTATTATTTTTATTTACTTGCCAACCAACTAAAAGTTCCAACTTTAGTCGTTCGGGTGTAAACGTGTGTGCGCATCTATTACGTAAGAACTATAGTAGTAACTTTAGTTCGATTCGAAGTGCGCCATGGTTTCATGTAAAATTAATAAAAAGCTAGACCTTTTGATGGTTATTTTCCTTTTCTGGAGAGAGATGCTCTTCGCTCCCAATCTTATGGTGTACATATATCACAACTTATAAGTTTTGCCACTGTTTGTTCTAATGTTAGTGACGTCAACAATGCTACTTTAAAAGGCAAGAGATAGCGCAGTCGGTTATGTGTCTGAATGCAGATACGTGTCTGACTGTAGATCCAGGGGTCGCATGTTCGATCCCAGCCCGGTACCATACTTTCGTGGAGATTGATCATGAAATAAGTTCTAAGGTCATTCTTCTTACTTCCACTGATTCAAGAAGGGTTGTTGTCAGTTGGAAGCGAAAGTGTGTGCACGAAGTACTGGTTAACGGCTTAGTCAAGCTTGCCCAGGAAAAAGTGTGGTTAGGTGAACTGACCGTCCTGACATGACCATAGCTGTTGACTGGGGCGTTAAGAACCAAACCAAACAAATATCATAAACTTTGCAAAGCATTGCTAAATTATATCGCAGAAAATCAAAGTTGATTGTTAAATACACTGTTGATTTGATAAGTTGATTTGATAACTATTCTGCAATAGTGCATATCAGAACCAGGATCTGATGATAATTAAGTTTACACATTCAAAACTAGACTGCAGTGGATGGTACACCATCGCATATACCCGCCTTTTACACAAAATATTGCCCAGTATCCTCTACATCATGTGAATGCACCCGCAAAGTTTGAAGTTGCTATGTCCAACAATTTAGGAGGAGATAAATGTACATGAAAATACATTATTTGACATTTGACCTTGGCATCAAGGTCACATGAAAAATTTATTCCTAGTACCCTCAACATCATAAGACCTATGCAACTGCAAAGTATGAAGATGCAACGCCAATCAGTTATGGAGCAGATGCATTTACAAGAAAATACAGTATTTGACCTTGACCTTGGAGTCAAGGTCACATGAGATGTTGCCCAGCACCCTCTACATCATGTGACATATGCATTTGCAAAGTTTGATGTTGCTACGTCTAACTGTTAAAGAGATGCATTTACAATAAAATACAGTATTTGACCTTGACATTGGGGTCAAGGTCACACAAGATGTTGCCCAGTACCCTCTACATCATGTGACCTATGCACATGCAACGTTTAAAGTTGCTACGTCCAAGGGTTTGGGAGGAGATGATTTACAAGAAAATTCATTATATGACCTTTGACCTTGGGGTCAACGTCACGCAAAATATAGCCCGGTACCATCTACATCATGTTGCCTACGCAGCTACAAAGTTTAAAGTTGCTACCCCTAACGGTTTAGGAGGAGATACATTTACAAGAAAATACATTATTTGACCTTTGACCCTAACTTTGGGGTCAAGGCCACAAGCAAAATTGTTGCCCAGTACCCTCTACATCATGTGACCTATGCAACTGCAAAGTTTGAAGTTGCTACTTCTAATAGTTAAGGAGGAGATGCATTTACAAGAAAATGCATTATTTGACCTTTGACATTGGGGTCAAGGTCACACGAAATGTTGCCCAGTACCCGCTACATTATGTGAACTAAGCAACTAAAAGTCTTAAGTTGCTAGGTCTAATGGTTTATGAGGAGGTACATTTACGAGAAACGTGACGGACGCACGGACGCACAGGCAGACGGACGGACGGACAGATAAATAATCAAGGGATAGCCAAACATTTTTAATCATTTCAAAACGGTAATCAAACACAATATAATAGCACGCTATAACATTGGTTTACAATACAATACAATACAACAGACTTTATTGATATACATAGCTCAGGCCATTCGCAGATGGCATTAGAGCATTTCAAAACATATTTCACTGAAATACATTTCCAAAAGCAAAAAGATACATGTAATAAATGTTACATTACAGCATAAGAGAGAGAGACAGTTTGGCCCGGGGGGGGGGGGGGTTAGGCAGCGTCGGGATATATGGAAGAGTTTGTTATTTAAAGGCTATATGTAGGCATTGTCGAGAATGGCTAAACCCACCATACACACGCTTGCATGCATGTCATATCCATTCTCCATACCAATGGTTTGACATCATGGTTCTTCGTACTGCTTGGTTGAGTATTATATATAACGTCTGTAAGTCTAGCTAGAAAGCCAATCAGGATTTGTAGCTATGGTTTCCTATTCAATTACTAGGCGGCGTATCAAGCCTCGTACGACGTACTCAATGACGACTTTACCCAAACACTTTCATCGGTAGGTTAGTAATTGCTGGGCCCACTTTGGCTTTATACGACGTCTGTAGGTCTAAATAGAAGACCAATCAGGATTTGTAGCTATGGTTTCCTATTCAATTACTAGGCGGCGTATCAAGTTTCGTGACGACTTTACCCAAACACTTTCATTGAAGGGTTAGTAATTGGCTGGGCCCACTTTGGCTCAACTATTGGCTCTCATTAGCTGTGACTGTCTGTTTGTTACGAGTTATTTGTCTCATCAAAGTTTGGTAATTTGATGTGATTATACATTGAATACGTCCGGATATACACTATATTTGAGCTTAAATGTTTATGGATTTGAATAGCTATAGAATCTAGGGCGAAAATGTGACCAGTAAAATATATTTAAGCCCCCTCTTTCTCTAACTGTTGCTGGTGTCTGTTCTAAGGTAGTAATTTTGTTAGTGTAAGTATTGGTTTGTTGTTGCTCTTATTATTTGAGGGGTTTCGTGGCTTTAAGATAATTATAATAATTCGAACGTTTTTTTCTTCTGGTTTGGTTATCATCTCGCTGAGGAAGAGTTACTTATTGTTATCTTAATATTTCTTGGTCTGTATTCTAGTGTTATTTCCTCTTGGTGCCATTGATTGGTATGTGAACTGTGTGTGTCCATTTCCTTGTTAAATTGATTCGATTTGAGCAGTAAGGCACAAATGTTCATTCAACTGGCTACATCTGCTAAACCCTCTCATGTGATGTTTCATTGTTTTAATGTTTTGATAAATTTTACTGCTCCCTGGTGTATTGTGCAGGTTTATCTGTGAGCCCTTTTCTCCGTTTCATCATAGTGCGTTAATGTGATTGTATTGTTTCTCTATATGATGATACATTGCAACCGTAAGGAATCCTCCATGCAAGCTTAACATTTGTTTGTGTTTCAACAACGGCAGAATCTAGGACGAGTAAAATGCATTTATGCCCCCCCCCCCGGTAGCTTTGGCTGCTGTCCGTTCTAAGGCTGTGGTTCTGTTGTTGTTGATTCGACGATGTTGATTGTTACTCCCATTTTGGGATTCTGTAATTGTTCTATGGTTTGTACATAAAGTAACGCACAGTTACTTTATGTACCTTCTAGTCTAGAATCATCTTGATGGGGAAGATAGAGCTAGTTGCTTTACTTTCTTAGTCTTCATGGTGTCTCGTGATTATTGTGTGGCTCTTCCCCACGATGCCACGGATGTGTCTGCAGTTTGTGATTGTGGTATTTCCTGATCATACTCACTTACTATTTTTAAAGCTGTCTTTACTATTCTGGCAAACAATGGAGCTGTTTGAGTTGGAATTTGTTTTTTCGTGCTTGTATATTTTGGCACGTTGATTTAGTCGAGTTCTACGAGTTCACCTTTTCACTCTTGCTTTTTTTCTGGTTTAGTTTTGATCAGTGTGACATACATTTGAGCCGCGACATGAGAAACCAACAAACAGTACTGCGCGTCATGAGAAGACTCAGAGCAGCATAGGCATCATCAACTCAGTTTGATTAGAGTCCAAGCGCACCGTAATTTTGTTGGATTTATCATGTCATGGCTCAACTATTTCACATTTGTTCTTGTAACGGGGGTCTCATTGAATGGAATACTATATTCAGCACATGTGATTTTGATACGTATAGCCAATGCGCGGATCCAGAAAGTTTTGTCCGAGGAATTCCAACTCTGAAATCGTTTCTTTTTTAATTTCTTTTAATTGATAAGTAAACGTTGTTTTTTTTTTTTTTTTTTTTTTTTTTTTAGTTGATGAGGGGTGAGAGGATCCAAATAACAATAAAGGTGGGCCATTATCGGGTTTCGCTTACGGACCGATGATGGCCATACATTGAATGCTGCTTTTTTTTGGTAGCTTTGTGATTTTTCAGGGGATCCGGACCAGTATTGCTAAGAAACCCTATATTTTTGTGATTTTTTCAGGGGGAGGGGGGTCCGGACCCCCTGCCCCCTCTGGATCTGCACATGCTGTAAGCAGCAAAGCGGCTAAAGCGAAGCCTCACCTTGGCATCGGTTGTTTAAAACATAAGTAAACAGTGTTGCGTTCTCTATTATTGATAATCAAAACAATTTAACAATATTTTGATACTTCTCACATATGCATGAAGTCAGTCGTTAAACATGCAAGCACACCTATCTATTTAGGTTGTAGGCATAACTACTACGCATAGGCATTCATCTACGTTCCTACTTTGTATTGTAAAGCAACGCAGGCTCAGTGGAGCCTACGTATGTGCGCAGGCGTGTCTGAGCCTTTGCTTCTCGCATATGCGATAAGATATTTCTGAGAATTGCTGCTCGCATATGCGATAAGAAGTGTCTGAGCATTCGCTGCTCGGATATGATATAAGAAGCAAAATGTCATGATTTGGCGTAATTATGATAAATGAGCCACGACATATGATTTCCAACAATGTGGCATTTGACTAGTGTAGACTCAGCTGAGCTTGTGCAGCCTCCTTATAAGCTTAGAAACTCCAAATTTTGTATGGACAGAAGACTTACAGTCATAGAATGTTCAAGCGACTAGCAAAGGCTCTGATCAGACTGCGCCTATTCGCAGGCTGGTCCGAGCCTTTGCTGGTTGCACATATCATATTGTTTGAAATCTCATGCTACAGCTCATTAATATGACTATGATATGTATCAGCCAGAGATAAAAGCATGTTAAACAGAGCCTGTCAATCAAACAGGCAAGATAGATAAACTGAGCAATGTTGTTGATAAAAAGATCATATTTTCACCTTATTTTTAGATAAACAAAATGTTGAATCAATTTTAACATATGTTTTAGGTGTTCTTTTGAGAACCCACAACATATGTTTTGGTTGAGGAATAAGAAACTTAATTGTTTGGTATGCACTCTTAACCAAAGGGCTGAACACGCCCACCAATCCAACAAGTTCATGGCATATACCCATACTCAATGAACTTTTAAACACTGCTATCGTTTTTAAAAAGATTTTATGCTTGACAGTTTTATTTTTTTTGTAAGAAAGAAATAGGCATGTTTTCAACTTCAACACAGATTCTGGAATCAGTGTAAAATTCCAGGGCACAATATTTAAGGTATGCCAGAGGTAAACGCGAAGGCTATCGAATAGCATTTCCAGAATTCTAAAAAAGTGTATAGAGAAGGGAAATTTGGATTTATAGAAATTAAATTACTTCTCATTCATTGGAAACCTGTCCCTCCTCTTCATAACCCAGTTTTGGATTTTATGCTATGAAGGAGTTGGATCAATGGTTATAATGGGAGTTAGCTGGCTTCTCATGAATTTACAAACAGACCTGAAAGTAATTGGCGAGCTGACCCTACATGCTTTACAGAGAGTTGAATAACCTTGTTCAATCTGTCTACGTTTCACAATATTTAGAATCTAGGAGAAGAACTATATAAGTAGTATTACTTTCAGACTAATCCTATACTTTGTATTAACAGATGATTTATAATTGTACGATTATCTTTCTAAAATAAAATATGTTTAAACTGAGGGGTTTGATAAACGTGTACAATTGACTGCGTGAAAAGTTTAAAATATTAAAACCTGAGAAATGTGGTACATTTCATGCGATTGTGACAATAATATGAAATTTCTCACATTTATTTTAAACACAGTTTACATTTGTATCTTTGAGAACATTTATCTTTTCATTTTTCAACATATTGAAAAATTGTATCTGGATTGGGAAAGAATTTTTTTACTAGTTGATTTACAAACACCCTACTGTAATTTTCTGGAAATTACAAAAAATCTAGTTTTTTTTTTATTTTATCTCACTTTTATTTTATCCGACGACTCTAAATGTTATTTGTATCTGATTTGTATTGTTGAATTTTTCTTATTTTTGAGGTTCTGTCTGTGTATTTATGAGAGTGACACTGTCAAAAGTAATTTTCCTGTCATGATTTTTAGGAAAATGATGAAATATTTATTACAGACTGTTGGTTTACCTTACTAGTTTTATTGTTTGTTCTGGAGATATTAAAACAAAAAAAAACTGGTCATTTTCAAAGGTTCTTTTTTTCGTCCCTCTGACCCTAAATCTGAAAAAATCCCATAAATCAACTGATAAAAAATTCTGGCCTTACCTTTTGACAATTATATAGAAGCACATAGCAGCTTCGATAATTTTGGACAGCCCGCCAGGTAAAAGCCATTTTGAGCATTGCAGCAAAATCACTATATATAACATCTATACAGTAAGGTAAGAATTTATATTCTAGTATAAATATTTTAGGTTAAAATTGTGAATATTTCCTTATATCCATCAGTTTGAACATTTGTTTCGGCTACCCAAAAGAACCATCTCATTGCGATGGTTCTTTTGGGTACCCACAACATATGATTTCGTTGAGGCACAAGAAAAAAAAATACGCACTCTTGTCTAAAGGCATGCTTGTTATATCACAATTTACCTATAACTTTATTCTTATATAAACCAGATGCCTCTAGTAACACACGCTTCATTGGCAATCTCTCTGTGTCTTTAGTATTTCCTAGTATTTGTCTCGGAATATTATATTTTGAAAATATTTCTTCAACTCTTTGTTGACATAGTTTTTCACCAAAACATACATACACACTTATTTTTTCTGCTTTAATGTCAGTCATTTTGTTTAAGTGACACACAACATGCTTCTCTATACTGTCACTGTCTTCTCCATATAGTTCTATATTATATGCAAACGAGGGGCGTGGCACTGGATATGATGTGCCAATTGATAACAGGCCCTTGTAGCTATCAGTGCAATAGCTAACATCCGTATACATACACATGTCAATAATTTTATTGTTACTGAAGATGATTGGAATATTACTCTGCATCAGTCTGTAAGGGATACTATTTACAAGAATTCTATCCTCGGGGAATAGGTACTGTCTGAGATGATGTGTCTTGAAGTATGTCGACAGTATAGTATTGATAACCTTCAATAGGCATGGACTATTCCTGTCTAGTATTGGATCACTGTACAGCAGTTTCGGGTTCACCATATAAGGTAGAATGTGCTGAAATTAAACGCAACGTAATCTATATTAAATGAGACTTCAAGCGGCGAGTGTCATCATTAGCGTCCCTTTTCGTATAGTAGACTTCTCTCAAAGATAAAAATTCACTCCCCTTACCATGGAAGCGAATCATTTCCTTTAAGATTGGAAAACCCCTGATTTCCACACATACACAGTGATTTTCATAACATATGTGTGTCAATGTGCAATGTGAGCTACGCCTCAGATAGTAAAACTTTTCATTTCTTAATATCGAAATAAATGTTAAATGTCACAGTTATGAAGATAATATAAATCGTATTTTCATTGCAAGGTCATTAAACAACTGGAAAAATGCTTAGCACAATACATACTGCATATGGACTAAGCTAGGCACACTTCATCACGAAAATGGGAATGTCATTCTTAAAGCAGACAATGAGGTCAGTCATATAGGGTGAAGTCAGGTAAATTCGGACAGTCGGCTAAATTCGGACAACGACCTTGTTTGTTTCATATTTTGATTATTGAAATAACAATAAATTAACTAAGCAAACAGTTAAAATCCTGATGAGACGGCTCAGCCATAAAGAGCTGTCTCATCTGGGAATCCACTGTTTGCAAATGTATGTCCGAATTGACCTGATGTCCGAAGTTACCAGACTTTACCCTACATTTCGAGCTGAAGCAGGTGTTTTTTTACTGCTGCATGTCCATACCACACCTTACATTTGTCTATGCTAGTGGCAATTTTTGTCCTCTGCTGATAATCTTTATAAACAGTTTGGATCAGATCCAGATCGGGATGAATAGAGCGTCAGTCAAGATCTGGATCCAAACCGTTTGACACTCTGATAGTGTTCCTGTAAGATTTTTTAAACAATTAATTTTTGGAAAAAAAATCGACAAATGCAACATCATAGAAAAATACCCAGCGTACAGAGTCAATAATCTGACCTTTTACAATGAGATACATCCCCGTTTACCCGAAGTGTGTGTGTTCAGTGTACCATTGTACATTAGTTCTGTTCTCAGATGAGAACATCCCATAAAGTTTAAATTGAACCGAGTGACAA
Source organism: Loripinus fragilis (assembly GCA_964019695.1). Classification (NCBI taxonomy): domain Eukaryota; kingdom Metazoa; phylum Mollusca; class Bivalvia; order Lucinida; family Lucinidae; genus Loripinus; species Loripinus fragilis. The sequence continues at coordinate 99,210,365 of OZ026521.1, read as the reverse complement.
CATACGTAACACCTAGGTTGCTGCATGTATGTATAAATATACCCATTGAAGAAACAATTAATCAAGCAGTATACCAAACGTAATTCTATTATTGTCTATGCTCATGTTGCATAGGCTTTCTAATTTTTGGCTCAATTTCCAGAAAAGGGTCAGCGGAAACAACCAGATGTGACAAGATATTTCACTGACATACATTATGACAAATTTGAAGACTGTTCACCACCAGACAGTGTTAATTCTGAGGCCTGTGAAATCAAGCAGCAAAATCTATCGGCCCACCCTCCCGCCCGCTTTCCAAAACGACCATCTGCCCTCGCCACCGCCAGTACAATGTTCACAATAACGACCAAACTTTTCGTGAAAGCTTATACTTGTATTATTTAAGCCTCAGATAAAATTGCTGGTAGTTTAAGTGAGTACATCACAAGATCTCAAACAACGCTGACTATGTACATTGTCGCAGACAGGAAGCACACTAGCACGTACTAGCCTGTCGCCTTTCGCTCGATGCACACTGGGATTGAACTGCCATTTTTATTAAAAAAATATTATGCGATCACTGCTTGCATGACTCAGGGCTTTACATCCAGAAAATATTGAGAGATGATTTGAAGCGTCAGACGTATAAAATCATACGAAAGAGGAATTATTTTTCTCTCATCACCAAATTTCCCGCCAAGAATGGAGGATCGACGCCATTGAAGAACAGCGCTTCCGCTCAACGAACAGCAACTCATCCGGATAAGCAAGTACTTTCTTCAGACAACAAGCTAGGTAAAATCAAAAGGCGAGAGCGTAGAAGGAAAAATCTTCACCACATGCTTCTAGATTGCCTGCAAGTCCACATACGGATAAGAAATTGAGAGATTCTTCCAATGTCGGACCAGCACAAAACCTAAAGTAAAAGAAGAAGAAATCACCAGCTCAGGTGGCAAAGGATCGTGCTAGGCGAAAGGATTACTGGAAACGGATGAAAGTTGCCATACAGCTACGTGCTGAGAATCTCGCTGGGCACAACCAACTGCAAGAAACAGAGACGGTAGCCAGTCCACAGTCCCCTGTGGTCAGTCAGCCAGAGAAAGGTTGCTTGGATCGTACATCTACTGTTTCACAGTCAATCAGACATTTAACCATTGAAAGGGAAACTGTCGGCACAGCCCGAGCTCTATTGGATTCAAATAGACTATCTGCAGAGGCTGCAGTTGAGCATTCCAGTATTATGTTGGAAAACGATAAAGATTCGGACTTAGTGTGTGCGCGCTGTTTGAAAAGAGGAAATCAGACTGAATTGCGTCGTTGTACAGGCTGTAAAAGTTTCAGTTATTGCAGCAAAGACTGCCAGATATCAGATTGGCCATCTCACATGTAGATGTGCAAATCTATCCAATCTTTAAACCAACAAAAATAACTGATAAAGCTCACTTTGTTCAAAGAACTTCGTGTGAAGGTGTTTTGTGAGTTTCACTTATTTTTTGTGACAATAGACACATTGTATACTGGTGTAGGTGACTTTTTATAGATGAACTTTTTCCATAATCCCCCTTTTTACCGGTTAAACAGGGCTTGCTGATTAAGTTAGCAGTGGAGCTCTACTAAACAACAACAACAACATTGGCTGAAAGAGAAATGATAAACTGTCAAAAATTTAACTTTTTGCTATTTTTAACAATAATTTTCTTTTCACTACAGGAGCGCGAGAACTGAATGGAACTGGCCAAATATCGCTAGCTACCCATAATGCAAAGGGCGAAATGCGAGAGATCTAGATGAGGTATCGTCAGGTCTCGCAAGAATGTGACTATGTATATATTTCTCATTGTCTTGCGCAGGCGAGATACTCAAAGAATCGACCTGTCTGCTAAGGCACATCACAGCTGAAAAGCCGGGTTTGTGTCGATAGGTGATGTGCATTACCCAAAACACTACGTTAAAAAAGTAACAAGCACTGAATGGCTATGAATAATCCGTTAATGGAGACATCAAATAACATTTGGTAGCTAAACAATAACAATGATTGGTATTACAGTATTTAGCGAAACAATGATAAGCTTTTCTACACTTAAACATTTTTGTGTCAACCAAGTGGTTTCAGTGACCTCTGATGACGCAGATTGATAACAAATTTAAATCCACCAATCTGGTGGATCGCATGATTTGGTGATGTATTCGGTAAACAAGCATGTCACATGCACCCACAATGCTCAAATCAGATAGGTCAGTATTTGAAAATGCTCCCTATCGTAAGATAATGTATATTTCTTGAAAGATGTTAATAAATTTAAAAGTATTGAAATCTACCTTAACTAAAACAATTCTGTAATCTTCTGGATTTCTTCGAATCTCGCCTAGATGTATTTCTGTAAAACTCTGAGTTAATATGCCTTTTGACACTGCCCATTCTACACAGTAGTTTTGCAAGCGTCTGCCAAAACGTTTCCCTGCAAATGCTGTGTGAATTCTCGCCCCACGGCCTATCCCTGTTTTACCGCCGTCTACTAGTATAACTGCTCCAAAGGCTGCCTGTAATACATTAGGGTTTTAAAAATATGAACTGTTACACATTATAAAACAAAGCATCTTATTTATGGTAATGTTTTTACTCAAGTAACTCTGAATGGGTGAAGGTCTGGATGGGGTATAATGATAAGTGAATAATGGCCCTTTTTACAATGAACAGTGAATAATGAGCCAAAAAATAATGAATAGTGAATAATGAGGGCCTAAAAATTAACGAATAATCCTATTTTTTAATGAATTGAAGAAAAAATTAATGAATAGTGAATAATCAGATTTCTTTGCCATTTTTCTTACTTTTAATGAATAATTGGTCTTGTTTTAATGTATAACCTAAAATTTTAATGAGATGAATAATGGGCCAAATTTTTAATGAATTGTGAATACCAGACCCCCCCCCCCCATCCAGACCCTCATAGGTGGCCCACTGGACCAATGCAATTGTAGGAATTAGGCATGCCACCGCAACATAGCAAACTGCAATAGAATCTACTGTGGTCATAAATTTCTTAGCTGTGTCTATGCATGTTTAATTCAAATATTTGTGTTGTGGGCCCTCAAAAGGACAGTCGCATTGAGATGGTTGATTTGAGTACCAACAACATATGCTTTGGTTGAACAAACACAAAATTAAATTTGCAATCATACGCTCTTATCTGGAGGTTTGTCTTTAATCAACACATGTATTTCCCTAAGACTTAATGAGAGATAATGTTAAAAAGTGAGCTTAATAATTTAAGCCGCGACATGTGATTTCCAACAATGTGGCAAAGTAAGGTAGTAGTTGATTCTAATCTTCAAGTTCGCGTTGTGTTTTCAAAGTTTCTTTAGAATTTCTAAGTCTTGTAAATTTCACCAACAACTTTCACAGTTTTATAATTTTATTATATCTTCTTAAGTCCAACTAAAATACTTCTAGAAACTATCTATAACCCAAAGTTTTGAAATCTCCAAAGTCTAAACAAAGGCTATGTCCAAATGTAAACCAAAGTCTGAAGCTCTGCCACTGGGTTTCATCTTATATACTATGAAGTCACGTGATAGAAGCTGACCACAGCGCCACCTAATGACATCATCACTAACCAATCATATTTCAAGTTTACTATAAAGCGCCCTCTACATAGGTAAGCTTCCATTTATATCAACCAATCAGAAGATACAAAAGTGACTCATAGTCACACCAGTTGCGCAATTCCCCAAAGGTCATATGATTAAATGTATTGCGCAATCCTGCCAATAAATGTCAGAATTGACACATCTATTTATTGGGCTTATGTAATTTAACTAAACTAAGTAACATCTGTCATCATGACCTTTTGAAATTGTTAAAACATCCCATCAAAATTGACAGGCTAATAAATATGACATTTGAAAAACAATAACAAACTGGTGTCAGAATTCCCTATAAAAACATAAACATGTCAATCACAGATGTCAACACCACACCTGGCTGAACACCTGCGTCCTACCCAAAACCAAGCATTCACAAATATTGTAAATACCCACAGGCAATTCACAATTATTATGAACCCTCACAGATGAAACCAGTGGTTATTTTATATACGCCCAAACCTTAAGAATTTGACTTAATTCGTCAATTAAGTGAAAATCTCCAAGCTCATCAATCATACACCATATATACAAATACATCCACACACACTCTCACACTCACTCACATACATACCACTATACTAAACATATAAATAAAACACTAGCATGCACAAATCATCCTATAACTACTAAACATAATCAATACACATGCATCATCAAAGTACAACTTCCAAAACATTTATAAAACTATTTACAACAAACATCTGCATGTGACAGCGCACTCCAGAGAACCTTGTGTCCACTCAATGGTTGGACACCCCATCGAGCGTGCAGTTGTCCCAAACTCCCAAGAGCACACAAGCAAATTTACAATCCAATTAATCCCAAGTGAATTCACAACACAATGTCAAATCTTAACTAATTATATATACACATTATGAATCTCATGCACATTAAGGTCAACTGTCACTCCACTGCATCTTCCCATTAAGCTAACATATACATGCCTCCCTACAGATTGCAGAGACAGACATATGCATGCCAAGCTTTTCCAATGGAGCACATCATGAAACAGCCAAATTCCTACAAAATGGTTGATCAGACCACAAAGCAGACAATGAAGACCCCACTATGCACAAAATCTCATATACAAAATCAAAAACATGCACCACACATATAATAATCCTATTCTCCGTCCATCAAGTAATACAGTCAATATACAATAAGGTTCATCTTCACTCCTCCGCGGCTAGTCTATCTGTATTGGATCATCCTGCTCCCCAGTTCCATGGTAAAATACAAAGTTATTTTACTTCTGTCCGTTACATTCAGTTGGTTCCTCCATATGAGTATATTTCAAATGAATATTGTTTTCTGCTTGCAATTTCCAAATTATGGTGTCGCCTAAACTCTGTTCAATTTCAACCAAAAGTTTAATTGCTTTGCTGATATCCAGTATATTGAATTGTGTCTGCTGTCCAAAACACTCTTTTAGTTGCTGAATGTTGTATAGCTTATCCATAACTGTATAATGTTAATTTACTTCTTTAGAATAACAGACTGATAAGTCTCAAATGTATAAAATCCTAAGTTTATTAGCTGTTGTTTACAAAAGTTCACTATGTATAAATGTCATCAATTGTTTGACATTTAAAGGTCACCTTTTCAAAGCTGTCAACAAAATCTAGATTTGACCTGTTATCTGTCATCATTTTGGAAACTGGTTAGATTTTAAAGGTCAATATGTTCCATGTAAACTCAATGATACTAGAGGTGAAAAGGTCCCTTACTGTATTCCTTCCTATTCATCTGAAAGTCATATACATCCTTTTAATCAGTCTTTACAGTGCATATTTTGTACACATCATAGCTAGCATAGTTTTATCTTCACCAACCACCAAACTCCAAATTAAATGACTGGACTTACACACCTTATCAATAACTATTTACATATCTTCATCTCTTCACCATGGCACTACCATGGACTCATAGTAAAGTTTCGTTTACACTTTAAGTCACAGTTCATGGCCATCTCTCTCTCTTTCAAACACAACTTATTTCTTCATATTCTCCAACGAAGCCAAAAACACCTTAGCTTCTTCTGGTCTGGTGCGGAAGAAAAGTACCTTCCCGATTTGCTCCTAACAATCTCGTCATATTCCGACGACACCAACCCATCCTCAACAAGTGAAAAGGAACTTGTCACAACATTCTTATCGCTACAACAATCAGCTAACCTCTCACCAATATTCTCTTTCATTTTCTCATGAAAGCATTTCTTAGACATGAAAATCAGTATCAAAATCAAGACACATGTGCCAAAAATCATCACAACAAATGACCAAATAAAAATTGACCTGCTGTGCTCATCGACTTTCCTACAAATTTGGCCAAATAAGGGAAATTAGATGTAAAAATTTCCCCAAAGAGAAAAGTGTGTTATATTTCTCAATTTAAACAGTGAACCCCAAGCATCCCGAATATGACCTCTAACCTTTTCACACAACATAGGGATAAACACAAATAACCATTTGCAGCCCCACAAGTCATATTCAATCTTATCACATCAAGGGTGGATACAACTCCACTTTGAATGCAACTTATCTTGGCAAACAATGGTAAATAACAACCATCAGAAGTTACAATAATCCACACACCTTAGTGTACAAACTCTACAATTGGCAATCGAGGGTTCAGACACATTATGATCTCATGCATTAGAAAACAAGAGGAACAGCTAATTGACACCCTAAACAAATTAAGAATGCTTGATCACCTTTTAACTGCCGTTACAACAACAACAAAAAAATCCATAAATTGGTAGCGTAAAACACCTACTTAGCAACTTGCAAGTAAAATAACTTGAAGACTTTTACAATAAAAGCCACATATACAAATTGCTCATACATCATGATCCCAAGCAAGTTCTTATAACATTAACCAACTGTAAACTTGGGTCATCACCTCCTCATCCCAACGCAAGGACAATCACCTTGCAAGCTATACAATATAGCTTTTCTAAATAATCTTAAGTCTTTCCACAACTCTAATCAATATCCAAAAATCATAGTCATTATATTCAATCCAATCATTTCAAGACTCTAACAACCTGAATTTTGGTCTAACAAAACTAAAGACCAAATCACTGCTGTGAATCTTATCCATTAAAAATCCATCTTCTCAATAAAAAATACAAAAATATCTATTTATTAGTTTTAGAAAGCCCTCAGAAATCTATCAGACAATGAAGCAGTGTGAATATCGGTATTTCCCATGGGTTAGGAAAACACAAAACACCCTTACAACCCAAAATTCATCCACACATAGATCACAGTCTGGTCCACAATGAAGACCTTATTAAAATAATAAAAAAAATATCTTCCCTTTTAATTTTATACAATACTGAAAATTTTCCAATTACATTATTTAGTTACACCAATATCTTATTAATTACAAAACCATTAAATTCTGTTTTACAAAAACATGATGCAAGTCCTACCAAACTGTCAATGTCTTCATCATAATCCAGATACATACCAAATGGTACCACACATAAAAATAAAAGGGGAGAAGGGCAAAGCTCTTCTTTAACCACCCCAAATGCCATATAAATATGACAAACACCCGAACCATGACTGAAGACATTCTCAATCCATAGAACCAATATCACATTCATAAAACCTTCAACATTTTCAAAAAAAAAAAAAAAACTTTTAAAAATATTTTGCCTTTTAAAACAAAGTTTAAAAGTCTCTCAAACTCTTTAAAATGAATTTTAAACATAAAACAAAACTATTGCCATAAAAAAACAAAAAAAAAAAATAATAGATAATGAAAACCCAATTAATTCCAATTAAATAAACATCAAGCAAAAACTCTATTAAAATGTCAACGTCTTCATCACAATTCAGATACGTACCACATGGTACCACAAATAAAAATAAAGGGGAGAAGAATAACTCTTCCATAACACCCCACGTCATCTACAATATGACAAAACATCTGAATTATGCCTGAAGACACTCCCACATCATAGAATTATTACTAAAATCGTAAATAAATTTAGAAAACTCTTCAAAAATAATTAAGCCATATCCATAATTTCCATAAAATTATAATCTTTCTCCTATATACCTTTAATTTCAATAGAAACACAGAAAAAAAATAAGCAGTTTTCGAAATCTACACTTAAATTGACGAGCAAAAGTATGTCTCAAACAATAAGCCAACAGAGTGCCAAGTTTCATGTATATTACCCGATCTCTGAAACACTTTGGATTATAATCAAAACATTGCACAGGCTGTGAGATAGCCTGAGCATTAAATGCAAATGAGACCTCAGTTATTTCCCCAGCCAAATGCTGTAACACATTCTTGACACCTGCATCATTCAAACATTCCATAGTAATTATTTCTTAAAAATGGTTAGCTGACTGTTACTTAAATAAGAATAAAATGACAAGTCATACTGTGTCAAGAAAAATCCGCCAATCACTAGTCAACTATATCTTCAATCACAATCTGTTCACAAACTGTTCCTGTTCTTCTCTGTTCTTCACAATGTGTCCACAAAAACAAAGTTCAAAATCCTGGTCTAGTAGGCACCAAAAACGGTCCAGATGTAAGGTAGTAGTTGATTCTAATCTTCAAGTTCGCGTTGTGTTTTCGAAGTTTCTTTAGAATTTCTTAATCTTGTAAATTTCACCAACAACTTTCACAGTTTTATAATTTTATTATATCTTCTTAAGTCCAACTAAAATACTTCTAGAAACTATCTATATCCCAAAGTTTTGAAATCTCCAAGGTCTAAACAAAGGCTATGTCCAAATGTAAACCAAAGTCTGAAGCTCTGCCACTGGGTTTCATATTATATACTATGAAGTCACGTGATAGAAGCTGACCACAGCGCCACCTAATGACATCATCACTAACCAATCATATTTCAAGTTTACTATAAAGCGCCCTCTACATAGGTAAGTTTCCATTTATATCAACCAATCAGAAGATACAAAAGTGACTCATAGTCACACCAGTTGCGCAATTCCCCAAAGGTCATGTGATTAAATGTATTGCGCAATCCTGCCAAGACACATCTATTTATTGGGCTTATGTAATTTTACTAAACTAAGTAACATCTGTCATCATGACCTTTTGAAAGTGTTAAAACATCCCATCAAAATTGACAGGATAATAAATATGACATTTGAAAAACAATAACAAACTGGTGTCAGAATTCCCTATAAAAACATAAACCTGTCAATCACAGATGTCAACACCGCACCTGGCTGAACACCTGCGTCCTACCCAAAACCAAGCATTCACAAATATTGTAAATACCCACAGGCAATTCACAATTATTATGAACCCTCACAGATGAAACCAGTGGTTATTTTATACATTTTGACAAGTGTAGACTCAGACGAGTCTATGCAGCCTCCTTTTAGGCTTAGAAACTGAAAATGATATTCAGTCAGTAGCTTAACACTCGTAGATAATTCAAGCGAGTAGCAAAGGCCCTGATCAGACTGCACGTATGGGCAGGCTGATCGTAGGCCATGCTGGTCGCACAAACTAAATTGTTGGAAATCTAATGTCACGGTTTATTTATGTTTGACCTACAACATAAGATTTGACCACTAAACTATATGCACCCCACCACCACCTCATACAGCTGTGTCTGCTCTACATTCTAATGATTAGAATGTAGAGCAGATAATGTGATGATATGATACGATACGATACTTTATTAATGCATAAAGCCATAATGGCCCATGAGCATATAAATAAATACAAATACAATACAGTACAATACAGGATAGCGAGATACACAAAACACAACACAGTTGCAATACAATGACAGCATGGTGAAAATAGAATATTAGTGTATAGGGAGAGGTGCTCTTTTTCCTCTGATGAATCTGCAACAATAAGAGGTAGAAAGGTTTAGCATGTCCCATTGGCGAGACGTAGGCATCAAAATGTTTTAGCAGTGACTTGTTTTCGTCTGCTGATAACCTATGCAAACAGAGAGAACCCACGTCGGGCCTGCCCTGGGTCCAAACTATTTGACACTATGGCAGTATTCCTGACATATTTTTAAAAAAAAGATTATCTTGAAAAAAGTCAGCAGACAGCAACAAGAAGCATGAAAAACTACCGAGCACATGCGCGGATACAGAAAGTTTTGTCAGAGACAACGTTTACTTTTTCTTCTTTTACTTGATGAGGGGAGGGTGGATGCAAATGCCACTATACGTGGGCCATCATCGGCCCGCCAGCGAAACGCCATTTAAATGGTGATGGTGGCCCAACATTGAATGCTGGCTTGGCAGCTTTGTGATTTTAGGGGATCCGGACCAATAATGCTAGGAAACCCTATATTTTGTGATTTTCAGGGGGGCGGGGGTCCGGACCCCTTGCCGCCCCCTCTGGATCCGCACATGGGGCATGCAAAGACTTGATAATCCTACACGTCAATTAACAAACAGACTTCTTACTATTTTCCCATTCAGCAAAAGAGCGAAAGGACCTATATTAGACGTGGACATGAAGCTATCATAAAACACTGGAAGGTAGTCTCTCCCACCATACACATTGTCATTCAGGGCAAGTACTTCTAGTTTGTCGTCAGGAGTAGCCCGTCTCATAGTATATGTCTCCATACCTAGAATAGAGAAAGGGCCTATATTAGACGTGAGCATGAAGCTATCATAAAACACTGGTAGATAGTCTCTCCCACCATACACATTGTCATTCAGGGCAAGTACTTCTAGTTTGTCGTCAGGAGTAGCCCGTCTCATAGTATATGTCTCCATACCTAGAATAGAGAAAGGGCCTATATTAGACGTGGACATGAAGCTATCATAAAACACTGGTAGGTAGTCTCTCCCACCATACACATTGTCATTCAGGGCAAGTACTTCTAGTTTGTCGTCAGGAGTAGCCCGTCTCATAGTATATGTCTCCATACCTAGAACAGAGAAAGGGCCTATATTAGACGTGGACATGAAGCTATCATAAAACACTGGTAGATAGTCTCTCCCACCATACACATTGTCATTCAGGGCAAGTACTTCTAGTTTGTCGTCAGGAGTAGCCCGTCTCATAGTATATGTCTCCATACCTAGAACAGAGAAAGGGCCTATATTAGACGTGGACATGAAGCTATCATAAAACACTGGTAGATAGTCTCTCCCACCATACACATAATCATTCAGGGCAAGTACTTCTAGTTTGTCGTCAGGAGTAGCCCGTCTCATAGTATATGTCTCTATACCTAGAACAGAGAAAGGACCTATATTAGACGTGGACATGAAGCTATCATAAAACACTGGAAGGTAGTCTCTCCCACCATACACATTGTCATTCAGGGCAAGTACTTCTAGTTTGTCGTCAGGAGTAGCCCGTCTCATAGTATATGTCTCCATACCTAGAATAGAGAAAGGGCCTATATTAGACGTGAGCATAAGGTATCATAAAACACTGGTAGATAGTCTCTCCCACCATACACATTGTCATTCAGGGCAAGTACTTCTAGTTTGTCGTCAGGAGTAGCCCGTCTCATAGTATATGTCTCCATACCTAGAATAGAGAAAGGGCCTATATTAGACGTGGACATGAAGCTATCATAAAACACTGGTAGGTAGTCTCTCCCACCATACACATTGTCATTCAGGGCAAGTACTTCTAGTTTGTCGTCAGGAGTAGCCTGTCTCATAGTATATGTCTCCATACCTAGAACAGAGAAAGGGCCTATATTAGACGTGGACATGAAGCTATCATAAAACACTGGTAGATAGTCTCTCCCACCATACACATTGTCATTCAGGGCAAGTACTTCTAGTTTGTCGTCAGGAGTAGCCCGTCTCATAGTATATGTCTCCATACCTAGAACAGAGAAAGGGCCTATATTAGACGTGGACATGAAGCTATCATAAAACACTGGTAGGTAGTCTCTCCCACCATACACATTATCGTTCAGGGCAAGTACTTCTAGTTTGTCGTCAGGAGTAGCCCGTCTCATAGTATAAGTCAATTCAGAATACTGTCCTGCTAGCCAACAGTGACAGTGACGTCATTTTTGTTACAAAGTTATCAGGAGCTTAAAATCGATATATCACTTGTGTATTAATCCTATCTGCAGGATAGGATTAATACACAATAGATACATTGATTCGCGTCTGCGGATAGGATTAATACACAAGTGATCTATCGATTCGCGTTAGCTCAAGCGGTGTGTACAAGTTAATGTTTAACTTAACAATTAAAAAACAATTTATTACGTCACTGTCACTTTTGGTTGGCACGACAGTAGAATAACTTAAATAAACAGGCTTCGAGATTATAAGATCTTTTTCATGCTCAACTTAACTGTACATGCAATTTCATGTGGTCATAGACGCAAAAATATTGATATAGATTCTTACCTGGCCCAACCACTCAGGTGTTGTTTTTTTTTGTTTGTTTGTTTTATTGCTTTACGTCCCAAGTCAACAGCTATGGTCATTGCGGGACGGTCAGTTCACCTAACCACACTTTTTCCTGGGCAGGCTTGAACAAGCGGTTAACCAGTAATTCGTGCACATACTTTCGCTCGAAACTGACAACAACCCTTCTTGAATGAATCAGCGGAAGGGAGGAGAATGACCGTAGAAATTATTTCATGATCAATCTCCACGAAATCATGGGACCGGACCGGGATCGAACTCGCGACCCCTGGATCTGCAGTCATACACGCATCTGTAGCCAGACACGTTACCGACTGCGCTACGCGGTCCGGCACTCAGGTGTTGTATTTATCCTGCTCAACAAGTTAAAATGCCAGCAAAAAGAAAATGTTTATACAAGATGAAAACTGTTACACATGATGGAGAGTTTCTTAATCAATTAGGAAAGGTTCTGATCACTAGGGTGATTGAATACCAAAGGTTGTTTGTTGTTTACCCCCCCCCCCCCCCCCCCCCCGCATCATTTTGCTCCTAGAACCCAAACATTTCAATGGGGTACTGAATTTTGCAAAAAAATATATTTCGCGGCAAAGTATTCGACTTATCATCTCATTGTTTATTTCTTTTTAAATATGTCCTCTATAAAGAGTATTAGTGCCATTTATGTAATTTAACGCATTAACAGGAACACAATTTTAATGCAGAACGAACTTTCTTAACGCCCTTTAATAAAGACGCACGACCTGTCGATCGAAACTATCATTTCCCTACATGTAGATGTAGACTAATATTCTTACAAGCAACTGCTTTGATGGGGAAGTGAGGGTTGGTTGCCTTACTTAGTTTGTCTTCCTGGTGTCTCGTGATTGTTGTGTGGCTCTTCTTCGCGGTGCCATGGGTTTGTCTGCAGTCTGTGATTGTGGTATTTCCTGATCATACTCACTTACTATTTTTGTAGATCGAAATGGGTGATTGTCATCCTGCATCTGCCGTCAACATACAGTAAGAACTCGAAAATTCAAACTCTGATTTTTCGAAATACTCGCTTATTCGAAATAAAGCTGGGGCACAGTGGAACTATTTTTGAACTATTTTAATAACACAAACGACTAAAAACAATATGTTTTCGGTGCGTAAAAGAAACGTCTCTCTTTTACGCACCAAAACCACATGTTTGATAGGAAAACACTGGTAATTTTGTTTTATTTATGTATTTATTTATTTTTTTTTTTTTTGGGGGGGGGGGTATATATATATTATGTTTTCCAGCACCTCCCTGTAATTCGAACTTTCGATACCTCGAAATAATACCCTCTAGTCCCTAGGACTTCAAGTTTTATAAGTCCTAGATTTCTAAAAAGGAATCTTTTCGTTGATGATCAAATCAAATCCATCATGGCCTCTTATCAATACACCAGAGGCCCAAGTGGACCAGAATAGCTCACCTGTGTGACCCTGAACATGACATGTTATATATATATATATATATATAAACGGATATAAATAAAAAAAAACAGTGCTAAACTTTTTTGAAACCAAGCGCTTTTGGCTTTCGCCTTCATTAGAGTTTCAAGACACATTAGATTAGGTGAATAGTTAACAAAATATTAACTATATACATGAATTATGTGATTATTTACGCCCCAAAAAGGGCCCAGTTCTTATGCGTGGATTTTCACAAATATGACAGCACAATATTTCTGAATATATATATAGCACCATGTCTTGTTGGCAGTCAGGACTGATCAGATTGCCTTTACAAAGTTTCAGTGTAATTTGGCCCCGAGGTTATAAAACTTTTTCTGTGCTCAACTCAACTATTTCAACTGCTCATAAAAACTAAAATACTAGAAAAAAAAGAGTTTACTTGCTTTAAAACTCAAAGATGATGTATTTATCCTGCTTATAAATGTTAAAATGCCAACAATTGTTGGCATTTTAACATTTATGAGCAAGATAAATGTTGTGCTCAGTTGAGTTGAGCATAAAAAAGGAGCCGGATTTACATATGGAGATAAAATGGTGTTTGATGAATTGCAAGATTGTCGCTATGGCAGTCATCGAGGATACAAAATAGTCCTTGATAAGGCTGATCCTTTGGGAAAAATGGGGGGGGGGGGGCATTTGCTATATAAATAGGGGGTCAGGGTAAACCCTGAACGCATGGGCAAACAAACAAATCCATGATCTTTCTCCCTGCCCCCCCCCCCCCCATTTATATAGCAAATGACCCCCAGTGTTCGCAAATGGAACTTTATATGAAAGTTTTTAGTCTTTATTTTATATAAAGGGGGTCAATTAACCCACTTTTCAAAAGGTAAAGGGAAAACCCTGAAATAAATATGACTTACTTATTCGTACCTGAAAGAAGCCATCTAAATAAATATGACATACTTATTTGTACATGAAAGAAGTCAATCAAATGAAAATGACCTACTTATCCGTACCTAAATTTTAGTAAAAGAATAGATCAAAACGAATATAAACTACATATCCGTACCTGAAAGAAGACGTCCAAATAAATATGACCTACTCATTCGTGTTGGCAGTAATGATCGTGCTCGATCGAGCCAGTATGAAAAGCAAGAAATTTGGAAGAAGACATACAAAAAATGCGACCTACCTATTCGTACCGGAAAGAAGACATCAAAACAAATATGACCTATTTATCCATTACATACAATTTTGACCTACCTATTCGAACCCGAAAGAAGACATCCAAATAAATTGGACTCACTTTATTCGTACCTGATAGAAGACATCCAAACATACAAAAATAATTATAACCAAATTATTCGTACCTGGATTAAAATATAAAAACCCCACTTGAAAGATGGTATCAACTTTCTTTTTTTCATCTACAGTTTGACATCATAGTAAAACTTTTCACTTGAACGATTTGTATTGCCCGAGTGAGCAAAGTCCATTGTTAGGTGGACGGTGTATCTATATCTGCAACTGTCCAATGTATGGTGGATAACTTAATATTTTTAAAATATATCTAAAGCTGCAACTGTAAGTGTGATGTGAAAAATCCATATTATTTGCCGCGTATTTCTCTTTTTCGAAGGCGCATCCGCATGGATATCCAGGTAAAATTATCATACATGTATGATATTATACGTGGTAATAAAAACTTTCTCAAACCAGTTTCCTAATTTTTATTTTTGTGGAATGTATCGTTCTGTAAATTTCAGTGAATTACAATACCGTCAATTGTGTGCATTATTAAACCAAATACTAAGCTACATGTAATTTCAAGTAAGATATTTTTCGCTTGTCGGTCACCAATAGGGCTTATCCGGCAGTGCTTCCAGCTTGTGTATTAGATTACAAAATCAGCAGCTGCGGTACAAACTCTCCAGTTTTGGGTGTTATAATTTTCAGAGCAAGAATGTTAAAGATTTGCAGCAGTTTTTGAAAGAAAGAAGAACAAAGGAAGTCTAACATTGATGAGTGTGTGCGAACTATGTTAACTTAACACTGACGTAGCCTCTGGTGGGTTGATTGAAGACATAATAAAAATCATTGTTGTCTGCCTGAACATCTCTTCCACCCATGGTCAAGTGACTTATCTATATTGTCACTTGTTGGCCTTTTTGATATCTGTAATTACCTGTTGTGACCTTTCACTCTTACCAATTATTGCAAATCTACAGTGATAGTTGCTAATAAACAGTTGTATGTGTGTTCACTTATCTATTTAGTCTTGAATAAAACTGTTGGTACTTTTCGCAAAGCTCGGAAGAGAATGCACATTTGTCATTTGCACAGTCTCGCTGGAGCCTGGCTGCTCACACACACACAAAGATTAGATACATGTTGCAGTGTTTGAAGGTTTAAAGAGTCACTTAGCTTTACCAAGTATCTGACTGGCTGATTTATTTACTTATTTTATTTGTTAATTCATTTTTGCTTGCGGCGCTCTCGCCGCAAGCATTTGTTTCGGAATAGTGATACCCTCTACCTGGTTGTCTATTTATATAACATACTGTTAGCATAACGGTCTTGCGTAAGCAAAAACAATTCATCGACAAGACAACTCATCGACAGCAAGCAAAACATAGTGTTAGAGCATATCTCATATTATATGACATATTAACCACCAAATTCAATTTGTGGATATATGTTGGGGTCATAGAATGTTGCTTACTGTTTTCAGCCACTGTGACCTTGATCTCAGGAGTCAGGTCTTGAAAAAAATGCACCCACAGCATATCGTCAATAGTATTATGGTAGCAGATACATCTTGGGCCCTGGCGAGTCACCAACTGTTTCCAGGTCACTGTGATCTTGACCTCTGGTTTCAGTTCTAGCAAGGTCGAGCCCAGAGCATATCTGAATATAATTTTAGGTAGGAATCCCAAATTTGGTATGAGAATATATTTTAGGATCATGGCATGTCGCATACACTTTTGGATCTCTTTGACATGTAGCTTGTACATTAACGTGTTTAAAATACTGTAGCTTTAATTTTATAACATTATTAACCATGTCAGGATAATCCGAACATGAACAATCTGGCACAATTGGAATAATACAGGCCTACTTCGAATTCAACTAATGTTGCTACTAAAATTCTTACGTAATAGATGTGTGCGCACGTTTATATACAAACGGCTACACTTGCAACCTTTCAATTAGTTGTCAAGTAAACAAAGTGAAAAGCCCTGTATGCCCCACCTCAATTCTTCATCGTAGACAAAAGAGTGTGCATAAACTGCACAGCCTATTCTATTTAACAATTACGAAAATAGACCACATCAATGATCTTTTTGTGAAATAAAAACTTTTTTAGGCTGTTGATAGATCTTGGACCCATCTTGCTAGATAGGTCTAGAGGAGGGAACCAGACAATTTAGCTACTAGAGTAATGGTGCTCTGACCCACCGTTGATCTAGAAGGTTCGTGACGTCACTATAGTAACGACTATCGATGTTTGAATCGAACTTTAGTTACTATAGTAGGAACTTAAGTTCGGTTTGAAGTTGGCCATTATATTGCCATCAGCCAACTATATAGAATAGCTACCAGTCTGATAATAAAAGTGGTCATTAATACACGTAAAATATTGTAATAATATGTTTTTTTTCTTTTCCAAATGGCTAGTCTATAAATGTAATTGTCTTCAGTGGAGTTGTATGATTATCAGAACTAAGCACCAGCCTATAGACTAGCAACAAAGTAGGAATATGTTTATATGGAAAAAATGAAATGACTTTTTGAAAAGTTCTTGGCCTTTGGGAAAGGCTCTCAACTATACAGCGACTAAGAGATTGTTATCAGGCTACACAAATAGTTAAATATCAACGCAGGTCTGGTTAACCAAAAATGACGACCCGACGTTAAGACAGCGACCTACGTCGAGTGTATCAACGATATTTGCATCGACGATATGCATAATGCCATTCTGGCTGGCTATCGTCAGTTCCAGACAAATAAAAGGGCTTCGAGGGTAATTTGTATCCAGTTTTTAATTAAAATATTTTAATACAATTACTTTAAATCACGTCTGATTTCTAGACAAATTTCAAATTGCAACTTTAGAATATAAGGGTACTGCTATTCGATAAACTGTTATCCTAACATTATTTGTTATTTGGGCTTGAAATCAAAACATGTTTTGCTGACAAGTTGATGTTCATTGTTGCAAAAATTCAAATAATTGATACATTTAAAATAAGTAAATTTTATTAATTTCATTTTTTTGCGTTTTTAAAGTCCTTCAGTGTATGGCGCTAGGTGCCGCTTTAGATAACTCTTTGTGTTTTTCTTTTGCCAGAGGAGTATCTTACCGACCAACTTAATACTGTTGTTGATGTTCGCCTATGACGTGGTTTTAGTGCAGTGTAAAAAATAACCAAATTTGGAGGTGTTCCCAACCTCGAAGCAATTGTATTTTCTTTCGAATCCCAACATACAAGATGCACATGCTGTTTTAAGCCTAGGCAAGCCCTCCTTTAAAAAGGAAAATTTATTTAAACAATTGTTGGCATATTGTGTCAGTAACCCTCCCCACAGCTTGTCGTCTGCTATCTATTTTTCGTTCTTAGGTAGCACAATAATGGGCTAAGATCAGATTGCTTCCCATTTGGTTTCCATAATAAAAACTAGTCTGAAGTGCGCTTGAATATATGCAGCAGACGTAAAAAGCAGACAACATTTAAGGATAAAAAAGTAAATTCAGAAAATACATTTAGGGTTTAACTATTGAAATGCCCTAACATTATCAGAGCACACAAAATGATGATGACCTATCATCTTATCATTTAGTTGTTCATGTGGTCTTCCACATGCCTTTATGAGTTATCCATGCCTTGCGTCTATCGAAGTCAACACTGGGTTTAGGAAATGGATAGAAAGAAACTCCCTGAATTTGTGTCTTATGACAGTAATGACTGTCACTATTACATTTTCCAAGGAAACATTTGATAATCTTAACAATTTCCTAGTCAGCTCTGCTGATGACTATTGCAAACAGTTGGACCCCCAGTGGGGTACTCTGATATTTTCACACATACATAGGCTTTTTGGGAGGTTCAAAATTTTGAATTTCAATATTTTTTGGGTTTTCAGAAAAATGAATATTTTTTGGGGGTATGAAGATTTTTTGGATATTTTTGGGGGGTCATCACAAAATAAGGCTAGTTTGAGGGTCATTTCTATGCATTTTATAGTCTTTTTTTAAGGTCAATGTACAGAATTGGGATATTTTTTGGTTGCTAAAATTTCAAATATTTTTTGGGGGTGCTTGAAATTCCTGATATGTTTGGGGGTGAAAGGTAGATGCTGGGCCCGAGCCTACGTATGAGGTACAAAAATAAAAATAGAGTACCCCCCTGGGGTTAGGCCAAGATCAGGACCGACAGAATTTCGGTCCTGGTCTAATCCAACCCGTTTGCCCGTTTGACACTTTGATAGTGTTCCTGAATTGTTTAAACATATTAATTTAAAAGAAGCAGGCATACAAATTACCCAGCATGCAAAGAGTTAAACTACTAATGAAAGAATGTTAATGTGTGGGAACATATATTGCACTTTCACCCTAAAAATCTGTCAAAATATGTAATTTTATCAATTAACCTCAACCTAACCCCATGCCAGCTAGTGGATAATTGTCTCTGTAGCTGGAAGAATTTGTACTGCAGGCGAGATTGTTTACCTATTTCACATGGCTTATCAGCTCTAGCCAGAGTGGCTCTATTCGGCCATAAAAAATGGTCGCTGGTTATCCCTTTTGCCTCTAGGGACAGTAACAAGTAAATGTTACTAAAATACAATAGATGTCGTTAGAGGAAAAAAAACTGACATTGAAATTTTAGGTTACAAGCTCGAACATCCAAGCAAGACATTATATAGTCTTGAACTTAAAAAGCAAGAGAGCATTAAAAAACGCTTATTTTCTGTGACTTAACAATCCCCCCCACTTGGTTCATGACCAATTTTCTTTAACACATTTTTGACGCCTGATGATGAAAGATGTGTAACGCTGGAGTACCTGGCACACCTTTGCACTGATATAAACTAAACTGGCCTATCACTTGTGATCTTCCTGAGAGTTGAACAGTTTTCGTGGTGTGTTTTTTTTGTCGGGTATACAATAACCAAGTATTATTAAAATATCTCAAAAGCTATAAATGTATATATGGAGCAAACATTAAGGTTTCCCCTTTAAATTCATTCAAGGGAGATAACTGAGAAGGAAGCTAAGGATAGTACCCATGACCACATGCGACACACCGTCTTCACCTGATATATATACCTACCAAATATAATCCAAATATCCTAAAGGGTATACAAATTATGGAGTGAACAAGGTTTCTCCTTCGAAATTCGTTCAAGGGAGACAGCTGAAAAAACGAAACAAGGGAGAACACCCATTCTTACATGGGACGTGTGCATATGCCTACCAAATACAATCAAAATTGCTCAAAAGAAATAAAAGTTAAGAGTGAAAAAAGTTCTTTAAAATGTATTAATGGGAGCTATCTCAATAATAAAGCAAGAGAGAGCATCAATTGTATACGCTTCAGTTGGGTTGGAAGTCAATTATTAAATATGTTTCGATCACATTTTCATAAATTAGAGAGAATAAATAGACCGTGATCAATATATTCTGTCTGTTCTTAAGACAATATCAAATGTCGTTCACAGTCTGTGACTTTTCTGAATATTTTGCGATAATGTCATATAATGAAAGGCATTCCATTCAAATCTATTGAAGCAATTAACAGAGTGACTGAGTGAGGCATAGTACTTTAAGACCATACTGAAAACAGACAATTGAACTGTTTTGTAGATAGTCCATACAGAGCTGATATAGCGTGGTGAACTTTTGCACGGAATAAATCCAAGGTCATTGGTGACGGAACTGACGTAAGTTGAACTGCAATGATGCGTATACTTATCATAATCTTATCGAAGGTCATTTTGGTCCGTTTTCCAATGTTAAGAAAAGCCCAAACATTATCAATAGAAACGTATTTGTCATATTGCGAACAAAGAATGACACCAATTAGCCTATGCATCCGTGCTGTCTAATCAGCACCATCCAATGCAATTCGCGTCCATGCTTATCGTATCCCAAGTGTTAAGATTCCAACTTGTCACTGTAGCTTATCAGTCTGTGTTGAGCCTTACTAATAAAAAAAGAAGAAAGCACGCTTTTCTCGCCACGTGGTCTATAAATATGCGCCAGCCCATGACAAACCAACACAATGACCGTGCGCGCAGCGAAGACTCTGGTCAGACTAGGCAGAGGCCCAGTCTGATCAGAGCCTTTGCTGTCCACATGAAGATATCATTCATATTAAGCAAGTCATTGAGTGCACAGGGAATACTCTGATGCCTCAGGGTGGGTGCTCAGGTCGATTAGCGCTTTAGCCATATGTAGGTTATGTTATGCATTGGCTCAATCAAGTTTTTTTCTCTCTTGATCACACCACTGAAGTTGGTCTAGTTTTGTTTCTTTCGTTCTTTTCCGCGTGTTCTATTTTGTCATTTTTGAATGCACGATTTTCAATAAAGGATAATTGCAAATAGTAAGTATTCATTTTCTTTCTGGAGGAACAATTTTTATAAAGAAAGGCGCTGGTGACAGCGAAAAGTCGGTATAATCGCTGGTGACTGTCAGTAGCGAAAAATGTACGTAATTGTCTGACAATCAGACAGACAGACAGACAAAAAGTTTATTCTCTTAAGTCATGTACATGACATACAAGGAATAATATATTAGCATACATGACAGCAAAGGTGTTATAACAAAATAATGTTTTTAGGGAGAATGTGCAGTCCAAAATTGACAATTGAATCATTACAGCACATAAATAAATAAATTCCCAGCATATTTATAGTGTGATAATTCTTATTATAGGAAGCGTAATGTAATTTTATTATAAAACTGCATATTTGACAACATAGCTAACATTGTAAACTATTCCTAGTTCCGAAAGATGGGTACATATATTTATGTTGGGTTTGTCTATTAAAACAGAGAGCGCACTGTTGATCGGTATATCAATTGAGCCACGGCATGTGATTTCCAACAATGTGGCATTTTGACAAGTGTAGACTCAGACCAGCCTGTGAAGCCTCCTTTTAAGCTTAGAAACTCCAAATGATGTTCAGTCAGTAGCTTAACAGTCATAGAATACTCAAGCGACTAGCAAAGGCTCTGATCAGACTGCGCGTATGCGCAGGCTGATCTGAGGCTTTGCTGGTCGCACATACCACATTGTTGGAAATCTCATGCACTGGCTCAATTCATACCGACACAGGCACTCCCTGTTTTCGTCCTATAATACTCAAGAAGATGAACTCCTCCGAGCTTGCTGTTCAGACAATTGTCGCTAATCGTTTATTTCCCACATTCAGTCAAAGTTTCGCTATCGACAGACGTCTGTCAGAAGCGATTGTCCTTATTTATCGCTATTGACAGACGTCTCTTACCAGCGATTTACTCGCATTTCGTCTGTCAGCAGACACTTAGTTTTGTGAAACAAACGGGTGAATTATCAATGAAACTCGCACTTTAAGTAAGGCATTACATTTCTTGAAATTAAGACCCTATAGTCACAGATGAACACAACATACAAGAATATCGGTGATGAGTTATTCTAAAAGGCGATATCAAATATTAAGATTAACTCATACACTGTAAAATAGAAGTATAGCGTTTCCTTAAAAATAGTAAGTGAGTATGATCAGGAAATACCACAATCACAAACTGCAGACAACCCCGTGGCACCGCTAGGAAGAGCCGCTCAACCATCACGAGACACCAGGAAGACAAATTAAGCAAAGCAATCAGCTCTCTCTTCCCCATCAAGATGATTGCAATGCTAGAATGGACATAAAGTAACGTACAACAAAACATAGAACAATTACAGACCCCCACAATGGGAGTAACAATAAACAAAAGTCAACAACAACAGAACCACCACCTTAGAACGGATAGCAGCCTAAGCCACCGGGGGGCTTAAATGCACTTTACTGGTACCAAATCTTCGCCCTAGATTCTGCTGTTGTTGAAGTACAAGAAATGTTCAGCTCGCATGGAGGCCATCTAACTAATGCAATGTATCATCATGGAAAACACTCTAATCAAATAAACACTCCATGATGAAACAAAGAAAAGGGCTCATGACTCACAGATAGTCAGAGCTAAAGAAAACAAATCTGGTAGCAGCTGAACTGCCATCGATAATGGTGTAACCTTTCAAAAAACTTATGCTCTATTGGTTTGTATTGATCAGGAGATTAATACAACAATAACAGTTTCAAATGTTTAACATTCGTTCCGTAAGAAATGTTGACCTCAAAATGTTTTAGTGGAAAGAAAGTGTAAGTTTACTGCACAAAGGTGTTAAAAAGCGTCTCTATGCACTTTAAGTTAGGCATTACATTTCTTGAAGTTAAGACCCTATAGTCACAGATGAACACAACATACAAGAATATCGGTGATGAGTTATTCTAAAAGGCGATATCAAATATTAAGATTAACTCATACACTGTAAAATAGAAGTATAGCTTTTCCACAAAAATAGTAAGTGAGTATGATCAGGAAATACCACAATCACAAACTGCAGACAACCCCGTGGCACCGCGAGGAAGAGCCGCTCAACTATCACGAGACACCAGGAAGACAAATTGAGCAAAGCAATCAGCTCTCTCTCTTCCCCATCAAGATGATTGCAATACTAGAATGGACATAAAGTAGCGTACAACAAAACATAGAACAATTACAGACTCCCACAATGGGAGTAACAATAAACAAAAAGTCAACAACAACAAAACCACCGCCTTAGAACGGACAGCAGCCTAAGCCACCGGGGGGCTTAAATGCATTTTACTGGTACCAAATCTTCTCCCTAGATTCTGCTGTTGTTGAAGTACAAGAAATGTTCAGCTCGCATGAAGGCCATCTAACTAATGCAATGTATCATCATGGAAAACACTCTAATCAAATTAACACTCCATGATGAAACAAAGAAAAGGGCTCATGACTCACAGATAGTCAGAGCTAAAGAAAACAAATCTGGTAGCAGCTGAACTGCCATCGATAATGGTGTAACCTTTCAAAAATCTTATGCTCTATTGGTTTGTATTGATCAGGAGAATAATACAACAATAACAGTTTCAAATGTTTAACATTCATTCCGTAAGAAATGTTGACCTCAAAATGTTTTAGTGGAAAGAAAGTGTAAGTTTACTGCACAAAGGCATTAAAAAGCGACTCTATGCTATGCTCTACCCACTATGACTACTAGTAATTATACAAATAAACTTTCACGTTTGTACATAGAAAAAAGAACTTACTTGTCAGGTCCACTAGCGTAGGATCATAAGCAAACAGAGTAGACCCTGATCTGGCAGCTCTTACAGGAGCTGCCTGATCTGGGTTTGCTCTGTTTGCGAAGGTGCTAAAAAGCGTCTCTATGTGGTAAATGGTTGAACCATTATATTTGACGCAAAAATGCAAGATGCACTACTGCTTGGTAAGTTTTTAAGTCATTTATCTATAAAAAGAAATATGAGCGTCATCTTTAGAAAACAGAATATGGTATAGCTAACAATGAACGCAGAGACCAACACAAAAGTTAACATTATATAGTAGGTTAAAAAGGTACATTTGAGGATCATCGAAAGAAATCCTATATTTGGACCCAGACTTATCTACTAAAGTGCACAGACAAACTAGAACCATAAACATCTGGTAATTGTATTTTTTCTATTATTATATTCAAAGCGAATAACAAAAATCGCGGATCAGAAAGCGCGGATGGGGAGTGCTGATCTGCTGACTTGTTCGCATACACAAACAGAAAAACAAGAAGAAAAACCTTATAACGTGGTTCACATAGAACGCATATAATTATCTATTGAAAAGCAAACAAATACCATGCAATAAGGTCTTACTATAAACATTAAATACAAAGAAATTGATTTGTGTCATTTTTTTGTTTATATACAGTTATTGTTTATCTCGTACATGTATACAGTTTTACAGTTTTCATATACTCGCAAAATGAATTAACTTTATAAACGACCTAATAGTATGGAAACATAGCTAACTGTTCTAAGGATTATTCACGTTTGTTATATCTAAAGTTCATGCTCAAGGCGAAGAAAACTTTTGTAACACTGGATATTTAGTTCTGAAAGCAGCTTTCTGGTTCGTTTTTATTCCCTTTATATTTGAAGCAACGAGATAATCTTATATTGTTGTCACCTTTGAAACGAACCCGTCCCGATGATTTTAAAGCAACAACATGTCTCACAAATAATATACTAGTATATATCTCAACAACAACATGTCTCACTAATAATATATCTCAGTAACGACATGTCTCACTAATAATATATCTCAGTAACAACATGAACAAAAAGACTAATGTTTAGATGAGATGTCATGTCTTTGGACAGGGCCACAACGGTCTAAATATGGATTCTTTTGCTCTGGTATTCATTTGTGTGTACTTTTGAGCCCGTATCTCTTTTATATCTTGATTTATATGTATTAGGAGATGATGCATCATTAAGTTAGGGATCTTTCATGCGAACCAAACATATAAATGTCTTGATCCACATCAGAATTAATGGTGAGGTTGGCGCCGTTTTAGCTCTTCTGTGATTTTTTTCTGACGGCTTAAAGGCGGTGCTTTTTTGTGGGTCCTTTTTGTAATTTATGTTTCAGGTTTGTCTTTATTATGCTGTCGTGTCTCTTGCTTGCAGCCTCGTGCTCACCTGCTGGGAAAAGACTGGCCACTTGGATCTCTTGTGTGTGATGTTTCCTTTTGTTTTTGTCACTTTCCCCATATGGTGTCTCGGGTAAGGTGTGGGACTATATTGTACTGATTTCTGACCTTTGCCTTTTGCTTTACTTATACTAGTAAAATATCTCAGTAACAACATGTCTCACTAATTATATATCTCAGTAACAACATGTCTCACTAATTATATATCTCAGTAACATCATGTTTCACTAATAATATATCTCAGTAACAACATGTCTCAATAATAATATATCTCAGTAACATGTCTCAATAATAATAATATATCTCAGTAACAACATGCCTCACTAATAATATATCTCAGTAACAACATGTCTCAATAATAATATATCTCAGTAACAACATGTCTCAATAATAATATATCTCAGTAACATCATGTTTCGTTAATAATATATATCAGTAACAACATGTCTCAATAATTATATATCTCAGTAACATCATGTTTCACTAATAATATATCTCAGTAACAACATGTCTCAATAATAATATATCTCAGTAACAACATTTCTCAATAATAATATATCTCAGTAACAACATGTCTCACTAATAATATATCTCAGTAACAACATGCCTCACTAATAATATATCTCAGTATTAACATGTCTCAATAATAATATATCTCAGTAACAACATGTCTCAATAATAATACATCTCAGTAACATCATGTTTCACTAATAATATATCTCAGTAACAACATGTCTCATTAATTATATATCTCAGTAACATCATGTTTCACTAATAATATATCTCAGTAACAACATGTCTCAATAATAATATATCTCAGTAACAAAATGTCTCAATAATAATATATCTCAGTAACAACATGTCTCACTAATAATATATCTCAGTAACAACATGTCTCACTAATAATATATCTCAGTAACAACATGTCTCAATAATAATATATCTCAGTAACAACATGTCTCAATAATAATATATCTCAGTAACATCATGTTTAACTAATAATATATATCAGTAACAACATGTCTAAATAATTATATATCTCAGTAACATCATGTTTCACTAATAATATATCTCAGTAACAACATGTCTCAATAATAATATATCTCAGTAACAACATGTCTCAATAAAAATATATATCAGTAACAACATGTCTCAATAATAATATATCTCGGCAATAACACGTATCACTAATAATATATCTCAGTAACAACATGTCTCAATTATAATATATTTGGCAATAACAATTATCACTAATAATATATCTCAGTAACAACATGTCTCAATAATAATATATCTCAGTAACAACATGTCTCACTAATAATATATTTCAGCAACAACATGTCTCAATAATAATATATCTCAGTAACAACATGTCTCAATAATAATATATCTCAGTAACAACATGTCTCACTAATAATATATCTCAGTAACATTATGTCTCAATAATAATATATCTCAGTAACAACTTGTCTCACTAATAATATATCTCAGCAACAACATGTCTCAATAATAATATATCTCAGTAACAACATGTCTCACTAATAATATACCTCAGCAACAACATGTCTCAATAATAATATATCTCAGTAACAACATGTCTCAACAATAATATATCTCAGTAGCAACATGTCTCAATAATAATAATATATCTCAGTAACAACATGTCTCACTTATAATATACCTCAGCAACAACATGTCTCAATAATAATATACCTCAGCAACAACATGTCTCAACAATAATATATCTCAGTAACAACATGTCTCACTAATAATATACCTCAGCAACAACATGTCTCAATAATAATATACCTCAGCAAAAACATGTCTCAAAAATAATATATCTCAGTAACAACATGTCTCAATAATAATATATCTCAGTAACAACCTGTCTCAATAATAATATATCTCAGTAACAACATGTCTCAATAATTATATATCTCGACAATAACACGCATCACTAAAAATATATCTCAGTAACAACATGTTTCAATAATAATATATCTCAGTAACAACATGTCTCAATAATAATATATCTCAGTAACAACATGTCTCAATAATAATATATCTCAGTAACAACATGTCTCAATAATAATATATCTCAGCAACAACATGTCTCAATAATAATATATCTCAGCAAAAACATGTCTCAATAATATTATATCTCAGCAATAACATGTCTCAATAATAATATATCTCAGTAACAACATGTCCCAATAAT
Organism: Loripinus fragilis; assembly: GCA_964019695.1. Taxonomy (NCBI): domain Eukaryota; kingdom Metazoa; phylum Mollusca; class Bivalvia; order Lucinida; family Lucinidae; genus Loripinus; species Loripinus fragilis. Next base: position 99,182,880 of record OZ026521.1, on the reverse strand, counting down.
AATATATCTCAGTAACTACATGTCTCAATAATAATATATCTCAGTAACAACATGTCTCAATAATAATATATCTCAGCAACAACATGTCTCAATAATAATATATCTCAGCAAAAACATGTCTCAATAATAATATATCTCAGCAATAACATGTCTCAATAATAATATATCTCAGTAAAAACATGTCCGAATAATAATATATCTCAGTAACTACATGTCTCAATAATAATATATCTCAGTAACAACATGTCTCAATAATAATATATCTCAGCAACAACATGTCTCAATAATAATATATCTCAGTAACAACATGTCTCAATAATAATATATCTCAGTAACAACATGTCTCAATAATAATATATCTCAGTAACATGTCTCACTAATAATATATCTCAGTAACAACATGTCTCAATAATAATATATCTAAGTAGCAACATGTCTCAATAATAATAATAATATATCTCAGTAACAACATGTCTCACTAATAATATATCTCAGCAACAACATGTCTCAAAAATAATATACCTCAGCAACAACATGTCTCAATAATAATATATCTCAGTAACAACATGTCTCACTTATAATATATCTCAGCAACAACATGTCTCAATTATAATATATCTCAGTAACAACATGTCTCAATAATAATATATCTCAGTAACAACATGTCTCAATAATAATAATATATCTCAGTAACAACATGTCTCAATAATAATATATCTCAGTAACAACATATCTCAATAATAATATATCTCAGTAACAACATGTCTCACTAATAATATACCTCAGCAACAACATGTCTCAATAATAATATATCTCAGTAACAACATGTCTCACTTATAATATATCTCAGTAACAAGATGTCTCAACAATAATATATCTCAGTAACAACATGTCTCACTAATAATATCTCAGCAACAACATGTCTCAATAATAATATATCTCAGTAACAACATGTCTCAATAATAATATATCTCAGTAACAACATGTCTCAATAATAATAATATATCTCAGTAACAACATGTCTCAATAATAATATATCTCAGTAACAACATGTCTCAATAATAATATATCTCAGCAACAACATGTCTCAATAATAATATACCTCAGCAACAACATGTCTCAACAATAATATATCTCAGTAACAACATGTCTCAATAATAATATATCTCAGTAACAACATGTCTCACTAATAATATATCTCAGCAACAACATGTCTCAATAATAATATACCTCAGTAACAACATGTCTCACTAATAATATATCTAAGTAACAACATGTCTCACTAATAATATATCCCAGCAACAACATGTCTCAATAATAATATATCTCAGTAACAACATGTCTCACTAATAATATACCCCAGCAACAACATGTCTCAATAATAATATATCTCAGTAACAACATGTCTCAATAATAATATATCCCAGTAGCAACATGTCTCAATAATAATAATAATATATCTCAGTAACAACATGTCTCACTAATAATATATCTCAGCAACACCAGCTCTCAATAATAATATACCTCAGCAACAACATGTCTCAACAAAAATATATCTCAGTAACAACATGTCTCACTAATAATATACCTCAGCAACAACATGTCTCAATAATAATATACCTCAGCAACAACATGTCTCAAAAATAATATATCTCAGTAACAACATGTCTCATTAATAATATATCTCAGCAACAACATGTCTCAATAATAATATATCTCAGTAACAACATGTCTCAATAATAATAATATATCTCAGTAACAACATGTTTCACTAATAATTTATCTCAGCAACAACATGTCTCAACAATAATATATCTCAGTAACAACATGTTTCACTAATAATATATCTCAGTAACAACATTTCTCAACAATAATATATCTCAGTAACAACATGTCTCACCAATAATATATCTCAGTAACAACATGTCTCACTAATAATATATCTCAGTAACAACATGTCTCACTAATAATATATCTCAGTAACATGTCTCACTAATAATATATCTCAGTAACAACATGTCTCAATAATAATATATCTCAGTAACAACATGTCTCACTAATAATATATCTCAGTAACAACATGTCTCACTAATAATATATCTCAGTAACAACATGTCTCACTAATAATATATCTCAGTAACAACATGTCTTACTAATAATATATCTCAGTAACAACATGTCTCACTAATAATATATCTCAGTAATAACATGTCTCACTAATAATATATCTCAGTAACATCTTGTTTCACTAATAATATATCTCAGTAACATCATGTTTCACTAACGATATATCTAAGTAAAACATGTATCACTAATAATATTTATTTTATACTTAGCAGTGAAATCAATGCATATCAAAAACAAATAAAAGTGATATCAATCACTAGTGAAGTGATATGATATCAATCACTAGTGATTGATATCAGCCTATATTTTCACTGTAGCGTTTTTTGGATCACCTTTGACTTTTCCATTCACTTAATGCAGCTCACTTCGAAAGTTCAAACGCCTATAACTTTCTTATTTGTTAACAAAAACATCAAGTGTGGGTAGTCATTTTCTTAGTTAGAACATGAGGAACATTTTGGTACCAAAATAGATCAGATTTGCTGAAATATTTCGCTTTGAATTTTCAACACCTCCCACTTCAGTGAGTGAGGCAATGCATGTAACCTATGCTACGCAATGTCATCAACAAATAATGACGTCGCTTATGATGTCACTTGTCTCGCACTTTGACGCTGAATAAATTTCTTTTTATCTGTAAGTCCTGATGACTATAGATCATGTAGATTGATCCACTGGTATTCTGTCACAAATACTCCTTTGTCTTGTTTTACATTATTGTGATTCGGCTTAAAGCATGGTTAACAAATTGATTAACTGTACATCTTCTAAAAAAGTATAAAATAAAAAGAAAATTTACTTTTTTGAGGTGAATACCAAATATATTTCATCTTGTGAGTTGAAAACATCAAAATTTTCATTCGTGCTGCACACTCATGAAAATTCTGATGTTTTCAACACACTCGATGAAATATATTTGGTATTCACCTAAAAAAAGTAAATATCCTCTATATCTCAGTAACATGTCTCACTAATAATATATCTCAGTAACAACATGTCTCAATAATAATATATCTCAGTAACATGTCTCACTAATAATATATCTCAGTAACAACATGTCTCACTAATAATATATCTCAGTAACAACATGTCTCACTAATAATATATCTCAGTAACATGTCTCACTAATAATATATCTCAGTAACAACTTGTCACAATAATAATATATCTCAGTAACGACATGTCTCACTAATAATATATCTCAGTAACAACATGCCTCACTAAAAATATATCTCAGTAACATCATGTTTCAGTAATAATATATCTCAGTAACAACATGTCTCACTAATAATATATCTCAATAACATCATGTTTCACTAATAATATATCTCAGTAACAACATGTCTCACTAATAATATATCTCAGTAACAACATGTCTCAATAATAATATATCTCAGTAAAACAATGTCTCAATAATAATATATCTCAGTAACAACATGTCTCACTAATAATATTTCTCAGTAACAACTTGTCTCAATAATAATATATCTCAGTAACAACATGTCTCACTAATAATATATCTCAGTAACATCATGTTTCACTAATAATATATCTCAGTAACAACATGTCTCACTAATAATATATCTCAGTAACATCATTGTTCACTAATTATATATCTCAGTAACAACATGTCTCACTTTTACTTGTCGAGTATGTCAGAATATCTTGAGGAAAGTCATAAACAATGCGCGACGTGTTTGCTTTTATTTTAGATGGTTTTCTACAGAAGTTATCATTTTAGTTTTGCATCGAGTACTGAAACAACCTAAGCATGGTACGATGTATGGGAGCTTCCATATCAAAAAGACCTGAATAGATTTAGAGATTATACAAGCTCTGCTATAATTACACCCAATGCTTTGACAACAGTCAGATAGAAAGACAATGAAGTCAGGACTATTCATCCTTCTGGTTGCTTCGGTTCTGGAACTAGCTTCTTCACAGACAGGCGAAAATGCAAAAGCGCTGAGACAGAAATTGTTTGTCACAGATCAGTATGATAAGAAAGTTCGTTCAGCGAAAGACCAGACTAATCCAACAGGTAAGACACTTATATTACACTTATGCAATTGGCTTTTGATGATGCTAGATAATTTTCAATATTTTTATCGTCTGTTCATTTTCTTTCGAAAACAAACCTTTCACAGCATTTTAGATATACCATCACAGTGTCAAACAATTTGGAATGAGATCAGGCCCTACATTTTGTTTAGCGTGATCTGGATCCAAACTATTTGCAATAGCTATTTGCAGACGATTCTAAAAGAAAAAGAGCTAAGTTGCTGTGACTTCCAGATTAATTGGAAGGAGGTCAAAGATATAGTTCTAAAGAATTATTCTAATTTCCTAGCAAAATATACAATGTGGGTACTTGAAAGGCATTTACCAAATGGTTATCTAAATGTCACGCAACATACTCTTTGATATAAAATAATGACATATCCTTGTGGTATGTATTATTAGCAAAACAAATTCGTTTCGCTTAAGGTCTCGGAAATGCCGCATGTTCATAAACCAGACTAGCATATGCAAGCAACAGAACCAAACATACAATAAACGAACAAAATACGTCATCCAAGCACAAACTGGAAAGGACATAGAGACCATGTAAATATTAATGGTGAGTTTAAATATACCGTCATATCAACCCGTTTAAGGTTCCTTAAACCATTTTCACCTCACAGCAAAATGCAAGCACAGTTTGGGAAAACATTGTATAACAGGACCCAGTTAGTGTTAAGATAAAACTTTATGTACAAAATATAGCACCCAATCAGTAGTCCTAAGGTCGGTAACAAAAATATCAAATTCTTATCCATTTTCCTCTGGCAGCCTCTGTTGCATGTACAGTGCAGTTGACCATGAGTTAGGCCATATTTATTAATATTTGCGTTTTTGCAGTTCTTATTGCACTTATTCAAATAAAAAAAATAACTACTGACATACATACTCAACTAATTCATTGCCTCGTTTACAATTGCCTTCTGATGAGTTTACGATGCTCATAAGATGTCCAAATGACCCTTTCCGAGCAGCCTCAGTAGGGGACTGTGCAATCATCGTACGGATTCACGTGCATTGTAGCCTCTAAGATTTTGTTCGAATCTGCACACTGACAAACTTTTGTTATAAGATGAGACTTTGTTCCAGTAATTCTATGATATTTTAAGAATGTGTTAACATACATATTGATAACATTTTGTATTCAATATTTTCGGCTAATTAAACACATAAAACTACGTCCTTTTAATGTTTAATGATTAGTATAATAGTCACTAGTATTGTAAAATGGATTTCATGTACAATTATTTTAGTAATAGCACAAAGACAAGCTCCTCTTAACACATGCTTTTTCTGTCAGTTATTTTAATGGTAAATGTGTTGTTTCGCAGCATATCTAAAAGATCGTGATGGTTTGTTTGCTTAACATATCTAAACTAAATAATTTACTTTTTGTGGCTTTCCTGGGTATAAACCAGTTCCGCCGGGCTGGTTTAAGATGTGTGTGTTGGTTTTATGACGGGAACCAAAAGTGGTTTTATAGAGAAGCTGGGAATCGAACCTGCGACACCTGGTTTACAAGACATACATGTAGGTTTATCCCCTACACCACGTCGGCTTCTTTATTTAGTCATTACCTGAATCAGGGAGACGGACTCAACAAATTGATGGCAATATTTATTACCATTTAAGCTTATATAAAAAGAGTAGAGTCAAAACATTTGATCACCCATCTCTGAAAATATAGCAAAATAATTTATGACGTGCTCCACATACGCTAAGACACACTCAAGTAAAGGTTCATAACTTTGTTATCGAAACTGTGGTCTCATCCACATTTGTAGAAATATGTCCTAGATGTATATTAATATATCATACAAATTTCGTAGAATTCCTGATACTTTTATTTTCAAAAAGACGAAATAGCCTTTATGAAGCATGCTATGATGTCGCAGTATGAACTCAGATCTGTATTTTAACAATATCTGGGTCTCCCTATTGTTTGTTTATCCACACCGTGCTTAAGTTTGTCTGTAATTGGGTGAAAATCTCATAGTAAAAATGTTCAAAAATGACCCAAGTGGTTTGAGGACCCTTAAGTTATTGAAACTGTGATGCAATTTCATAAAAAAATGTAAATGGGACTTTCGGCATAGTTTTGTCAATCTAATGGTGTTTTTTCTCTGGCAGGCCAATGGTGGCCCAGCACTGTGTGCTGGCTGGAATGGTTGTGCACAGCGATGACTGGTTAGACTCTGTGGATGGAATTTGTCGTAAGAGTCCGAGCTGGTTATGTGGAAGGTACCAACATCGCATAAACTGGTACATAATGATGCGAATCAGGAAAGATTTGTGTTTTTATGATATATGCGTAAAATTTCCTTTCAACTCCCATGCTAACGGAGCTAGAGGTGTAAAATTTGGCCTGAGCGGCTATCTCTTTTCCATACTTTGTGTATGCAAGAAGCGAAGGCTAAGACAAGGTTATTCGATGCAGAGCCTCGTCTTGGCATTCGCTGCTTGCCGATGAGATAAGTACCAAAATCTGATGTGCTTTCTCTTATATATGAGCAGCGACATGTGATTTCCAACAATGTGGCACTTTGACAAGTGTAGACTCAGACGAGCCTGTGCAGCCTCCAGTTAAGCTTAGAAGCTCCAAATTGTTAGGTCAGTAGCTTAACAGTCAAAGAATATTCAAACGACTAGCAAAGGCTCTGATCAGTCTGCGCGTATGCGCAGGCTGGTCTGAGCCTTTGCTGGTCGCACATACCACATTGTTGGAAATCTCATGCCATGACTCATATATACTTTCAGCTGTATATGTCAGTTTCAACCTGCTCTCTATTAACGAACTTAACGAAGTGACAGAAACCCTGAAATCTACAGGTTATCTAAGAATAGACTGGAAAGACGATTACCTCACCTGGAACACATCAGAGTTTGGTGGTCTCCCATACGCATTCTTTCCTCAGGATGATGTATGGAAACCTGATGTAGCCTTGAAAAATTCTATGGTTGATTACAAGCAGCTTGGGGTAGCATCATTAAATGTCCAAGTGACAGCAGACGGAGAGGTACTCTGGTATCCATTTCAGGTAGTTATTGAGCAATCATTGTTCAAATCTATCAGTTATACACCTAAGGAATCTTCTAACGCATACACCTTTGTTTTGGCATTTTCTTGAAAACAAGAATTTCGAATTAAAAAACATTTTGGAATAAACTAGAACAATGTTTTCTGTTAATGCATGGCTACTTTCAGAGAAAACTGACTAAGAGTATTTAAAATATTGAAGTTTGAGTTGAAAACTTTAAAAAACGAAAGTCGCAAATTTACCATTTTCAAACAAATCAATACGGACATTTAAACAGAATAGCGATTTGTCCATTTAGTAACATAATTAAATGAGACATGAATCATTTTCAAAGGTAAGTCAGTCTGTATTCTGTTATTCATAAAATAAGAAAAAACACATCCAACTTCTATCCTCTACATCTATAAAAGTGAACGGACAATGCGCACACATAAGTAATTAAATTATTCCTGATAATCGCATATGTGCTCATTGGCTTTAGATCTGGGGAGCAGAATAGCCATGGTTAATATTTTATACTGCTAGCTAGCCGCAGAGCCCTGCTGATGCTACTCACAGTGTGGACTTTTATATTTCAACTTAGCAAAATCGCTTGAAAACAGTAGGTAAAGTATGATCAGGAAATACCACAATCACACACATTGCACCGTGAGGAAGAGACACAAAGCACTAACAGTCACCTGGCATTAAAAGCAATCATCTCTCTCTTCCCCAGCGAGATGATTGCAAAACTAGAAATGACACTAAGTACTGTGCAACAAAACAAGGACCAAATACAAAAAACACACACATACAATAGGAGCAACAAAAACAATGAATCAACAACAACAACAACAGGCACATCACCTTAGAACGCTCAGTCGAAGTTACTGGGGGCTTGAATTAATTTTGCTGGCTAGAGTATGCTGTTGTAAAAAAACAAAAAAATGTTAAGCTCGCATCGAGGCTTCTTTATTTATCCAGGAACCAATCAAATTATTACTGTGATGAAACAAAGAAAATGGCTCTGAACTCACAGACAGTCAGAGCTAGAATAAACCCTCCCACAGTTGAGCCACGGTGGGCCCATCCAAAGACAAGCACCAGGCAGTGACCCACAAATGAAAATTTTCTGCCAAGGTCGTCATTGTGTCTGAAGCCTAACCCACCTTGAATTTCATGCATTTCTTATTACAAAATGACGTTTTTCATTGTTCAGCATGACAAATAAAATTAAAATTGCCTCACTGAAATGCAAACTTGAGCCTAAATTCAAATTCTTGTGACTTCCGATTTTGACCCTTTCAAATTAAATAAGCTGTATTTTGCATAATACCCAAGGTATTGTTTTGAAATTTTCACACATGACGTAAATATATAATATAATAATATAGAATTTTTGTTTAGCAACAAAAAAAATGAATGCTTTTAACATTATTAAGCATTTGTAGTAAATTCTTTGCTGTATGCGTTAGAAGATTCCTTAAGTATAGACCTTATCCTGCAACTTCATTTGAACCGCGACATGTGATTTTCAACAATGTGGCATTTTGACATGAATAGACTCAGACGGTCTTGTGTAGCCTTCTTTTAAGCTTAGAAACTCCAAATGCTGTTCGGTCAGTAGCTTAACAGTCGTAGAATATTCAAGTGACTAGCAAAGGCTCTGATCAGACTGCGCGTATGCGCAGGCTAATCTGAGGCTTTGCTGGTCGCTTATACCACATTTTAGGAAATCTCATGTCGCGGCTCATTTGTTCTGTAGGCAATACACATGAAAGTCTGCATCATTATAATAATATGTTTAACCAGAGTGCACCCTGTGAAGGTCCCATGTTTTTGCTGTACAGTGCTTTTTGTCCTTTCTAGTTTTGCAACCATCTTGATGGGAAACAGAGAGCTGGCTGCTTTACTGTTTTTGTCTTCCTGGTGCCATGTGGCTGCTAAAGTTCTGTGACTCTTCCATACGGTGTCGTTGGTTGGGTTGCAGTGTATGATTGTGATATTTCCTGTTTATACCCAATTATTTGTTTTTCATGGTACCAAATCAAATGCAATTGTTTTGGTCTTAATTGATAATCTCATACTAGTAAAACAGGGCCTTTCTCTACACAATGTAAAGTGTTTTGTTGTAAAAAGACATGATGAATATCTGGATAAATAGAATAGAATGGAATAGAATACGTTTTACTTACCAATCGCATTAGACAAAATACATATAATATTCATTGGTGTTGGCAATGCATAATAACACACATATAGACAGCCAAAATAAAGCAACACACACATACATCATTTGATACCACATTAAAAACAATTACATGTATTATAATGGCAATATCATTGTAAACAAATATCTGAGAAAAGGAAGACTGGCTAAATATAATTTCCGGTCTTTTTTTATCCTCTGCTACATTGTGTTTTAAGTGTTTTTTCTTCTTTTCTTACTGAAGCAATCTTTAGTTACTACCTCTGATTTTAGCACTCTGAAGTTACAACTCGCATGTTTATGTTGTTATGTGGCATGTTTTTGTATGTGCAGCCATTAAGCCTGAACATTGAATTTAAGCCAGAAATGCACAAACACCTTTTGTGCATTTCTGTTGAACAGCAATATTATTCCCAATGTTCCTGTAATTAAATGATACCCTTAAAAGTATGCTTGTAAGTAAATGGAAATAGGCAAAGCTACCTTATTTGATGTTCACATAAAATATTTGGTGATACGTATACCCTCTTTCTTAGCTGAAACGCCATCAAATGTGCATCTCCCAAGATTTGATGCAGTATTATGACCCTTTCATTTAACTGTTTATATTTCAAATTATTTCAGTTTTTAATTGTAACAGTGTGAAATATTGATGATACTTGTCAGGCTGGTTTTCCATACTTGACAATTTCTTTTTTTACCTTGGTACCATGGGAAAGTCTTCTCGCGTACATTAATCCACCAGTGGTCTCAATCAGGTGTGTTTGTATATATTCACTAGTGTGCTGTGAGTATTTAACACAATCAGTTAGAAGAAGATGTCTTAAAAAGACGTTTTAGGAACGTTCACCATAAGATAACCATGGACGCTGAATATCTTTCAGTATGAGTTATCTACACTCTACAGTGTAACATTAATTACCTTGACCATTGGAAACCAGGCTAGTCTAATTTTATGTAAAGCAATTTAAATGATAATTATCTGTATTATATAGAGAAAGACAAAATTATATCATTTTACTATTCTTGAAATTTGCCGGAAATATAAACATAAAAAACCCTTCTAGAAATGCCTTGAACAATCATTCTATTAGAATGATGAAGAAATATCTAGTATTTTCTAGGTCTGACTTCGTTTATGAATCCCATATTTAAATAGAACAATTCAATAAACTGTATGCAACGTCATAAAATATGTATTACGCCATTTGTGACTTCAAAAGTGCAAACAACTATCATTCATAATTTGCATATAATAAAAAAACAAAATTTAATTTTTGTCATGAATTTGACTAGCAGTTCATAACATCCAAACCCAGTATTACTTGTGTTCAGGAAATTTATAAATGTTCTTTCTAAAGAGTTTTTGTAATGCAGTTCTGGATGTCCTTTATCAAAGTTTTGTAGATCTTGTTTATGGTTTTGCAACCATCTCGCTGAGAAAGCAAGAGCTGGTTGCTTTACTTTATTTGTGCTATTTTTGTTTTATGGCTGTCATTGGTCTGTGTCTCTTCCTTGTGGTGCTAACGCATTCGCGGGTCCAGGATGTTTTTGTCCGAGGGGGTCGAACTTTGACAACGTTTTCCTTTCTTTTTTCTTTTTTTCTAGTTTATGAGGGGAAGAGGAGTTAATTAACACTATAAGCGAGCAAACATCGGCCCAGGAGTTAAAAGCCATTAAATGATGTTTCGCTGGCGTGCAGATGATGGCCCAACATTGAATGCTGGCTTAGTAGCTGTGCAATTTTCAGGGGATCCGGGCCTGTATTGCTAGAAAACCCTATATTAATTTTATTTCTAAGGTGGGTTCCCGACCCCCTGACCCCCCTCTGGATCCGCGCATGTGACGGTTTTTCTGTGTTTGTTTGTGTTGTTGCTTTACGTCTCAGTCAACAATTTTCAGACATTTTGGGGCGATTTCTTGTCTTCCTGTGTTGAACCAGTACAAAGCAGAAGATAAAATGTCTTACTCAGGGACACGATGTACTGTAGTGTCGCTGTCTTATCTCAAACCAACTACCCTTTGATTTTAAGTATAACTGTAGTCTGTGATTGTGGCCTTTCTTGCGTTTTATGTATAGTTTATAGATCATATATTACAATTATAAAGGAATTAAGTGGAAACGAGCGCATGACCTACTTATAGTTTTCGCCATCCCTTTGGAAATGGCCGCATTGGCCACTTAACGGATTTTCTACATGGTTTTACTTAATAGATATTACACATTTTGACAAAATATGCGATTAAGTTGGCAAAAAATTTAAATTTCTGTGCGATCTGATTGGTTGTGAAGCACTGGAAGAGGCGTGGTAAACTATAAGTCTCCATAGAGAAGATAATTATGCCTAGACAAAAACAACTTTACGGATGTTTGTTCTGTTTGATATATCATGTTATTTTTCAATAGAGAATGTAATATAAATGCTTAAGCAGATATACGTTACCTTGCAGATATTCCAGTCTTCCTGTTCTGTGGATATCACATACTTTCCGTTCGATATACAAACTTGCAAGCTGAAATTCGTCGCATGGAGCTATACTAAAAATGAGGTATGAATGCAAAAGAAATATAAAAAACAACAAAAAACATGATCAAGATGCACAAAAATTTGAGCGTAAATGTGTGTATATTTTCTAATCAATATAAACATATATTTTGGTACTAAAAAAGAACCGTCTCATCGAAACGGTTCTTTTGACTAACCACATTATATGTTTTAGTTGACAAATAAGACACACGTTAGTTGATCACGCACTCTTAACTTGAGGCCTGAAAAACATTTGAAGAAGACCTAGAAAGACACAATAAAGAACAGATTAAACTCCAGTTGTTAAGTTTTGAGAACTATTTTTCGCAATAACCTTTTTATCTTCAATTTTAGCAAAATGTGTTCGTGATGAAAGTTGTAGAGGAGACTTTCCGCCAACTTCTCCAAAAGGTCTGTTGCTTGTGGCACAAACAGATTTCTGTGTATATAGATGAAGATTTAGCAAGAATATGAAATTTTTAAGTCTTTTATTTGCAGGTAAAAATCGTATAGGCGTGGCAGAAAGGGTTAGCCTAAAAAAATATTCGTAAGCGGTGCATATCCCGTTATTCAAGGGTTTTGCATAACATAATACTGCCTTTTGAATACTCAGAATTTACCGTGCATGTGCAGAATCTACTTTAAGCCGGCTCATTTGTGGGAACAAAGGTATGGTTTTCGTATGACATGGATATTTCCTCTTATGCACGTGCTATGAAATGAACAGTTTTGAGATGACCCCACTAGCTTAACGCACGAGCGAATCAGGCGCGATTTCCATTGTATTTAAACCAAACAAGCAATATTGAATTGAGGCGGTGCAATGTAACTTTTTGACAGGCATCTTGAACTTGGTTTATTTGCACTTTGCTTAAAATGTTCAAAGAGTGCATCCATGCACAGAGGAACCTGCAGCATCTTGGATGTTGGAACCGTTTGGAGAAGTTGGCGGAGATGTTCCTGAATACTTTTCATTGGGATAAGTTTTTTCGATAAATGACGCAGTAAAACATTATCGCGAGAAAATAGTCCTAAAAACATTACAGCTGGAGTTAAGTTACAGAACAACATATGAGATCCAGAGAAAAAGACTCAAGAGCACAGAAAAGCTAATACAGTTAAATCTGTCTTAAGCGGCCGCCCCCAAAAAATCACCAAAAATAGGTTTTTCAATATCGATTATCGCTAAATGCAGGTAAAAAGTATTACAGAATGCTCCAAGCATTCTGCAAAACTTCCGGCCTTCATTAAGCTACCTTATTCCATGAAAACCATTCCTTTGTCGATTTAGTGGTCGCTTAAGACAGATGTACTGTACACAAACATAATGGCAAACACACAATGAGCAATGCAACCTGGCTTTGAGGTTATAAAACTTTTTTCATGCTCAACTCAGCTGAGCACGAAATTTATCTTGCTCATAAATGTTAAACTGCGAACAATTGTTGGCATTTTAACATTTATAAGCATGGAGCAACTTTAAGCAAGCAACTTTATTTTAGCTTTCATGAGCAGTTGAAATTTCATGCTCAGTTGAGTTGAGCATGAAAAAAGTTTATAAACAAGGGTATTTACGTTTAAAGAACAAGAGAATATGACTACGGATTGCCACAATCAACGAGAAAGATACCAGATCCCCAGTAAACATATATAAGCGGGCCGCTATCAGCTTGATTCAAATGGAATTTCCCTCGTGAACTACTGTATACTTGCTTGGTTGGACACTAAGTGCTGCATAACAAAAGGACTTAGCAGAAAACACCAACAAAACGATAGTAGCAACAATAAACATAAACAATGAATCAACGACAAATAAACAATCGCCTTTGAATGCCACTGAGGGCTTCAAGTTTGCATTTAATTTCTGCACAGAACAACATAAAAACAAGAGAAGCTGGTTATGCATAACGCCATTACGACTTTTTTTATTCACACTATGTACATGTATATACGAAGCGCGTGAAAAGCATAGTACCTCACGTTTCTTTTTTAAAAGTATCAAGTGCGTAGATAAAATTTTGAAATAGTTATGAACATTCATTCAAAGGAGGCAACTGAAACGAGCAATTGTTCTTGCCATTACAAAATGAAGACTCCTATTAAAGGAAAGAATTTACTTTCGGAGGGCGCGTATTCTTTCCTTTAAATGTAGTCCCTTACGGTATAGGAAAACACTATTTCCATCTTAGGTGATTTACCATGAATGTGCCCAATTTACCTGGTGCACAAGCGTCACTGTGTAATGAAAGCTACATTTCTGGTCATATGTTTTTCAGGTTGATATCCAAGGTGGATCTAAAGGTATTGATCTAAGTGAGTATGAGAGTAACTCAGAATGGGAAGTCATCGACTCGAATCACTTTGTGGAAGAGGAATCGGGAGAGGCGCTTATCAGTTTTTCACTAAAGATCAAGCGTAAACCGCGCTATTTGTTCCTGGCTATCATTTTCCCCATCATCATGCTCACTATTCTAAACCTGTTAGTTTTCGTGCTGCCATGTGATTCTGGAGAGAAAGCGAGCTATGCGATCACAGTTTTTCTTGCATTTGCTGTGTTCCTAACTATTGTGTCTGGTTCCTTGCCAGAAAATTCCGACACGCTGTCATTGTTCTCCATATATATAATCATACAGACTATTCAAAGCACTCTTATAACGGTACTTGCGTTAATATTCATACGCCTATACAATCTTGGTCCAGAGATACCGATTCCGAGTTACTTTCTAGCAGTTGTGACATTTCTCGTTTGCACGAGATGCAGAAACAAAAAGTCATCAATCAAACCGAGTAGGGGTTACGAAACTAACGAGACAGATCATAGTGCCAAGGATAGTCTTCACACATCCAAAGTGGAACTGTCAAGGCAGCAGAGTATAGAAGCAGAAAAGCAAACAGAAGGAGAGAATTATGATTGGAAACGAGTTGTAAACACATTAGACTGGCTTTGTCTCATTTTCTTTTCCACAGTTGCTTTCCTATCAACGCTCATATGCATTGTCATGGCAAGTTCTTTAGCAAGGTAATAGCGTAAAAAGACCCCCTTTAAAAGTGGTTGTTAAAGTACCATTGTATTATTAGCGCATTGATGCATCAAACGTAAAACTTTAAAGGCACCATGTCCATAGATGAATCAGCAGTAATATATCAAATACAATAAAATGCAACGTACGTAGACGTTTATATAAAAATTATGAACATTAATTAGATAACTATGAGACTGAGAAGGAAATGCATTATAAGCATTTATTTGTCATATATTTGTTTTGTTTAATTGGGCGATGGATAGACTTCTTTTTAAATATATTAATGTTTCTTTTAATGTAATAAAATGTGTATTTGCTATTTGTGCTGTAGAAAATGTTCTTTTAATGGATATTTTGTCTTGTTTATGCGAATAAAACATATTTAATTTGTCTGTTACATGTGCGGATCCAGAAAGTTTGTCAGAGAGGGTCCAACTCTGACAACGTTTTCTTTTCTTTTTCATTTTTGTTAGTTGATGAAAGGAGAGAGGATCCAATTTCCAAATATCATTAAAAGCGGATCATCATCAGCTCACCAGCGAAACGCCATTTAAATTATTATTATAACCTGTAACCTCTCGATGGATAAAATGGACCTTCCCAAGCTTATTATATCAAACCAAAAGGAATAATCCATAAGTGCGTACATAGTTAATTAGAAAGTTCAGACCCCATAACATGAAATAATTTGGCTGTGACTTGAGATTTCCAACAATATTGGATTTTTTACAAGTGTAGACTCAGACGAGCCTTTGCAGCCCCCACTCCTAATGATGTTCGGTCAGTAGCTTAACAGTCATAGAATATTTAAGCGACAAGCAAAGGCTCTGATCAGACTTGCGTATGCCAAGGGTGGTCTGAGCCTTTGCTGGTCGCACATACCACATTGTTGGAAACCTCATGTCGCAGCTCAATTTCTTTTGTTTGCTGTTTGTTTGCAAAATTGGGCGAAATCCACATATTGTTTAAGAACATATGGTGCAGACAAGACTACTTTCGACATATTACAGACAAATCTGTATCATACAATAACCTTAAAATTAGATCAGGGTCAACATACATCATTCATATCCTCTTAACATTGTTGTTATTGTGTATATTTGGCCAAACCCCAACTTGTTGGTTAATGAGAAAGAATGCGGAATAGGTTTTCACTGGAATATCAATTAGCTCTTTATATAGTAAGACAAGCTGGGACACTTCAGAAACACAACAAAAAGGCAAATGTGGTTCTGTTCTATTTTTCCCCAAAAATAACACACAAAAGAGCTAAACGTGTAGATTATGCAAGTTTTCTGGACCAAACTAGCTAGTTTTGGTCATTTAGGCCTCATCAGTGATAAACTAATGGTTTAAAATGGTAAACCATCTTACACATTTACATCTATCATTTCTTATAGATTAGATTAATTATTTATTTAGAGTGCAACCTGTTAACATCTGTACAATATATATCACATATAATTAAACAGCCAGCATTCAGTGGCTCATGATGCACTATCAAGATATCTACGAAGTTTGTCTCTTATATCACCTGCTGTAAATGAAATGTCTCGATATAATTCTAGAAATTAAAATGATATTACAACATTCAATGCACGAAAAGGTCAGCACTTCATTAACAAATTGGTACAGTGAAGAGCATAGAGGGCTCAACTTCTGTCACATCTTTCAAGCATACTTTAAACCAAACAAACACAACTGTGCCAAAGCACTTCTATGTTAGTGATAGACTTTCACAAGTGCTGCATACACATCTTTGTGCCAAATGTAGCGTCCTAAATTGTGAAATATATATCTCAAGAACTTAACAGACACGCCTTTATGGGGCTGTGGCAAAATAGATACTTCTGAACACTTCTATTAACAATGGCATTATAACAGAAATGATACAAACTGTTTCTCTACTTTGTCACATCACCTTAGACGTTCTTCTGTTTGGGTACAGCTCACCATCCATAACTGCGAACACATTCATTTTCACTGCTGTTCAAAAATGTATTGGTAGAAGACGTTTCTAGTGAGTACTTGTCAAGTGGTTAGAACCATTTTAGTCTATGAAGAAGTTCACCCTATTATTTGCATTTGTAAAGATTATATATACATACATTGGAAAGCATACCTTTCGTAAGTGGTCACCAAAAGGTTAGAGAGTATGCCGGAAATGCAAATCAACCCACAGCACCGAAAGGAAGAGACACAGAACACTAACAGCCACATGAAAGCTAGAAAACCAGCTCTCTCTTCCTCCGCAAGATAATTGCAGAACTAGAAACGACACTACAGGTAAGTACTGCATAACAAAACAAGGACCAAACACAAAATTCCCACACACAATGAGAGCAACAATAGCAGAGCCACCACCCTAAAACGTGCAGCAGTCGAAGCTATCATGGGGAGGGGAGACTCGATTCCTTCCCCACATTTCACAGATTTACTTAAGCATTATCCTCTAGTCCCATATATACTGACCCACACTTCCAACGCAAAATGTTTCAGAAAAGTAGCCTTAATTAATATACGAGGTCTTTCGGAAATCATTGTACTGGTCAGGGGTTATGGCAGACTTTCACCCAATCAGGTTATGATTAAAAGGGAAGGATTGACTGATGAAAAATAGTAAGTGAGTATGATCAGGAAATACCACAATCACAAACTGCAGACAACCCCGTGGCACCGCGAGGAAGAGCCGCTCAACCATCACGAGACACCAGGAAGACAAATTCAGCAAAGCAATCAGCTCTCTCTTCCCCATCAAGATGATCTGTATGGTAATGGTAATTCTCCCTTGCTTCCTATTCATGTTACCTCCCTTGAATGAACTTATGAAGGGAAAAGATTGTAAGCACTATATCTTTCACACCTTAAGAGATATTTTGATAACTGTCATACCCCTTGAGATATTTTAGTTATTTAAGTTTGGTAGGAGTATATTTCAGTTTAAGACAGTTTGTCTTGTTTAAGAATGGTTGCTCTCCTTTGCTTCCTGTTACGAGTTATCCCCCTTGTATGAGTCTTTAAGGCAAAAACCTACTACACTCAATACCTTTTATTTCCTTTCTGATAGTTTGATAACGTTTGGTAGCCTGTCTCAATATGACCATAGTTGGAAGGATGTTAACCACAAACACATGCTTTACTTTTAAAGATTGAAGTGGACAGTCACTATCTCATCTGACATCTAAGCAACTGGGGGGGGCTTAAATGCATTTTACTGGTACCAAATCTTCGCCCTAGATTCTGCTGTTGTTGATGTACAAGAAATATTCAGCTCGCATGGAGGCCATCTAACTAATGCAATGTATCATCATGGAAAACACTCTAATCAAATTAACACTCCATGATGAAACAAAGAAAAGGGCTCATGACTCACAGATAGTCAGAGCTAAAGAAATTTCAAGTTGAGCCACGGTGGGTCCAGCTACAGATAAGCATCAGGCACCAACCCACCGATTAAAGCTTTACGCCAGAGCCGTCATAGAGTCTGAGGCCTGACCCACCGTCGTGCAATTAAAGAGGAAACCATAGCTATAAACCGTGATTGGGTTTAAAACTAGGCATGCAGACTGTCGCATGATATCCAAATTATATCCAACTTTGATTTTCATAAATAAGTGTTTTGATTTTTGATAAAATTGCGTTACAATGGATGAACCAATATATGTAATATTTAAAGAGACTAAGTCTGCAACTATGAACATTTTTCCGAAAAAAATATTTTCTTTTTAAATCATTTGTAAAAGTAGAATAAAGTTATGTTTTCACAATAAATCTGTTGACTATAGCAGAAAACTGCACGATAAAGTGAATTATCCTTTGAAATAGGTGTGTGTTTTCTATTGTTGGTAATTATTTGCGTCCCTCCAATAATTATAGACAGTCAATTTTTTAACATAAATGCTGTTGTTTTGATACTTATAACTTGTTAAGATTGACGAAATTGGTAAAATATATACCTGAATTATAGTTTTTTGCTGTGTTCTTGAAAAATAGAAAATTATTTCTAAAGTTAAAAGATCAAAAGTTACAGACTATGCAGCTTTAAGGTTCAGTTTGATTTTGCGTTAGAAGTGAGGTTCAGTATATGTGCTCTCTATGTTGTATTCCTTTTTAATTATTTGTGTTATAGATTTTTTTCATATTGGCATGCTTTCTATTTGACCAAAAGTCTAATTCTTGGACAAATATGTAACGTTCGTCAAAGAATGCATCAGTCATGCCCTTTGTTAGTCTAACAACATTTATTGAAGATTAACTGGTGGTAAATTATCAAAAGAGACGATTCTTTTCACAGTCACCGAAGTTGGAGTTGTTGTCACCGTCATTAAGCCTCACAGGTATCGACCCGTCGACCATGCACTCTTCATTGCTTTGGCTTAACTCTACGATGGACCTAATACATGAGTACACTTCGTGATGTGGTGAGATCTCCATTAATGAGGACACCTGTAGCCCCTGGTTTTGCTTAGAACTCTCGCTTTGTAGAATTTCACTATCACTCTGTACGAGACAATTTTACTGTATTTTGGGCTTGTTTCTAACACCTGTCACTGACGGAAACACGGCAGCTTCTATCAATATTGTTGATATTAAGATCAAGAGCATGGGCAAAGTCCCATATACATGTATAGCCTTCCGAGCTTTCATATGCTAATGCGGTCACTCCACTTGTCCTGATGAGTCAATTGTGATGACCATACTGTTCAGCTATATCAGATGTAACCTCAAGTCATTGTATATTTTGCCTCAAAAATTAAGTAAGTATGACCAGGAAATGCCATAATCATAGACTGCTGACCAACCCATGGCATGGTGAACAAGAGACAAAGAACACAGACAGCCACAACATAATTAATTTAAGTAAAGCAAACAGTTCTCTATCTCTCTCTTCTTTAGCAAGAAGAGTGCTAAACTAGATTTCATTCTCGTATTCCAATGTTTTCACTCCACTTTGAAGACCTTCTAGTACACCATCATCTATAGATTTCACTAGATCAGAATTTTAATTTTAAGAGACTATTTGATTTGCTGGACGGATTCTTGTACGATAAGTGCTAGCTTGTGCAATTCAGATTCTTGGAGTGTTATGTTGGTAAATCTACCACTGGCAGTATTATGAACTGAGGGCGACGACATGTTCTCAGATATACATGAAGGTATTTCTGAATCTGATTCGACTTCAGATACATATTCGAAAATATTCCCATAGTAATCACTATACAACACAAATAATAATTATTCTTTTTTGACCAGCACTCACCCTCGCGTGTTTGTTATCTTTGATTCACTGGTTACCTATATCTGGTGTTGATACTAGACGGAGAAAATGAGCCCTGTTTGTTTGCATGACATTGCATGTATAGACGTTGAGGCTCAGACTGGTCATTTCATCCACATTTTTCTTCGCGAAAACGTTGCACACAACGGATTGAAGTTTGTCAGTAACAACCATGAATTATTGGCATTCATTGATATACGCCAGCTTCAGTTGGTAGCTATATTTGCAGCCCCATTGCAACATCAGAAATCCCCCCCCAGAAACTTGCGCATACATAGTTTATAGAAAATACAAGAATCTTCAGGGTGGTGGTGTTATGTTGCTTGTTCACACGGATATTGAACATAATTATGCCTATTTCAGAATTTAATAATATCTCAGAGTCAGTATGGGCAAACAAAACTTATCACTACATTGCAAGTTGGTATCGTCAATTAAATGTTACCACCGTGTAGCATCGACTCCGGAACTTGCTACCAACTTCATCGATTATAAACAAATGGCAGGCATGACGACGGTAAGAAAAAGTTGTTATTATACTGTTTTATCACGGCGTTATGCGTTAAGATGGATATATTCTTATCTGAACATATTTATCTTTGAAATGTATACCCAACAATGATATGAAAGTGATTTTTAGTTGACTTTTTACTGTAATTGTAACTGCCTGGTACCGCGAAAAATCATGTCAGCTTCAAAACTCGTCTTGTAATCTTGTAAGTGGAGGATGCCAGTTCCATCCGCTATTATGCACATGTATTGACATCACTAGTGTATATATTGAAGTAAAAGTTTTCTCCAAAAACTAACGGAGCTGGATATAATTAAGAGAAATTTCCGACGACTTTAGTACGGCAATTTTCGACACAACACAGAATCACAGGACGGCGTCTTGCCAGTGAACAGTACGGCGACTTATTTTGAAAATGATAGAATTCTACTCGAAGAAGCTGTCGTTGGGAACCAACCAATGTCCGTAATGATTCAAGAGGGCCAGTATGGTCTATTATGGATACATAGTACAAATTTGTGAAAGTATTCAATCAGATGTTCCGGGTTTTACTATATTGAGCGTGACGTTGAAAGGTGACGTCATAAGACATTGTTCTTTGTGATGAAATCGGAAGTGTTATTTATGGGTCAGCATTAAAACACCCGCCACCAATCCTGACTTCGATTTTCCCTGTCCCATCACACACTCCAGCACACCAACTCAATAACAAACCCTTTACTTGCCCAGATAAATGAAACACTTCGACAAAACCGTTGCCTCGTGTACTAACATACTTACCGGGGGGGAGGAAGTCTCTGATATTTTCACACATAGTAGGCTCAGACCATTTTGGGGGGTTCAAAATCTTTTAATTTCAATATTTTTTTTGGATTTTCATGTATATATATATATATATATAAATGAGAGTACCCCCCCCCCCCACACACACACACACAAACACCGGGCATACATGTACGTCTAAGTGCACCAGGATTTGGTGCTCATCGCATTTGCGAATGCGCGGGTCCAGTTTTTCACTTTTTTCGTCTGTTTATTTCACAGAGGGGCCCATATGCTTAAGTCCCTTACCAGTTTCTTTTTTTCTAACGATAAACTATAGGCTAGTGCTTGTATTAATCGCCCTGTGAGAGGCCCACGCATGATGCGCAAAAGTCTGCTTTAAAGGTTGTGGTTATCCTGGTCGTGAGATTGTATGGAATACGTGCTGGTTAGTTTGCGGTTGAGCCTGGTCCGATATGGTTTGTTGAGGTTTGGGGGTGCTTCCACGGACCCTCATGTATTGTACTGAAAATGTTCAGGTATTCATGCGTGTATCTGGAGGAGGGGGCAGGGGTCTCTGGATCCCCCTGAAAATCGCAGAAATATAGTATTCCCTTGCAATGCTGATCTAGTGAAGAATCACAAAGTTGCCAACTTAGCATTCAATGTTGGGCCATCATCGGTTTGCCAGCAAATTCAATGGCGTTTCGCTGGTGGCCGGATGTCGTCACGCTAGCAGTGTTCCCTATCAAAAAAGTAAAAGTTGGACCCCTCTGCCAAAATATCATGCTCCCACAAGTATTTAGGGTTAACACCCCCTCCCCCAAAGCGCCCTAGCTACGCCTATGTTGTTTTCGTCTTGGTGTAACCAGAGTCGTTTGAACTGGAGTTCAATTTGCTTTGTGCATGGTTGTGGGCTTCGGCTCGTATTATCTCTTTACTAACACAAGTTTAAACTTTTACAAAAAAAGCTTGGTCTACGCTGAACAATTCATTTTTCAGACGCTGACTGGGTGTCTAATCTCGATGCACTTACAATACAATTTAAGTCGAAATCGAGTGTACAGGTTAATTTTACAATTTGTAATAAGAGGAGTGGAAATATTACGTTCAAACATCCACCCACGGTTGAAGAAATTAACCAAACCACCACATTAAACCAGCCTTTCCGAATAGATTTTTCTGTCCTGCCAGCTAAGAGTGACAGTGAGAGCAACCTTCAGGATAGGATTTAAACGGCATCTTCTAACGTGAGGTGTACTGTACAAGTTAATGTTTAACATTGTACTAGCATTGTACTATATATACTTAGCAACTGTTAACAACATATAACGTCACTGTCACTCTTGGTTGGCACGACAGTCGCTAATCAGTAAAATTTGGGCTCAAAAATCGCTAATCAGTAAAATTTAGACCCAAAAATCGCTAATCAGTAAAATTTACACCTAAAAATTAGTAATCAGAAGAATTAAGACCCAAAATTTAGTATCTGTAAAACAAATAGCCCCCAAAATCGGTTATCAGTAACGGTTTATTATAAAAACGAATTGGAATAATTTTTTCCCATCTAAAACGCGTCATTTCGATATTTGGTATTTTTCGCCCAAAAATCGCTTATCATTAAATTTTAGGCCGAAATTCGCTAATCACTAGCATTTAACATTCCGCTATTCGGTCAAATTAACCCTAAAATCGCTAATCGTTAACTATTAGGGCAAATATTCGCTAATCGCTAAATTTTATGGCCTAAATTCGCTAATCAGTAATCCCCATTTACACCCTTACGCATGTACATGAGATTGTTTTTTTGTTTTGTTTGATTTGATTCTTTACGTCCCATCAACAATCTTTCAGTTATAAAGGGACGGGTCTTCCTGGGTTGAACCAGTACGAAGCTAGGATTAATGTTCTTGCTCAAGGACACAACGCAGTGACGCCGGTGAGGCTCACATGAGATTGGGTACTACGAGCAGCCAAACGCTCAGACTAGCCTGTGCATTCGCGCAGTCTCGCCAGGGCCTTTGCTGCTCTCAGATTTACGTCAGCGTCAGCATATTAAATAAAACTTTTGCGAATATGCGATAAGTACCAAAGTGTCGTGTGCTGGTCCATATCTGGTGCTGAGGTGTTTGGCGTGGTGTGTTTGGGGACATGAGGTTGTTTGAAGCTGGAAAGGCTGGTTTTCGTGTTCGTTTAGGGTGATTTGGGTGGTATGGGGAGTTTTCACGGACAAACATGTCGATGCAAATTGCCGTACTGTAAATTTGATGTTTTTTTCAAGTTGCCGTACTTCGGACTGGTAAATTGCCGTACTCAAAGCGTTTTCTGTTTTTGATAATATATCAGTCAAATCAAAATCATTACAAATAAAACTTATACCAAACGTGATTTCCAATATGCTCATTATTTTGGCATTGAAAATGAGGTGGAAAACGGTTTTAAACAATGCAGAAACAAACATTTTTCGATGGGACATGCTGTTTTAGCGGTACCAGCTGGCAGTGTTTCGCGATGTTTTGTAACATACAGCAAGAATTGGTCATTTTGGCGGGCACGGACAAGTGTTTGACTTCTCTTAAGATGAATTCTATTCACTTCGAAGGCAGGCGCTCATTATAAACCACTAAAAAAACGTTTGACTCACCCCACTTCAAGCCATGTCTGTGTTGACATTCGATTCACCTGGTAGCAAGTTCCGGAGTCGATGCTACACCGTGGTTACTAGTGAAGACTTCCAGCTATTTAGAGACCTGTTAGAACAAATAAGGAATAAGCACAAATACAATACATTCGATTCATATCCTAGGAGATATCAACTTCAAACATTTTGATTAGCCAGACTGACTCAACAAATCTGGTACCGTTTTGTGTCAGTCAGAGGGAAAGTCTTAATTGACATTATGAATGACCCTGACTTGGAACAACGTGTGCACTTCCAAACTAGAGAAAGGAAAGCTTTGGATTTCATACTCACTTCTCTACCTAGTCAGTTTCAAGATATTAACTCTCCCGACAAACTTAGGGATCACGACATTATTCTGTAACTTTGCAGTTAAAATTCCCCCTATATGGAAAAAATAGTAAGTGAGTATGATCAGGAAATACCACAATCACAAACCGCAGACAACCCTGTGGAACCTCCGGAGAAAAGTATATCAATACCAGAAAGGTGATTATGAATCTATAAGAAAGGGTGCATTCAAATTTGCAAAATAAACATATTTCAATGGTCATTCAGATTCTCGAATTCAAACTAATCACATCGTTTATCCAGGAGTCAGTGGATGTGCATATTCCATAAAAACTAGTCACTCGCCCTGCTCAGCGTTTCCGAGAAAGGAGTAACTTAACCTCTCCGGCATTTAAAAAAGGTGAAGAATATTATCCTGCTAGTTACAGACCAGTGTCGCTCACATGCATCTGCTACAAATTCCTAGAGCATATTCTAGTTAGTAACATCAACAAACACGTAGCCTTAGATAGTGTACTTGCTGACTGTCAGCATGGTTTCCGAAGTCAAAGGTCTTGCAAAACCCAGTTGGTCCAGTTTGTGCACAACATCATCAGCAACCTGGATGGGGCTGTGAATGGTGGGCACAAGCAGACAGATTTGATCGTAATGGATTTTGTTAAGGCCTTTGACAAGGTTCCACACAGGAGGCTATTACACAAATTAGAATACTATTGGACTAGAGGGTCCACCAACGGGCGGATCAATTTGTGGCTCTCTGGGCGCACTCAACAAGTAGTTTTAGATAGCCAAGCCAGAGATCCAGTCGCAGTGCTATCAGGTGTACCCTAGGAATCCTGGTTCCAGTCCTGTTCCTTATCTTCATAAACGATCTGCCTGATAACATCAGTTCTTCTGTTCACCTGTTCGCAGACAACTGTATAAAGGAAAGGAATATACATTCACTTCAGAACTGTTTGATCTTGCAAGAAGACCTCACCAGTTTAGGACAAAGGGAAGCCAATTCGCAAATTAAATTGAATGTGTTAAATGTCACTATATGAGAGTGACTCGGCATCAGCATCACAAATAAATATTTTTGACTATTCACTACATAACCAAACTTAGGAAATTGTTCAGTCCGCAAAATACCCAGGTATAACCATCACTGATAACATGGATTGGGGTCAGCATATTTCAGAAATCTCTTCCAAAGCAACTATGACACTTGGTTCCCTTCGCACGAACTTGGCTTTTGTACCTAGGAGTACTAAGGAATTTGCATACAAAACTTTGGTTCTGCCTAAACTCGAGTATGCAGCATCCATTTGGAGCCCTTACTCGAAACTTCGAATTAATTAGATGAGTAAGCTCAGACAACAGTGGCCCGCTGGACCTGCAGGAGATGGTGTAACACGAGTAGTGTCAGTGAAATGCTTGATGAGCTTGAATGGCCATCTCTTGAGGCATGTAGTCCTCTCTGTTTCTCTTTCACAAGATTCATTGTGGATCAGTGTCTATTGAAAAGACAAGTATAATTTTATGACCCCTGCTAACAGTTCGAAAGCCACCAGGTCATCACAAAGTGCTCAATATTGTAGATACCAGACATACAGTGATGCCCAAAAGAATTCCTTTTCACCCCGAACTACTCCACATAGGAGTGTACTATTTTGGCCAATACCCAGAACACAGGGGAGTTTGGAGTACTCCTCATTTTGTCAAAAACACATCCAATTTTTTTTTTTAAAATTTCAAATTTCGCACTTCCTGGCATAATGTTCAGAATTGAACGAACCAGTATTTATAGAGAGAAAGAGACTGATTTATTGTAGTAATTCCTCGAAAATAGGATTTGATTTTTTACAACAAATTATCTATTAAAAATCTGACATTGAAAATCTTAAATTTAAAGTAAGTAAGGGTGCAAAGATCAGGAATCGATACAATCAAGTACCACACCTGACCCGGGATAAAGTCATACTGCCTTTTACCACGCTAATTTTCTTTCAGGAGGGCCAAATATAACCAAACATCCACAAATTTCATGCATAATTCAATATAAAACCTTCAGGAATGACAATTTATGTCGTTTTGAATTATTTCATTGTACTAGAATGAAGTAATTCAATATTAAAACGATAAAAAGGAAGTAAAAAAACATACTAAAAAATAGGTGCCCACCCAGGGAATCGACCTTAGGCCTCTGGGTTCATAGTTTGGCACGTTAAACCACTAGGCCAGGAGGCAAGGTCATTCGCGATTTTCAATAATCATACAAGAAGAATAAATAATCTGAGATTCCGCCATTCGGAAATTATGTACGTTGCGTACTTTCGCTTGTGACCTATTTATCTGTTTTGGTACTGAGACATTTTCATTTACTTTAGAAAATATTGGAAGTTCGATCTGAAATAAGAGTATTTGAACATTGTTTTGATCCGAATTCGTAAATGGTCGAATGACAGGGGGAATAAACATTCTCAATTAATATCTGAGTTATCTGACACAAGAATAGTGCGCATGGGAATTAGCCGCATAATGTATTTAAACCAGAAGAAAGAATTCATTGGTGCATAAAGGGTTAATTAGAAAGTTAATGTCAACATAATATACATAGAGGATCTTACATGAGTGCTCATGTTTTATTGAATTTATTAAACGAGTTGGGGAAAAGAGATAAAATGCGAGGCTTGCCGAGCATTTTATCTCTTTTTCGCAACGAGTTTAATAAATTCAATAATACAAGAGCACGAATGTTAGATTCTATTTATCATATGACATTAAGATTACTTTGAAATATCATTTCTGGCGTGAAAAACGTTATAATTGCGTCCTTATGACGCAACGTTCTTATAGACGTAATAACGTTTCCCGTAAGTCGATAAACCACTAGTGGTTTACAGATTTTATTGCATGGCGTTATTTCACTCCCAGACGCGACGTCATATGATAAAATAATTTCTTTTGCTTCCTGTTTGCTGACAAATTTGTCAAAATCCATCTAATGTTTAAGAGCATATACGAGGGCCCATCAATAATTTAGTGAACTAATATTGTGATACGAGTTTAACTCATCTAAAATACATTTCATCTCTACTCCTTTTCAAAGTAACCTCCCGGGCAAAGTTTGCATTGATTCCACGGTTCAACCCATGACTGGAACACGTGCTGCAGTCCATCGCGTGACATCTCCCGCAAATGTCTGTTTAGGGAGCACATCAACTCCTCCCTGGACTCATATTTCTGAAAATGCAGCATAATTTGGAGATTTGGAAAAAGCAAGAAGTCACAAATCGCCAAATCTGTAATATATGGTGGACGTGGAAGCAGCTCTATATCCAGTCCCCTCACAGTGTCCCCTTTCACATACAATGTTTGCGTTTCAAAGGAAAGTGTTGAAACCCTCAAAAGCTTTAGTACCCGATGAGCTTCATCCAAGTCCTTAAGGAGTAAGCAGCCGAATTAGGTCCAGTATTTGCTTATCTTTTTCAGCAGTCAATAGACACAGGTGAAATACCAAAGGAATGGTCTCCTGCAAGTATAAAAAATGACAGGACACTTGCTTGCAAATATCGTCCAGTTCCTTTGCCTTGTGTACCTTGTAAAATGCTTGAACATAGTGTGTGTTCATATATCATGGTTCACCTGAATTAACATAAACTTCTAGCAGACAGGCAGCATGCTTTTAGGAAAAGACATAGTTGTGAAACTCAATTATTGACTACAGTTATAAATGACTGTGCTCAATATTTGGACAATAAAGGACAGGTGGATATATTCATATTTGATTTTGAAAAGGCCTTCAATACATCTCCTAAAAACTCCTTAAAAGTAAACTACTCAGCTTTAGGTGGAACAACGTTGAAATGGATAGTGTCTTCACTGTGCTTCAGACAACAGCGAGTTGTTGTAAACGGAGTGAAATCAGATTGGGCACCAATTTCGCTGGGTGTCCCACAGGGCACAATTCTTGGTCCTTCGCTATTCTCATTGTATATTAACAACATCTCAACGGATACCGAGTAAAAAATAAGACTTTTTTCAGGTTATTGCATCTGCAATCATGAAATTAAGGAACAGGAGGACACAGTGAAACTCCATAATGACATTGAACGACTCGCAGCCTGGGCAAGGAAATGGGGTATGAGATTCCAACCCTATCAAATGCAATATGATGCAGCTGACAAGGAAACCGACCAAACAGATCAATGTTGAGTACACATAAGAAGGTACTGTTCTTCAAAATGTTGACAAAATAAATTGAGTAACTATTACAGGGGATTTGAGATGGAATACACATGTTAGCAATATTTGCACAAAGGCTAACAGAACTCTTGGTTCCCTTAAGCGAAATCTATATCCCTTTCCTCAAGACATCAAGGGGGCAGCTTACAAACGTCTGTCGTGTCCAGTCTTGGAGTATGGGAGTTCTGTTTGGGATTCAAAAGGTGTCGTTCTTCAGGAGGAATTAGAAAGTATGTAAAAGCGAGCTTCCATGGAGCTTTGTAACAGGGAATAAAAACTATGAAACTGAGACTATGACTGGCATTCTTGTACAATTAAAATGGGATGCTTCAAGAAAAGGACGAAAGACAATAGACTCATCATATTATACAAAGGTCTAAATGGTAAAGCCAGTTTACCAACAGATGGCGTCACCCCTTTAACACGCAGTGGAAGAAATCATTATTCAATAGCACTTTAGACTCATACAGCTGGCACAGATCTTTATAAATTCAGCTTCTTTCCACAGACTACTAGGGATTGGAATGCCCTCAAAGAATCAGTTATTTCCTCAGGTGAAATTGGGGATGATTGTGTTGCTAAGTTTACTTCTCTGGTGAGACCTAGGGACTAATTTCCCTAACTACAGGTTTTGCTGAATGATTGTCAGTTTAGTCGTTTCATTAGTAAACTATCTTCTAAATTCTACCACAGACACTCTGAGTTAATTGTGGTTAAAAACCTTTCTGTTACAAGGCATATCAGAACCTATATTTTATGGTGATTTAGTTTATAAATTCAAACGAATTGTTGGAAAATAAGTAAGGGTGCAAAGATCAGGAATCGATACAATCAAGTACCACACCTGACCCAGGATACCAATTTTAGTGATCAATTCAAAAAGATTGTAAAACGTTACATAAAGGTTGGATATAACTTGGATGTCATGCGACAGTCTGCATGCCTGGTTTTAATCCCAATCACGGTTTATAGCTATGGTTTCCTCTTTAATTGCACGACGGTGGGTCAGGCCTTGGACTCTATTACAGCTCTGGCGTAAAGTT
The DNA here is from genome assembly GCA_964019695.1 of Loripinus fragilis. Classification (NCBI taxonomy): domain Eukaryota; kingdom Metazoa; phylum Mollusca; class Bivalvia; order Lucinida; family Lucinidae; genus Loripinus; species Loripinus fragilis. Next base: position 99,153,123 of record OZ026521.1, on the reverse strand, counting down.
TTAATCGGTGGGTTGGTGCCTGATGCTTAACTGTAGTTGGATCCAACGTGGCTCAACTTGAGGTTTTCTTTAGACTGACTATCTGTGAGTCATGAGCCCTTTTCTTTGTTTCATCACGATGTGTTAATTTGATTAGAGTGTTTCTCCATGATGATACATTGCACTAGTTAGAGGGCCTCCATGCGAGCTGAACATTTCTTGTACTTTAACAACAGCAGAATCTAGGGCGAAGATTTGGTACCAGTAAAATGCATTTAAGCCCCCTGTGGCTTAGGCTGCTGTCCGTTCTAAGGCGGTGGTTCGTTTGTTGTTGACTTTTTGTTTATTGCTACTCCCATTGTGGGAGTCTGTAATTGTTCTATGTTTTGTTGTACGTTACTTTATGTCCATTCTAGTATTGCATAATTTGTCTCCCCGGTGTCTCGTGATGGTTAAGTGGCTCTTCCTCGTGGTGCCATGGGGTTGTCTTCGGTTTGTGATTGTGGTATTTCCTGATCATACTCACTTACTACTTTTTATTTGGATAAACCCATTCTTGTGCTTCATACTATAGCGAGTTGTGAGCGAAATGAAGTCAGATTGGACTCCAGTTTCGTCGAGTGTCAAATAGGGCACCATTCATGGTCTGTTGCTATTCTCATTGTATGTCTAAAAACATTGAGCCCGTAATAAGACTTTTTGCGATGATTGTGTCAGCTACATGTATCATGAAATTAAGGAAATGGAAGACACAGTGAATTTTCAGAATGACAATGACCAACTAGGAGCCTGGTCTTGATTTTGTTTGACGTTATGGCATTCGAAAGTTTGCAAGCTGGCGTCATTTTGTATATATGGAGAAATCCAGTTTTAGAAAATTGCTGTTTTATGTTATAAAGCGGCAATGTTTAAGTGGGATCAGTTAGAATCAGGTAAATATGCCAGAATAACGATTGAACATGTTTGTTTTATTGCATTAACACTAATTTGGTCCCTCGGGGATATTAGCGCCCTTATGTTTAAAAATATTTCTCAAGACCAGGCAAATGTTTATGCATAAAACACCTGTATGATCCCTAGCATAATCGATGGCATCAGCAGTTATATCATTGGTTTTTTTTCATTTTTTGGGGCCAATTTGTGACTGGTATCTGACCAGAAGTCTTCTTCCTCTTGTATGTTCTGCCTGTATATTGGCGCACGCGGTATTCACTGTATCATATGTCCACTAAAATCTTGTTGGTTAAAAGTTAAACTAAAAATGGTCAGCTTTTCGAATTTTATGATATCTATAAACTTGTTTTAATAATTTAGCAGTTAAAAACCCGACATACATTCTAGCGAGAATATACGCATGCACAGTCTCGTATCAGCGTTCGCCGCTCGATAGGAAAGTGTTATATTTCTTTTTTCAGCGCCAATTTCTGTCCTAAATCATATGCTACTAGTGTCGTCCGCTGATAACCTTTTCAAGCAGCTTGGTGACAAAGCGTTCTTGCGAGAGTGCGCCCATGTGAAGTCTTGTATGAGCCTTCGCACCTAGAGAGGAAAGTGTTATTTTTTATAAGTGCACATTTCTGTCAGTTTTATTGGTTATTTCATAGCAGTGAGTTGTCTTGCAGGAATGCGCGAATGTGCTGCCTCATATTGATCTATATTAGCCTTCTCTGCTCGAGAGCTCGAAGCAATATTTGTTCGAGTCGAGAGGAGAGTGTTATATTTCTTTTTTCAGCGGCCATCAGAATTTCTGTCCCTTTTGTGTTTATTACTTTTCTGTCCACAATCATCTGACCGTTTTTTTTATTAGTCGTTTTATAGCAGTAAGTGTTCTTGCGAGAATGCGTCTTTTTGCAGTCTTGTATGAGCCTTGGCTGCTCCAGAACAACAACAACGAAAGCTGACATTCCGTTTTGATTTTTATAGCAAATTTTTCATCTAAACATCTCCATACTCACTATTTTAAGCAAAGATGATGATTGTATAATAAGAATCTATCATGAGTGTGATGGTAGGATAGAAAAATCCGTCCCGAGGATCGCCGTTTGGCATCACTAGGCTTGCCGAGTGATGACAAACTGTGATCCAGAGGGACGGATTTTTCTATCCTACCCTCACACGAATAATGGATTCTTTTTCTTGCTCACCACTGTTTTTTTTTTGAAAATAAGCTTCCAGAAGTCCCTGAATACGCTAATTGCAATTTCACATGATGACGTCACTTTAACATAACAATGACGTCACTTTGCGACAATGTGCGTGAGTTCCAATACAACCAATGTATGTAGTCCTCACGTGACAGCCTGGGTAAGATAGCATGGGTGAGATAAGATTTTCTACCCAAGGGCAATATCTCAGATATCCGTATCCGGTGTGCAAGAAATACTTATCTTGCTAAAAGCACACTTTAAAACTTTCAATCTTCCTTCCGCGGAAGGAACGTTCTTTCCGGTGTTTAGCTATACCGCTCGATTATCTCCCTTCATACAGTCCCAGAAATCCACTTCCTTTTTCATTTTTCTCGCATTGCAAAAGGTTGTTGTTTTAAAAATAAACTAGTATATCGGTCAACATCAAAGCAATAAAAAGTCGATCTGACCTAAAAGTACTACCGTTGTTAACAGACACTCGTCTTCTTTGAAATAAGCTTTTCTTACAGCCGTACCAGTGTTCTGTACGCCTACATTTGGCGGTTGAACATGGATCCCGTCGACTGTTTTTTTTTCCAGATCGACACAACAACACCATTAAACATTGAAATGCTGACGCTTTATTGAATATTGGCCACATAGGCTAGACGTCGGAATCTGTGTCGTCGCTCAGTGGTAGAGTGCGGCCGTAGAGTGCTTGTCTCGAGACCGCGGGGTGGATTCTCACCGGTGTCGCTGCGTTTTGTCCCTGAGCAAGACACATGAATCCTAGCTTAGTACTGGTTCATACAACCCAGGAAGACACGTCCCTGCATAACTGAAAGATTGTTAATGGGACACAAAGAATCGAACAAACTGCCTGTTAAGTCTTTAATGTACAATACCTCATGTTGGAGCGGCTAGTGGGTGATCAATTCCCAGACTACTGAGGAGTTAAGGGCACTACTCATTTAGTCAAAGACACTGTAGAAAGATTTTTCTTGTTTTTTTGTTTTTTTTTCCTTTAAAATTCCAAATTCACACTCCATGACGTAGTAGTGTTTCCCCCAGCTAGGGCTGGCTAATCGAAGCCACAATGCTAATCGATAATCGGTCCTTGCATTTCGATATATAACCGATTAGTAATCGCTCAAACTTGACAGAGGGTCTCGGAACATTTTGACAACTCTTGCATGGTCAACGACATTGATTTTCCCATCCTTTCGCAAAACAACACTAAGTAGGATGTGTTATAGATTCAAAAGATAATAGGTTTTAAATAAAAAGTGGCATCTTTGCTCAAAACAAGTTGTCATCCACTCTGTTGGAAGAAAATTGAAAGAAAGTCGGCAATTGAACTCGCAGTCCGCCATTGTTGTTAATTTTGGCACGTTGCGTGACGTCATACAAAAGGAAGCCAAGTATGCATGACACGAACAACTTTGTGTAATAAAAGACCCACTGTAAACGTCGGTAAAATTGAAAGCTTCTAAACTCGAATTTAACCGCAGAGAAAAACAACTTTCATGCTAGATTATTCATCTGATGAATTTTCTTGATTTTGTATTACTTTATTTAAAACAGAGGAGCGTAGGTATAACTTTTTCTAACAATCAGTTGTTGAGTTAGCCTGCAGAGTACAACGTTTTACTACTTCATTACAGCAATTTATACGCATCTACTGTTTACGACAATGCACTTTACGGCACTTCCGGTTTAAATAGAAAATAAAAAGGAGGCAATTACGCTTGGATTTTAATTGAATAAATAGACAGAACATACATTAAAAGTAACCGATTTTTGAATTTTCATATCGATAATCGTTTTTCGTTTGTATATCGACTGATTAACCGATATTTCGATTAATCGTGCCAGCCCTACCCCCAGCCCCCAAAAAGGGCATGATAAAGTTTCCAGGGAAAGGGCACATTAAGCGCGTGATAATATGCCAAGAGGGCACTTTTGAACCCGCGGCGACAGGCTAAGGGGGCATTATTAACGCGCGGCGACAGGCTAAGATGGCACTTTTAAGCCGAAGTTGGAAATTTATTATCATGATATTGCCAAATAAAAAGGTATGTCCATTAGCATGATGCAGCTGTTATCTGTCCTTTTTAAATGCAAACTACACTTCTTATTATTTGACTAATTTTAGTATTTTCAGAATGGCAGTTTCGTGACACCTATTTATGAGCACACACTTATTTTTTTTTAATTCCTAAAATTTATCAGAATCACATGATTATGGAAATCATTTTTTTTTTTCGTTAATAGCCTAGATCACTTCCTAAGTTTTTAACCAGACTGCCTTTCTTTCCAGTATTTGTTTGTACCTTAAATTGTTCAGTGGTTCAAATTCACACTTCATTTTTAATAATTGCTTATTGGGGTATTGTCACCAAAGTGATGTGTCAAAATTGCCTCAGGTAATTAGTGACCATTGTAAAAGGATTAACACTGAGTAAAATATTGTAACAGCAGAGGCGAGTTCAACAATGCGAGCGCTTGCTAGCACTCGTTGTACTGGTGTCAGGCTTTACACATAACGAATAAAGATAGGTACCAGTCAACGAGCGCCCAGCGAGCTCTTGCATTATTGAACTCACCTCAGGTGTCTTCCTTGCTACTTCAGGCTTCAAACTGAAAAAACTGTAACTTCCTTAGTTTTGTCAGATTCTCATGATTTTTTTACCAAAATGTAGGCCATTTTATGTAGTTTGAGAAAAGGGGCATGGCGCTGGGAAAAAGGGCATGGCGCTAGGGAAAAGGGGCATGGCGCGGTACCATGCTAAAACTGGCTAGGGGAAACACTACGTAATGAAGGAATTCGATCCTGCCAGTATTCACCATATCTTCATTAATTGCAGGTTCCCGCTTTACAGGTGGTCAGTAATGGAAAAACAGGTAACGGGTGCAGGACAACTCGGCCCAAAACCAACTCGGCCCATGCCAACTCTGCCCACATAAAACACGGCCCACGCCAACTCGGCCCAATTTAAGTTTTATAAATAGACAACTTGTCCCACATTTTAGAGGGATTGAAGTATGTGACTGCAAGATTCGCCCCTTCACGTTAGCCTAAGAACCAAGTATTCTTACCCATTTGCGCATACTGAATTTTATCATGGTTAACAGCACAGACACAAATGACAAGTCTTGTAAGAGGCCACGCTGTTATAGTCAATATACCGCACATTCAAATGAGCATACACGTAAATTTGCAAACTAACTGGTCTGAGCATACTATAGGCCTAATTCCTTTTTATCTCTCAAAGGACCGTCTCGGTACTTAGCAAGCAGTGTGGACCCTCATGAAATGACGCATCATGCGGCATTTCTTCTGGGTCTCCACTGTTTGCCAAATTACATATTTAAATGTGAAAAAAATGGTGCCAGGCTAGAAGCATAAATCCATAGTTCCATACTCTTATGTTTGATAGCAGCGACGGCTCTGACGAGACTGCGCGTATGCGCAGGCTCGTCTGATCAGTCTCTGCTCGTCCGTGGGATAAGTACCAACACCTCAGCATTTCCCAAAGCTTGGCCTAGGGGAAGCTAACTTCGTAGACCGACGTCCCCGTCTTAGTAACACTGCCCTCAAGCTTATGTACACAAGGACTGGACGGAGAAGCGGAGTGATACCCTGGGTGATGTTACCTCAAAAACATCAACGTATAGCTCACTATATAAGAGCGGCAAAACATAAATAAACAATAATACACCTCCTAGCCCTTCCAGGCGGAATAACTTATACTTTCAAGACAGTAGAGATGACATTGTGCAGACGGAATTGTCACGTCGACCCCTACAAGATTGGTACATATTTTAGAACATTTTCCAAATTCGAATTACAAATGCCCCACAACTTTACTCAATACGAATAGGCGTGGGACATTGACAGGATACAGTCATAACTCCCTTATTAAAGCGTACGTGGGTGCATAAACTGGGTGTGTCTTGAGTGCTTTATATGTAAATGAGCGAAGGACCTCGGCACACCGTCAATATAACCGAAATTAGTACTCATGAACACTTTGAAATTCGTAAACCAGTTTCGAAGATACGTGACGAAAAAGAGCTCGGCAAATGTTAAAAAAACAAAGGAAAAATTTAATGGAATTGCGAATGCCTCTGTGAGAACAAAAGTGCCGTCACGCGACAAAGTTATGCCGCATGATCAAATGCACTTGTTAAAGACACTGATTTTCACACATTTGCGATTTATAAAGGCTGTTGCCAGTTATCAACATAATTATGCCAATAATATTAAGATGATTAATGTGTGCATCAATTGACACTTCGTCCAAACATGCTTATCTCCTTAATTGATCAGTTTCCAATGTTCAATGGATGGATGAACAGCCGGGCGGACCCACGCGCGAATCCAGGATTTTTTGTCAGGGGGGTTCCAGGCCCGACAGCCAGAATACAGGATCCGCACATGGGACCAGCACGCACACACACACACACACATACATACATACAAAATAATCTTAATGTATGATAAATAGACATTTTTCAGTTACACCTTACATTACGATTTGTCCGTCAACGGAGACTTACTTTGGACTTTATTTAAGAGGGGCGATGTCAGAAGTAACTGGAATCTATCTTTTTCGTCTGCTACTAAATATTATATTTTTTGCCCTGAGATCCTTTTGTACCTTAACAAACAGTGCATACCATGATGAAATGCCGCATGATGGCATTTCACCAGTTTACAAGTGTAAAAAACATGTTCCAAAAAATATATTTCACAATTGAAATGCTGCCGAATATATTTTTTAAAGCTATTTCTTGGTCCATACATGTATGCATTCACTGGTTGTAACTTGCGAGTAGGTAAATTCGATGTTTCTGCGTCCAATATGATGATTTTTTTGCGTCAATATTTCACCAAGCTCAGGTTAATGGACAGTGGAAATACATAAGTCGCTCCCAACTTGTGCAAGCCAATATAGCTGGACCACAGTAATTGAAAATCCTTCGAATGTAAAGGAGATATTGGGGGACATGGAATTCAAGCATAAACGTCCATATCTTGTTAAGATGATTCATGTACGGAACTACTAGGGAATTTAGGTTTCCCCTTGACCCTTAAGAGGACTTGAATCTATGCACTAGTCATTTCTAACAAGAGAACAGCGGGGATTTTGACTTTGCAGTTTTCTCCACCGTCTGTCATGTTTTACTTTATACTGCCATATTTGCCTTTGTATATCAATCGCCCCACATTTATCCACACTAAGGGGACAACGCACAAAGTAAAAAAAAGGTTCATTTGCCGGGCTACATCCCTGTCATGTCAGAGGATAATGTGCGTGGAAAAACCGACTGGTACATTATACTAATTGAGTGAGAGCTCACTTGCAGTAGAAAGCTGATGCTTGAGATATAATGATCAGGTGTGTTTCAAGGGCATTTTATAGAGTTCGCACTCTGGATAGTCCCCCTTTATGTAGCCAGGGGTTTGGCCCTTTTGCGAAAAATGGTTTTAGAGAATTTCACAGGGCTAAAATGAGCTATGAAGACACGCAGCATAAACACATTAAACAAGATTTTTCTTCCAAAAATCAAATTGAATGGCTAAAACCCTATACTTGCATCGTCAAGTTGTAGGCTCATGCGTATTTTCGTACACTTAAGTATGCCCCTGAGTATGCAAAAAGCTTCCACCATACATTCAGATAAAAATCTAGTTTCCTATGTTTCAGAATCTAAGAAACCATGACGCATACTGGGAAATTGCTAATGTAAATCAGCGGCAGATCCAGATGGAGTTCAGGGGGTTTGATCGACCCCCCCCCCCCCCAGTTTTTAAATATCCTGTGAAAATGAAATAACTTGCTCTCAGTGAGGCCAAATTATTTCATTTTCATGGGATATTTAAGAAAAATGAGATAAAATCAGAAAAGCGAACCCAGCACCTTTATACATATGAACCCCCTTTCCAGAAATCCTAGATCTGACCCTGTAAGGACACCAAAAGTCAATATAGTCTAACTCAGTTGATTCTAGTAATTCAGGTGTCATTATACTTGTAACTATTTTTTCGCTAGTGGCGACTGTTGTCATCTATTGATCAGCCACATTTTGGAACAAGATAAGGCCTGACAAAATATTGGGCTTGATCAAAATCCAAACTGTTTTGCACTGTTATGGTATTCCCCAAGGATTTTTTTAAATGCATTAATTTAAATAAAAGGAAAGATAAAAGAAACAGCAAACAATGAAAAAGCATGCAAAATTACCCAGCATGCATATAGATCATTGTTGTGTCGAATTGGGTGAACTTTACATGATATTGGCTGTTAATGGTAGTGATCATAAAAAATCACAATGCATCAATTAACATAAATGAATACAGGAGGGACAGGCAGACGGGCTGACTCATGTATGTGATTAAGCTGCATCCTATCATATCACGCTCCTTATCTTCAACATACTGAAGGAGTTCATCAATCTATAATAATTATTATTAATCATTGTTATATACCTTATGAGTGTTTCCTATAGAAACATGACGTGTTTCAATCGCTGACAGTTGTACGTTTCATATAAATTTAATGTGTCGCAATGCGACAAATCATTGTGCGCGGGCTTCAATCCCATTATAACATGGCAGCAGAGGGCTGCAACGCCGTTACAGCCCGCTCAAGGACATTGTCTGCAAGTAAAGATATATCGTCGCTAATATTTTATGGAGAAATGACCAAACTATTTCAATAACTATAAAATACGCTCCTTTATCATATCTGACAGGTGGCAATCGAAAACGCTCTGAACAATCGATGAACGCGGTTCACAAATCGCTAGAAACAGTGTTTTCGATAGCCATTTGTCGCCAGTCGGGCGACAAATGGCAATCAAAAACTCTGTTTTTAACGATCTTAGATCTACGTTCGTCGATAGTATTAACGTTTTCGATTGCCGCCTATCTTAAGTGTTTATTGAATATAGGCCTACTGAATACGCAGCCAAACCAATCCAAAACAATGGCTTCTAGGAATAATTTACTGACGGGCTACAAACGGCAATCAAAAACTCTGTTTCTAATGATCTTAGATCTACGTTGTCGATAATATAAACGTTTTCGATTGCCGCATATCTGAAAGGTTTATTGAATATAGGCCTACTGAATACGTAGCCAAACCAATCCAAAATAATGGCTACTAGGAATAATTTACTGTCGGGCTACAAACGGCAATCAAAAACTCTGTTTCTAACGATCTTAGATCTACGTTTGTCGATAGTATAAACGTTTTCGATTGCCGCATATCTGAAGTGTTTATTGAATATAGGCCTACTGAATACATAGCCAGAACAATCCGAAACAAGGGTTACTATGAATAATTTAATACATTTTTCATATTTCTGTTGAAAAAAAGAAATTTGCTCCCATACCAGATATGCGGCAATCGAAAACTCTCTTAACAATCGACCAACGCGGATCAGAAATCGCTACAACCAGTGTTTTCGATTGCCAATGGTCGCCAGTCGGGCGACTTATGGCAATCGAAAAAGTCTGTTTCTAACTATTTTTGGTCTACGTTCGTCGATAATATTGACGTTTTTGATTGCCACCAATCAGGTGGGAATTCGTTGTACACTTCATTATGTTACGGTGGACATTTCTGCATACAATTGAATAAAATTATTTAGAACTGCTTGTGCTTGAAAGGAAGTTATATAACAATGACGATATAACATTCTTTTGCGTATATTAACGTTTGCCAAGCCCTCGTGTGATAATGTGTTGCAGCCCTCACTGCTTCGCGGTTCGGGTTGCAACACATTATCACACTCGGGCTTGGCAAACGTTAATATACGCAAAAGAATGTTTTATCCTCTTATTATTTCCCACCTTCGAAAATGCTAAAACTGTTTAATTCAATACACGCTTAGTTGACCACCCTTAGAAATTCAGAAGGAGTAAAATACGAAAAGACAATAAGTATAATAGCTTTTTACCTGATGTTATTAATTTGCTGAAGTGGGTTGGGGTGGCACCACAGATTTTTATGACAAGCTTGTCTAAGCGGTTTAACAGTACTTCATGCACATACCTACGCTAGAAACTGAAAGCAACCTTTCTGTAACCAGCAGAACTCAGTTCCGATCAATTAAAATTCCCTAGGAGTAGAGCTGTAACGAGGCCTTGATTTAATGTAGCTCAATGCAAGGGTAGAGGCTGTGCCTTCTGGCAAACTATTTGCTACCATGTTGCTGCATTTACCATATTGTGAAAAGTCAATTTTTGGTCAACAACCCACCCCTAAGTCCACCCAAAGGGTTGGACCCAGGCCTACAAACTAAAATTTCACTTGATATGTTTCAATATCTATTGCACCTCTGCCTGCATACTAAAAAAAGGTAAAAAATAGTTTCAATCTGACTTAGTTATTGCGAAATTATTTTATGATCAAATTCCCCAAAAGTATGGGGCCAGGTCAGGAGCAAGCTCATAGCCCCTAGATTATAGATCTGCAGTCAGACTCAATAGATTGAATATAATTTTGGTTTCTAGTGCAGAGGTGGAGGTTGAATTTTTTTTCTCTAACAGAGTCAAACTGTTGCATGAGTTGCAGTCTGTTCTGGATTCATTATGTTTGCTTCCATCATAACCGTAGTCCAGAGTCCATTTTAATATAATCATTAGACATAAAAAGCATGCAACATTTTCACAACTACAATACATCAGCACTTTAAAAGAAAATATTAGTTTGCTGAAGATGACTTTATTAAAGCACTTCGTATGATTTCCTAACAAGAAATTAACCGAGTCACAAGTTACAACTAGTGAAGTTGTTAAACGTTTCTGAATTACACTGTTGAGATCGCCCCTCTTAAATAACGTAAGTCTAAGGTGTGCTACATCTTACAAATCCTAAGGTCCGCGGTAACTGAAAAATGTCTAATAGAATCTAACACTCATGCTCCTGTATTTTTAAATTTATTAAGCTCGATGCGAAAAAGAGATAAAATGATCGGCAAGCCTCAAATTTTATCTCTTTTCCTCAACTTATTTAATAAATTCAATAAAACAAGCACTCATGTAAGATCTTATTTATACAGCGCAGGGCCTGGACAACAAAATTTTGCATAAATTATTGAGAGCTTCACTTTGTTTCTAGGACGATGGCTAAGCGTAAAGGAACAGGAAAGGGGAAAGGCGAGAAGCACAAGTCTACCATTAATGAAGTCATTACAAAAGAATGCACCATCAATGTCCACAAGAGAATCCATGGCATGTAAGTATAATTAACTAGGAATAAAGGGGCTATTTCTCGAGAACTGAGCTTGACTTAAAATTTACTACATACATTTTGTCCAAACCTTTCATGGGTGCTCTATGGTTAACCAAGGGGTCAACATTTCTTCAGGTAGAAAATCTAAGTCTGACTGCCCTGATGTGTGGAATTTGAATCTTCACTGTAAGTGTATGTAGTGTTTCCCTCAGCCTGAAAAAAGGGCAGGGTTCTGGCCAGAAAAGGGGCACTTTTGATGTGTGAAATTCACCAAAAAGGGCACTTTTGTTAGAACAGACTTTTCAAATGTGAGTTAGATAAAGGATTTTATGTCTGTTAAAAGGTTAGAATAAATTCTAGTAGAGCAGAGGATTCATTGGGATAACAAAAAGTTATTTTATACAGTAAAAATTATAATATGACTATTTTTTATATTAAAATGAAAATAAGGGCAGCAGGGGGAGCTTTAGGGCAGCAGGGTGCTCCCCCCCCCCCCCCCCCCCCCTGCTATTCCTCTTTATGGGAAACACTATGTATGCACATGCCAACTTGTACCATAAATGCTGAATACTGGCTCAAAATTATCAGGCTGCTATTCCAGGTGATCATCTGGACCAATTTAAGCAAAACTTTTTAGCGTAAAATTGCAATTATTTTCTTATTCATCACTTTAAACATGTGTTTTGGGTGCTCAAAAGAACCGTCTCATTGTTTTGGCTTAGAGTTAAGAAAATAATTTTCAGTAACACACTCTTATCTGGTGGCTTGTCCAAGTTTTCAAATAATTTACTGTGGAAAGCAAACAAGTTGTCCCTGATCAGATTGCTGCTCTATTAGAAGGCTGATTTGGTATGGTACTACACATGTCATGGTTGCAGTTACTTTTCCAGCTTTTAGCCATTCACCTAGGGGATATAACTTTTTTACTACTATTATAATATCATTTCATTGTGAATTTAGTATGATATTAAAATGTCAGTTCTTTTCTACTTCTATTGAAATAGTGGTTTCAAGAAGAGGGCCCCAAGAGCCATCAAAGAGATTCGAAAGTTTGCTGCAAAGATGATGGGTACCCCAGATGTGAGAATAGACACACGCTTAAACAAGCACTTGTGGTCACAAGGAGTGAGGTGATGTATTAAACTTAAGTGTGAATTTAGTCTACCATACTGTCCATAGCACCATGTTAGCAAGTTCCAACTGGAGCTTCTGTGTGGAACCATATATATGTGGTAGTAGGCACCATGGTGTAGTGGTTAAACCACTTGCCATGTACCCAGGGGTCCCCAGTCAGATCTGCAGCTGAGACTTAAGACATGGCCCCGTCTCCATATGGCCTTAGGCTTTGCTGTTGATGAGACATTACACTCGCATGCCCATGTGGTTTAACAGTTCTAAATGCAATAATTCTGATTGCATCAATACTTATAACTATAGATGCTGTAGTGCCATGATGGGGCCAAATAAAAAAGTACATGTGTTTAAGGTACCATGGCCCTACTTAGGGCACAATGGCCCTACCTTAATTTGCTGGTGAAACCTAGAATTTTTTTAAGGTTTTTTTTATACATTTTTAAAGGCGATAAAAAAATGTGTGCCTACCTTACCTAAAGCTTTCAGACCTGTTTTTCGAAGCACACTTATTTATTCATTTGACCTAGCTATGTTTTAAATAAATAATAACTATGGGTTCATGGTTAAACAAGATATAGAACAGCAGACAGGCAAAAGACTGTCGTTGCTATTCTTGAAGCATCTATTTTTAGAGTTTTTTGTAAGAGTTGATTTTGAAAAAAAAATTAGCAGACAACAAAAATGCATGCAAAATTAGTTATATTACCCATTATGTAAAGAGTAATTCTTCTTATCTCGGCAATGAAGACATATTTATAAGGGCTGTGTACCGTTTCACGATATATATCGGAAACCGGTTTGCTAGGTTCGATATATGATTATCATATCGAACATTTGTGTATCGAACAATAATATCGGTTGTCATTTCAAGAAAGTCTGCACTGTTTCCTACTGCCCAAAATTATTATTTCCTTCCACAATCTATTCCATAAGTTGGTAAACTTTAACTTAACTTTACATCTCCCCATTAGGTATGTTTTTGTTCTGACATTGAGTAAATCTTGGACAGGTTCCCCACCTTCTAGGGTTGCATTACGGGGAAAATAGTTAGTTGTATTTTAGGAGACTGAGGTTTAAACATAATAAGACCAGAATTTTTTTTATTAGTTGATTTACGGGAATTGTTATTCAGATTTAGGGTCAGGGGGACGCAAAAAATAAACAAAAAAGCTCTGAAAATGACCAGTAAATTGGTCATTTTCAGAGCTTTTTAATTTTTTTTATATCTCCAGAAAAACAGTAAAACTAGGACAGCAAACCAACAGTCTGTATTAAATTTTTGAATTTTCCTAAAAATCTGGACAGGACAATCACTTTTTACAGTGTCACTCTCAAAAATACACAGACAGAACTTCAAAAAAATATTATTTTTTCCAACGAAACAAATAATATATAGAGTTGGAGGATAAACTAAAAAAAAATTTTTAGAAATTAAATTTTATTTTTTTCCTACTTTCTGGAAAATTACTGTAGGAGGGTTCATGAATAGGGCTGGCTAATCGAAGCCACAATGCTAATCGATAATCGGTCCTTGCATTTCGATATATAACCGATTAGTAATCGCTCAAACTTGACAGAAGGTCTAGGAACGTTTTGACAACTCTTGCATGGTCAACGACATTGATTTTCCCATCCTTTCGCAAAACAACACTAAGTAGCACGTGTTATAGATTCAAAAGATAATAGGTTTTAAATAAAAAGTGGCACCTTTGCTCAAAACAAGTCGTCACCCACTCTGTTGGAAGAAAATTGAAAGAAAGTCTGTAATTGAACTCGCAGTCCGCCATTGTTTGTTGTTAATTTTGGCACGTTGCGTGACGTCATACAAAAAGGAAGTCAAGTATGCATGACACGAACAACTTTGTGTAAAATAAGACCCGCTGTAAACGTCGGTAAAATTGAAAGCTTCTAAACTCGAATTTAACCGCGGAGAAAAACAACTTTCATGCTAGTTTATTCATCTGATGAATTTTCGTGATTTTGTACTACTTTATTTAAAACAGAGGAGCGTAGGAATAACTTTTTCTAACAATCAGTTGTTGAGTTAGCCTGTAGTGTACAACGTTTTACTACTTCGTTACAGCAATTTATGCGCATCTACTGTTTACGACAATGCACTTTATGGCACTTCCGGTTGAAATAGAAAATAAAAGGAGGCATTTACGCTTGGATTTTAATTGAATAAATAGACAGAACATCCTTTAAAAGTAACCGATTTTTGAATTTTCATATCGATAATCGTTTTTCTTTTGTATATCGACCGATTAACCGATATTTCGATTAATCGTGCCAGCCCTATTCATGAATCAACTTCTAAAAAAATTCTTGCCTAAGCATGATATTTTTGAGTACATAAAAGCAAGGTCTTAATACAAGAAAGCAGCAACCTAAATATTTTTGTAAGGCATTTAATTTTGGCAGATTGAAAGATTATAAGTAATTTCAATAAAAAGTTGGGCTTTTAAAAAATATTCTGCAGAAGTATCTTTTTGATTTTCGAAGTTAAAGTTAAGCTTTATAAAGACAAGAACTAGAATAAAAATCAGCTTTGCATAGCTCCAGATAAGGCTGCGTATTGCGTATTTACGCAATTTCGTGAACCTGAAATCGCAATTAAATTCATTTCTGTGAGTACAAAAACGCAATAAAAATCCTTGGTACTCAATTCCAAACTTTTTTGTAGCGTATGACGCTATAGTATTCAGTTTCCGATTGTCGTTTTTCGCATCACAAGCTGTTGTTGGGTGCTCATTTATACAGGACGTGGCGCTGAATCTACTTTATTAAATTGTAAACCAGTCCAGGAACATTCTTGGTGCTGTTTAGCTATACCCAATATTTACACAATTACGACATTCGTCTTGCTTTACAATAACAATGGCATTATGTGGGCGAAAAAGCCCAGAGCAATTGAATAATATCATATCGTAACTAACCCTAATACCGCATTGGTGGTTTGAAGAATCAAAGATGACTTGATAGATACGTTGGTTTTTCGAAATAAGTATGAAATAGTGATCTCAGATAAACTTATATTGCCAGTGTGCTTTCTGAAAGTGAAACCGAAAGTAAACAAAAAATCAAGAGAAACAAGGCCCGCTTTCATTGCTTATTTGCTTTCAGATGGATACCTAATACAAAAACTTGAAATACCCAATTTAAAATTTGAAATACCCAATTAAGCCAGAAAGAGGTGGGTAAATACCCAATTGCCTCCAATCCTTATCTGGAGCTATGGCTTTGTGAAGTAAATGTAATCACTTAATTGGATGAAGGCTTTTAATATTGAGTGAGAATATTTCACTAGAAAGAGCCTGGGGAAAACTTATCATATGATATATGGAATACTGATCATTTTATATCAATACAAATATCGTATTGAAAGATTTGACTGATATGCAGCCCTAATATTTATGGCTTTTAATTACAGGAGTGTCCCCTACAGAGTAAGAGTCCGTCTGGCTAGGAAGAGGAACGAAGATGAAGACTCAACAAACAGACTGTACACATTAGTCACATATGTTCCATGTACAACCTTTAAAGGTAGTGTATATTCAAGGATTATTTTTGGGGGAGATTGTGAGAGATTAGCCCATTTTTCTGTCAAAAATCTCATTAAAATTAGCTTGATGGAAGGAAAATCTCATAGCAAAATGTAATTAAGCAAAGGATTTTGTTAAAATTACTGACCGAAAATTCATAATTTCTTGTCAAATTTGGCTAACGGGATATTTTCTCTCATAATATTCTGAGCCAGAATTATCCCTGTATATTGTTCCCTGATACAGAAAATCTAGTCACAGGCTCCATAGACATGTTTGCTACCACATGAAAAAAAGTTAGATTTAAAAAAAAAATATCTCGCTTTCAAAACCTCGTGAAAGATTAACCCTTAACCTGCATAGGTTTAAATAAAATTTTTGAGCGTAAAATTGTAAATATTCTCTTATCCATCAGTTTTAACATATGTTTTGGGTGCTCAAAAGAACCATCTCAATGCGATGGTTCTTTTGAGTACCCACAACAATTGTTTTGGTTGAGAAATAAGAAAGTTAATTTTTTTGGTACACACTCTTAACTAAAGGCCTGACCTGCTATGAAAAAATGCATCTGAAAATGTTATCTGCTGAAATTGTCTGCTGCATGTAAATGCTTACATCAATGACAGATTTCGGCATTCAGACGAATGTCTACACTCAGATCAGACTGCTAGAGTCTGAGCTGGGTCATATCTGTTTACTCCAGAGACATTTTAAAAGGACCAGCAGACGGCAGACAAAATTTAGTCCTGATTAGCAGCCTAAGAGTTAAAATTTCTTGGTCCACATATAACGGTTTGTATTCTAGAAAACCCCTAAACAAGTACTTTATGTTGTGACTTAGGCGCTGATTTTTGTTCAATATCAATGTACATTTTACAGATATTGTACAGAAAAAATTGCTGAAAACATGAAAAATTACATGAACATTTTTATTCTATTTCGAGAATATGAAATCACTTACCATAAGACCAATAAATTGACTTGGGAGCACAGTGGCTCAGTGGTAGAGTGCTTGACTTGAGACAGAGAGGCAGCGGGTTGGAACCTTACCGTGTCACTGCGTTGTGGTTCTTGAGCAAGTCGCATTTATCCTAGCTTAGTACTGGTGCAACCCAGGAAGACCCGTCTCTGTTTAACTGAAAGATTGTTGATGGGAGGTAAAGAATCAAATCAATCAAACAAACAGTAAACCTCTTTATGGGTTTTAACAGTGTAGCTGATAAGCAAGCTGTCCCATCATTTGCAAAAACATGTGTATTGATTTTTCAATTCAAGAGCACTTACTAAGGTGTAACAATGTGAAAGGGGTTAATTTGTGGCAAAGTTTAGATGATTAGATTTTTGTAATTAAAAGTAGAACAATTAGGGATTTCCACACCCCTGTGGAAGTTTTATTTGTATCCCGGAGTTGAGTAAAAAGACCATTGAGCAGGTTACCGTTTTGCCATTCAAGTAGCAGTATAGCTATTTGGTTCACTTGTTTGAATGATCATTTAAAATCATTTTGTCCAGCAAACATGCCAAGGAATGTTGACACATATTTTAAAATTTATTTTGATATGAATCTGAATTGGAACAATGATTTCTTTTTAATATTACTATTTCCTCCTAGTGTCATAGGCTAATAATCTTTTCAAACAGTTCGGATCCAGATCAGGACCAACAAATATTGGGTCTGATCTGGATAGAAACTGAAACTGCTGGTACGTCTGAAAGATTTTTTTTAGGTGAAAAAAATATATTAAGCAAACAACAAAAAAATCATGCAAAATTACTTGGCATGCAAGAGGTTAACTCTTTACCCTTTTCTTGCAAGCAGTGACTGTTGTCATCTGCTAATAACTTTTGTAAATGGTTTGGTCCCATTTGGACCAAGATCAAGCCCGACATTATATGATCTGGATCCAAACTGTTAAACACTCTGATGGTATTCAGGAACACAGTCTAACAATTTTGACTTAGGGGCCCATACCGACAAAGTTCAAAATTTAACATGAGGGGTATGGTCATTTTCTCAAAATTAAGTGGCTGTGTGCAACTGGGCCCCTGTGAGTCTTTTTCCCTGGTTTTCCTGAAATGATTTTTCTATAAAGTAGATTTTGAAAAAGGCAGCGGAGGACAAAAAAAAACATGAAAAATTTGTTGTCAATGAGTTAAAATACTGTTTTCAGGACTTTAGTTAAGAGTGTAACAAAAATTTAATTTTCTTATTTCTCAACGAAAACATATGTTATGGGTACTCAAAATAACTGTCTCAATGAGACGGTTCTTTTGAGCACCCAAAACATATGTTAAAATTGATGGGTAAGAAAATATTTACAATTTTACGGTGAAAATTTTTGTTGATCTAAACCTATATGCTGTTTTATTTTATTTTGCAGGTACACAGACCATCAATGTGGATAATGAATAAAAATGTACAGTTAATAAAGGGAAAAAAAGAAGAAAAAGTCTTGTTTTACACTCTTTTTAGCTCACCTGAGCCTAAGGCTCAAGGTGAGCTATTGTGATCAGACAAAAATAGTGAGTATGATCAGGAAATACTACAATCACAAACCGCAGACAACCCCATGGCACCGTGAGGAAGAGCAACTCAACCATCACGAGACACCAGGAAGACAAATTTAGCAAAGCAACCAGCTTTATCCCCATCAAGATGATTGCAATACTAGAATGGACATAAAGTAAGGTACAACAAAACATAGAACAATTACAGACCCCCACAATGGGAGCAACAACAAACAAAAAGCCAACAACAACCACCGGGGAGCCCAAACACATTCCACCGGCACCAAACATTCCTCCTAAACGTGCATCCGTCCATAAACGTTTTCTTTAAACGGTATCTCCTCCTGAACTACTGGGACAATTTTCCTATAACTTCACATGAATGTTCCCCATGATGCCCTCTTTCAAAATTGCATAAATGGTTCGGCTCCATCTAACAGGAGGGCCGCTAGAGCTCCAGATAAGAACTCTTAAACGACATCTCCTGAACCACTGGCCCGAATTCAAAATAATTTCAGAGAATTGTTCCTTATAATACCCTCTACCAAAATTGCACAATTAGTTCCACTCCACTGAACAAAAGGGCTGCCAGAGCTCCAGATTAGAAATACCTTTAAACGTCATTTCCTCCTGAATCATTGGTCCAAATTCAAAATAACTAAACAGAATTGTTCTTGATGATGCCTGCTACCAAAATTGCACAAATGGATCGGTCTGTCGACCGAAGTGGCCGCCAGAGCTCTAGATCAGAAATGTCTTTTTATTGCATCTCCTGAACCACTGGTCCAAATTCAAAATGATTTCACAGAATTGTCCCTCATGATGTACACTACCAAAATCGCTCAAATGGTTCCGCTCTGCCAGAGCTCTAGATAAGAAATGTCTTTAAACGACATCTGCTGAAACACTAGTCCAAATTCAAAATAATTTAATAGAATTGTTCCTCATGATGCACTCTACCAAAATTTCACAAACAGTTCCACTCAACTGATCAAAGGGGCTGGCAGAATGTCTTTAAGCGAAATCTACTACTGAACCACAAGCGAATCTACTACTGAACCACAGTCAAAATTAAAAAATATTGTATGAATCTTGTGAGACAAATCTTCCAAATGTAGCTGTCTTGCTTGTAGATTTTTTCCTTGATTCTGGGAAGATTGATTTTCCCATACAGATAGCTACAGATGTACCACGACCTCTGACCAATGACCTTTGGGTCTTTCTATTCGATTGATGCAGAATGCATAAAATGAGCCAGTCGGACTGGAACATGTGTATGTCAAAGCTTTTGTAGTATTTGTAAATAAACGCCTGAAACCCCTTTTTCTAGAACAACATATCAATATTGTGAGTTGGGCTTCAAAGCGTTTAGTTTATCAAGACATAGACATAGAAGATTTATTTAATGTCCAATATGATAAACATCAAACATAAGCCCTGTAGGGCTTTTACTTCGACAAACATATGGAAAAGATATAACAAATAGCACAGTGCATGCAACATAAAACAAATTTAAAGTCATTATATACACATTTTTAGATTAAAAAGTTAAAAAATGTATATGGAAAAACATAGATGTTTAATTAAGACTATAGATATGGGAAGGACTTATATGTATACATATAATTTAATAAAATATGTGTTTTAGACTAGGTTTGAAAAATAGAAATTAAATTTAGAAAAATAAAAAATATTTTCTGTAAGATACTTTCACATTTACTGCACTAAATGACATCCTTGGGAGTATCTCAAGGATATCAAGGTGCATCTAGATCATATGCATAGCCGTTGATTGGGACCTGTGGCTGTAAACCTAAAGTGAAAAGGCAAGACAACTGGCTTACCTAAAGCCCCAGTTACACTGTCACGATTTTGGCCACGACGGAGCTACGACTCATCCCGATTTATCAAGTCGTGATGCATCGGCATGAGTCGTAGTAGCACCGTAGAGACATCAGTGCGAGTCCTAGTAGTACCGTGGTGATTCGTGAAGAATCCTGGTGATTCGAGAAGCTCCAAGACAAGGCTACGACGAGTTTAAACTCGTCGGGGTGAATCGTGTTGGATTGTGGGCGTGGCCTAAGTCGTAGCTCTACCGTAGCGGGATCGGGATCATTCCTAGTGGTATCGTGGTAGTATTCGTGGGCGTTCGTAGCGAATCGGGTTATCACTGACACAATATTCTGGTATAAAAACAGAGGTATTATTGCTGAAAATCATTTTCAAGAGTGAATTTTAGTGAAGCGCATCATGGATTATGTCCAGAGATTTCAAATTGCTAATTTGCAGCTTGAACTTGACGTCATCTGATACAACTGGACATGACACTGGACTTGGGACAGGACTGAGCCAAGCCCGTGGTTCCGGTGACTGTTGTGATTTTACCGCAGCTTTTCTTTTTAATGGCGTGACTGACTTCGTCAAAGATTGAAGAGACAATGATATTTGGTGTCATATTTTTGCAAACTGTCGCCGGGGGGGGGGGGGGGGGGGGGGGAGGGTGATACTCTGATATTTTCATACATACGTAGGCGTGGGTAATTTTTTGGGGTTCAAAATTTTGATTTTTAGTTTTTTGGGGCGTTTTCAGAAAAATGAATATTTTTTGGGTATGAATATTTTGTGGATATTTTTGGGGCGTCATCACAAAATTAGATTATATTTAGCGGTCATTTCTATGCATTTTTGGGTCTTTTTTTAAGGTCAAGGTACAGAATGGGGGGTATTTGGGGGGGGATTGCTAAAAATATTTTTGGGGGTTCTTGAAATTCCTGTTGTTGTTTTTTTTGTTGTTGTTTTTTTTGGGGGGGGGGAGGGGAGGGGGGTGAATGGTAGATGCTGGGCCCGAGCCTACGTATGAAGAAAAAATGAGAGTACCCCCCCCCCCCCCCCCCCCCCCCGGGACTGTCGCATGACAACCACTACTAAATCGTGCAGATTCGTGGGAGGTCGTGACGCTACCGTAGCGCTACCGGCTTGAATCGTACTAGCACCGTATCGAATCGTGGAGGCATCGTGAGCATTCGTAGCTCCACCGTGGTGAATCGTAGCGCTGCCGTCATGAGTCGTAGTGGGTCCGTAGATGAACCGTGCTGACACCGTAGGAGCATCGTGAGACATCGTATTGATGCTGGAATTTCTTCTTTTCCATCCCGACGCATCCCGATGCAACCCGATTTTACCATCTGTCTCAAATCGGGATGAGTCGTGGTAAATCGGGGCTTGAATCGTGACAGTGTAACTGGGGCTTAAGGGAAAAATAAGGAATACACAAACAGTCAAAAATAACATAAGAACAGCAGATATACTAAAAATAAGCAGAAACTGAACAGAAAAAAAATAACCGCAATCAGGTCGAGCATAGAGGACATCCACATATGGGGCCCTCCCAGCTATGGACCAGCCTTCGAACTGGGGTATGATTTTCAACCCGCAGCTCATTTGGAAGGCTGTTCCATACCCGGGCGGCCTCTGACCTTAAGGACCTCAGCCCATACCTGGTTGTATTTACCCGTGGGACTTCTGCCTGTTTCTCTGCCCTGAAATTATAAGTTGATGTTTTAATTTCTACAAGGTCATTTATATATTCTGGTGACATCTTGTTTATAATTTTGAAAACCTCACATGCTATTTGCGTACATGAAGAGGCTGTGTGTTTGTTGATTTGAGCAGGTCATTGAGACTTGATGTATGATCATTAATTATATGAATCTAAATGCCCTCTCCTGAACTTTTTCGAGTTTGTGCTTGATGCACTACAAAAATGCCAAGCAAGGGGACAGTAGCTAAAATTTGAGGCTATAAAAGAGTTATAAATTACAAGTTTTCCTTGCTTTGTTAAAAATCCACCCAAACGTTTTAAAACTGCTAACTGTTTAGAGGCTTTTTTGCAAATTTCAGAAACATGGGCATCAAACATGGGCATAAACTTTTTGCTAAAATATCAAATTTTTCGATTGAAGATCGCGATGAGAGCGTTCATTTCCCCGTTCATTGTCAGTTCACATTTCCACATAAAAATCCCACACCACATATTGGAGATAAACCCCAGAACCGACCGTCACAAAATAACTTAAATTATTTGCGTTGGAGTGATGAACAGAAGGACAATTTCTTGATGCATTTTCGTAATAACTTAAATATTTCGAAACGAGACATTTCTCAGCAAATAACTGAAAATATTGATACAGCTATTGATTTGTTAACAACCGTATACACTACAGCAGCCAATTGTATGTCAAAACCCTCGAAATCGCGAAGTTTACCTTCACAACCCCCCTGGTGGGATATAACATGTACTGACTTAAAGCAGAAAAATATTCAGCGTTGCGTAGGATTAGAGAAAGTAATGAAAGTTCTGATTTGAGAAAATATAAAGATCAGAGAAATTTATTTAAGCACGCATGTCGGATAAAAAAACAACAACATCAAAAGCACTGTAGACAAAAATTAATGGAAGCAAGTAAGGACCCTAAAATATTTTGGAAAACTGTTAAAGTATCTCAAACACCACCAACCCCTAATATAAGCGATTCCCAATGGTATGATCACTTTAAGTCCCTTCTCTTTTCAGAAAATCAAAATTTAGGACCTCAAAACGAAGATGATGCAGGGGTACATGTAGATAATACAGCTGATATTTTAAACGAAGAAATTACTATTGAGGAAATTATTTCAACTATTAAATCTTTGAAGACCGGGAAAAGCGCAGGGCCGGACATGATTAGTGCAGAATTTTATAAAAGCACCGCTATAGATATTGCTCCAATTTTGAAGGATGTATTTAATAGCATTCTTGATTCTGGTGTCTGTCCTAATAAGTCTTTCGGTGAAACTATTCTATGTCCCTTACACAAAAGTGGACCAACTAGTGATCCCAACAATTTTCGAGGTATATCTTTAGTAAATACAATGTACAAAATATTTTCTAGTATTTTAAACAAACGCCTTTATGCCTGGGTCGAAGAAAATGAGAAACTTGATGAGTCACAAGCCGGATTCAGAGCAGGCTGCTCTGCTATTGATAACATATTTTCTTTAAGTGCTGTTATCCAAAAATACTTATCAAGACGCGGCGGACGGTTTTATTGTTTATATGTTGACTTCCAAAAAGCATTCGATACGGTGGAACACGAACAGCTCTTTAAAAGCCTAATGAAAAAAGGAGTACATGGCAAATTTTTAAGGACAGTAAAGTCTTTATATTCTAACTTATACGCATCGGTGCGCACAGTTAATGGTCTAACGAAAGTTTTCCTTTGTAATATCGGTACCAGACAAGGGGACGTAAGCAGTCCGCTACTATTCGCATTATTGATTAACGATTTATGTACCTTACTCCAAGAGCAGTGCGCTAGTGGAATCTTCATTACCGAGGAGGTTTCAGACATATTCTGCCTAATGTTCGCAGACGATATCGCAAATTGTGCCGATACACGGATAAGACTGCAAAAACAATTGAACATTATCTCTGAATTTTGTCAATTAACAAACTTAAATAAAACTGAAATTATTGTATTCCGCAATGGTGGTCCTTTACGCAGTTATGAGTCATGGACCTTTAATGGTATACCAGTTAAAACTACTTCTGAGTACAAATATCTGGGCCTTATATTTACACCTAAACTTTCGTGGTCTAAAGCGAAACGGAAACTGGCATCACAAGCTAGAAAAGCAATATTTTGCATAAAAACTTATCAAAGAAAATTTGGTTATTTTCAACAGGATGAAATATTCCGTCTTTTTGATTCTATGGTTAAACCGATCCTCTGCTATGGGTCTGAGGTTTGGGGCAATGAATATTCAGACGTTATAGAATCTGTTCATTTCAATTTTTGTAAATATTTTCTAGGAATCAACAACTCAGTAAATAATGCTGTTGCTATTGGTGAGTGTGGCCGTCTTCCTGTTTGTGTAACTTATTTCACAAATTGTATAAAGTATTGGTGTAAACTTCTACACATGCAAAATAATAGATATCCAAAGAATTGCTATAAAATGTTGAAAGCATTAGATGAAGCAGACAGACAAAATTGGGTTTCAAAAGTTCGTAACTTATTATTTACTTATGGGTTTGGGTATATCTGGATTGCTCAAGATGTGGGAGATATTGGTATGTTCATATCATAGTTTAAGCAACGATTAACAGATTGCATGACACAACGCTGGCACGCAGATATATCAGAGTCTTCTCGGTGTGATACATATAAAAACTTCAAGTCATTGTTAAATGTTGAAAAGTATTTATGCATAGACATACCTTTTTCCTTAAGAAAAGCATTTGCAAGATTTCGTTGCTCTAGCCACAAATTTAATATTGAGCTCGGTCGCCATAGGGGAATAGATAGAGCGGATAGAGTTTGCTTATATTGTTTTAATAACCATAATTTTTTTGTTGTTGAGGATGAATATCATGTATTTTTTAAATGTAAAAAATTTGATGCCTTAAGAAACGAATATTTGAACACGTGGTATCAATCTGGTGATAGTCTGCAAAATTTCCACAACATTATTAGTACAAATAATCCTGTACTGATAAAGAAAATGTGCATATATATTAACGAATTGTTGAAAATTAAAGACAATGAGAACTGATTTTAATTTAAAACTCAATTTAGAATCTTAAATACCAGTTATGTTACAGGTGATCTTTATAATCTAGACAACACTTTCTTTTAGGTACAGATGTGTTGTTTGGGTTCTCTGGATGACTTGTAACATGGGATATGATGAGAAATTATGACAGCAAGGTATGATAACAAGGACCTCACTACTACTTGTATTTTTGTTGAAATACTATGTGATGTATTTTGGGCCGGTGGCCTTTGTTTACCAAAATAAATAAATCTTGATCTTGAAATCTTGTTAAAAATCCACCCAAACGTTTTAAAACTGCTAACTGTTTAGAGGCTTTTTTGCAAATTTCAGAAACATGGGCATCAAATTTAAGCATATAGTCAATATTGATACCTAGCAAGGTAACACTGTCATCACATTTGATATTTGTTTGGCCAATTTGAAAAAACACTATGTTTTCATGAGTCTATTAACCAATACAAATGGCCTGGAATTTGTCAGGGTTTGCTTTATTAAATTTTGGTCAAATCATGATATGAGAATTTGACTCTCTTGTTCTAAAACTGATTTAAGGTGTAAAATGTCCTTATGTATAAAAGAGAGAGTATTGTCATCTGCATAATTGTATAAAATACTTTGAACAATATAATAAAATATGTCATTAATAAAAACATTGAATAAGAGAGGTCCCAAGATGGAGCCTTTGGCGACCCCTTTAAAAAGCTTTTCCCATGAGCTGGCATATGGTCCCAGTTTAATCTGCTGAGACCTGTCATTGAGGTAACTGTCCAAGAGTTTGACTGCCTCCTCTGAAAGTCCATAAGCCTTTAACTTTGCAATCAAAAGCCCATGGGGGAGACAGTCAAACGTCTTGGACAGGTTCATCAATATTGCTGCAATGCATTCATGGTTGTCTAAAGCCTTTCGCCAGTCTTCCAGTAGTCTCAGGAGAGTAGACTGGCAACCAAAACCTTTTCTGAAAGCTGCTAAGAAAGGGTTAAAACTTGAGTCAAGATACTCGGACAACTGATCGTGCATATTTCTCTCAAAGATTTTTGAAATGATGGGTAATATGCTAACAGGGCGAAGGTTTTCCTTGTTTAGAGGGTCTTTTTTCTTAAACAGAGGTAAAACTTGCGCCTGTTTCAGCCTTAAAGGGAATTTTCCAAAATTGTATGTGGTATTTATAAGGTTCGAGATTGTACCACTAACTGTTGAAACACATGCCTTAAGAATCTTTGCAGAGATTTTGTCAATCCCTGTTGACTTCTTAATGTTAAAATTTGAAATCACTTTGTGTACATATGTTTCGGTGGTTGGTTTAAAAGAAAACTGATCTTCTGGATCTTTTGATGGTCTATTTTCCATTATTTTTTCAATGCTGGGGTGATCTGAGAAATTCTGGTTGTATTAGGGAGAATTGTTACCTATATCTTTTGCAACATTTACAAAATACTTGTTAAAAATGTTGCAAACCTCCGTTTGATCTGAGACAATTTTCTCATTTTCGCATAAAATCGCTTCATTCCCCCCATCAGAGCCCTTCTTGGATAAGAAAGGCTTCATGGTGGGCCAAAAGTCCTTTGATTTTGGGCCTCCTGCACAGCGTTCGTAGAAGTAGACTCTCATAGATTGTTTCTTAGTTTTTGTCACAAGATTTCGCTGTTTCCTTTAATTGTCCCAGTTCAAAGAGTTTCTGCACTTTTTAAATTTGTTAAAAAGCATGTGCTTTTTATAAACAGCACGTCGCAATTCACCATTCATGTAGGATGTTTTTTTAGTTTTGATTTTACGCTCTTTAATTGGTGCTTGTATATCGACAACCTCTGATAGGAGTCTCTCATGGGCCAAGTAGATATCATCGATATCCTAAAATGCATAAGCCGCATGGAAGGGAATCCGTCCAACGTCGTCTGGTCAAAGTTCTTTTAACTGTATTTTGTACTCTGTGTACAATAAGGATGGGATTGTCCATTATATGTTTTAAGGGCGCACAGGTAGACTATCCTAATAAATGTGTACTACAGTCTATGAATATTGCATTTATCATAGCAAACGGTGCAGACCCTGATGAAATGCAACAAACTACCAAACTACCCTTTCAGGGGTTTCCAGGCAGTATACAAGAGGGCCTGGATGGGGTATAATGATTAGTGAATAATATAGGGATCACACATGTTTTTTCATGCATTAACATTTGCCGGGTCCCGAGGATGCTGTTTGAACACGAGGCCGATAGGCCGAGTGTTCAAACATCTTCCGAGGGACCCGGCAAGTGTTAATGCAATGAAACAAACATGTGTGATCGTTATTCTTGCATAGTTTACCTTATTCCAACCCAATTCGCACTGAAAACGCTGCTGAAACATTAAATTGATCATTTTCTTACACTGGATTTCTCTAAACAAAATGGCGTTTGCTGTGTACTTTCGAACGTCATAACGTCGTCACAACGTCATAACCGTACGCAACGTTTTCGCGAACAAAAACATTGGCGAAATGATCAGTCTGGTCCGCAACGCTTTCCGTATATAACGTCATGCAAATAATGCAGGGCTCAGTTTAAGTATTTTCAAGTGCAGACCCATGTTCAAACAGCACGTGAATCTCCTGATTTGAACATGGATTTTCGTTCATTTGACAATGGGTGTAAACAGCTATACGAATAGACATCTATGCAAGAATGACCTTTTTTTATAGTGAATAATGAGCCAAAAATAATGAATAGTGAATATTGAGGGCCTAAAAATAATGAATAATCCTATTTTTTTTAATGAAGAAAATCTTAATGAATAGTGAATATCAGATTTCTCTGCCACCTTTTTTACTGCTAATGAATAATCGGTCTTATTTTAATGAACAATCCAAAATTTTAATGAGGTGAATAATTGGCTAAATTTTTAATGAATAGTGAATACCAGACCCCCCCACATCCAGACCCTCATACAAAGGGTTTATTCCCCATTATCAGATTAGTTCAAACAAGTAATGCCCCTGGGGCCAAAAGCATAAATAATTTTGTCTGAAACCACTAGGCCTAGAGCCTTGATATTATGTTTGTAGCATCATCTTGTGAACCTCTATTAAGGACATATGCTACTAAATACTTCCCATGTTGAAATATGTTCAATACTTTGCATACAGTTTGTTTTATGCATGGGCTATCCATTTATCAAATAAAAAGGATGTGTCCTCGTGCTTTTTTTCACAATCTCGTGGCAGTTTTCAGCATTTGACCAATTTTCTAAAAATATGAAGAATAACACTAGTCCTAAATATCGAACTAAATCTGTTGTAATCTTCAGCCAGCTTCTTTCTTTTAGCTTAAATTATTGCCCATGACATCAAACCTTTTAGAAAATGTGCAAATATAGTTTTTATCCCATGTTTTGACAAGATACTGCATGATATATTTTGGCAATTCGTCGAAAATTGGAATTTGTTTTTAGAATAAATCATAATATTAAAAAATCTGATGTTGAAAATCTTAAGAATTTATTTTGATTTCATGGACTATTATACTACCTTTCAGAAAAAAGATAAAAATCTGGGGTCACCGAACTAATTCTCTTTCAGGAGGGCCAAATTTAACCCCACCCCATAGGTTTCAAGCGTAATTCAATTCAAAAAGTTCAAGAATGCCCATTTCGGTCGTTTTGATGATGCCATTTTACTAGTAAATGAAGCAATTTAGCATTAAAATGTTTAAAGAGACACACTGAAAGTAGGTGCGCACCCGGGAACCGATCCAGGTCCTCTGGCTTCGTAGCCAGACACGCTAACCACGAGGCCAGGCCGTCCGGGCCACTTTCGTATTTGTAACCAGGATAATTGTGTACGTCGTTTGTTTTTGTCTGAGCTACGTTTAACTGTCTTTGGTACTGAGATGATCAGTTCTGGTAAAAGGTCAATGGATATTTAGGACACACTTTAATTACTTTATTTGTCAATAAATGTCGGAACACCGATAAGACACAAGAATATCTGAAAGCTATGTTAATCCGAATCCGTGAAAGGTCGAAAGACAGAACCCAGACAACTCGCAAAAAAGGTGCGCATGGGAAATAGCCGCATATGTCTTTAAATTTGTTCAAATTATGCATCTGGCGGCTAAAACATTTTATTTGTTGAGGTTCTACATCCTGTTAATTTTGTCAACATAACCCATGTTAAGTCTGAATGAAACTGCTGATCTATCAAAATTCATAGCTTGACAGAGGAGCTATGCTTTCCTTTACCTTTATAAACAGTCATTCTAAGGTGAGTGACCAAGGGCCCTCTTGTTTAAAAATGAAGTGCAAATACATTTAAGCTGAATGGTCCTTTAATATATACTTGACTACTTAGCAGTAGGATGAGCCCATTTCCAACTGATGGGTCATCCGGTGTTGAGGTAGGTTTTTTTTTAGCTCACCTTTGCCGAAGGTTCATGGGTGAGCGAATAGTATACCAATGACTCCGGACGACGTCGTCCGTCGACATTTTTAAACATCTCTGAAACTGCTGGGCGAATTGAACTCGAATTTCATATGGAGGCTCCTTAGGATGGGGGAACCAAAGTTTGTTGAAATGGTCCTGGTCACATAACCAAGATGGCCGTCCCACCCATATATGATAAAAACCCTTTAAAAATCTTTCTGAACCAGAAGGCCGATGACCTTTGGACTTGGTATGTAGTATTGGGGATGTGGGGCCTACCAAGTTTGTTCAAATGATAATCCTAGGTTGAGCTTGACCTTCTTAACGTAAAGGTCAAATTTGCTTCCTAATGCATTTAAATGGGAAACATTTTGAAAATTTTATTTTTATGACCCCGAAGAAGCTTTGGGAGGCATATAGTAATCACACTGTCCCTTCGTGTCAAGTTTTACCCTGGCCCCTTAGGTGGGTCAAAGGTCAAATAATTAAATTTCGCAATAACAGTAAGTTGTCAATATTTTTTACAGAAATTTCGCATGCAGACAGAGGTACAACAAATATGAAACATATCAAATGCGATTTCCGATCCAAGGCCTGTGGCTTACCCCCTGGGTGGACTTAGGGGGTGGGATCAAATGCTCAAAATTCATTTTTTTAGAACATGGTCATGTTGCATATCAAATTAAAGGGAACTTGACTTCAGTCGATGGTACACCATTGCTAATACTCACTTTTGAGCTAACCAAAGCATCTGCAAAGTTTGAAGTTGCTACGTCCAACCGTTTAGGAAGAGACGCATTTACAAGAAAGTACATTATTTTACTTTTGACCAAGGACAAACACGAAACGTTGCCAAGTATCCTCTACATCATATAACCTATGCACCTGCGAAATTTGAAGCTGCTGTGTCCAACGGTTTAGGAGGAAATTCATTTACAAGAAATATTTAATTTGACGACCCAAGGTCAAGGTCACATGAAGCATTTCCACTACATCATGTGACCTATGTACCTGCAAAGTTTGAAGTTGCTATGGCCAATGGTTAAGGAGATGTATTACCAAGAAAATGCATTATTTGACCTTGACTCCAAGGTCACACGAAATGTTGCCCTGTACCCTCGACATGTGACCTATGCACCAGCAGTTTGATGTTGCTACATCCCATGGTTAAGGAAAAGATGCATTTACAAGAAAATACATTATTTGACCATTAGGTCAAGGTCGCACGAAATCATGCCCAGAACCCTCGATATCATGTGACCTATGTATCAGTAAAGTTTGATATTGCTACATCCCACGGTTAAGGAGGAGATGCATTTACAAGAAAACACATTATTTGACCTTGACCCAAATTGACGTTGACTTTTGGGTCAAGGTCACACGAAATGTTGCACAGTGCCCTCTACATCATGTGATCTATTCACCTACATAGTTTGAAGTTACTATGTCAAAAGGTTTAGGAGGCTACAAATTTTGAAGTTGCCTCCTCTAACGGTTTAGGATGAGATACATCTACAAGAAACGTGACGGACGGACGGACGACTTTGGTACGAAATTAATATACCCTTTTTTCTAAAGAAAAAAGCGGGTATAATCACGAATACAGAAGCATGGTAGCAAATATTTTGCTCTCAGACCCCTACCCCCCCCCCCACCCCCCACACACACCGCTGACCATGGGGTTGGGGTCAAAATTCAACTTTTTCAGAACATGGTAATGTAGACTGGCCCCAGTCTCTAATGTCAATTTTTTTAGTAAAACTGATAATCTCTCTAACATAGCAATTTATAAACTTTACTTGGAAGTAGAAGTTCTCGGCTTGGACATCAGTAAATTTGACTATCAGAGAGGATAGAATTTTAGATGATTTTTTTTTCATAGTTAAATATTATTATAAATGTAATTATATATATTTACTGGACTGATGCCAGTCTAATGGTCATGTTGCAAATCAAATTAAAGGGAATCAATAATGCAGCAACATGGTAGGAAATATTTTGCCCGTTGACCCCCCGGGGGGGGGGGGCTTTAATGCATTTTACTAGCGCTAAATCTTTGCCCTAGGTTCTGTTACTGTTAAAACAGAAAATTTGTTTAGGTTGCTATGAGGCTTCCTTACTAATGCAATATATCACAAGGTTAGCTCTTAAAAAGCTTAGAACCATCGCATGGCGTTTTACAGTTATTAAAGAAGAACTTTTATAGTGTTTTATTATTGCATTTGCTGAAGTCACTCTTTTCAGTGTTTTATGGGCTTCAAGCTCTGAGTATTTTTTTTTGTTTTAGTTAACGATTTGTACATAGGTGATCCATTGGAAGCAAATAAAAGACAGCAAATATGCATTTTCCAGTAAGACTCTGCTCATGAACGCACTGAATAATTGTAGAGTTAACCCCCTCCCCAGCAGTATGTATAAGGTTATTCAACCGTATTCCTCAATCGAAGTCAATGCACATAATGCCTAGGGGGCATATTGAAACTGACCCATCTACATCTAGATATTTCGTCACATTTAGTCTAGAATATCCGAAGGGCCCATGTTTGATCAGGATTCTCGCTCAGTGGTATGGTCTCTAATAGGCCTTTTCGCTTTTAGAAGCAATCCAGTATCCAAAGTATATCAACATCGCTCACGCAATGATGGAATTTTGGAAGTAACTTGGTCGACGGGGAGTCTGAGAGAAAGAACTGTAAAAGACACTGCTGTTTGGGAGTTAACACCTGATCCATTTCCGCAACTTGCTAATGGAACAGGCCCGAATCGCACACGCGCCCAACGGAAGTTTACTAGCGCGTCAGGTGAATCACAGAGAAACAATCAAATCAAAGTAACACACTATGATGATCCAAAGAAAAGGGCTCATGACTCACAGATAGTCAGAGCTAAAGAAAACCTCAAGTTGTACTGCGATGGGCCCAGCCAACGACAAGCATCAGGCACCAACCAACGGATTAAAGCTTTACGTCAGGGCTGTCATTAAGTCTGAGGCCTGACCCACCGTCGTGCAATTAAAGAGGAAACCGTAAATACTGTAGCCATGTTTGCAACGTAGAAATTTACAGATTGTCAATCTTCTATACTGATCCACACTTCCAAAGCAATGCGTTTCAGAAATGTAACTAATTAATATACGAGGTCTTGCCGAAATCATTGTACCGGTCAGGGGTTATGGCAGACATTCACCCAATCTGGTTATGATTAAAAGGGAATGATTGACCGATGAAGTTCTACTTTCGCTTTCATATATAATTGTTTTAATTTTTGATACATTTGCGTAACAATGGATGAAACAATATATGTAATATATTCTGTTTGATTTGATTATGCGTTAGAAGTGTGGTTCAGTATATGTTAAAACTAGCTGTTACATTTTTTTTTGAAAAATTAGATGCTGACTACAGCACCCCATAATTCAATCAGTATATAGAGAAAGCAAATCATTTTAGCTGAAAGTGGAATATTTCATTCATTGTAAAAGCTACAGCAGAAAAGGTTTTTGATAAATTCCACTAAACATTGAATATAGCAAATTGTCGATGGCGCACAACAGCTGACCTTAAGCACTCTGTGCTTAGGTGAGCAAAGAAGAGGCTTAATGAGTATAGCTGTTGACTTCATGGTTTCTGGTTGTGTATGGACTATGGGAGCAAATTACCTACCTCCCACACCTCCGGGTGTTGCGGCGGCCAATTTGAACCCCAGGGTCACTGTTGGCAGAGGGAGTGCAGTGGCACAGTGGTAGAGTAGACTCGAGACCGAGGAGTTGCGGGTTCCAACCTCACCGGCGTCACTGCGTTGTGTCCTTGAGCAAGGCACATTTATCCTTGCTTAGTACTGATTCAACCCAGGAAGATCCGTCCCGACATAACTGAAAAATTGTTGACTGGGACGTAAATAATCAAACCAAACAAAAGCATGGTTGGCAGGACTTGCATGTACATAGCCACAAAACATAAATCCCATTTCTCCAACCCGGGGTATCATTCAGATCAAAACAAAAGCCTGTCAAGTATGTTTTAGTGTTCAGATTATTAAAAATATATACTGAAACACATTTCTAACGCAAAATCAAACAGAAGCTTTAATATTACATATATTGTTTCATCTATTGTTACGCAAATGTATCAAAAATTAAAACAATTATATATGAAAGCGAAAGTAGAACTTCATCGGTCAATCATTCCCTTTTAATCATAACCAGATTGGGTGAATGTCTGCCATAGCCCCTGACCGGTACAATGATTTCGGCAAGACCTCGTATATTAATTACTTACATTTCTGAAACACTTTGCGTTGGAAGTGTGGGTCAGTATACTTATCTGCACAATAATAATATCTGAACACAAAGGGTTAATGTTTGCTGCATTGCCACAAAAACAATAAAAAAGCAAGTGAGTATGACCAGGAAATGTCACTATACAATTGATGCATTCTTTTGAGGTTAACATTAGGATTTGTCAACCCGAGAGCCGAGGTGAACATCACTTTCGAGGGTTGACTAATCCTGATGTTAACCAAAAACGAAAGCACCAATATTTTTGTTTTATGACACTGGCTCTCTTTATCTAGTTTTATTTGTCTTTTCACATTTATAAATTTACTCAAGTCAGATGTTCCTAGTGCACCGAAAACAAAATTATTTCAACGATTGTTTTTCAAGTTTCTGAAACTCTTATGAGAACTGCATTTTTTAAATTACTGTTCTCATTAAATCAACAAATTCTTAATTCAAAACATTTGCCCTGTGAAATATACATAAGAAATCATACTATCCCTTAATATTTATTTTAGCTGGTAGGCAGCAGTGAAAAAAAGTGATGTCTACCAGTCCAGTGCTAAATTTAGTTCAATCTATTTTAGCTGTCTGGCAGCACTGACAAATCCTGATGTCGACCTGTCCTGGGTTAAATTTAGCTCATCACTGGTGAACATCAAGATCTGTCACAACCAGTGAAAGCTAGTTTCAGGCTATCAGAGGAGGTCTTTTATTGGAGTCAAATACTGTTTTCATGCTTGTGGAGGGAATACTGTTTTCTTGTACGTGCGTCCGTCCTTAACGTTTTGTTTCCTTAATATCTTAAAAAGTTATTGATGGACTTAAGCGGCCACTCAAAAATAAACAATGATCTCAATGACAAAAGGTAGCTTAATGAAGGTCGAAAGTATTGCAGAATGCTCTTAGAGCATTCTGCAATACTTTTGACCTGCATTAAGCGATAATTGGTCTTGAAAACCAATTTTTGGTCATCTTTTTGAGTGACCGCTTAAGCCAGGTTGTACTGTAATAGAAAAGTAAGGGCTAGGGCCAATATTTTAAAGGTTATCTCCCTTTGTTATTCTAAATGGCTTGTATGTGTATAGATAGTGAGCCAATCATTTTCTGGCCAGAAAATCTTTTTTTTTGTTCAAAAAAATCATATCAATTGAAGAGAAGATGGATATGCAAGCAAGAAGGAAGCCCTAACACTCACACCTTGGTTGGGGACATGGATCAAAAATGGACTTTTTCAGAAAGAAGTCATGTCGTATTATATATATCATAGTGAAGGGAATGAAGAGTGGATCAAAATGAAAGTGTAAAATAATAGGCCTTACACTCAATTCTGATCCCATAGTGGGGACAGGGGTAAAAAAAAATCTTAGAAAGTTGTCATTGCATATCAAATCGAAGAGAAAGAGTCGAATAATTTGTAAACAAAAAACAGCTGACCCCTAGTGTGGGCAGTAGCGTAGCCAGAACGTTGGAATAGTTGTGCCCATCAAAGGGTCACTACCAAAACGAGCAGAGATTCTAATCAATTGGGTCCCTTTTCAAATTTGGAACTAATTCTTTACTGTACCCACACTTTCCACATTATTTGATTTCCTTTGAATATGTACAGTTTTATTACACTGGGAGCTACGCCGATGGCGGGGCCAAGGGCCTGATAAGGTTTTAGCTTCCCTGAGCCGATGGCTCACAGGTGAGCTATTAGTACACCAGCGTCCGTCCCTCCATCGTCTGTCAACATCTTGGAACCTTTTTTTTTTTTAAACTACTGGACCAATTCAACTCCATTTTCGTATGGAGACTCCTTAGGGCGGGGAATCAAAGTTTTCAAAAATGTTCCTGGTCATATGACCAAGAATTAGATAGCTGCCACGCTCATTATTAAGGTTAAAAACCCTTTAAAATCTTCTCCGGAACCAAAAGGCCAATAACATTGGATCTTGGTATGTGGGCCCTACCAAGTTTGCACATTTGATGATCCTAGGTTGACCGTGACATACATTATGACATAATATCTGAAGTTTTTCAATGTATTGCTGATCACTGTTTCGAGTTCAGAGTTACCTGCCCTTGAGCTTCGTAAATTATGGTGTCTCCAAACATTATGCTGTTTCCCAGGTTAGCGATTGTTGCTCATTGGGCTACTTGTTTAGATAGAAGGGTCATGTTAAATATGAAGGACATTCAGAGTTGATCAACATGCATGTTCTCTCACAAAAATGGCTACAGTTTTTCTCGAAACTGGCATACATTTGCTTCCGGAACCGCTTGTCTGATCAACCTGAAATTCTTTGTGGAACAATGGGAGAGTCAGACTGGTTTGAGGTAGTCAGGCAGATTTGAGGGAGAGTCAGGCAGATATGAATGAGAGTGTGGTAGATGTGAGGGAGAGTTGGGCAGATTTGAGGGAGAGTCGGGCAGATTTGAGGGAGTGTCGGGCAGATTTGAGGGAGATTCGGCAGATTTTAGGGAGTCATGCAGATATGTTGGGAGAATCAGCTGATTTGAAAGCGAGTAAGGCAGATATGTAGGTAGAGTAAGGCAGACTTGATGGAGAGTCAGGCAGAGTTGAGTATGATTTAGGCAGATTTGAGTTTGAGCTAGGCAGATTTGATGGGATAGTTAGTGAGATTTAAGGAAGGAATAGTTAGGCAGATATGAATGATAGTCTGGCAGATTTGATAGAGAGTCAGACAGATATGAACGAGTCAGGTAGACGTATGTAGGCAGAGTCTGGCATGTACATGAATGTGGGGAGAGTCCGGCTAATTTCAGGGAGAGTTGGACAGATTTGATGGAGATTTGGGCAGATTTGAGGGAGATTCATGCAGATTTGAGGGAGAGTCAGGCAGATTTGTGGGAGAGTTGGGCAGATTTGAGGGAGGGTCAGGCACATTTGAGGGAGGGTCGTGCAGATTTGAGTAAGAGTCAGGCAGATTTTAGGGAGGGTCATGCATATATGAGGGATAGTCAGGCAGATTTGAGGGAGAGTCAGGCAGATTTGAGGGAGGGTCAGGCAGATTTGAGGGAGGGTCGTGCAGATTTGAGTAAGAGTCAGGCAGATTTTAGGGAGGGTCATGCATATATGAGGGATAGTCAGGCAGATTTGAGGGAGAGTCAGGCAGATTTGAGGCAGAGTCAGGCAGATTTGATGGAGGGTCAGGCAGATTTGAGGGAGAGTCAGGCAGATTTGAGGGAGGGTCATGTAGATTTGAGGGAGAGTCAGTCAGATTTGAGGGAGATTCGGGCAGATTTGAGGGAGTCAGGCAGATATGAGGGAGAGTTAGGCAGGCATGAATGAGACCTCTGGCAGATTTTTGGGGAGAGTCAGCTGATTGTGGTGAGAGATTATTTAAATGAGAAGACTGTGAAGGCTGAATTGCAAGGGTGAATCTAGTGCATATTTACTTTCTATATATCGTGCATTTCTATGAAGTTACATGTGGCATTGTAAGGCAATAATAGTCAACTATTCAATATTATTTTCATAAACTAGAAAATCGCATGTCGTTGTCAGCTACACAAATGGAAAGAAATCTAAACTGTATTTTAAAACGTTTAATTGTGCGATACCGTAATTTAAATTTTATCCAGTGGAAGAATAACAATAAATTCTCAATATGAAAGTATTTAATTATATCCCAAACACAATCACCATTCTATTTGAAAACTGGTTCGAACCGGAATACAGAAAAGGCCAACTTCTTACTTAGTGGGACATGAAAACTCCCAGTAAGCACATCTACTTGCTCTGTTCAATCCTGGCACCAGATCTCACTTTACATCATTTTTGGCTACAAAGGGAATTGAAAAAAACATTGAAAGCCTTCCGATGACCAAGACAGTTGGTACCAATCTACAATAGCCTTAAAGCAATTTTTCACATGTAATGGATAGTATTCATAGGTTCAGATAAGCAAATTTTCGCAAAATCGTAATTTTTTTCTCATCAGTTCAAACATGTGTTTTGGATGCTCAAAAGAACCGTCTCATTGAGACGGTTCTTTTCAGCACCAACAACATATATTAAGGTTGAGTTATTTTTTCAATTTCGCATTTTTTATCTGGAGACCTTGGTAACTTTTATTGAAAAATCTAGATCCATAATGCCCTAACTTAAGGAAATATGCATTTATGGTATCAAATGGGTCTCGTCGCGAGAAAACTCGCTGGACAACAAAGGCGCAGACCAGCCTTACGCATACGCACAGTCCGATCAGTGCGCGGTCTGATCAGCGCTTTTGTTATTCAAAATCTGGTCAGTATAATAGCTAAAGTTGTCACACGCACAAGGTTTTAGTATTCAAACATGTCTCTGTAGCTAGGCATGTTAGTTGCAGCATTATCTGGTCACAAACACCAAATAAATATTTTCTCGCCTCGTGGCCATCATAGTTGTTGTTGTTGTTGTTAGCCTTTTGGCCGAAGTATCTCTCTGGTAAGTAGGCTCTTTGGTACTTTTTTCATGGTGAAAACTCTCAGGGACATGCCGTGCCGTGCCGATGCAGGTGAACGGTTTTCTGAGAAAACACTTTTCTAGAAGCTTTAAAATTGTTCGTGTAATGCCGTTATCCTCCTAAAATGATGTTTCAAATGCACAAGGCATATCTTTCCTGATTTCTACAAGAATATGTATACAGGCCTGGGATTTTTATATTTATCACATATCCGCAAAATGTCCAAATAACCGCCTACGGTGAAGTGTTCTGAGTCTTCATCAGACGATTCGAGTAGCGCAGTCGTCTATGTACTGCAGTAGAGAGGTCTAGGCTCGATCCCCGGACCGACCACACACTATCATAGGCTTCAGAGCAACCTGTCTAAGAACAGTGTAATATAATAGACTTTCGTGTAGACTGGCCCCAGTCCTTAAAATATTTTGTCATCAATGTGTCATATCATATACTTGTAGCTAGTCTTACTCTGATGGCTCTGTTTAGTAGACTGGCTCCAGTCCTTAAAACAAATTTTCACCAATGTGTCGTATCACACCCTTGTAACTAATCTTACTCTGATGGCTCTGTTTTAAACAGAGCCATCAGAGTAAGACTAGCTACAAGTATATGATATGACACATTGATAAAAAATGTTTTAATATAGAGTCGACGTTGGGCAATGGTTAAAAAACAGAGCCATCAGAGTAAGACTAGCTACAAGTATATGATATGGTACATTGATGAACAATTGTTTTAAGGACTGGAGCCAGTCATACCGTCGTGATATGATTTAAAAAATGATGAAGTCGACGCTAAGCCCAAACGCAACAAGAACAACAACCCAGACACGGACAATGGGATACTAATTACACACAAAGTTATTGGAATACATCGGTTATTAAGAGTAATAAATTCAAACAAAATGGGCCCAGCATTGGCAATATGTTCTGGACAGCGCTTCAATTGCTTAAATGATATAGTTTGTACCAAGGAGTTTCATTCTGTGTTTATGCCCATCCTGGCAAGCACGTCACCATTGCCCAAATGTCGACTCTATATGGAAACAACAAAACTCAGACATTGGCATGGTATTGGTTCGGCAATATGGCATATAAAATGGGAAGAATCACTTTTATTGTTAGACTCGGGGCTGAGATCTTAATCGGGTCTTCTTTAAATGGTCACCAATGCTTATGTCCAACAATAGCCTAACAATGGTACAGTTGAATAGATATTAACGAAAAATATTACGTCGATGTTGGCCGGAAGTTAGCCTGTGTCTCTGTGTATGCTGGGAGGATCCAATGATACTTGTGTGCATTTATTTTAATACGCGAGGTTGATCTATGTATTTGTTATCCGCATGTGCTTATACCCCCCCCCCCCCCCCCAAAAAAAAATAAAACAAACAAAAAAACAATGCAGACACAGACACAGTAAGCAAATAGAAGAGGGCCACCGTATCGGCTCGCCATCGAAACGCCATTAACTGGCGGGCCGATAGCGGCCCGCTGGGGAGGAGATACCTAAGCTAGTGTCATCTCATCGAGTTTAAATGAGTAAAAGCCCTTTTCGGCAACTACAATATTTCGACCAGAACCCCCTTATGATAACAATAGGCCACTCCAACACGATAAAGCAGGGTACATGGAAGGTTCCATTCGCTATGAATGTGCTAAATCACCGTTTTCCCATGTTGGGACGCCTATTGACCTGGTGTTCGATTACGTAGAAGAGTACTTCAAATATATCGGAGAGATCGAACAGTTTGATTGTGAAACTATAGATCTTCATCGAAACGATACAAAAGATTAATTTAGGGATGAAAACGAGTTGATTTGTATAAAGGAAAGTGGAAATAAGTGGAATTAATTACCGCTCTTAAGAGGGGAAGGTAGGCTTTTTTTTAAAAGTAAAACAGATTTTAGTTCTTGTCGCATATGCGCAAAAGCCTCCTTTAACATCCATGCTAACGAATACAGCAGCGCTAGAGTTCTAACTTTTGATCTGAGTCTCCATCTACACATATACTGTAAATCCGGAAATTTTCGCGAGAATTTTATTTTCGCGATTAGCGTTAAAAGACACATTTGTGACGCTAAAAATTCGCAAATTGGACATGATTTACATATATCAGTAAACGACAGAGTGATTGTGGCATTTCGCGAGGATTTCCTTTTCACGAAACTTCGCACATGCGAAGTTTCGCGAAAATTAAACCCTCGCGAAATATTCCGAATATACAGTACTCGGTGCGTGCGAGTAATTAAGGCACTGGTGAGTCTGCGCATTTACACATACTTACCAGAGCCTTCGTTGTTCGAAAATGCGATAATTCCAAAAATCTCACGCTGAGTCATTAATGAATTAAAAGAGTTTGATGGTTGTGTATATCCAGTTTGTTCTTTGATCGTGGAACATTGGCTAGACTTCAAAATTTTTCCACCTTTATTTGTTTGGAACGGTGGTTTATGACTTTGCATGAACACATAATGCATGTAATCAATGTACAAGAGGTCCTCACACACCACACCAATTCGGGACTGCCAGCAAAATGCCATTTCAATGGCACCAATGCGGCATAAAATACGTTCCGTTTTAAATTTCCCTTTTTGCGGTTAACTTTTTCGAATTTTTTAAAATCAAATTTGTTTGAATGGCTTGTGTTATATGTGAAATCATGGAGGATGTGGCGACATCAGTTTGGCCTTTTTTAAGCTTCCAGCAGATGGAAATAATGTCTGAAATATAAGTGATGCCCTGAAAACTGCATATTTCATGCGCGGATCCAGAGGGAGAGGGAGTTAGGGGGTCCGGACCCCCCCTTCCCTGAAAAATCACAAAAATTAAGGGTTTTCTAGCAATACAAGTCCGGATCCACTGATAAATCACAAAGTCACTAAGCCAGCATTCAATGTTGGGCCATCATCTGCACACCAGCGAAACGCCATTTAAACCGCGTTTCGCTGGCGGGCCGTTGATGACCCGCTTATAGTGGTATTTGGATCTTTCCTCCCCTCATCAAAGTAAAAAAAAAAAAAAAAAAAAAAAAAAGAAAAACAACGTAAAACTTTCTGGATCCGCGCATGATTTCAATATACATGTAGTAAAATGTACCTTCACATCGTGTATTAAGACATATAACATCATCAATGGAAGTACATTTTCTCGCGGCTTATGGCAGTGTTGGAGTCGACTCATCCTGTATTTAAAGTAAGAAAAAGGGCAAAGATCAGGAATCGATACAATCAAGCACCACATTTGACCCAGGACATAAATGGGAAAGTGACAACTTCACAAATAGACATTACAAACGAGAGCCAAGAGGCTAGCCGGATAGTAAACTCTCTAAGTCTGCATTTCATATCAGAAATTAGTTTTTGGAAGCTACTAAAACCAATGGTTCACTGAAATCATCTTTTCAAAAAATCAATTTAACTCGGGTTTTCGTGTAATGGGTGCTTCAGTGCTTTGTTTTTCCAAGTTTATCTGAGAGTGTATGTGTTCACGCCTTGTTCAATCTCAATTGTTTGTACAAATTCTCAAGCGGATAAACTATATCGACTCTCCATGTTTGCTTATCATTGCATATAAACATGTCAATGTTTGTTTTGTCTTAAGTGGAAAGTGTGTTTATATTTCTGAATCGTTCGTCATGATGTACATGTTACGTACTAGCAATCTGAAACTCGCTGACAAGTCGCTACCTTATTATAATTGAGCCAATGCATGAGATTTCCAACAATGTGGTATGTACGACCAACAAAGCCTCAGATCAGCCTGCGCATACGCGCAGTCTGATCAGAGCCTTTGCTAGTCGCTTGAGTATTCTATGAGTGTTAAGCTACCGACTGAACACCATTTGGGGTTTCTAAGCTTAAAAGGAGGCTGCAGAAGCTCGTCCGAGTCTACACTTGTCAAAATGTCAAATTGTTGGAAATCTCATGTCGGGGCTCTATATAAATGTCGTAACGTCATTTTGCTGCTTTTGACAATGTTTGAGATATGCGATCAAAAATTGGACTTCTCGATGCAACAAAAATATTTTCAGTTTAGAGCTTCAATGCTATAACTCACCTGATTGGTTGACCTTAAGCCCAGCCTCATGCTTATATACAATAAAACCTGTCTTAAGCGGCCACTAAAATAGACAAAACAAGGGTCTTAAAGACAAATGGTAGCTTAATGAAGGTCGAAAGTATTGCAGAATGCTCAAAGGGGAGCATTCTTCAATACATTTTACCTGCATTAAGCGATAATCGGTCTTGAAAAATGTTAGGTCTTTTCTTTGGAGTGGCCGTTTAAGACAGGTTTTACTGGAGATATCTCAAAAACTGAAAAAATGAGTTACATTTATGATATTAAGGCAGGCTCTTGATACGATGGGATAATTAAAAATTAGTTTTCTTACTTCTCAACTAAAGCATATGTTGAGGACACTCGAAAGAACCGTCTTGTAGACATGACCACCAAAACATTTGTTAAAGGTGCATAGTCGGCATCTCGCTGTTAATTTTTTACCATAATATGTTATTACTCTACTCTTTAGCTTAACATGTTTTCTAACGATTACAAGAAGGAAACGGCCCAAGAGTGGGCCCAAAACCCGCTTTCAGAGCGATTTCTATACTTTGTTAATTATTTGCGTCCCTCCAATAATTCTCGGG
Source organism: Loripinus fragilis (assembly GCA_964019695.1). Classification (NCBI taxonomy): domain Eukaryota; kingdom Metazoa; phylum Mollusca; class Bivalvia; order Lucinida; family Lucinidae; genus Loripinus; species Loripinus fragilis. The sequence continues at coordinate 99,110,215 of OZ026521.1, read as the reverse complement.
CAAGTTTTACGGTATTTACCGACAGTAGTGGCTATTCATATGAACTCTTACGTGACCTCTTATGACCCATGCGCCGATGCGATCGAGTGAAGCGCAGCAAAAACAAAAATGGCGGAAATTGAACATGTCAAAAGGGCAAGAGTTGGAAGACCTAACCGCCTCACATCTTCTGCCACAAAAAGAGAGAAATCAGAGAACGACGCTAAATGTAATAGAAGTAGAATAAATATCGGTGAAGAATTCGGTCGCTGGATTGACCTGAAAACCCGTTTCGGACTGAAAACACACGCAGAGGTGGGGACGATTTTACTTGACAGGTAGGCTTATTACAAAAAGTCATATTTAGCCCGGACATGCTTATCTACTATTCTACAGCCGGTGAGACTGTCATTATTGTGTTTTTAAACGTTGTCGTTCACCAAAAGCGCTTGTTTAGAATTGAAACACTTGCAAAGAAATACTTCTAGCAAGCTGTGTATGTGCTATTATTGGACGGGGCTCCGAAGGGGGATTTTAACTTTTCTTTTACGAAAAAAATGCGCCAGCCTTTTTGTTGCTACATGGCTTCTTGCTTGGTCAGAAAGACAATATAAGTCATAACATTCAAAATGTCTGGTAAAATGGGATCAAATTTAGGCCAGTTTGTTTTCATGTTTTCGTTTATTAAATAAATATTTCATTCGTAACAAGTAGTAGCTTTTGAAAATAGTGCGCTCCAGGGTCGCTTTACTATCTATCTATCTATCTATCTATATATCTATCTATCTATCTATCTATCTATCTATCTATCTATCTATCTATCTATCTATCTATCTATCTATCTATCCACACCCCCCATCCATCTGTCTATCCATTTGTCAATCCCCTAACAGAGACACTAAAGTTAGGCCAAAACTGTGCATTTCCTTTTGCAAAGTAAAATGGAATTACTGTTGTTAACACAGGTGTCACTTTAATAACGACCGCCAGCATATCACACCCCGAGACAGGCGAAATAATTGAGTTATGCATGCTTCAGTTATCAATTAAAAATCAAGCTTTGATCATCCAGCAATTGGGCGTAATCTGAAAAGTTAACTGTCAGAACCCCTTTTTTGACATTCTTATTTCCCCAGCATGGCTTTATCTTTTATGATGCCTGGTCTAAGTAGGCCTAGTGCTAAATCAAAATGTAAATAATTTCAAACCTAATAATTTTTCAACATAAACAGCTACCACCACAAAAACAGTCATATAAATAGGACAGAAGACATTTGTGTGCGTGCGTTCGCGCATGTGTGTGTGTGTGGGGGGGGGGGGGGTGTGTGCAGGATTTGGTTAGTCCCACGCCTTACCTAACGCACATGGCCATTTTTTTAAAAATGTAGAACGCAAATATTAAATTCCAGTTGAGACAACTCCGTGTGTTCGTGCCTCGTGAGCACGGTCTTTCATCCGCATTGAATAAAAAAAGTGATCGATGTTTATGAGATAAACGTAACCTCCGTAAAGGGAAGCATATGAAAAGAAAATATAAATTAGTACGAATCATGTTCATTTACTTGGTCACGTGTCAACAAATATGGCGCTTACGAATGTTAACCACCAATGCGTCATCATAAATATAATAGTATATAGAGTAGAGTAGAGTAGATATCTAGTATCAGAGACTAGGGCAGTGTATACTAGTACTGGCCTGTGTCAACTTGTCAAGAGGATTAGTATATGCATGGAAAAAGGAAAAAAATGGGGAAAGATTTGTTTATTTTTCGCAGATGAAAGATATCTGAGACTGTCTAAAATCTGCAGTTTGGGAATTGCGTTACCCTATGTGTATTATTTGTATAAGAAGGGGTTCAAATATTGCAATTGCAGCCAATGTAAGAACTATAACCTAAATAACAAACCATACAAGAACTTTACAAGAAGTTTTTTTGCATAGAAAAAAACAAGTGGAAAAATAAATTTGTATATAACGTTACTGTGAATTACGTTACAACAATTTTACTAAACTCCAAATACCTTTCTAAATGCATACACTAACTGAAGAATGTTTGTTTTTAATCAAAGCAAATCTGTCCTAGTTAATAAAGATCGATTTAAACCATATTACAGTTGTCATTTTATTTTAACAAGGATTTAACTATATGCTCTGGGTTCATCGACACCCCTATTCATGTAACTTACAAAACTACTCATTGTATCAACACAACATATGCAAAGTAATCTGTTTGAAAAACAAAATTGAATAGTTTAAATCTCTAAGAGACTGCTCGTATGGTTTTTGAAATGAGCTGGATTAAACAAAGGTAACGTAACTCACAAGTACGTACCGTAATTCACATTCTACAAAAACACAGATTTGTCCAATCAAAGGGCCAAATACAACAAACCGACGGTGATTATAAGTTTCTGACTTGTTGTTCAATTGTTAGTATCTCTTTTTCATTCAATTTTTATCTCGTTGCTGCTACCACATGAGGTTTATTGGTGAGTTTATGTGTATACTTCGAAATTGGCACTCCCGCTTTTGCATCCTGGTCCATCCCAGTTGATCACAGTGACCTCAAATGTTCTCATGACTTAATATGTTGATAACTTCTATGGTTTATATGATAGATAAAATAGTTAACTTGAATTTATAACTTCTTATCTTCAATTGAAGTGAGCAAATTGGCTATGTGAATTACGTTACCATGAATGTTTTTTGCCATTTTTCTGAGAAGGGTGTATCTTTGTGAATGTTGCAAACTTTGCTTTTTGTAATAAATGTACATAAAAAGGCATTTATTGAAGTTAGATTTTTATTATCTGCATTGTCTTAGTTTGTAGTGAGCCACAACAAGTTTTCAAATATATGTAATATTTAAAATCATTTTTCTATAATCATATTTTGAAGTGTTATTCCAACAACATTAATGAAACTAGATACAACAGCTGACTTCCAATGTGCAAAGTTGATGTAAAAGGTGTTAAGCAAAACACTAGAACCTGATATTTTGCAGAACAATATATGTTTCTACGCAGGAAATAAGAACAGAGTGTGAGGTATGTGATTTATGTTACAGACCTATTGCACAATGTACTTTATACAAGAATACATTTTTTTTATTTCCAATACCTAAGAAGAATGTAATTTTTAATATTCTTCATCTACTGTTTCAAAACCAATATTTTTTTCTGGTCAACTCTTCAAATTTGATGGATACAATTAAAACAATCATTGTGCTCTTAGAATTACTGTTTTAATCCACTGTCAATTCATAACAAACCTGCTTAGACCATGCTGAGAAGAAGAAAAAAACATGATAAAAATTCTACTCTATAGGCTTATTTGATCAACAAGAGATCCAAGTAGAAGTGCATACTATAAAAGCACTTAAATTTGATGTGTACAAGTATACTTCATCACAGTAACGTAGCTCACATTCAAATTCAGTGGTGCTCTTTGTGAGGCTGAATGAATCGAACTTTTTGGATGCGCACTTTTTAGACAACATTATCTATTGGACATATACCAATAAGTAACAAAATAACATAAAAGTGGAAATCTAAGCCAAACAATTGTGGGACACAAATTGGCTGCAATTCGTGAACTTAACTCGTTTTTGGCTGCTAGTACTGCCTTGTAGTAGTAACGACAGATACTCATCATACTAGTACTGACCTCTTGTAGCAGTGACTAGTAATACAGATACTAGTACTGACCCCTAGTGGTAATGAAGGGGACTCTGGATAATAGTACTGACATCTAGTGACAACGATAGGGACTCTGGATACTCTTACTGACATCTATTGGCAATGACAAGGTCTCTTGATACTCATACTGAACTCTTGTGGCAATGACTGGAACTCTGGATACTTCTACTGACCTCTAGTGGCAATGACTGGGACTCTGGATACTTTAACTAACCTCGAATTACAATGCCTGGGACTCTGGATACTTTTATGGACATCTAGTGGCAATGACAGGGACTCGGGGATACTTGTGCTGACTTCTAGTGGCAATGACTGCTCAAACATGCGCGGATCCAGAGGGGGGACAGGGGGCCCGGACCCCTCTGGAAAATCACAAGTTATATGCGTTTTTATGGAAATAAGCATCTGGACACCCCCCCCCCCCCATGGAAAAAGTTGGACCCCCCCCCCCTGAAAAATACTGGACCCCCCCTGTAAAACTGTAAAATCTGTTGAGGGTTAAAAATTAAAAATAATGTTGTTGCGGTTGTTTTTCGGCAGTCGGGCCTCCCCCCCCCTCTCCCCCTCTGACAAAGATTCCTGGATCTGCGCATCGCAAAGAATATAGTAATCGCATCTCCGGGACATTTAAATTATGTGCACGAAAATGTCTTGATAACATCGAAGGTCATCTTCAAAGATTTTCCGACAGCTATATTTCCCAGTTATGGTACTATCGTTTCTTTTTCTATCCCACAGACATACCATCCCCTCCCTCATATAGGCTGACATTTTGCAAACTCATTGAGTTGATGGGAGGCTCGTAGATAGATAGATAGATAGATAGGTAGGTAGGTAGGTAGGTAGGTAGGTAGGTAGGTAGGGTCTCTCTGGGTCCGTCTTGGAACTATCCCGACATGACTGAACTATTGTTGTCACAGGTAGGTAGGTAGGTAGGTGGGTAGGTAGGTAGGTAGGTAGGTAGGTAGGTAGGTAGGTAGGTAGGTAGGTAGATAGATAGATAGATAGATAGATAGATAGATAGATAGATAGATGGGTGTGAGGGTGTGTGGATAGATAGATAGATAGATAGATAGATAGATAGATAGATAGATAGATAGAAGGCTTTGGTCTAAGCCTTGTTGGCGGTAGGGTGAGGCGCTCTCTGCTGCAGCTTTCAGAGAATGGGCTCTTCCTCACCCTCTCTCTGGGTCCGTCTTGGAACTATCCCGACATGACTGAACTATTGTTGTCACATCTAAAAATTTTCTATGTGTGTGACCAGCAAAGACGCGCAGATTAGTCTGAGTCTTTGTTGCTTGCATAAACACGCGTGATAAGTCTCGCAAAATAACTCTTCCAATGATTTTTTGAGGAAACAGAACATTGGATTATACGTTATTGTAACGTGATCCTTCAGCGAAAACGTTCAAAATCTATTTGGATAGGAACCTAGACCGTATAATAGACGTCCCTGCTATGAACTTATTTATAGTTCGTGACTTCACGCACACCGACTCGTCTGAGCCTTCGGTACAAGTATGGAAAAAAGAGAAAAAAAGCATCTTGCATCAAGAAGCCTTATGGCAAAATAAACTATTACATGTTATTCATTTTCAGCAAAGGGGGTGGGAAAGGGCAACATCATTTTAGCGCTCAGCATTTTAACAGGGGTGGGGGGGTCCAGGTACTCAAAATTTCTCCATGGGAGATCCATTTTTCAGGGGCCGGATGTCATTGGGCCAATTCCTATGGAACCCTATACCACATGTGATTTTCCACTGGGACCCGGACTCCCTGCTCCATCAGGATCCGTCCTTGCCCCGAGTCTCGGCAGTGTCTGGATTTGTTTGTTTTTTATTCTTTACGTCCCAATCAACGATATTTCAGTTACGTCGGGACGGTTCTTCCTGTGTTGAACAAGTACTAAGCTAGGATAAATGTGTCTTGCTCAAGGACACAATATAATGACACCGATGAGGCTCGAACCATAGGCCCTTCAGTCTCAAGTGGAGTCAAGCACTTTACCACTGAGCCACTGCGCTCCCGACCGTGTCTGGAAGGGTACGGGTCCCGGGAGCCTATAGGCATATCGCTATCCATTTTGATATTAAGAGCACTACTGGTTCAACCCATGTAGATAGGAAAATGTGACATGACTGAAAAATGTTGACTTGTACGCTATGCATCAACACAAACAAAGGGTCGAGAGTGATAGTTTATCGAGGCTGTAAACTTCTCCCCGTTGAGTACCTCTTTGCCTATTGCCATGACCAGTGACGTAACTGTCGTAACTGAATGATTTTTACTGGCGAGCTTGTTTCAGCTCTGAGTCAGATAATCTGTGTAATTTGCCTTTTTCTTTAGAGAGTGACGATAAATCAGTAAGGTCATTGTGGTTTCCTCACAAACTTCTGCGTCTGTGTGCCGGACTAATGAAATTGCGAAAGTTAACAAAGTTTTACGTCCTCATGTAAGCATCTTATTTGGAAATAGATTTATCAGCTGATCTCTTCTCCGGAAAAATACGAAGATTGATAGGCACAGCTGAATTTTGCAATGAGCAGACTTCAGCATTTTTCCATAGCCTATACGGATGTCTGGGGTTTTCACATATCTTTTTTTCCGCTGCAAAACGGCCAGAAAAATAAATATCCTTCGATTTGTCCTTGAATGTTGTTAATCTGTTTTAATGAAAGTTGCAGAGTATGCAGCTTTAAAGCTTATATTATTAAGAAAATGTTCACAATTTTTGTGCTACTCACAATTTAAGCCTTCACCTAAACTACTAATGATAGATTACACATTAGCACAGGCATCACATGGTTATCACTGTTCGCGTAATGTTATTGTGTGGGGTTTATCAATAATGTCCGTGTCATACGGATTAAGCTATTCTATTTTAACAAGTGTATTGTAATCCACCTATCAGTCCGCTTAGAAAAAAGGTTCTGTGCAAATATTGAAGTTCGGAATTAGACAGCCATATATTGTTTAGTCTGACCCTATTTACCCGTAAGAATGGTCAATGCACAGCACTTGTATGGTGTTTTGCAAATAAGCCTCAGTGGTGTTTGTTGGCATTTTAACGCTTTAAACATAAAAAAGAACCTTTAAATTTAATCGAACCATTAGCCGGTGAGCTCTTGAATCGAGGCGTTGAAAGAAGCGGCTGTTTATGCTGGCCACGCTTGATGAGAAAGAGGACTGGTTGCTTTTTCTTTCATTGTGTTCCTGGTGCCCTACGTCTCTTCCTCATATTCCCTCGTGGTTCTGTGACTCTTCTCATGGTGCCGTGGGTAGGTCTGCCGTGTGTGATCGTGTTATTTCCTGGTCATACTCACTTACTTTTTCCATTTACCTCTGGGTTTTATATCTTTACATATTGGGCTTTATTCTACATGTACTTATGAATGACATCATGGTTCCAGGCCCCTAGGTTATAAAACTTTGTAAATGCTCGTCTCAACTGAGCACGAAATTTCAAATGCTCAAAAACAAAAATAACGACAAATGAAGAAGTTTCTTGGTTTCAGTCTCTCAGATGTTGTAGTCACCATGCTAATATAAATTAAAATGCCAACAATTGTTGGCATTTTAACATTTATAAGCAAGATAAATTTCGTGCTCAGCTGAGTCAAGCATGAAAAAAGGTTTTATTACCTCAGGACCAGGCCAACCAATTGGGAAGTAATAAAGTATTATAGATAAAGTAGTATTTATAGATCTTTGAGTTTGGAGTCCTAAATCAATGGTCTGAAACAAGACAAATTTGAATCCCTTCGCAGAACGTTTACGATGTCACCCTTGCCCTGTCTAGACCAACTCTGAACATGAGACCCATTTTGTTGGTACACTCATGCTTATATAGTAAGCCCCTCCGCTCAACAGCCATGCTAAAATAATAAGTGAGTATGATCAGGAAATACCACAATCACAAACCGCAGACAACCCAATGGCACCGCGAGGAAGAGCCACTCAGCCATCACGAGACACCAGGAAGACAAATTAAGCAGAGCAACCAGCTATCGCTTCCCCATAAAGATGATTGCAATACTAGAATGGCCATAAAGTAACGCACAACAAAACATAGAACAATTACAGACTCCCACAATGGGAGTAACAATAAACAAAACACCTTTCTGTTGCTGTTTATGGTGGTGTTTTTGCCAGGACATTGCCCCTGCAATTCAGCGGGTGTGCATATGTGATGTGTCCTTTGGTTACATTGTTGAATAGATATGGCTTTCTTGAATCTTTCAACTTACCCATATGTATAGTATCTCTTTGACTCTTAATAATTTGATGCTATACTCGAATCTAAATTGTGGGTAATTAATTAATTAGATATACAATTGCAATTAAGATTAGTTACACCATACAATTGCTTATCTGCTTTATTTGATTGAAATCTTAAGTAGTGTAATAATAAAGTTTTATAACACTTATAGTGACCCGCATAAGTCGATTTCAAAAGAAGTTGATCAAAAGCTTACTGTAAGTAGATTAACCTGATAATAATAATTTATTTGCGTGTCATAGTGGCATAAAATTTAATTTTGTTTTCATGAATGTGTAAGTGGTATTGTCACAAGGTGTCAGATTTCAAGATTAAATGCAGTTGCTATTGTTAGATATGTAGCAAAGTCAAGGTATGTTTTATATTTTCTCTTCTTCTAATTGATTGACATGTTAGTCTTAAATTCATTACATAAATCTATATGCAGATACATATGTATCGTTTTCCCCCTATGAGATGCCATCTAATAATGTGCTCAACTCATATTTAAACGCTGCACAGATGTCTGGTTTGGTTAAAGAGTACAGGCCAGCGACTGTGTTTGATTTCTGTATAAGCGGAAATTATTGACTTTTAATCTGTCATTTTCTTCACCGAAGTTGAAGCAGTTGAGATACTGTGACTTATCATTTATAGTTTGTTTTACACATCGAATATTCAGGAAATTCACATAAAGGTCCTAGTTGCTCTATCCAAAAGTAAAAATAAGCGGATAGAATTAATGGGGCATCTCTCCTGATTTGAATTAATGTGGCTTAGATGTAATCTAGGACGAATTGTTGACGCAAGTAAAATGCATGTAAGCCTAACAGTGACTTTGGGGACTGCCCATTCTCTAAGCAGGAGGACATTCTGTTGTTGTCGATTCATTGTTTATTGTTGCTCCTATTATTTAGTCCTTGTTTCGTTATGCAGTACTTAGTGTTATGTAGTTCTTCCATGCGGTACCATAGGCTGGTCTGCAGTGTGTGATAGTGGTAGTATTTTCATGTGGAAATAGGAGAAGATTTTTGACTCTTTCTTTTTGATGAAAGCCTAGTAGAGATATGATAAAAGAGCATGCTAAAAGTGAGTATGATTAGGAAATACCACAATCACATACTGCAGACCAACACACGGCATGTTGAGGAAGAGCCACAGAACATTTACAGTAACAAGACGTCCGAGTGATAATAAAAGCTTAGTAACCAGCTCTCTCTTCCTCGTCACCAGAACTTTAACAACAACAGAATCTAGGGGGAAGATTTAGCCCTAGTTAAAATGTATTTGGGCCCCCGATGGCTCAGGCTGCTGTCCGTTCTAAGGCGATGGTTCTGATGATGTTGATCTATTATTTTGTGTACCTTTCTTTATTTGTGGGGGTTCTGTGTTGGTATTTGTTTTGGTATGCATTACTTTGGGTGGTGGTTCTGTTGTTGTGGGTCTCTTGTTTAATGTACAACCCATTGTTTGTAGGGTTTCTGTGTTTGTCTTTGTTTTGTTATATCATTACTTTGTGCCCATTTTAGTTTTGCAATCATCTTGAAGAGGAAGAGAAAGCTGGTTGCTTTGCTATTGTTGTCTTGCAGATGTATTGTTACTATAAATGTTCTGTGGCTCTTCCTCACGGTGCCATGGGTTGGTCTGCAGTATGTGATTGTAATATTTTCTGATCATACTCATTTACTTTTTTATCCTTTATCCTGCAGATGATTGTTTTTCTCCTGAATCGTGTATCCTGGTTTTTTTACGCCAGATCCTTTGACTTTCGAGCACAGATGTAGAAATATGACGTCTTTGTATAAACTGTTTGATCAATCAGTGCATGTACATGTACTATTCCACAAGGGCTCAGGTTTTGGACATAAATCTCACACCATCATCGATAAAGCTTGTTTGGAATTTGACCCGAATGTCTTTTACTCACGTGGCTATATATTCTTCAGAAATGTAAGGGTTCTGGAATTGGGCGATGTAGCTGTGTAGGCTGGCCATGTCTGCACTCAACTAGGATGTGTTGGTATTTGTGTTCAACATAATTCTGACCAGGGATGTATTGGTCATCCAATGTATTCATCACTGTATTCATAAGTGGGTTGACAAAATGACACACTATAATATGCCCTACATACATTATTACTTATGTTCAACTTAAATTTGCATCGCGTAGGGGAGACCGGGGCAAAATGATACATGGGGCAAAATGAAACAGCACGATTTTTCAAACGATGATGCCATATTTGACGTTTCTTACTCAAACTGAATGCGCATTTTTAAATCCGCCATATTATAAGAAAGGCTCAACCAAAACAGAGCAAAGTTAAGTTTTTTTATTTAAACAATTGACTTTCGAGGCAACCTGAGTAAATTTCGAAGGTATCAGTTATTTTATGAATGTGAAAAATGTGGTAGATATATATTTTAATTGTATCATGTAAATTGAACTATATAGATACTGATATGTCTCCAAATAATCAGAACTATTGTGGGGTGTCGTGTTTTTGAATTGTTACGAAAACAGTAAACAAGAGGTCACTGGGGCAAAATGATACAGCCTGGTTGGGGCAAGATGATACAGTCTGAGATAATCCAATTTGACCCTGTCTTTAAGCATTTTCAAAATATTTTCATCGAAACTGTCTATTCCTATCACAAGAAAATTAAATGATACTACCATGTCAGAAAAGTACCATTTTATTTTTCAGAATGATAAAAATGGGTGGTCAACTGTATCATTTTGCCCCGTGGCAAAACATAAAACATGAATTGTAACAAATGTGACTCAGAAAATTCAGAAAACTGTTCGTGTTCAATCACATTTCCGTGGCGATATATAGCATTATAAATTGTTTAATTGTGTCTATAGTTATTTCTATGCTACGTCTTGAATATTTGAATCTGAGATGAGAAAAGTCTTACTGTATCATTTTGCCCCGTGTACTGTATCATTTTGCCCCGTGTATGGGGCAAAATGATACAGCTGACCACACATTTTGAATGCTTGATTTCAAGCACTAATGTCACTTTATGCCTGTTTTTCTTTCTCTCAAGTTGTAGCTAATACTTGACAGTGTTATATACATCTAAAAGCAATAAGATATATCCAGTCATAAAAGCAGTAAAAAAAATATTTTAAAAAAGTGGATCATTTTGCCCCGGTCTCCCCTACTCTATCATTCTGTTTTTAATGAGTCTGGGAAAGTATGTTAGGGTAACCAGGACCCATATCAAAAGACTATGTCTGCTTTTGCTAAATCGATATTTGCATCCTAAATTCTTGTGTTATTTATTGCTTGCGGCGCACTCGCCGCAAGCATTTCTGTCGGAATAGTGATACCCTCTACCTGGTACGCTATTTATATAAACAAACTGTTAGCATAACGGTCGTGGTTATTGGAACAAAACAGTTCAACGACAAGACAACTCACCGACAGCAACTAAAGACAGGGTTCGTACAGAAATGAGAAAACAGAAGTCCAGAACTTTTCCAGGACTATTCCAGGACTTTTTCATTTTTCAAGGACTCAATTTCGTCCCAATTTTGTATAACACAACGTTTTAAAGTGCACTTTTTTTTTCAGTTAGAAGCGGCGAAATGAATAGGCGCACTCCATTTCTTTGATTCTGACACTGGTGATAAAAACCGGGACTACCACAAACATTGAATAGAATAGAATACGAGCTGCACCTCGCTCTTTGACGTGTATTTAGCGATTTTCATTCAGTTTTTTTTTGCGATTCTCACACATTTTTAGCGCATCCCATAAATCTGAAAGGAATAGTTGAATTTTTATATTTTTCAAAGACTAATTCATATTTTCAAGGATGATTTGACAAAATTCCAGGACAATTCAAGAACAAAGGCACTTTTTTTCCAGGACCAAGGCCAATTTTTTCCAGGCCTGTGCGAACCCTGTAAGCGCATGTCTCATATTGTATGCCATATTAGCCCCAAAATTCAATTTGTGGATATATGTTGTGGTCATGAAATGTCGCTCATTGTTTTCATCTACTGTGACCTTGATCTCAGGAGTCAGTTCTTGAAAAAAATGCACCCACAGCAGATCGCCTATTTTATTTATGGTAGCATTCCATATTTGGTATGTAGATACATCTTGGACCCTGAAGAGTCACCAAAAGTTTCCAGGTCACTGTGACCTTGACCTCTAGTTTCTGCTCTAGCAAGGTCGAGCTCAGAGCATATCTGTATATAATTTGAGGTAGGAATCCTAAATTTGGTGTGAGGATATATTTTGGGATCATGGCGTGTTGCATACACTTCTGGGTCAATTTGACATGCAGCTTGTACATAAGCATATATAAAACACTGCACATTTAGTTTTATAACTGTATTAATCATGCCACGATTGTCCAAACATGAACCATCTGGCACAATTGGAATGATATTGGCCCACTTCGAATCGAACTAAAGTTCCTACTAAAGATCTTACATAAAAGATGCGTGCGTACGTTTACACCTGAATGGCTACAGTTGCTCCCTTTTGATTAGTTGTCAAGTAAACAAAGTGAGTAGCCCTGTATGTCCCACCTCAATTCTTCATCATAGACAAAAAGGGGTGCATAAACTGCACATTCTACTCCAATTAACAATTACGAATAAGAGGGACCGCCAATAGTAGTAAGTAATGGTGCAAAGATCAGGAATCAATACAATCAAGTACCACACCTGACCCAGGATACCAATGGGAAAGCGACAAACCCAAAGAAGACACCACAAACGAGAGCCAAGAGGCCAGCCCCCCCCCCCCCCCCCACCCAGCAGGCGACCACAAAGCACATATAAACAGACGCGCACAAAACACAGCAAACACAAGACAGAACAAAAACATAAAAGATCCACAAAAGAAGCACCGCCTTGGAACGGTCAGTAAAATATTTTACTGGAGGGCTTAAACCGGTTTAACGGCGCCAACCTCACCCTTAATTCAGATGTGGATCAAGACACATAGATATTTGGTTTGCATGAAAGACCCCTAACTTATCAATGCATCATCTCCTAAAACATATAAATCAAGATATAACAAGGAGATAAAGCAAGGATAAGGACTCAACAGTAAATTAAACTGAATACCGGAGCAAAAGAAATCCAACAGGTAAACCCCGGTGGGCCCGACAAGGATTTATTTTGTAGAATAAAAACATTTTGACGCTATTGATAGATCTTCAACCCATCTTGCTAGATAGGTCTAGAGGAGGGAACCAGATAAGCTACTAGAGTAACGGTGCTCTGACCCACCGTTGATCTTTAGTAGGTTCATGACGTCATTATAGTAGCGACTATCGATGTTCGAATTGAACTTTAGTTACTATAGTAGGAACTAAACTTCGATTCGAAGTGGGCCATTATAATTGCCATCAGTAAACTATATAGAATTGCTACCAGTCTGATAATAAAAGTGGTCATTAATACACGTAAAATATTGTAATAATCTTTCTTTCTTTTCCAAATGGTTATGTTCATTACTCTATAAATGTAATTGTCTGCAGTAGAGTTGTATGATTATCAGAACTAAGCATCAGCCTATAGACTAGCAACAAATTAGGAATATGTTTATATGGTAAACATGAAATGACTATTTGAAAAGTTCTAGGCCTTTGGGAAAGGCGATCAACTATACAGCCCCTCAGAGATCGTTATCAGGCTACAGGGACAGTTAAATATTGAGGGAGGTCATGCTCACCAAAAATGACGACCTGACGTTAAGACGGCATCTTACGTCAAGTGTATCAATGATATTTGCATCGACGATATCCGTTCTGGCTGGCTATCGTCATTTCCAGACAAATAATAGGGCTTCGGGGGTAATTTGTATCCAAGTTTTTAATAAAAATATTTTTAACAATTACTTTAAATCACGTCTGATTCCTAGACAAATTTCAATTTGCAACTTTTGAATCTAAGGGTATTGCTATTCCATAGACTGTTGTCCTAACATTATTTAGGCTATTATTTTGGCATGAAATTAAAATCATGTTTTGCTGACGTGTTGATGTTCATTGTTGCCAAAACTCAAAAAATTGATACTTGAAAATAAGTAAATTTTATTAATTTCATTTTTTAGCGTTTTTAAAGTCCTTCAGTGTACGGTGCTAGGTGCCGCTTTAGATAACTGTTTGTGTTTTTCTTTTTCCAAAAGAGTATCTTACCCACCCCTACTCAATAACTATTGTTAATGTTCGTCTATGACGTGGTTTTAGTGCAGAGTAAACAATAACCAAATTTGGAGGTGTTCCCAACAAGGTGCACATGCTGTTTTTCAACTAGGCAAGCCCTCCTTTAAAAAGGAAAATTTATTGACATGTAATTCAGTAAGACAATTTGAAGGGGTGATACAGGGCAGCGCGGGCTGTCTTAGTCTTTATCCTTTATTTCAAGCGAAACACTACAGTTGGGGTCAGGTGGGGGTGGAAGCAACATTATCCGGTACCTGGTTTTCTGTGTCTGAGAGAGATCATTAAAATGGAACCTACTGCTAACATTTTGGATATCTGGAAAAACTTTATTTGAATAAAAGATTGCGAAAAAAAAACTGGTATCCACCATTTTATGCATCGCTATACGATGCCTTTACTTTAGGATTTGTTAACCCTTTACTTTGGATGATCTTTGCTTATACATATTTCCAAATAGATATTGTAGATTTTTTTCTCACTACCTCTCTCTCTCTCTCTCTCTCTCTCTCTCTCTCTCTCTCTCTCTCTCTCTCTCTCTCTCTCTCTTTGAGGATTATTTTGTCTGGATAGCCTGATGAAATGGCGCATTATATGCGGCATTTCATCTGGCCTTCACAATTTACCAAATTACGCATTTAGGAATCACTATATACAAATGGTTAAGGAAACTATACGTACATATAGTTGAAGGCATACGCTGGCGGTCTATATGGTGCCAGTTATTGCGTGTATTGCTGTCTTACGTTTTATCATACCATATGGATAACTATGCCATTATAGGGACCAGAATCTGAATGTCGGTGCCTCGAAATAAGTCACACATTACAACAAATATACCAATGGGTCAACCTATTGGAACAATGATCATCTTTGAGCTTAGATGGATGAGTTAGGAATTAAATCGAGAGTGAACAAAGTTTGATATGAGTACTGCAAACAATAGGTAGACGAGTAAACGGAGACAAAGTCATCAGAACTACCTTCATGTTCTTAGATTGATAATAAATATTGTTGGCAGCAAAGGGCTGAAAGTTAAACAATGTCATGAAATGTGCCACGTGTGACCCGAAAGTAGGCAATTCTTCAAAATGATGCACCTATTCAAGTAAAATTATCAGTGAATATAAGAGTATATTTCCTAAATGTTTTAAAAACGTTTGTGTTTATGTTTTACTTTATTAAACAGCTTGAACTTGAACATCAACTTAATGTAACTGGGGAAGTATAGACAACATACTAGGGCAAAATAAACATTTTTAGCTTAATCCTTCGGATGTTTTCTTAGCCATCCATTTTAACATTTATTTTAGGTGATACAATTCTTTTGAATACCCACAACATGTTTTGGTTAAGAAAAAAGAAAACTATTTCTAATCTTATTTAAAGGCCTGTAATAAGATTTTAAGAGGAGATTTGATTCTAACAGAGGAAATTAAAGTCATTGGTCTTACACAGTATAATCGCTCAGTGGTGGAAGCCAGGGCATATGACGATAACCGTCTACGCTGAGATACACAAACAATCTCATTGAGTCAAATATGTATCTAATGTATAGGACAAACGCTAACATGGATTTTCAATCAATTTATATCCGAATAATCGGCACATTGAAAAAGGTGGAGAAACAAAACCAAATCATGAGCCAGTCCATTAGTGTTTGGTACTTACTGCCGAAGCGAGTATCGAAGATTCAGACGAGTTTACGCTCCACCAGAGCCTTCGCTGATCAGGAATGACAATGAAGTATCAGGCCAATATTTAGGTCTCTAGCGCCACAAGATTGTTGCATATGCACGCTGAAAGAGTGACTCCTAGAGTTCTTTCTGTGGAACATAGACAAACAGTGGAGCCCCAGACCAGATGCCACAGAACGTGGCGTCTGATCGGGGTCCCCACTGTTTGCTAACAGAATGTTCTATCAAAATTTGAATAAAATGAAAAATAACACCCAACAACCCTTAAAACGGAAATGGACTGGTCCAATCGACAAGAGAGGGACAATCCTTTCGGCATAAAATGGTTAACGCATGTGCGATAAGTACTTGGTTTTCATTATGGTAAAGTCAGGTAATTTCGGACATCAGGTAAATTCGGACATGCATTTGCAAACAGTGGAAATCCAGATGAGACAGCTCTATATGAGCCGTCTCATCAGGATTTTCACTGTTTGCTTAGTTATTTTATTTTTTATTCCATAACAAAGAAGGTCGTTGTCCGAATTCACCTGACCGACCGAATTTACCCGGCTTTACCCTAGCTGGTTAAAGTAAAGCACAAACCTAGGATACATGAATAATTTAATAGATAATCACCATAAAACCATATTGATCTGTATTTTGATTTTATTATTTAATTGTATTTTCCTTCTATTATTGCTTTATTACTGACCATGAAAACGAATAACATGTGAAATGCAAGAAAATGGCCCTTCTGGCACAACATTTACATACCGATGTAAAATTACCAGTCTTCGACAGAAGAAAAACACTAGTAGCATGGGTAAAATTGTAAAGCTTAAAAAAAATATGTACTGTAAAAAAATTGAGTCCTGTCGGCATAGTAAAAATGCACACAGTATGTAAACTGAAATAAACATCCTGTACCCGTTCCTCCTAGCTCACGCCTTATACATTATGAATTACAACACTCGTGCGTATCCAGTTGTCGGAAATCGTGATGTGAGAGTTGTTGGTACAGCTGTAATTGCGAGGGCCCACCTATTAAAATTCATTTTTTCCACAGATCTAAGTAACAGTTACAGTTACAACCATGTAATCATGTATACATGTGATTGCCAATTCCACTAAAACCGTGCAATCTGGCATTTAAGCTCGTTTTCGACACAGAACGGCTCTGATTGTGAGCAAGTCGTTTTTTAACAAAGCAAAATGCAAAGGAGGAAACCGTTAAAATCATGGAATAAAACGGAATAAAATATATAAAATGGCTTTTCTTACCTTGTTCGAATGTGTATTGTTTGTATCGCTAACAATATAAATCGAAACGTGTACATGTACCTAAATACACTCATTTTCCGACTACTGGTTACGCACGAGTGCTGTTATTCATGTTTATAACGCGCGTGAGCTAGCGGAGGAACGGGACAGGATGTTTATTTCAGTTTACATACTGTGATACAGGTACCGGTTACATTCGCGTTAGTTGGGTATATATTCCATTTTGATGTTTAGATCTTATTTTAATAAAGACTACGCGAATAATCTACATCCTGGATAAATTTTGCATAAAGTGACGGAAAAATGATAAGACTACAGAGGGTTAACCGAATGAATAATTGTCCGACATTAGGCTGCATATATGATTTTATCTGACGACACAGCCCAGCAGACACACAACGATGACTCACATTTTCAACGTTGATTCAATGGCGTGGCGTTGAATCAACGTTGAATCTATGTTGAGTCAATGTAGTGTGCCTGCTGGGAGACCAATTGCATTTATCACATCCCAGCTTCCAACTCGATGAACTAACGGTCGTGAGCTTATCAGTTTATAAAGCACTGTTCACATGTATAAGGAGGTGCACAATTCGACCACAGTACCTATGATCTCTGACATGCGCGGATCCAGAAAGTTTTGCCAGAGGGGGTCCAACTATTTTTTGATAAAGGGAAAGAAGATCCAAATAGCACAAAAAGCGGGCTACCATCGGCCCGCCAGCGAAACGCCATTAAAATGACGTTTCGCTGGCGGGCCGATGATGGCCCAACATTGAATGCTGGCTTGGCAGCTTTGTGAATTTTCAGGAGATCCGGACCAGTATTACTAAGTGACCCTAATTTTTTGTGATTTTTCAAGGGGGGTCCGGACTCCCTGTCCCCCCTCTGGATCCGCAAATGGCTGACATGCTTGTCCTTGTGAAAGTAGAAGGCACGGATCAGGAATCGATGCAATCAAATACTACACCTGACCCAGGACACCACGTGGGAAAGTGACAAAAACGCAATACACATCACACACAAGAGAGCCAAGTGGCCAGCGCATTCCCAGCAGGTGACCACAAGGCTGCAATGAACAGACAAGAAGCACCGCCTAGGAACAGTCAGTAAAATATATTTTTTATTGGAGGGCTTAAACTAGTTTTTATGGCTCCAACCTCACCCTTATTTCAGTTGTGGATCAATACAAATAAATGTTGTTTGGTTCGAATGAAAGACCCCTATCTTATATAAACTTATATGATTGTCCTTCTTTAGGAACTTCAAGGTAGTAGTGTGTTCTCACTGGATCAATAAAGGGATAGCTACAGGCAAAGACCACAATGGTTGTTATAAAATGCTTTATTTACAAGCGCAGCTATCAGACTAACATAAGATATAAGTACAACTAAAATATATCATTCGTAAAAATACAACACAGGCTGACCCTTAGGTAATCAGTAGATATTACAGAGAGGCGGAGCTAAATCTTAATACTATGCACTCTATGCCTTCTTCAGGAATGCAGCTAGGTGGTATCCATCTGTGCTTGAAGTAAAGTGCCCACCCGTGGTTGAAGGAAAGTGCTCATCTGTGCTTGGAGGAAAGCGTTTTTCTTTGCTTCAATGAAAGTGCCCACTTGTGGCTGAAGGAAAGTGCTTATTTGTGCTTTGAGGAAAGTGCCCACCCGAGCTTGAAGAAAAATGTTTATCTGTTGGAGGAAAGTGCCCGCCTGTACTTCAAGTAAAGTGTCCATCTGTCCTTCGAGGAAAGTGCACTATCTGTGCTTCAATGTAAGTACCCGTTTGTGCTTCAAGGAAAGTTTTCATATGTTTTTAAGGAAAGTGCATATATTTGCTTCAAGGAAGGTGCTGATATACGCTTCAAGAAAAGGGCTGGTATGTGATTCAAGATAATTGCTGATATGTGCTTCGAGGAAAGTGCTGATATGTGCGTCAATTGAAGTGCTGATATGTGCTTTAAGGAAAGTGCTGGTATGTGTTTCAAGGAAAGTGCTGATATGTACTTCAAGGAGAGTGCTGATATGTGCTTCTAGGGAAGTGCTGATAAGTACCTCAAGGAAAGTGCTGATATGTGTTCGAGGAAAGTGCTGATATGTACTTCAAGGAGAGTGCTGATATGTGCTTCAAGGAAAGTGCTGACATGTGATTCAAGGAAAGTGCTGGCATGTGCTTCAAAGAAAGTGCACATATGTGCTTGAAGGAAAGTGCTCATCCGTGCTTGAATGAAAGCTTGAAGGAAAGTGCACATCTGTACTTGAAGGAAAGCTTGAAGGCAAGTGCTAATCTGTGCTTGAAGGAAAGCTTGAAGGAAAGTGCACATCTGTGCTTGAAGAAAGCTTGAAGGAAAGTGCGCATCTGTGCTTGAAGGAAAACTTGAAGGAAAAGGCACATCTTTTCTTGAAGGAAAGCGGGAAGGAAAGTGCTAATCTGTGCTAGAAGGAAAGTGCTCATCCGTGTTTGAAGAAATGCTTGAAGGAAAGTGCACATCTGTGCTTGAAGGAAAGCTTGAATGAAAGCTTGAAGGAAAGTGCTTATCTGTGCTTGAAGGAAAACTTGAAGTAAAGTGCACATCTGTTCTTGAAGGAAAACTTGAAGGAAAGTGCACATCTGTGCTTGAAGAAAGGCTTGAAGGAAAGTGCACTTCTGTGCTTGAAGAAATGCTTGAAGGAAAGTGTACTTCTGTGCTTGAAGGAAAGCTTGCAGGAAAGTGCAAATCCGTGCTCCATGGAAAGTGGCATCACTCACATATTTCCTAGAAGGACGGTCGTACCGAATATAAATTACACCATGTTTTCATTTACATGTATATCTATCTATCGTATGATGTCACGATCTGGGAGTGATATTTCGCCATGCAAATAGATAAACTACTGGTGGTCAACATGGCGTCTAAAACAACATTGCGTTCATAATAGCAAAATCTTAACGTTTTCACGCCAAACTTGTTATAACAGAGTAATTTTAATGCCCTATGATATAAAGATGATATCATTTGTGCTCCTCTATTATTGAATTTAAGTTAACTCGCTGCATAAACGCAAAAAATGCTTGGCAAGCCTTGCATTTTTTTTTGTTTCTGTTATTTTATACGCAGTTTTTGGGTTTCTTTGCTTCGGGTAGCTTTAATTTTTTGTTTATATCAAGTCATATTATTATTTATTCACAGACATTAAAAAGCGTAGTAAATGTTTTTCATCATCCAACGCAAGCTAGAAATCTGCACTTCACGGACGCTATTGTGACAAGATAAAAGCCGTATTTTGTTAAGTGTATTGATATATAAGTAATGAGAAACCTATATTTAAATCACTAAAATGACAGTGAAAATCAATTACCAAACTTTTCAATTGTTGGTAAAATTTTATTTTATACCTAGAACGGTGATATATCAAATCTTTTGACATACTCAATGCCTAACACACTCTATCCATCATCGCTATCATGTTGTTATGTAGTACACGTCGTGTTCCAATTATACCTGGCTCTTAGAAAAGCTTGAACTTGTGGGACTGTACTCTTGTTACTTTTTCAAATGGGGTTGTTAACTAATGGCAAATACACAGAGACTGGCGTGGTTGGTGGTTCGCTTCTTTAATAATAGCATGTGCAAATTTAGAACAAAACAATTAAACCAAGTAAGAAAGGCGGCAAAGACCAGGAATCGATACAATCAAGGTCCACACCTGACCAAGGATACCATATGTTTAAGTGACAAAAACACAAGTATACATCACAAACATGAGTCAAGAAATCATCCCTTTCCCAGCAGGTGACCGCAAGGTAGCAATGAACAGACGCGAAACCATGAAAAAACGCAAGACATACATAATACAAATGTCCACAAAAGAATGTCCGCCTTGTAACGGTCAATTAAATATTTTACTGGAGGGCTTAAAGCGGTTTCACGGCGCCAAACTCACCCTTTGTTCAGATGTGGCTCAAGACACATAGATGTTTGGTTTGCATGAAACACATGATATTTGGGTACTTATCGCATACTTATCACATACTGCCATAGGCGAGCAGCAAGTGCCCGGACGAGTCTGTACAAAAGCGCAGACTCGCCAGAGCCTTCGCTACTCGCAAACGAAGTATGGATGTAGATGAACGATAAAGGTCCAAACTTAAATCCCTGTTTCTCTAGATTTATAAGCACGGGGGTTAATTGGAGAATTTTGCACAAGTGCGATAAGTACCAAACACTTTTTAACTGACTCAAATGGATTTTCTAAAACAGTTGTCTGTAATTTCTGCAATTGTTCTATGTTTTGTTGTACGTTACTTTATGTTCCTTCTAGTTTTTCAATCATCTTGATGGGTAAGAGAGAGCTGGTTGCTTTTCTTATTTTGTCTTCCTAGTGTCTTGCGATTGTTGTGTGGCTCTTCCTCGAGGTGTCATTGATTTGCCTGTAGTTTGTGATTGTGGTATTTTCTAATCATACTCACTTACTGATTTTGGATGGTAATCAAAATTTGGATCGGTATTAACGCTTATGACACTGTTATTTTTCTTGTTACTTCTTCGAATGGGGTTGCTAACTGATGACAAATACACTGAGAATGGTATGGTTGGTGGCTCGCTTCTTTGATAATAGCATGTGCATTTAGTACAAAACAATTAAACCAACACATGAGATTTGGGTACTTTTCGCATACTTGTCACATAGGCGAGCAGCGAATGCTCAGACGAGTCAGCACAAAAGCGCAGACTCCACAGAGCCTTCGCTATCCGCAAACGAAGTATGGATGTAGATAAACAATAAAGGTCCATACTTAAACCCCTGTTTCTCTAGATTTATAAGCACGGGGTTAATTGAAGACTTTTGCGCAAGTGCGATAAGTACCAACAACTTATTAACTGGCCCAAATAGATTTTCTAAAACAGTTTTCTTACTGTGATAAGTTATCATTGTTGTTTTTTTTTTCCTTCTTCCTTACAGACAAATAATATTCGTGAATAGAGAAAGAAGATAAACGTAACCATGACAACATCATTTCAGTTACTGAGCAAGATAAAGTTCGGACAGATGTACAGTAACGAAGGTAGGTCTGCTTTGACTAGATCTTGCGTTAGTGCCTTAATTGTGCAATGCACTAAATGGCAAAAATAATGGCATAAAGAATTTAATTATATTCAGTATTTGTGTACAGAAAACGTACCAACTTAAAGCTGCATAGTCTGTTACTTTTGATTTCTTAATTTATTGAAGTAAAGTTTCTATTTTTCAAGAATACAGTAAAAATACTCAAATTCACGATAAGATTTTACCATTTTCGTAAATCTTAACAAATAATCACAATCAAAACAAGAGCATTTGTGTAAAAAATCGACTGTCTAGAATTATTGGAGGGACGTAAATAATTACTTACAAGAGAAAAACACCTGTTTTTATAAGATAATTCACTTTTCCATGCAGTTTTCAGCTGTACTGAACATATTTATTGTGAAAACATAACTTAATTCTGTTTTTACAAATGATTTAAAAAGAAAAGAAAGTTTTTCGAAAAATGTTCAAAGTTACAGACTATGCAGCTTTAAACCAGGCATATTAATTAAAATGCACAGTTAAAAAGTATTTTCAGATACTCAAGAGAACTGTATCAATGAGACTTATGGGCAATAAAATATTTACTTTTGTATGCTCAAAATATTGGTTTATCTTGACATATGCATAACTGGGCGTTTTATAAGCATAGGTAACCCGAGAAGGCTGCCTGAAAGTGCAAAGTATTTTACCTTTTCTTCAATATGTTTTATTATCAAAGGAATGTTTTTTAATTCTTCCCCACATAGTCTGTCCCTGGGTTGCCATAAGGCGAAATCAACACATGTAAATGAAGTTACATAATTTCGAAACCGGGTGTTTTTTTCAACCACAATGGATTGCTGTTAAAAGAAAGATCTCGCTCCATTTATGAGCGAATTATTTCCTTTAAGGGAAGTCCCTTTATGAAAAGGGACGCAATTGATGAGAACCACAGCTCGTTTCAGTAGTCTCCCTTTGATGTCGAAACAATTTCAGCGTTCTGGCTAAGTCCATGGAAGATTCATCTGAAATAGAATTTCGTAGATACGTTGCAGCACTAATATCACGTGACCTCTCAAAAACTGCAACAATACTTCTGATATCTCCTACTGATTTCAAGTACCTTAAAATTGAAGTTGCTCTCGTTAAATGAGCCAATTGTTTTTTTGTCCACCATCTTGTTAAATGTAGAAAATAGTTCCATTATGTTAGTCTCTGGCTAATGACTGAGTGAGCCGATTACAGCCACCCTGTAACTTTATGCTCTAACGAAACATTGCACGCGAACACAAACAAACGTATATCAGGTGTTGCGGTTAGATCCATGGCCGTGAGAGAGTAGAAGCCTAGATAGGACTCTCATGTTAATGAGTCACCTAATTCTAGTATTTCGGAGTTAAACTGTTGTATTACTTGATTTCGTTTAATTGTTTCTACACAAATGCACACAGTTTTTATAACAAATTTGAAGAACCTTCAGACATTTGGATTGAGAAAAAACCCTGGTAGTTGATATCACAGAGGCGTGGTTGAAGACATTTATTAAGGATTATGATTTAAAAAGATGTGATAGCAAGTTAGGTATTGCTGGTGGTTAAATTTGATAATGCCATATGCAGAACAGTTAGACTTTTAATGTAAAATACATTTTTGATTCAATAATGCCACATGGCGAACAATAAGGCTTTTAATGAAAAGGATAGTTTGTCGATTCAGGTCATCTATAGAAGTGCGCCTAGTGACACAGAAAATAAATGGGCAAACTTCTGGTTTCAGATTAACCAGGAGCCTTTTCTGCCTGACTTACTTTTCATAAATGAGGAGTCAATGGTAGATAACTTTGAAAAAGTGACTATTTGAGTATAGTGTGGACTTTTACTGCTACACAAATATTTAGACTGATGAAAATGTGTCTGAGAAAAGAGTGTGACATAAAGCAGATTTTAAATCCACAAATAAACAGTTGGCGTCAGTAGATTTGGGAAAAATGTTTAAGAACATGGATGTTGAAAAAAGCCGGAATGAATTTCAACAGAAATATGTAGAATGTTTTGATAAGTTTGTACCTTAACGGACGGTAAAGATGGTTCGGTTAAAGAGTAATATAAGCAGTAAGAAAAATAATATTATTCAATAAATATAAAAGAACAGATATATGTGGAAAAAACATCCCCAGAAGTCTCCTATTCAATCTGCCCACATTTTGAGAGTTTGTGGCTAGGTTAACGTATAACTGGCAACTGTATGATTGTGCTTAAAGTAAAACTATATACTTAGTTTACCTAGCCAAATGCAAAAAAATGAAAAATATTGCATATTAATGCCAGGACCTTGGAGTTTAAGGGAAGGATGGTTTTTTTGTGAACATTTTTTTTCGCAGAAAGGTATTCATCTTTCTTCGAAATGCATGGAAATATAATATTTGCAGCATAAAACTTAATCCAATTTTCCAGATTATTGGTTAAAAAGTAATGCGTTTGCACAAAAATTCGAGTCTAGAAGATTTCGTTGCCTTTTGTAAATAATTATGTTGTCCATGACCTTTGACTGTTACCTGTAAATGTATTACACGCAGGTTTTACCTGTTTTGTTTCAAGTTAAACCAGTCTGATCTGTTCACTGAGGTGTATCATAACTACATACTTGTACATGCCATTTTAAGATGATATTAAGCTACATATTTGTACAAAATGAACGACTAATTAGCTTTTATAATAAATTGCTTCCAAGCATTTTTACAATTTCCCCTCTTTGCCCAAGCATGTCATTTTATATGATGTGTGTAATGTCAAACAGAAACTGCACGCAAAAGGTTTTTTTTACTGGGAAGAAAACATTTTTTTTTCTATTTACTATATGTTGACTTGAGTTTTCAACCCATAGTCTCTATTTGGTACTTATCCAATGAGAAAAAATGCGGATAATTCAAGAGCTGAACCTTCTATCGTTTCCATGGAAAAAGGATCATTATCTTCGAAACTTTTATCTGGCCATTTGTATGGACAATCCTTCATTAAGACTGACAGAGATCCTTAGCATATGAAAAACAAAGTAATAAGGCATGTAAATCGTCATAAATGCTAAAAAGAACTAAGAGTAATAAACTATGAGGTCAGTGAAGACAGAACCAAAAAAGTTCTTTTTCTATGAAGGGTCAATATTCGTGAGTCAAACCTGAAAAAAAGAGAATGGGTATATGATTGAAAATGACAAAGGCAGCTGTGAAGTGTAAAGTGAGTTTTTTCACAATAAAGCCAAAGTCGAATGATATGCCAAACTTTGATTCAAGATGTGAAGAAACTAAAGGCAGTGTGAAGAAATCTGAAGAGCAGGTTATAAAAAATTATCAGTCATCAAGGATGACAAGTAACAACGAGCAAATGGGATAAGTCCTAGAGGTCTTAAAGAGTGTGGAAGACGTATTACCAGGCCGCGATAGTTGATCTTTAAGCAGTCTATTTAGTCAAGAAAGGCACCACATTACTTCCAAAATGCAAATCTTACCTCAATTTTCAAGAAAGAAAATAGAAATAGTTCTGAAAACTTCAAACCGTTAGGCATAAATAGTGACTCATGAAAGATATTGCATGTTGAATCTATCAAAAAAGACAGTATGGTACAACATCTTAAAATACAAATCGGTGTCTAAATATACTTGATGATATAAAATCTAACCTGGATGAGAGAGAGGGTGTGTGTATGGTGTTTGGAGATATATACATAAATTGGATCAGAGACTTTTTTTATCTAAAAGGACACAAAGAGTTCAACTAAGAGGACGTTTCTCAGAACCCATAGTAGTGTTAAGAGAAATGCTCCAGGACGCAGTCTTAGGACTCCTTCTGTACATTATGTTTGCAAATGACATCACGGACATACTAAACGTAAAAGTAAACGGATATGCTGATAACAAAATCAAAGTGATGCAGTTTGGAAACAACAGCCCCAAGCAAACATATGAAACAGGAAATGCTGAACTGGCTAAAGTGACAAATGAGAAAGGTATTGTTAATCCCTTCACTGCCTTACCTGAGCAATGCTCGGGGTGAATAACGCTTCCTATATGCCATAGCCCCGAGTGTTGCTCGGGCTAAACACGGTGTTGTGTATATGCGTGTTGTTAGCACGATAATATTCAAGGAACAGAACTCAATTATCCTTATGTGCTCGTTAATGAAATAGTTAACTTTTCAAGATTTATATCATAACTCCGCGGCCAAAAGCTTGCTGTTCACAGGGAAAACGGCCCTTTTGATGAAGAACTTGTTTGTTTTTGAAAGATGGCAGGCCATCGTGGCATTAGTCTGTTGTGTTGTCTTTGAAGTAGAGGTAATTTTGGAAGTCTAAAATGGCTTGTATATAGATGACAATTGATATTGATTGGAATCAGCAATTGTAAAGGAGGAAATTCCTGTCATTCTCACATTTTTGAACCATTGTTTCCCAACCATACCAAAACAATGATGTTGTAAACGAAAGTAGACATTTATGTATTTTAAGCCGTCGATTTCTTTTGGCATGCTATCACTAGAAAACATTATTTCAGACATTGAACCAAATGTTTCAAACGAGCAGGAAAAAAATTGGTGTAAATCCCTACAATGGTTATGATTTTGTATGAAATTATATGTAACACCATAATAACATCAAAATAGCTGTAATTTCCCCCCGACGTATTGCGTGCATTATATACGGCAGTGAAGGGGTTAATTATATTAAGACAATGCAATTCCAAACCTTCAGTGTGTTGAAACCGCTTAAACGGCACCTCAGGTCTGAGGATTTATAAAAAGAACATTCACACACTATGACCATAAACGTTTTGCAACTCTTTATCCAATGGCTTAGGCTGCTGTCCGTTCTAAGGCGGTGGTTCTGTTGTTGTTGACTTTTTGTTTCATGTAACTCCCATTGTTTGGTGGGTAATGTGTTTTTTCTTTGTTTTGGTATGCATTTCTTTGTCTCCTTTCTAGTTTTTCAATCATCTTGACGAGGAAGAGAGATCTGGTTGCTTTGCTTTAATTGTCTTTCTGATGTCTTGTTTCTGTTATTATTTTGTGACTCTTTCTCGAGGTGTCATGGGTTGGTCTCCAGTGTGTGAATGTGGTATTTCCTGATCATACTCACTTACTTTCTGTATAACACATATGTTCGACTGCAAATGTATTTCGCAGTTTAAGCATGAAATCATTATCTCAAAAACAGCATTGAATGCTAAGAGCAGATCCAGCATAAAGAAGCAAGGATGATTACAGAGATTAGAACGAGGAATACAGTGATATACCAAGAACACTAAACCTATATATTAAAACAAAGATGTGAAAGGGAGAGCTAATGCTAGCTCTGTTCAATCCATAATACTGAATAAGCTGTATTCTCGATCATCTTTTTTTCGATGTTTATGCACATTTGAGTTACATCACATTACATTGCATATGTATGATGGGGGCTATAATCCATGTCGACGCCTATATAGTATCTATCTCAATCATTCCAAGCATTGACAACTCTTACACTGACAAAATTTACTCTGTCAAACAGTTTCCTCGTGTACATGACTTAATGATTTATCCCTGAACTTGAAGATTTACTCACCATTAATGTTTTTTTTCAACTTCATTATAGTTATTTTCGTCAAACTCCGCTAGGCAGACCTTTTGACAAGGTGTTAGTCGTTTTCGCTAGCGTGACGCCAGTCGCTTCATAGGTTTAAAACTTTGATTTATAATGTTAGGTAAAAGAACAACATCTATGAACACTGCAGAGTTCTTGGGTAATGTACACTCTGTATGTAGGCTGGACGGCTGTTTAAAAACTATCCAAGCACTGTAGGTTGGTTATGGCAACAGGTACCTGGTTCTAGGAAATCACAGTCCGTAGTAAGAATGACTGTTTGCTTGTGTTTATGCTATTCCAACTATATATGGACCATCACTATCCGTAGCCAGCTTAGGTCCCACAAGGTTAGCTTTTAAATAAGCTTAGAACCACCGCATATTAAAGAAGAACTTTTATAGTGTTTTATAACTGCATTTGCTGAAGCCACTCGTTTCAGTGTTTCATGGGCTTCAAGCTCTGAGTATTTTTTGTTTTAGTTAACGATTTGTACATAGGTGATCCATTAGAAGCAAATAAAAGACAGGAAATATGCATATTCCAGTAAGGTTCTGCTCATGAACACACTGAATAATTGTAGTGTAGAGCTAACCTCCTCCCCAGCAGTATGTATTAGGTCATTCAACCGTATTCCTCAATCGAAGACAATGCACATAATGCCTAGGGGCGCATATTGAAACTGACCCATCTACATTTAGATATTTCGTCACATTTAGTCTAGAATATCCGAAGGGCCCATGTTTGATCGGGATTCTCGCTCAGCGGTAAGGTCTCTAATAGGCCTTTTCCCTTTTAGAAGCAATCCAGTATCCAAAGTATATCAACATCGCTCATCGCAATGATGGAATTTTAGAAGTAACTTGGTCGACGGGGAGTCTGAGTAAGAACTGTAAAAGACACTGCTGTTGGGGAGTTAACACCTGATCCATTTCCGCAACTTGCTAATGGAACAGGCCCGAATCGAACAAGCGCCCAATGGAAGTTTTCTAACGTATATCATCAGCGCTGATACGCTGGTGAATAAAGCGTTTTGGTATACTATCACAATGCTAACTCTCTATTAACTTGGACATAGTTATATGTAAGAATTATCTCCCTTTGATAGAATACAGAAAATTATTAAAACGTTCGACCTGTCTATATGTATATGAAAGACTTTTCTCCCTTTGATAGAAAAAATACTGCTATTAAAAGAGCAAGAAAACCACACACCAATATATCCAAGATGCATTGATCCCAATTACATATGCAGGTTATATAAACAGAGGTTTAATTGTTTGTATTTAGATTTATTCTTCTGTACTGACACTTCTGGCTACTGCCCTTAGATTGGAGAATGTACCATTACCGTTTACATAGTCATTTGGTTGGACACTTTGCATTATAATCGTTTGTTGATCGATTCTGTTTGTTCATAATGTTCATTCTCTACATACAATATCCTAGCGGCTGTGCGGCAAATTTATCTTGGTTAAGCATGGTAGTGAAAATCCTATCGTGGAACAAAGTCACAGTGACAGTTCGATATAATGTCTTTAATCGACGATATTGTCATCGGTGCCAGAAACGTTTTAAACTTAGGTATAGAATTTGTATTGAATCGTCAAAATGAGCCACTTTTCTTGATTATCTAGAAAGCGCAACAGCTGTCATTGTGTCACGTGGATTTGGTAGAACTTACCTGTACATCGGTATAGTGTCCATATTTTTTCTTATTCTGGCCCTTCAAGAATTTTGGCAGAAAGCAGAGCATCACTTAAGTCGGTGTTAGGAGGCGTGAGAATTGGTGCACCCTCCATCAATTCTCATGAACAGAATCAGTAAACCCAAGACTGTTGTTTTCTAATTTGGTAGATTCTGATCCGATTTTCAGATTATTACGCCATCGTTATTGATCAACTATTTTTTTTATTCACCAATGATGTATTCAGTCGTTTTACTCGCAGGTACTTTTAAAGATTATGCAACATTCTCTAATGTACTACTCATAATTTGTGATAATAAGAGTTTTAAGATAACAGATTAATCAATAATCTAATTGTAAACAAAGAGAAGCTACTTAAAATTGTGTTATGATTTAAAACTATCTATTTAAAGTAAAATGGAAAACATGTTTTAAAACATAGATGAAACATGAAAGGTAAACATTATACAGTAAAACCTGTGTAAAACGGCCACTCTCAAAAAGACAAAAAATGTTTTTCAAGACTAATTATCACTAAATGCTTGACCTTCATTAAGCTACCATTTGTCATAAAGATCTTTGTTTTGTCTATTTTTGAGTCGCCGTTTTACAAAGGTTTTACTGTACGATCATCGAAGCTGTCAAATGGTATTTTCAGCACAGATGTATACCGTTATAGTGCAAATCATGTTTACTGTCGTCGCCCTGGGCCCGGTCACCTGTTAAACCAACGGTACGGGGAGCCAACTCACGACAGTAAACAAGAAACGGATTATAAGTCAGAGTGGTCCTTTGTATATGTTAATGATTCACATGAAATTATTTCCAAACAATATTGTAAAACTTTCTTTGCAAATCAAATTTGTTTAGGAAACCCAATGAAGACTCCGAAAAATCAGACTGCAAACTTTTATCTTTTTCTGCCTTTCTATCAACTGATTTCTGTCTTTCCTAAATTTCCCCGTTTCCCTTTTCTACCGCCACAGAGACATAATAATCAAGTGTGATTGCCGTCTCTTAAAACAGATACTAAAACAACGAAATGCGGCATTTCATATGACTCTTAATTGTTTGCTTAGTACCCATTTAGCTTTTCTGGTCTAAAAAGCGTTTAGAAAAGGTAAATAGGGGTGATTAGACAGTGGTGACATTTTTACGTACAGCACCTGGTGACAGTAGACTCTGTTATTCAGACTCTATTGGCTTATTGTAAACAATATGTGCCATTTATTCTAGTCTAACAGCTAAAACGACAATCAATGCGTTTCTTTTGTTTGTTTTGTCTTGTTTCGCATACCATTTAATTTGATCTCACTCGATGTTCTTAAAACTAGAGCATGTTCATGGCTTCATTCAAACTAGCTCGTGTAGCAGTTGATACAGTATTTTATTATATTAAAAGTAAGAAAAAGGGCAAAGATCAAGAATCGATACAATCAAGCACCACACCTGACCCAGGATACCAATGGGGAAGTGACAACTTAACAATTAGACATCACAAACGAGAGCCAAGAGGTCAGCCCTTTCCCAGCAGGTGACCACAAGGCATCAATAAACAGACGCGCACGAAAGCATAACAAAACAAGACAGAAATAAAAATAACAAATGATCCACAAAAGAATGGTTAGTAAATAATATTTTACTGGAGGGTTTAAACCGGTTTCACGGCGCGCCAACCTCACTCTTAGTTCAGATGTGGATCAAGACACATAGATAACAGTAAGTGAGTATGATCAGGAAATACCACAATCACAAACCGCGGACAACCCCATGGCACCGCGAGGAAGAGCCTCACAACCATCACGAGACACCAGGAAGACAAATTAAGCAAAGCAACCAGCTCTCTCTTCCCCATCAAGATGATTGCAATATTAGAATGGACATAAAGTAACGTACAACAAAACATAGAATAGTTACAGACTCCCACAATGTTAGTAACAATAAACAAAAAGTCAACAACAACAGAACCACCGCCTTAGAACGGACAGCAGCCTAAGCCATCGGGGGGCTTAAATGCATTTTACTGGTACCAAATTGCCCTAGATTCTGCTGTTGTTGAAGTACAAGAAATGTTCAGCTCGCATGGAGGCCATCTAACTAATGCAATGTATCATCATGGAGAAACATTCTAATCAAAATAACACACCATGATGAAACAAAGAAAAGGGCTCATGACTCATAGATAGTCAGAGCTAAAGGAAACCTCAAGTTGAGCCACGGTGGGTCCAGCTACATCAGGCCCCAACCCACCGATTAAAGCTTTACGTCAGAGCCGTCATGTTTGGTTTGCATAAAAGTCCCCTAACTTATCAATGTACTATCCCCTAGAACATATAAATCTAGAATACCTTTAATTACAACTGTCACAAATTTTATTGAGATCCGTTAATCTGATTGATCAAGAACAGTCACCTGATCGTATTGACTTGTATATCATTTTTTTCAATGAACTCCGTTTCATATTCATGAGGGGAGGGGACACTCACAGCAGAACTCTTTTGTGATACTATGCAATGCTTTAATGAAAAAAAATGAACTATTTACACTTTTGTTTACATTCAGGTGAAAACAAAGATAAACTAGGTTTGTCTGCAGTTTGTGATTGTGGTATTTTTTACATTCGACGCTTAGATTTTACAGTATTTATACCGATCAGCTGTCTAATACGGTATCGCCGCAATCTCGTTTGTTTAAAGTCGTGACGTCTACGTTATCATCTAATGTGCGAAATGTTATTAATTGGAAACGTAATTTTAAGGAAAACACAATTAAAAATTACTTATGAGAAAGAATAAGGAAAGAAGTTGTTATTAAAAGAATTGAAAGTAGGTAAGGGTGCAAAGATCAGGAATTTATACAATCAGGAACCACACCTGACCAATGATACCAATGGGAAAATGACAAACTCACAGTTAGACTCCACAAACGAAAGCCAAGAGGTCAGCCCTTTCCCAGAAGGTGACCACAAGGCACAAATAAACAGACGTGCACACAGGCATAACAAACACAAGACAGAAATAACATAAATGATCCACAAAAGAAGTACCTCCTTGGAAGGGTCAGTAAAAATATTTTACTGGAGAGCTTAAACCAGTTCACAGCGCCATCCCGATCCTTAATTCAGATGTGGATTAAGGCACATAGGTATTTGGTTTGCATGAAAGACCCCTAACTTATCAATGCATCATCTCTTAGAGCATATAAATCAAGATATAAAAAGGAGATTGAACATTGATAAGGACTCGATAGTAAATAAAACTGAATACTGGAGCAAAGGAAACACAACAGGTAAACCCTGGTGGGCCTGACAAACAGCCAGAGCATCAGGCCCCTTCCATCTCATCAATAGATAAGTCTTAAGTCTGAACCGTCATAGAGTCTGAAGCCCGACCTCATGTTTTGTCAATGTTTTTTGTACATAAAGTACTTAGAAATTGTGAACTAGTTGCGTGCATTATTTTCCCTGGTGGTATTGTCAAAGCATAACAGGGGTCATCTTATAAACTTTACCTCTTCTGTCTTGACCGTTTTTACGACGTAACAGTCATAGAGTCTGAAGTCCGACCCACCGGCATGCAATTAAAGAGGAAAACGAAGTTGCCAAACGTGATTGGGTTGACCACCAATTATGCAGTCTGTTGCAATACATTAGTTTTATAGCCAAACTTTTTATAATTGGAAACTATTTTAATGAACTGCGCTGAAAAATTATGAGAGCAACAATCTTCTTCAATTTATACACCAAGTCACCATATAATTCAGGTTCCAAAAGTCATTGGCGCAAGAGAGATTTAAGTCCAACTTGGAATTTAGATATCAATCATAGTATTGTCTATAAAATTTAGAAAAGGTTTTGCGAAGTTCATGATACTGATAGCCTTGTTTAAGAACTTTCTGAGCCAACAATTTATTGCGAGTGTTGAAGTCAGTAACATGGCTTGTTGCTCTAGTATAGTTTTTCATGCTCGGTTTTCATGCAAATTAGATGTAATTTTCCCGACATTTCATACCTCAGTGAAACGCAGAAAATAACTTTCAATTCTTAAATGAATAATACAATAAACATATTATTATCCACAAGATAAATAAACATTATTATAACAGTAACCTGATCTTGTATAAAGTGTCACGTTGAGTGGATGTGGTCATACTATATGATCTCATCCATGAGACGTGAAACTGTATCCCAGATCAAGTTACTTTTCCCAGAAAAAAACAATTGAAAGATATTATAATTCTTTTTACTATATTAAAGAATTATTGACACTTGCTATGGGTAAATACCTATGGTTTTCAGTAAAAATAAAAGTTTGTCAATCGTCCCTTTCTTCACCTTGAAGCTACCCTGACCTGAGTGCTTTATGGCTGTGAAATCGGTTTTTGATATTAAATGCTTGAAGATGTAACAGTTTTGGTAAAACAATCAGTTTTACATTAAGATATATAGAAATCCGAAAACATTTTTTAAAGTATCACCCCCCACACCCCCCCCGTGTGCCAGCAAAAGCTTTTGCATGTATATGTGTTACCATATTTTACACATTGTATGGAAGTGGCTTGCTGGCACAAGGGGGGGGAGATGTTCAGCAGCCCCAAAAACCCAGGGCCTAAGCCCATAAAATGCCTTTTCTACCAAAAAAGAAATTAATGACAGTAATGAAGTTCTCTAGAACCAACCTCCTAAATTGCTTTGTATTCTGTGCTAGTTTAATATAAAGAAGTAGAATTAGCAAAGTTTTATGCTTTTTTTCATAAGAAAAAATCTCACTGTTATTAAATGACACATTATTTTGCAAACATCCTGTACTTCTCTATTTGCATGCTAGGCAATTGTTCACGTTTTTATTTTCGCCTGCTGACTTCTTCAAAATTAAGTTTTTTAAAAGTAGACCACCCAGGACCACCATCAAAGTGTCAACAGTTTGGATCCAGATCAAGATCGACATTCTGTTGGTCTTCATCTGGGTTCAAACCGTTTGCAAAAGGCTATTGGCAGACGATAAAATTATCCACTGGCATGCACAGAGTTTTAACAGGTAAATACTTTAGTGTTCAATATATTGTCTCATATTGGGATAGACAAGCATATGTATACCATAAATATTCGGACACTTTAAATACATTTAACATACTCTGCCCTTTAAACAAAGCAAAAGTAATATTCAAAGGATCTAGTTAGAATCAGTTTTACTTTCCAATGCCAAATGGGACACTTTCATTCCTTCATTTTTTTCTTTCGTTGAGCTTTCAGGTTTGTATTATTTACGGTACATGTAGTCAAAAATGTACAGGTAACTTCTAAAGTATCTCCCTAAAATCATTTTATTACAAAACATGGTTTGTTTTTGAAACAATTTCATCAATTATTGTGATTCGTTTATACTCTGCATATGGTATGTTCAATAGATATCACCATGCCTACCAAATAAATCAAGAAAACGTGCAGGAAACACTTTTATTTTCATGAAATATCAGACCCCCTCCCCTTTCTACCCGCCATAACTCTAGAGTGCGTAGGAATTTTGAAAATATTTTGCTAGCTGGCTCTTGCCATTAGATTCACCTATTGCACTGATACTACATGCACCACACTAGAAGCTCAAAAGCAGCGTTCTAGAAATCAGAAAAATAGGCGTATAAGGCCCAAACCGTCAATAATCCTTTGAGAATATAATGTATCTGATAGAAATACCAATATGCAATTCAGCAAAATGAAAATTAAATTTACGGGTCGTTTGTTGCGATACAGTACAACGTCAAATATAGCAACCCTCTTTACGGAAATTTCACAAACAATAAATTTTGCTTTTATATTTTTACTACAAACTTGACCTGATCATAGTTAATATTCTAATTCCGACGACAGGCACGTTCTCACATCCATATATTAGTCATTACACCTAATTACGCGACAATGTCTTCAACAAAAACGCGCAGATATGGCATACCTGAGCCAATATGACAACAGATTTTACAAAAATAGGAAGTGAGTATGATCAGGAAATACCGCAATCACAAACTGCAGACAAACCCATGGCACCGTGAAGAAGAGTCACACATCAATCACCAGACACCAGGAAGACAAACTAAGCAAGCAACCAGCTCTCTCTCTTCCCCATCAAGATGATTGCAAAATTAGCATGGGCATAAAGTAACGTACAACAAAACATAGAACAGTTACAGACTCCAAAAATGAGAGTAACAATAAACAACAAATCAACAACAACAGAACCACCGCCTTAGAACGGACAGCAGCCAAGCCACCGGGGGCTTAAATGCATTTTACTGGTACCAAAACGTCGCCCTAGATTCAGCTGTTGTTGAAGTACAAGAAATGTTCAGCTCGCATGGAAGCCTTCTAACTTGAATTTAGATATCAAATCATAGTATCATCTATGAAACAGTTTTGCGAAGTTTATGATACCGATAGCCTTGTTTAAGAAGCTTATGAGTTAACAAAATCGTCACGTTTATTATTTTGTTGTAACAATATCATTAGAAATGGACAAATGCAAGTCTAAAAACGTGGCCTCGATATCAGAGGTATTAGCTTTATTAAGTTGGAGCTCTGAAGGGTAATTTGACTTACCATATTGTCAAAATAAACGTTATTAATGTTTATAATATCATCCAAATATCTGGATGTAGTGTTAAAAGCATCGATTATATCAGCCCTCTTATCGTCAAAAATAGACATCATAAAGTCTCTCTCTTAACAAAACAGGAATAAATCAGAACCAGGGGAGCACAATTAGTGCACATAGGAATCCCAACTACTTGTCTATACAACTTAATGCCAAGTTGTCCAACAAAAAAGTCAGTGCATCGCATGCATTTTGACAAGACCATGCATGATATTTTTAGGTTTTTCCGAAGTAAAAACTGCGTTTCTGTTGTTACATGCAAGGTAAGGAGAGCCTTCTCTATTGAAGGTTCTTTCAATAAGATCAATAAGTTTATCTTAAATTAAATTATGAGGTTAAATTGTTTAAAGAGTAGAAAAATCATAAGTAGACAAACTGGTCGCATTTAAGTTTATCTAAAATTTTACCTGAATTTTTAATAGACCAATTCTCATATACCTTTTCATAGTACATAATAACATGTTTTAACATATATAACAGCTGTAAGACATGAAGTTAACAATTAAAAAAGTTGTGTTGTCGTACAAGAACTAGAATTAGCAACACATCTTGCTTTATAGGTTTTTTATGGAGTTTACTCACTTACTATTTGGACTTAAATCTCTCTTGCGCCATGAAACCTGAATTCTATGGTGACTTGGTGTATAAATTGAAGAAGCTTGTTGGCTCTGATAATTTTTCAGCGACGTTTATTAAAATGATTTCCCATTATAAAAAGATTGGCTACAACATTAATGTATTGCAACAGACTGCATGCTTGGTGGTCAACCGAATCACAGTTTGCAACTTTGTTTTCCTCTTTAATTGCACACAGGTGGGTCAGACTTCAGACTCTATGACGGTTCCGACTTAAAGACTAATCTATTGATGAGATTGTAGGGGCCTGATGCTTTTGCTGTTGTCGGACCCACTGGGGTTTACCTCTTGGATTTCTTTTGTATTCAGTTTGATGTACTGTTGAGTCCTTTTTTTTGCTTTATCTCCTTTTTATATCTTGATTTATATATTTTAGGAGACGATGCATTGATAAGTTATGGGTCTTTCATGCAAACAAAACATCTATGTGTCGTGATCTACATCTGAACTAAGGGTGAGGTTGGCGCCGTGAAACTAGTTTAAGCCCTCCAGTAAAAGTATACTCAACAAAAAAAGTAAAGGAAATCTCAGAAAACCATGCAACATAAGAACACCAAAGCAAACAATTATTCAATTTTTATTTATTTGTTTAGATGCATGTCATCGGTTGAAAAAAATGTTTACATTAGTTTGCCAGCACCAATACCTTTATTGTAGCACAGTGTCAAGTAACCCAGGGGTCAAAGTCATTTTTCGCAAAAATGACTACAGAGTATTCCCTCATACACACATGAAAAACATGTACTTTTTTCAAAAATTGAAATGCAATTCCTTTGAATGTCACATGAAATTAACTTGATAGCCTTAAACATCGCATTTCGAAGATGAAAATGCCTTCATCAGTAACGAGTGTGTCCCCAATCAGCAGCAAATTAGGACTAGCACCGGTTTCGCATACTCTGAATACTGGTGATTTGGTGCTGATGGATCAGCATCAATATCTCATGCAATTATGCATCAAAGAGCTGGTGTTTTCTTGATACCATTATTATGCGTTGGGCCCTCTGTCCAAAATTGTCATAGACATGTTAAAATTTTAGACATGTCTGAGCGAACTGACCAGTCAATGCGCACAACATTGTTTTTGCTGATTGTAGCGAAGTGTGTTCTGACATTGTCATCCTAGGCCTGGTACTGTCGCTGGTTTTCGCACAAAAAAGGCAGGACAACAGACCTCAACACCTCATCTATGTACGCTGGACTGATCAAGTATCCCTCTATAAGCACCTGATCTGTCATCCTAGGTTTTAAACATCTCCATCTCCCGAGGGACTTGGCGAACGTAAATGTATGAAAGCCTGTGTTTGCTCCTTAAATTGAATTTTTGCGATAAATGGAGTGAAGACCAGTCAACTTTGAAATAGATTTACTAAGCTGCTATGGGCACTACAGACCCAGATAAAGCGTCATTAAAAAGAAAAATGGTCACATTATACTCTTGTGAAATTCAAAAGATTTTAAATGTTTTAGATCTTTTGTCATAGCCCCTCAAACACAATTTCCTTAACTTTTTTGTTGAGTATATTTTTACTGACCGTTCAAAGGTGGTACTTCTTTGGTGGATCGTTTTTGTTAGTTATGCTTCATGTTGGTGTGCGTTGTGCTGTCGTGTATGTTCCTAATAGCCTTGTGGTCACCTGCTGGGAAAGGGCTGACCTCTTGGCTGTCGTGTTTGTCGTTTTTGTCACTTTCCCCAATATGTCCTGGTCCACAATATAATTAAGGGCGAGGTTGAAGCCGTGAAACTGGTTTTAGCCCTCCAGTAAAATAATTTTTCTGAACGTTCTAAGGCGGTATTTTTTTTGTGGATCATTCATGTTATTTCTGTCTTGTGTTTGCTATGTTTTTGTGTGCGTCTGTTTATTTATGCCCTGTGGTCACCTGCTGGGACAGGGCTGACCTCTTGGTTCTCAGTTGTGATGTCTAATTGTGAGTTTGTTGCTTTCCCATTGGTATCCTGAGTCAGGTGTGGTACTTGGTTGTATCGATTCATGATCTTTGCCCTCTTTCTTACCTTCATGCAATCTAAACATCTATGTGTCTTGATCCACATCTGAACTAATGGTGACGTTGGCGCGCCGTGAAACCGGTTAAAGCCCTCCAGTAAAATATTTTTACTGACCACTCCAAGGCGGTACTTCTTTTGTCGATCATTTATGTTATTAAGTCTTGTGTTTTTCATGCTTTCGCGCGTCTGATCATTGCTGCCTTGTGGTCGCCTGAAGGGAAATGGCTAACCTCTTGGCCTTCTCTAGGATTTTATTGTTATTATTTTGTTACTTTGTCATTTGGTATCCTGAGACATGTGTGGTAGTTGATTGTACCGATTCCTGATCCTTGCCGCCTTTCTTACTTTTAATATGTTATCCGAAAGTGTGGCATTTACTGGTCATACTCACTTGTTCGATGATTAAATCAGCAATATTCAGACATCAATATACTTTTAAGCAGCAAGTTTATTGGCGTATTCTTGGCAGTAATGGTGAAGGTCATCTGGATTGCAACTGCATTATAGTACAAATAAAGCAGATACTTGCGATTATGCGATTATGCAATTTTTTAAACCCAGCCTTATATTTTTCTGGCAGTGCTTCTTTTGTGGATGCTTTTTGTTATTTGAGCCATGACATTAGATTTCCAACAATGTGGTATGTGCGACCAGCAAAGGCTCGGACCAGCCTGCGCATACGCGCAGACTGATCAAAGGCTTTGCTAGTCCCTTAAATATTCTGTGACTGTTAAGCTACTGCCCGAACATCATTTGGAGTTTCTAAGCTTAAAAGGAGGCTGCATTGGCTCGTCTGAGTATAGACTTGTCAAAATGCCAGGTGGTTGGAAATCCTATGTCGTGGCTCATTTGTGTTTCGTGTTTGTCTGTGATACTGTTTTGTCTGTTCCTTGCAGCCTTGTAGTCACCTGCTGGGAAAGGACTGACCTCTTGGCTCTCTAGTATGTGATGTTTTCTTGTGTTTTTGTCACTTTCCCATATGGTGTCCTAGGTCAGGTGTGATATCTGATTGTATCGATTCCTGATCTTTGCCTTCTTCCTTACTATTACTTGTAGCAAAATTGCAACTTTGGCTAGAAACACTTCCTCTTTTTAGATCTTTTCATCATTATATTTTCATCCTTGGTATTAACAATTTCAGCAAGAGGCATATTTCATAAAAGCATATTTTTCAGCATCATTTTCTTAACTTTACTGCGAAGGACATGTGTTCACCTTCATACGTTTATCCCCTTTTATCTTCATATTCATTTTCTATTCCGTGCACAGTGTATATCGGAACAGTATCAATACAAATACCTAGTAAATGCAATTAGGGACACTCACATTAGTTTACCTACCCTAGTAAGGCAGTCATACAGTGTCACAGTGTCATGAACTCTAGTTTCGATTATACGATCAACTTTGTCGATACAACCGTTGATTACTTGTATATGTATACAGTGAGCGTCGTTAGAAACCTTATCAGATTTAAGTAATCTTCATCTGATTTAACCCGCATTAACCCATTGCATGATGGGTATTTTTGCACGCTTTTTGTCGTCTGCTGATTCTTTATAAAATAAACGTTTTAGAAAAAATCTTTCAGGGACGATACCAGAGTGTCGAACGGTTTGAAAAAAGATCAGGACCTACTATATATCGGCCCTGGTCTGGGTCCAAACCGTTGCAAGGGTTATCAGCCGACGATACTAGTAGGCAAGGAGTTAACCTTTTCTGTTTTTCGTTTGTGTATTGGATTAACTTGTGAACAACCGTACTTAGGATCTCAACCTGTTGTTTGTTAAAATATGACACAATTGTTACAATACCTTTTTCAGTGATTTCTTTAAGGTTCTTTGTAGTGTAGTTTGATTCTTAAGTGAGGAGAAAACAAAGGGATGCTTATTATCTTGATTTAAAGGGAAATCGTGAATGCACATCTAATCTGGCCCTGAGGTTATAAAAAAAAAATTCATACTCAACTCAACTGAGCATGAAATTTCAACTGCTTATAGAAACTAGAATACCGACAATTGAAGAAGTTTCTTGCTTTAAAACTCCCAGATGATGTTGTATTTATAAATCAAGCTAATAAATGTTAAAATGCCAACTAAAAATAGACAAAACAAAGATTTTCAAGACAAAAGGTAGCTTAATGAAGGTCGAAAGTATTGCAGAATGCTCTACACTAATTTTGACCTACACTAAGCGATAATCGGTCTTGAAAACCAATTTTGGTCTTCTATTTGAGTGGCCGAATAAGACAGTTTTATTAATTATCTTGCGGAGAGAGAGAGAGAGAGAGAGAGAGAGAGAGAGAGAGAGAGAGAGTGAGAGAGGGCGGATTGCCGTACTTCATTATGCTCTTGCTGCCGCGTGGTTGTCAATGTTTTGCAAATCTTCCTCGAGGTTCCTCTGGTAGCTCGGAGGCCAGTGAGGCATGTTATTGTAGCATTTCCTGGTCATACTCACTTCCTTTTGTATTTGCAGTTAGATCTTTTCATTTAGGAGGTAAAGTGTTCCAACAGTTTGGTATATAAACGACATTAACCTGAGTTGGTTGCTTGGCCTTTATTGTCTTAGTGTTTTCGCGTTATTGTAAGTGTTGTGTGGCTCTTTATCACGGTTCTATGGGTTGGTCTGCAGTGTGTGAGTGTGGTATTTCCTGATCATACTCGCTTACTTTTGGTCCTTTTTATGTACTATTGCAACATAATTTCAGATTTGTTAAACTGGGGTTGACGTTTTTAACAGCGGCTTTAATGTAAACATCCTTCTGAAGTCGTTTTATCTTGGAATTTAACTGGAGACTATAATAAGTAACACGGTTGAACGTACTGACGTGTCTTATCTGGGTCTGCATTTTTGCTCATGTTCCATTAAAATGACACTCAGCTTATATGGGTTAATTCTAGATAGTTCAAATAACTTTCCAGAACAAATCTAAAAATCAGTCGGCAAAGCTTTCGTATCTAATTGAGATCTTTTGTATTCTTAATGGGTAAGAAAATTCAACAAACGTTTTATTAGCATGTAGGTGAAGCGATTATCCGTATGGTGTTAAATAATTGATTATCACCTATAGTGAAAATCGATGCTCTGTGATCTCTTGTGTAATTTAGCTGAGCTAATAAAATAAGACAAATACTTCCATTGGGATATCTTACATTTCGGAATTTTAAAGATTTGAACCTTATGTAGTTCGCTCTAATTTAGGGCAAAGATCTCATCTGAATATTCATATAATGTACAACAAACCATTGACGGTTATTTCATTGTGTCAGGATCAGAAAAATTACTGATGAAAAGTCAAAACTTAAATTAGTTCCTAAAATTAAATTACCCTGTTGAAAAAAATTGTCTGTAAAATATGTTAAAGACCCCGATGGCCTGCCTTGGCTGCAGTACATTCCAAGGCGACAAGTCTGCTGTTGTTGGTTCATTGTTTATTGTTGCTTTCATTTCGTATTTTAAAATGCATGTAAGCCCCCTAGTGGCTTAGGCTGGTGTCCGTTATTAGACAGTGGTTCTGTTGCTGTTGATGTATTGTTTAACGTTCCCGCAAAGGGTTTGTAGGGGGTCTCTGTTTGGACCTTGTTTTGTTATGCATTACTCAATGTATTTTCATCTTGACGAGGAAGAGAGAGAGAGAGCGCCCGAGCTGGTTGCTTTTCTTCAATTGTCTTCCTAATGTCTTGTGACTGTTAGGTTTCTGTGGTTATTTCTTACGTCACCATGGATTGGTCTGCAATGTCTGATTGTGGTATTTCCTGATTATAATCCCTTACTTTTTTGTCTTTGTTTTGTGGAATACAGTAAGTGAAGAAGTTGCTGGTCCCCATTTCAATATAAATTTGGTAACTACATATACTTAGAATGAATGAACTTCTGGTGCAAACTGATTAATTTGTTAAATTACACTAACTTATACCACCTTTACCAACTTTAACATGAAGTATCTCGTGATGTGCAAGGTCATCACTGATGTGGGTGGTATAAAATAATTATACCATATTTGTCCACCTGTACGTATGATAATTCACTCGCTAAAGCTCGTAGATTATCTCTACGTACAGGTGGACAACCCATGGTATAACTATTACATAGAGAGGATTGCAATGGCTCAGTGGGTGGTGTTAAACTTAGGATCGAAGGGTTGCTAGTTCGAGAGACACGGTGTCGTCACATTATCCTCTACTAAGTACTGGTTCAACCCAGGAAGACAGGAAAATTATCCCGACATACCTGAAATATTGCTGACTGGGACGTAAAACATCACCACAAACACAAAAGCATTAACATAGTTTCATTATTGTGTAACTAGTACTTTTACCACACATTGCATCGTTTTTGTTGTAACCCTTTGTATATTGGAAACTTCTAAACGGGTACTTTGAAAAACAGTGAAGACCTGGACAAAATGCAGCATGATGCTGCATGTCATCAGGGTCTGCACTGTTTGCTTAGATTAAAACAACCTTCAGACAGACATATACCATACTTTAGAAGGATCTACCTGTGACCCGTTAAGTAGATAATCGACAGTCCCATACTTTTTGTATCAATTTGTATGG
The DNA here is from genome assembly GCA_964019695.1 of Loripinus fragilis. Taxonomy (NCBI): domain Eukaryota; kingdom Metazoa; phylum Mollusca; class Bivalvia; order Lucinida; family Lucinidae; genus Loripinus; species Loripinus fragilis. The sequence continues at coordinate 99,066,951 of OZ026521.1, read as the reverse complement.
TAAAAACCATTAGAATTTAAAGGGTTAAATTGCATTAACATAGTTTCATTTCTGTTTCACTGGTACTTTTACCATGTCTACATACCTACTTAATCGATTAGCAATCATTTCACGATTGTGTTTAAGTAACAAGACTAATCAGCTTTCACACGAACACTTTTGTTCAATTCGGCCCGAAATACTGTTAAAGTGGAGTGTTAGACTTATAAATCTTTTAAGAATTGCACACCTGATATTAAAGTTTGACTGAAACATTTGTAAACCTATGATAAATTGTTCTAAACCTTTTAAATCCATAGATATAGCCGTATAATGGTATACGTGTCAATAAGTTCGAATGAAAACATTGTTTCTTTTTCCATAAAAATATTTTTTTTATTTATTTTACTGTATTTATATATCTCTTTTAATTCTTTTTATTTATCATTTTTTATTTTTTATTTTTTTGATAAAAATCAAAATTGTATAAATTAATAAATCGTTAACGTAACAGCTCATTCAAAACTTTATTTGTTTTATATGTTAATTAAAATTTGATATTCGCTTAACAGACGCTGTATTAATAAAGCAAGGATCGGTTAGTAATATATTGACGTCTAAAATACATTATTAAAGGGCAATTGTTCTACGGTTTGGTATATTGAATTTATATGCGCTATAGGAGAGCAGGATTAAATTAAATGGATAATATATGCATCCAATTACTCACTGGATTCCAACATTTAAAGTGCGTTTTGCTTAACACTACAATGGAGAATAGCTAAGTAAATTGAGTTGGGAAGGAGCGTGGGCATGCATACTTAATGGACAAGTATATATTGATTAGATTAATGATGGCTTTTGTGGCGGTGTTCACAAAGTAATTCGGCATCTTAGAACTCTAGAGATATTCTATCCTTAATTATATACGGGCAAAAATATCAAAATGCGACGTCCCCTACAAAACGGTTTGGACCAGTTATATGGGAGAATAGATAATTGTAAAACTCGTGAAAATGCGGACGATAAAAATGAAGACAAGTGGACTCCCTTCTGGCAGAGAGGACATCAAGACGACAAAAATGAAAGGAATTTACTGAAATCCGCATCCAAGAAAGTGAAGCTGTTTCACAGTAGTTTAGACATAAGTTCAAACAGTAAAAGAAGAGGCAAACGGGTTACTATCAGTAAAAGCGTTTCAGTGCAAAATGGCTTAAATCATATGCCGCCAATAGAAAATGGAAACTCAAATACCAGACGTAGCAAAATGTTTGAAAAGAACCTAACAGGACTAAGCAGTTTGGCGCTGCCTAAAATAGACCCAGACGTTGCAATAGAAGGTGAACGAGATTCTCGCGAGAGTAGTGCTACTATTGGTGTTTCGTTTGAACTTGGACGCAATAATGGCGCAGGTAGGTCAGATACGGATTCTGATTCTGGAGGGGAAGAGGAAGTGTATCTGTCAGATGATGACCCGGAAGTGTCCCGCAAAAATCTGGAAAAGGCGGGAGAGTATATCGTGGATCATGACTGGATTTTACAGGAGAACCTTGCCAAGGAGGCAAGGCGTATGAGTAGTGTACGTAATCAAACACGAATTATTGTTCCAGATGACGACCCGATGGAAGCTATTCAGTCGAGGCTGGACGAGGTGACGATGATGGTGAAGCCGAAGGCTGAATGGGGAAACTTTATAGACACAATAGAACCTGAACAGAGAGCAAAGATTATGGTAAGTACACCGTTGATAAAATAGAGGATAGTACATGAGTGCTCACGTTTTATTGAATTTATGAAGCGAGTTGGGGAAAAGTGATAAAATGCGAGATTTGCCGAGCATTTTATTACTTTTTTGCAAAGAGTTTAATAAATCTAATAATACAAGAACACGAATGTTAAATTATATATTACACACGACATTAAAATTGCTTAAAAATCACACTCGTGTTTTGGCGTAGAAACGTCAAGATTTCGAAGTTATAATGAATGTCATTACGTTACTTAATCTGGTAAACCACTAGTGTCTTATCGATTTTATTGGATGGCGTTATATCACTTCCAGATGCGACTTCCCATTGGTATCCTGGGTCAGGTGTGATGCTTGATTGTATATATTCCTGGTCTGTGCCCTCTTTCTTACTTTCATGTGGTAATATAAGAATCTCTATGTATCATGCGTATGAATGTCGGTTAGAAAAATCTATCCCTGGCTGTCGTACTAAACACCGCTAGGTTCTAAAGGTACCGCGAGGTAGATAAACATACAGCAAGGTTGTTTATTTTTGGTACCGTAAGGTAAATAATAACACCACAACTTTGTTTATTTTGGTACCACAAGATAAATAATAATACCACAGAGGTTGTTTATTTTTGTACCGCAGGGCTTAAATCACATTCCACTTTGTTCATTAACTGGAAACATGGTGAAACGAAAGAGATATACTGCTATTGGGGGATTAGACAACAAAATTGTATCCATGTGTTAAATGTGACAAATATGAATATGCTGTTCTTTGCGCAGCAAGAGATTCATGCTGACTGTGGGCCAGTCGAGACTTGAAGTTTTAATGTCAGGGATGGAGATTCATTGATGGGCTATTATTTTCATCTGTATATATTTACCTGAATATGTATACAGCATTCTTTAATAAATGGTATATTGTATTTCAGGTTGTCATCATTTTTATACCCCCTCTAGATTCCCCCTGTACAATGCCTTATGTATATTTGCATTTTAACCAACCTTGCGGTACCAAAACACATAACCTTGCGGTATTATTAACTACCTTGCGGTATTTAGTATGACCCATCCCTCGCGTTCACCATTTGTCATCATTCGACAAAGGGAACGCAGTGGCTCAGTGGTAAAGTGCTTGACTCGAGACCGAGAGGCCGCGGGTTCGAGCCTCACTGGCATCACTGCGTTGTGGTCCTTGAGTAAGACATATTTATCCAAGCTTAGTACTGGTTCAACCCAGGAAGACCCGTCCCTGTTTGACTGAAAGATTGTTGATATGACGTAAAGAATCAAATCAAACAAACAAATCATTCGACAAGCCTCTGATGCCAAACTGTGACCTCGAGGGATGGATTATCCCATCCCACCTAACACTAATGAAGATAATTTTCTTTGTCACTATTAAATTCTTCGCCTGTATCTTGCATGCTTAACGCGTATATGATAGGCATCAAAATCTGCATTGGACCGCTGACACCGATGTGTGGGTGGGGGCCTTTGCATTGTAATGAGATATCAGCCTTTCATACACACTCAATGGATAGACCTTTTTAGTTAGTCATAGCAACCATAAAGACGCTGATTAGTCTAATCTGAGTCTGACTGGTCTTCGGTCGAGGTACGCACGTGTCACTATGTAACTTTTGGCACGCATCGACTCCGTAAACGATTCCTTGACTTTGTTTTACATATGTAATGTTTGAGAAGATTGATCAGTTGTTAAATTTAGTTTTTTACAAGACAGATTATATTTGTCTTGATCTCTTATGAACAAACATAGACATTTTAAGTAAACGTACACATTAGCATTGAAAGATTACAGTAAAACACGTCTTAAGCGGTCACTCAAACAGAGGACCAAACAATGGTTTTCAAGACCGATTATTGCTTAATGCAGGGCAAAAGTATTGCAGAAAGCTCCAGCACTCTGCAATACTTTCGACCTTCATTAATCTACCATTTGTCATTAAGATATTTTTTTTGTCTATTTTGAGTGGCCGCTTAAGACAGGGTTTATTGTATATAGTCTAATATAGTCGACCATAAGAAGAGGTTTTCTTTAAAAATCGAAATTAATATATGTCGATGATTTTAAAGGGAAACTCCCTTCTTATCATATTGGTTAGGAATGGATATGCAATCTAATGGCAAAGTCAATGCGTTATGTTTGCCAAATGTATGCTAAAACGCTATTTGAAGAACAGACGACAAAAAGACCATCGTAATCTGTGTAAATATTTATTCTTACGTAGACCTCTTCTAAATGTAAATAGTAAATAGATAATTGCTGATATGCATCATTTTAATCTAACCTCAAATGTCAACCTTGCTCCCAAATCTACAGTTTATCATTATTGGATTTGAGCTAACAAACCCCTTTCGATCTTATCGGTGCAGCAGAGAGCATACAATAATGAAGAAGTTTGTTAGCACTTTAACAATTATCAATATGATAAATGCAACATCTCTTTATTTTTCAGCATTTTATGTTTTATGAGCAGTTGAAATTTCATTCTCAGTTGAACTGAGAATCGAAAAAGTTTTATAACCTCGACCTATCAATACTCTGAAATACACTTAAAATGGGATTGAATTAGAGAAAATAATCAACAAAACTGGTTTGATTGGACACTGCTTTTACAACATCACTCAAACGCAAACGCTCAAGGTTTAGCAGTGGCTTGCTAACCATAGAATTCCAATGGATCAGCAGCCACACCTGCATATATCAATTAGCTTCAACCACAATATCCTACCAACGTCAATTCTTAAGGAGGGGCCCTGACAATGTTTTTTTACGGCGGCTTTAGCCGCCGTTCTAATATCGTTTTAGATCTAAATTATTCACCAATCAGAAGCATTTTTAAGTTGTAATATTCATCACACCAACTGAAAAAAGATGCTCTCATTGGTTGATACTCAGAATGTCCATACAATCTTATTAAACATGAAACTAAACTTGAAAACATACATGTAAATGGCAGAGAACCAGTCTGTGCACTGGGTCTAAAAATGCAAATGTATTAACGACCTCATCTCGAATATAGGTCAACCCCCGATGTACAGTATTTGTAAATTGCTGTCACTATCATTGTTTACATGCCTTGCACACAGTAAAGAAGTGCATTATAAAATAACCCAAAAAATCCGAAAGGACTTTACAGTAATATCACGTTATTTAAATAAAATATTTGTAACTTTTCCAATTCCCATATCTGGACATGATTAAAGTCTGTTTCATATATTTTGACAGTAGTTTTTTGGCCGTTATACGGTTATATTCCCAATGCCAAAACGTTTCTTTTCTCCTATGTTCGGATGAAAAAATCCCTATATCAAGTGGGAAAATATCAAAGAAAAAATCATCGTTATGTCGAGTAAATTGTGTTTAAAATTGTTTGTTTATTTGGGTTCCAGTTCGACATTTTCAACCGACAGACTATCGGCTAATCAGTCGTGCTACTACGATGTAAATCCTCTCGTTGCATTATAAGGGCCCAAGGGTGTTGCGCCCTCTAACGATCGGCATATCAGCCGTTGGTTACTTCTTTGCTTCAACAGGTAATTTCCCCTGTAAGTACAACAGTCAATTAAAACTTGTTCTCCGGATGCATAAATAGATAAATGCCAACTAGCTGATACAATTAGGTAGCTTAATTTCGTACATCAGTGTGTAAGAATGGAGATGGAAATGATAAAAGCTAGATGTTATTTTGACTATCTTAACTGTCTCTTGTCTATCACACCTGAAGGAGCTGGTACCTTGGTGTAAGCTTCTGTAGTACCAAGTGCCCCATCCCACTTCTTCAGTTTTTCTAATTAATTCGCATTTTATGTTGGCTGGGGAAAGGGCTGAGGTGAACGGAAAGTCGTAATGTATAAGGGAACCCCTGCCAAATGTTTTTTCAGTGTGTTGACTTAGTCATGTTCATGCAAATGATATAAAGGGGAGCCCCGCTCAAATATGTTTAGGGTGGGTTTGAAGAATCACTTTGAGCAGTTAATAGGAAATCTAAGCCTACTCTGCGCTTTCAAAATGCTTAGCTGTCGGAATTTTTGTGGGCCCATGACCCCATGTACCCTCATAAAATTGTGCCCTCTTCATTTTGCCCTATGTACCCTCAAAATATGAGTGGTAGCCCTGGTAATATTCAACATTGCGCAGTCTCATATAATGCATCATGCAAGTTAACAGTACAGCTAAACTCAGATTAAATATGATGTGTTTTATGATTAGACAATATAGCTAACAACACTAAAAATTCTCAATTGTAGGCGTTTTCGCGCTATAATTCCCAATTCCAGGGGTATGTGTCATTGTCCCAAATGGTGAATATAAAACATTGATTTCTAAAAAAACACTTAACAAGTGAATTTAATTTGTTCCATTACAATGGCGTCAAATTAATCGCAAATTTGCACGTACACTTTGGGTTCAGGCGATTGAGCTTGCCCTAGCCGGCATATGCATTTTCTTACAAGAGCAGTGTAACTATAGGAAAAGTCTCTTCTATCAATTACGAGTAGTTAAATGGTCACATGTGCGGATCCAGAGGGGGGGATAGAGGGTCCGCACCCCCTCCTGGAAAATCAAAAGTTATATGGGTTTCTAGAATTAGCATTTGGACACCCAGCCCCCCCCCCCCCCTGGAATAGGTTGGACCCCCCCACCCCCCAAACCTTGTAAAATAATAGTTTTCTTTGAAATAAACCATTGATAAGCCACTGTAAAACTGTAAAAGTCGAGGACAAAAGAGCTGTTTTCTGGCAGTCGGGCCCGGACCACCCTGGCAAAAATCTTGGATCCGCGCATGGGTCAGTCAGCATCCAAACTCGGGCCACTATCGGACTGCTAGCAAAATGTCATTTGGATGACGTTTCAGTGGCGGGCCGATAATGGCCCGATTGTACGTGCTTACTGTGTGTCGCTCAGTTTTGAATCCTACATGTATTTATTCCTCGATCCTGGCTATGTTCTTTTCTGGTGTTCGGTTTGTTTCAATGAACGTTTAATTTTACATTAATTTATTGTCAACCCCCCCCCCCCCCCCATTTTCCTAAAAACTAAGGACTTAAAACATTGTTCCCAAACCCTTGCTGGTGAATGCATAAAATTTAAAAAAAAAGATTCGGATGCATATCGCTCAGCGAAAAGAGTTAGATGTGCACAAAGCCAAGCGAAAGAGAGGCAGAAACAGGACCACAACTTCGTTGGTTTTAGATTCCAGCATGCAAAGGGGTAGATGGGAATTTCGTCTAAACCAGCGAATTTAGTTGCGTTTAGCGTCAGTATTTGAGAGCCGCCGAATATCTTTTTTTAAAGATATTTCTTGTTTCAATTATTATTTTTAGTTATCAAAGTATTTCAAAAAGGGCCGTTCGAGCCTCCTCGAGGGGTGACCTTACTAGAATTCTACGGAAACCTATAGCCACTTGTGACTTTCCACGTTGGGGGAGGTCCGGACCCCCTGCACCCTCCCTTATGGATCCGCCCATGGTATTGTTTGAAAGTTGACGCCATTAATTACGTCACGCTTCATTGGATGGCGTAGCCTGCAATGCAGCAATATGAAAAAAAACACTCTTTTTCGGAAAAGTATTAGATTGCATATCGCATATCGTCGTATTTACGGTCACAAATAGTTAATAAAGTGAAAATTTTGAATACAGTTATCATCCCCTAAAGTAATCGTTCTTCAAATATTGAATGAATTGGATTTAGAGCACTGTCCAATAAGCTAACATTTGTGATACGTCAGTTGCATCGCACAATTCAAATTCAAAAAAAAAAATCAAGTGAGTATGATCAAGAAATATCAGAATCACACGCTGCAGACCACAGTGAGGAAGACCCACAGAACAGTAACAAACACAAGACACCAGGAAGACAATTAAAGAACAGTAAACAGCTCTATCGTCAAGATGATTCGAAAACTAGAAAGGGCACAAAACAATGCACAACAAAACATGGTAACAGAACCCCACAATGGGAGCTACAATCAACAAGAGTATCGCCGCCTTTAAACGTACCAAATCTTCACCCTAGAGTATGTTGTTGTTAAAACGCAAAGCGTGTTAAGCTCGCATACAGGGCTTCCTAACTATTACAATTTATCATCACAGAGAAACAATCTAATCTTAAGACACAATGATGAAACAAAGAAACGGGATAGTCAGAGCTAAAGAAAACCTCAAGTTGAGCCACAGTGGGCCCAGCCAAAGACAAGCATCAGACCGATTGCAGGTTTACGTCAGAGCCGTCATTGAGTGTTTAGGCCTAAACCCACCGCTGTGCAATTAAATAAGAAACCATAACTATAAACCGTGATTGGGTTTACAAACAGGCATGCAGACTGTCGCATGATATCCATGTTATATCTTTATAACGTTTGCTTATCTTTTTGAATTGATCACTAAAATTAGGTTTTCCAACAATACTTTTGAATTTATAAACTAAATCGCCATAACATACTGGCTTTGATATGCGCCACTGCAGGTTTTAACCGAATATTGTATTTAACAAGCAGCTCTGTGTTCTTTGGTAGAATGTTAAAATGCTTTACGAATTTTATGACATTGAATATTTTGTTTTAATACTTTGCAGTCAAAAAAAGAGTTTCTATTGTTGAAGTCATCAACATTAGGACATACTCTCGAAAAACGAATAAGCTGCGAAACATATAAACACAATAGGAAGGGGAGCGAGGAAAATCTCCACCAAGAAATGGAAAATTTACCATTTCGAAATTAAAATCATCCTTTTTATCATAAATTTTCGATGCAACTATGCCATTCGTTATGGACAAGTCCAAGTCCAAAACGGGGCTTCAGTCTCAACGAAATTTCAGTGAGATATATCTGGTCTACCATTTGTTCGAAATAAGGATTATCAATATTAAGCAAGTAATCTACGTAGATATCTTGAGGTATGTTAAAAGCGTCAATAACATCAGCTTTATTATTGTCAGAAAGAGACAACATGTGGCCTCTCTCATAACAAAACAAAAACAAATCTGCAACAAGAGGAGCACATTTAGTACCTACAATTTGTCTGCATATCTGAGCCAGTATCTTGTGGTGATTTAGCTTATAAATTAAAAATACTCATTTGAATGTATTAAACAAAGATAATCAAATGTTATAAACGAATGGGCTATAACATTTTGGGTAATATTCGACAGTCTGTCTGGCATATTTAGAGCAACAGAAAACACTTAACAACAACAGGACCATCACCTTCAAATGGACACAAGTCGCATATGCGATAGATAGATAGATAGATAGATAGATAGATAGATAGATAGATAGATAGATAGATAGATAGATAGATAGATAGATAGAGATAGATAGATAGATAGATAGATAGATAGATAGATAGATAGATAGATAGATAGATAGATAGATAGATAGATAGATAGATAGATAGATAGATAGATAGATAGATAGATAAAAATTCCAGTAGGCAATAAAAGCCCATAAGGATACAACATTTATACATATAGGGTAAAGTCGGGGGTAAAGTCAGGTAACTTCAGACATCAGATAAATTCGAAAATATATTTGCAAACAGAGGAAAGCCAGATGAGAATGCTCCTTATGAGCCGCCTCATCAGGATTTTCACTGTTTACTTAGTCACTTTTTTATTATTCCAATAATTAAAATATGGAACAAACAAGGTCGCTGTCCAGCAGAAATACAAGTAAAACAATCTCACAAACTGGTTCATTTCCTGTTATTGTGTGTTGTTTTTTCTTTGGTCCCATTATGTGTGCATGTTTGATGCTAGTTTTGTGGTAGATCATAAGTCTTGTTTTTCATAGATCAGTGTAAGTTGATAGCTGGAGTCTGTTATTTTGTTCCTATAGGTAAATGTACACATGCCAAATGCCAATAACTCGGGGGAATATCCTATTTTTGGTCTGCAATAAGTAGGGACTGTTTTTTTTGTATCGGGTTTAATCATTGTAAAGTTCTTATATTTTAATACCATCACTAATCCATTTCTAACTAATCAACAAACTGGAGGCCAAGTGTAAGATTTTAGCTGCACATGCCCGGATCCAGAAGGGGGCAGGGGTCCAGAACTCCCCTGGAAAATCACAATTAGCAATACTGGTCCGGATCCCCTGGACCAAGCCGGCTATCATCGTCCCGCTTGCAAAACCAAAGCGCAGTTTAAATGGCGTTTCGCTGGTGGGTCGATGATGGACCGCTTTTAGTGTTATATGGATCCTCTGCCCTCCAGTCATCATCTAAATCTCATTTCCGGCGTAAAGATGTTATAATTTTGTCATTATGTACGCAACGTTGTTATGGACGTCATAACGTTTCCCGTAAATCGATAAACCACTAGTGGTTTACAGATTTTATTGCATGGCGTTATTTCACTCTCAGACGCGACGTCATATGATAAAATCAATTATTGAACGTTCGCATACAGAGAGAGCCCGGTGGAGGACACCGGGCCAGGAGTTCACCTTTTCACTTTTTCGAAATTTTCGTTCAAAATATAGATGCAAAGAGTGCGAAACCTGGACCGGTGTTGCTTCTTAGCGTCTGGCCTGGCTTTGTCCTTATTGCACTTTACAGAAAATATACAAATAGCGATGGTGCGACGACTGTGGTGGTATTGTTTTGTAGACTGTCTCACCTAGGATGTACTGACATGGGTTTACAGCAAAATAGGGATAAAAAAAAACCTAAATTTGCTTCACTCTCGAACTACACTAATCAAATTTTAAAATAACACTTTAAATGCATGCGTAAAATATATGTTTGTATATGTATTGTTGTGACGATGAGCTTTTATAATGCCTTCAATGTTTACTGTCGTGAGTTGGCTCCCGGTACCGTTAGTTTAACAGGTTACAGGGCCCAGGGCGACGACGGTAAACATTGCGCTTACTGTAATGCTGAAGTCCAAATACAATTTCTGTTCTGTTCTGTTTTGTAATATAAAATATTTTCACAACTTAAGCGGGGAATAGGTCTGATTTTCATTCAGTCACAACATTTGGATTTGTTTCCTATTATTTGGTTGTTGACACTTAATTGCCTGTGCTAATCGGATTACATTTGAGACACGTCACAAAAAAAGCCTAATAGGTTTTGCTACAGGCTTGGCTCAAACCAACCTGATAAATGTAGCTCGATCTTAAATGCGGTTATCCTGTGCCGTTATTCTGCTATCTATAACAAGACAATCACGGCACTGATTAGATTGTGCTCATGTACCTTTTTGTTGGCATATTTGATAGTCAGTTTTTTTTCTAATGCTATATCTCAGTTCTACATCTACATCTACATCGTACGTTGATCCGTCATCTTTGACAATTATTCAACGGTTGACTTCGTTATGGTAGCACTAGAAAAGATGAAAAAACTAGAGAATATAGGCAGTTAGAAGTAATATACAGAATAAAAAGAGTAAACAGGTCTAATATGATATAAGAAAAAACAAACAAATAAGAATTCTATGGGATAAAAAGACTAATAAATAAAAAGATAGAAGGAGGAAAGTATTCCCAGTTGCTTTTGGCTCACCAGATAAAGACCACTCTGCCTTCCGTGGCGGTACCAGGGCCCTTACGTCCCCGACAGCACAGCTCCTCACCTGGTGAGTTAATAAGCAACCGGGCCCTTAACGCTGCTTAGAAGGATAGGGGGGATAACCCCTTCTTGAAAGATACCAAAGAAGGGGCCTCAGCAACTGATGCTGGGAGGGAATTCCAAACTGGGATGGTGCGGGGGAAAAAGCTAAATTTATATGAGTCTGTGCGTGTAGATATCTGTCTGTACTTCTTGGAGTGGGATTGTCTGGTTCTTCCTGTTGAGGAGGTAAGATAATCGTCAGCCCTTATATCCACCAGATCATTTATGATCTTAAACAGTAGGGTAAGCTGGATTTTTGTCCTCCTGGATTCGAGTGGTTCCCATTGGAGAGCATCAAGCATCGATGATACGCTGCTGGTGTTTCTGAAGCGGTTGGAAACATATCTTGCAGCCCTGCGTTGGATCATCTCGATCTTTTGTATTAGCTCTTTCTGGCTGGGGTTCCACACGGATGCACAGTATTCCAGGTTTGGCCTGACCATGCTGATATAGGCATTTGTCTTGGTTTCGACGCTGGTAGACTTTAAGTTTCGACGCAAGAATCCGAGCATGCTGTTCGATTTCTTTGTGATCCGGTCGATGTGGTTTTTCCATGACAGCGTTGACTGGAGATCTACGCCCAGGTACTTGGTGGTGTCTTGTACCTCAAGAGTGTGTCCTTTTAGCTGATAGGGATATCTGAGGGGAGAACGTGATCTAGTGACGCTCAGGGTACTGCACTTTTGAGGGTGAAATTCCATGCCCCACTTGTCTTCCCATTCTGCCAATCTGACAAGATCTTCTTGTAGTGCCTCTTGGTCTGCATGGTCTCTGATAGTGCGGTAGACGATACAATCATCTGCAAACAGTCTGGTGTTAGATGCTATGTTGTCCGGTAGGTCGTTGATAAACAAGAGGAACAGTAACGGACCGAGCACTGAGCCTTGTGGGACCCCGCTGATCACTGGTGCACTTTCCGATTCCGAACCTTCAACAATAACCTTTTGAGATCTGCCTGTAAGAAAGGATGTTATCCAGCTATGCAGGTGTCCTCTGATGCCGTAATGGTGGAGTTTCCGTAGAAGTCGTTTATGCGGGACTCGGTCGAACGCCTTGGAGAAGTCGAGAATCACCATATCTGTTTGGTCACCTCTGTCAAGCGAAGATGATAAGTCGTTGATCAGGGTCACTAGCTGAGTTTCACAACTTCTCCTGGCCCGGAAACCGTGCTGTATAAACTACGACTGAAATACATTTGCAAAACAAATCGGGGAATTAATCCGACAAAACAAGGGTTGTTTAGTACTTTCAGATTTACTTGTACATATTAATGAAGATTTTGCACCTGAACATATGTATATTATGGCGCGCAATTTAATTAAACATTACAGGATTCTGTGGATGATGACACACTTTTATAGATCGAATTTACATGTAGCAGTATTATATGGGCAAATTGCGTCTTTATTCGACTAAAAAGGTAAACGTATATACAGAATAGCAAAATTATTCGTATATTTATTCCATATTAAGAAGTTTATAATCTATTTACGAGTTCGTGCCAATTGCAATATAGTGACCTGTCCTTCTCGATAACGGCGAACAATACTAAACAATTTGTACTCAGGGGCCGCCTTTCTGGCGAAATTGCTTACAATACAAATACAATGTTCAGATTACCTGGGCCGCAACGCGAGATAACCTGTCTTTCGTGGTTTGCGAACAACAAAGGTGCAGACCAGCCTGCGCATCCGCGCAGTCTGATCAGCGCCTTTGTTATTCGCGTTTTGGAAAGTATCATATCTATACATACTATGAGCGAAATTTCAATTTTCTAGATAGTCTCTGTAGCTGACAAGGCTGGTTTGAGTCCCACTTTCTCGGAAACCCCGAAAACAGGTTTTGTCACGTCGAGGCCCACCTAATGTTTGGCACTGATTACATGAGCCGCACTGTGTTTAACTGTTTCTATACAGGTGTGCACTGGAAAACAAAAAAAGATGCACTTTATCAATGTGTTCAAGAATAAACAAATATTAAAAGAGTTCTCCAAGAATTACTTTGGCTATAATACACGTACATGTGAGAAATATGTGAAACATTATTTCTGTTGTCACAATCGAAGGAAATGTAAACCTCCCAAATTACCTCAAATATTTATATAATTGTTGTGTATTATACAGTAGATTGAGCCATGATATGGAGTTTCATTTTCAAGCAATCCCCAAAAATCTGACTATGCCTTTGTTTTGGAAAGAAACAAATCCGTTTTAAGGGTGATTGATTGCAAAAATCTATCCCACTTCCTAACTTGAAGAGCATGAACCGTGCACTCGTTTAACACGACAAACACAGAATGCATACACGGTCGTCTTGCATTAAAACAATAGAACAATTGTATTTAGTTCGAATTCCAGAAAATAATCCCCAAGAGTGTTTCAGATAAAGTAAACAAACAAGTACGTATGCATTAGCTGGTTTGCACGTTTTGAAAATGAATTAGTCTAAACAAAAGGTTTATTATTTAAATTTTACATTTATGAATTGACCGTTTTTACCTTTCAAGCTAGACGTCTCGAAATGGCGTAAGTTTGTCCTACCTTAGTGGGTTTGTCTCCTTAGGCAATCACTGATTTTGTTTTGTTTTGTTTGTGTTAATGCTTTATGTACCAGTCAACGATTGTTCAATCATGTTGGGACTCTTCCATGGCACTAATATTAAACAGAAAGCAAAATGACTTGCTCAAGGACCACAACACAGTGCTTCTGTTGAGTCTCGAACCAGTGACTATATTTCACTGAAATTTGAGACATCAGGATATGAGTTAAGGAGAAATGTCGGTACATGTGTGAACAAGCAGTTCAAATCATACTGTTCGATTGTACACGTATAAGCAAGCTTTCCTCACCTGATTTAATTGTGAAGTAATTAATTGTAGCAATCTGTTTGCGAAGTAAGTCATTAAGAAGGAGAGTTTGAATATTCAAACTCTTCTTCTAAATGACTTACTTCGCAAACAGATCAAATACATGAGTCGTTAATGCTGAAAGGATCATTGACGGTTTGGGCCTTATACGCCTATTTTTCTGATTCCCAGAACGCTGCTTTTGAGCTTCTAGTGTGGTGCATGAAGTGTCAGTGCAATAGGTGAATCTAATGGCAAGAGCCAGCTAGCAAAATATTTTCAAAATTCCTACGCACTCGAGATTTATGGCGGGTAGAAATGGGAGGGGGTCTAAAATTTCATGAAAATAAAAAAGTGCTTTAAAAAGTGATTTCTGCACGTTTTCTTGATTTATTTGGTAGGCATGGTGATATCTATTGAACATACCATATGCAGAGTATTAACGAATCATGATAATTGATGAAATTGTTTTAAAAACAAATTATGTTTTGTAATAAAATGATTTTGGGGAGATAATTTAGAAGTTACCTGTACATTTTTGACTACATGTACCGTAAATAATACAAAACTGAGAGCTCAACAAAAGAAATAAATATTTTTGAAGGAATGAAAGTGTCCCATTTAACATTGGAAGGTCAAACTGATTCTAACTAGATCCTTTGAATATTACTTTTGCTTTGTTTAAAGGGCATAGCATGTTGAATGTATTTAAAGTGTCCTAATATTTATGGTATACATGATGCATGTATATGCCTATATGAGACAATATATTGAACACTAAAGTATTTACCTGTTATAACTCTTTGCATGCCAGTGGATAATTTTGTCGTCTGCCAATAGCCTTTTGCAAACGGTTTGAACCCAGATGAAGACCAATAGGTTGTCGGTCTTGATCTGGATCCAAACTGTTTGACACTCTGATGGTGGTCCTGGGTGGTTTATTTTTAAAAACTTAATTTTGAAGAAAGTCAGCAGACGAAAATAAAACATGAACAATTCCCTAGCATGCAAATAGATAAGTACAGGACGTTTGCAAAAGAATGTGTGATTTAATAACAGAGAGTTTTTTTTTCTTATAAAAAATGCTTAAACCTTGCTAATTCTACTTTTAATCTTTAAGTACTTTATATTAAACTAGCACAGGATACAAAGCAATTTAGGAGGATGCTTCTAGAGAACTTCATTACTGTCATTGATTTCTTATTTGGTAGAAAAGGCATTTTATGGGCTTAGGCCCTGAGTTTTTGGGCTGCTGAACATCTTCCCCCCCCCCCCCCCCCCGTGTGCCAGCAAGCCACTTCCATACAAAGTGTAAAATATGGTAACACATATGCAGGCAAAAGCTTTTGCTGGCACACGGGGGGGGGGGGGGAATGATATTTTAAAAAATGTTTTCGGATTCCTATATATCTTAATGTAAAACTGATTGTTCTACCCAAAATTTTACATCTTTGAAGCATTTAATATCGAAAACGGATTTCACAGCCATAAAGTACTCAGGTCAAAGTAGCTTCAAGGCGAAAAAAGGGACGATTGACAAACTTTTATTTTTACTGAAAACCATAGGCATTCACCCATAGCAAGTGTCAATGATCCTTTGATTCATCAGGATATGAGTTAAGCAGAGTTGTCGGTACATGTGTGAACAAGCAGTTCAAATCTTACTGTTCGATTGTACACGTATAAGCAAGCTTTTCTCACCTGATTAAATTATGAAGCAATTACTTGTAGCAGTCTTGTACTGATTAATTATTCAAACTCTTCTTCTTAATTACTTACTTCGTAAACAGATCTAATACATTAGTCCCATGTGCGGATCCAGAGGGGTATCACAAAAATATAGGGTTTCTTAGCAATACTGGTCCGGATCCCCTGAAAATCACAAAGCTACCAAGCAAGAATTCAGTGTTGGGCCATTATCGGCACGTCAGCGAAACGCCATTTAAATGGCGTTTCGCTGGCAGGCCGATGATGGCCCGATTTTAGTGGGTTTTGAATCCACTCGTTAACTAAAAAAAGTTGAAATAAAATAATAATAAATAAAGTTGGGCCCCCTCTAAAAAAAACTTTCTGGGTCCGCGCAATAGTCCAGTCAACGTGCTGTTAATGCTTAAAGCTCCAGTCACGGCTTAACATTTCTAATACTTTCTTGAATTTGGGAAAATAAGGCTTGGCATCTCATGTAAATAGTCTGCCAGCAGATGATTCACATGAGATATCAAGCTTTATATGATTTCTTAATCATCAAAATTTGAAGAAAAAATGTTTGCTGTAATTTTAGGTGGCGCTTAAAGGTGGTTTGAGAAATGTACATTGGGCATGTGCCACTTCTTAAGCCCTAACATATATAGTCTGCCCTAGTGAGCCGCCTGCCTTTAGTGTCTCGTTAACTTGAAACATAACTTACCAGTTGATATTGATGGTAAAATGGTCAGATCAGCGCGGATGTCCAACACGTGGAGCAAATTTGACCTTTATTGTCTAGAAGAAACATTTTCTCCATTTATGGCTAGGACTCAATGTTCATTACAAAAATAAGTTTACTCATCTATCACACTTTCATTTTAAGCGATTGATAGCACAGTATTCCTTCGAGTTAGATATGTGAAAGGGCAGTCTTGATATTCCATGAATCACTGGTTTAGTCCATGAAATCTTTTTGGCATGCAGCTTGCCAAATTTAGTAATGGCCTCTTGGGATGATGTTGCAGTTTTCCATATAACAAAGTCTATCTTTTCACTCTCGGGAGAGCCAAATCACCCCTTTTAGAAAATGGGTTTGCATAGGTTACACTATATTTTGTATTGGTTGTGGAATATATACGAGGATGTCCTCCGCTCTCTCGTTAATATTCCATAACCAATTCAAAACAAGGACATGTATAAGATATAGGTAACCTCTTTTTGATGTAGGGAAATAAGGATATAACACATGCCAATTTTACATGCAACACCCACCAATTAGTATAGCAAAGTGGCGTTAAATTCGCATGTACATTGTATAGATCTACACGTCTCTCGAGCGTTTTTCGACAACAGTTTTTCTTCTCTTTTCTTTTTCACCAGAGTAGATGTTGTGGATGGGTAATGGATAATTATCGTCATATGGTTTTAGCCAATTAGTTCTTCTTAGAGCACAGAGCACCTTGGTCCAGATAACATTTCATTGTATCAAAATGAAAAGTATATATAAATTCAAATATAGATATTTTACACCTTTATTGATATCTGAAATGCTCTTGAATTCAAGCAGTATTTAGTTTGGGTATTTTCTGACACTAAACGGTGAGATTTTATGGTACTTAATAACTTAGAGAACTACTAAATCTTAGATAAGTGTCCATGGAGTATCTAGAAGACCTCTTCTATACTTAAGTACCTCAATCCTACAATAGAATGAACAAGCAGTATATCTCATGGCTGCATAATGTTACTTTATAATGTGTCAGAAGAATGACGTTTGCATTTAGGACATGTACGGATCATTGTCGTCAGCCCAAATGGGGAGGGGGACACTCATTTGGCTCGACCCCAGCATCTTTTATTTATCCCCATAATATCAAGCATACCCCCAAATATATACTTAAAATTTAACATTCTGAACATTGACCTTAAAAAGACCATAAACAATTCGAATAACAAAAACAGCCCAGTTTAATAGAGACCACCCTACAAAACCCATATATATTATACTCGAAATAATATTCCATTTTCTTCAATGTATTGCGACAGACTGCATGCTAGGTGATCAACCCAATTACGGTTGACTACTTTGCTTTCCTCTTTAATTGCACGCCAGCGGATCAGACCTCAGACTCTATGACGGTTCTGAGTTTAAGAATTATCTTTGGATGAGAGGGTTGGGCCTGATGTGGTGGTTCTGTTGTTGTTGACTTTTTTTTTATTGTTACTCCCATTGTGGGAGTCTGTAATTGTTCTATGTTTTGTGGTACAATACTTTATGTCCCTTTTAGTTTTGCAATCATCTTGATGGGGAAGAGAGAGCTGGTTGCTTTGCTTAGTTTATATTCCTGGTGCCTCGTGATTGTTGTGTGGCTCTTCCTCGCGATGCCATGGGTTTGTCTGCAGTTTGTTATTGTGGTATTCACTGATCATACTCACTATTTTTTTACTGCACTTGATTATATCGATTCCTGATCTTTGCATTCTTCTTTACTTTTATGAATCATTCTGTGTGGTTTGTGATGGTTCATTGTACATAGCAGGGGGTCTTAGATTAGAATTCCAAATTCAGATGTACGTCAGTCACTGAAGATTGCTTTTATTCTACGCGTAGCAAACAGTGCAGACACTTATCAAATTATGTGTTGTATGCCATTTCATCTGGGGCTACGCTATTTGCCTAATACTCATTTGTAGGTTTGCAGTTTACTCTATAAATAGTTAAATCTGAATTTGTAACATATCTGTCAAATAAGTAGACACAAGGTTCTGAAGATACATTGCCCGTTTGGAACCGACTATTTCAACGGTCCGGTTCGTATGGCTTGGTCGCTTAACATGTGCAGTACTTTAATTTCGCTTTTTTTCATTTCAGAAATACAAGGAAATTGACCATGAAGTGATACGCAATGAAAGAAGAAAGAATTGGACGGTGAGTTCTCTGACGCCAGACCTATGCATGTTATTTGTAGAATTTACAATTCGGGCCTGAACCAAATTACTTCGACAGAAGAAGCATGTGCAAACAAAATAGTTCCAGGTCAGATTGCTCCTATAAGTAGTCTGACCTGGAACCTTTTTTTGTTAGCATTCCTTAGCAAATTATTTATTGATACTAAATATACGACGGAATATTCCGGATCACCTACCGAATGATTAGATTTTAGGAATAAGTTGAGAATGTTGGTTACCACTTTACTATCACTGATATTTTGACGATGTATGCCTTACTTATTCAAAAGAAGTTTACGTCAGATTAGTGCTATGGACACATTACTGGCTTTACGAGGGCACTGCAAAACCAGCTCTCAGCCTCATCTTGAAAAATACTTTTGAAATGTTTTGACATAACTATCAAACAAAGCCATATAACTCCATCAAAAAAAATGATTAATATTGTTGTGCACTACGTTGATGTGTAAATTATTTGTGTTGGCTATAAACAATATTATGTATTGCCCAACGTACTATATAAAGAGTAATTAAGCATTTTGACTGTTTTAACTGATGCCAGTTTGATCCGTTTCGATGAACTGTTCCCCGTGACTACATCTTTTACTGTTTCCCAGTCACGTGACACGCTGATCTCTGATGACGTCAACCTTATTATTAGCAGCGTGAGTTGCTGTAGGAGATACGGTTTTGTTACAAAACAGAACATTTCGCCTAATCTCTTCAATTTTGGTCCCAGCGTTCCGTTCATTCGAACTAAGAAAACGAGTACCCACACTTTATATGTTTCTGACCACAAACAACGAAGTTATTGGGAGTTTAAAGTGGCCAAATCATACATCTTATCCGCCATTGATACTGAACGTCTTCTGACGTTAACGAATCGTACACGCATCAGCATCGCGCTGCTGATATTTTATCTTATTACCCTTTGTATGTTCTGAATTGGCCAATAAAGCAACTACACTTAACAACACTTATAAGTGTGCACATATAAATGGACCCATATCTTCATAAATAAAAATCAGATCATTTTGAAATTTTCAACAGATATAGATGACATTCATGACATGATATTCCATAAATTTTAATTTTCATAAAACTTTAACTTTTAAAATGCGAAATCAAAATTCAAACATAATGTAAAATCAAAGTTCACAGTTTTCTGCCGCACAAAGATATACAGAGAACGAGGGGAACGTTTCCAGGACAACTGCATAATTTAATGGTAAAGTCATGGTGGTGGTTCTGTTATGGTGTGGGCAGGTGTGTCCTAACATTGTCTTAATAAAGGGGAAATTAACTGCAGCTCGCTATCAACACAAAGTGCTCGATACGGAGGTCATTCCATTTGTGAGAAACCACAGAGGAATGCAGCAGCTGCACCATGGTTCTCCAGCCCATCTGGCAAGGGTCACCATTGCATATCTGAATGCAAACAATGTAAATGTCGTTGACTTTCCTCCCAACTCACCAGACTTTAACATAATTGAAAGCATTTGGGATAAACTAAACCGCTGTGTAAGGAGAACAGGAGCTATTCCGACCACACTGAATCAACTGAGAGCAAAACTTCTCTACAAATGGAACAACCTCCCTCAGAATTTCGTTCAGCGTTATGTGACGTCAATGAGACGTCCTTGTCTTGCCGAAAGTAAATAGTGCGGCGGGACATACCCGGTACTAAGTTTACATGGACATGGGCGCCAGTACAGGATTTATCTTAAGAATATTGTGATATTTACTTTGTTTTGTGATATATTCGACCAAGTTTGGTCTCTTCTGGGGTATTGGAAAAATGTAAGCTTTGATTTTACCATAAATTTGAATTTTGCGTTCACATATTTTAACTTTTTATTTTATTCGAAATCAAATAAATGCAATTTTATTACACACATGTCGTTTATATTTGTTGAAAATTTGAAAATGATCTGAGCAGTATTAATGGAGATATGAGCCCACATATATATGCACACTTATAAGTGTTGTTAAGTGTATATAAGATACCTTTCTGTGCAACAGTCAAAAATATCCCCCACGGTGCTGCAGATGACACTGTTGTCCTGGGCCTTTGGTCTGCGGGTTGTGATTGTAGTATTTCCTGATCATACTCACTTTTTTAAAGAAACTCTGTTTTTCTTTTTCTTTCAGCCTTTGGCTAGGTTTAGGAATGCAGTATCCACAGTTTTATTGCTATACCGTGCTTGTCACCCACGAAAAAGGTAATAATTTACAGGTTTATTACTCTCAAAAATGCCATTGACACTATAGCCTTGAGCTTATACCACTTTTTTCATATTCAACTTGTCTGACCATTGAATTTATTCTGCTTATAAATGTTAAAATGCCAACAATTGGTATGAGCAAATGAAATTTCCTGATCAGTTAAAGTGAGTATGAACACAAGGTCATATTCTGCTAAATGCTTCCTATGTTGAAATTTGTTCAATACTCTGCATACAGTTTGTTTTATGCATGGGCTATCCATTTATGAAATAAAATAGATGTCACCGTGCTTATTTTTCATATTTGCAGCATTTGACTAATTTTCTAAACAGATGAAAGAATATCACTAGCCGAAAATATCGAGCTACATTTGCTCATGACCCCAGGCCTTTTAGAAAATGTGCAGGTTTATTTGTTATCTCAAGATTGGACAAGATACTGCATGATAAATTTCGACAATTCGTAGAAAATTAGAACTTGTTTTTAAGATAAACTGTATATCAAAAAATTTGATGTTAAAAATCGCAAGAATTTATTTTTGTTTCATGGACTATTATGATACCTTTTAGAATACAGAATAAAGATATGGGATCACCGAACTAATAACGTTTCAGGAGGGCCAAAATTAACCCAACTCCCACTCGTTTCATGCATAATTCAATTTAAAACGACGTGGTTCAGGAATGACATTTTGGTTGGTTTGATGATGCCATATAACTAGTCTGAAGTAATTCAACCTCAAAAGACTAAAAAGGGAAGAATTCGCTCGAAATAACCGTGCATATAGAAGAGACAATCTGAGTCTCGTCAACTTTCGTATTTGTATCCAGGGTTAATTGTGTACATCTTTTGATTTCGGTTTAATTTCGCCTGATCTACATTTATATGTCTTTGGTATGGAGGGGCGCAGCTCTGATAAATAGGTCAATTGATATTTCGGGCACACTTAAATTACTTTTTTGTCAAGAAATTGTCGGAACATCGATATGACATAAGAGTATCTGAAAACTGTGTTGTTCCGAATTCGTAAATGGTCAAACGACAGGACCCATTCAACGATGCAGGAATGGTGCGCATGGAAATTAGCCGTATATTTCTTTAAGTAGACTATAGTTGGCTGGGTGTGAACTTCACCTAAAGGATGCTTTTAATACACAATGTAGCTGTAGACTAAGACCATAAAAACTTTGCAGAAGATAAGTGAAAAAAATGATACCTGTTAACACTAAACCTGACACTGATCATGAACTATATAAAAGACATTTATTTAAAAATGTCAATGTATAACCACGTGCTATGTAAACGTTTAAACCTGTGCAGTTTTGTACATTTTCAGGGAGGTTAGCAGCAAAATAGCACTAGAGTTTTGAAATATATTGTCAGCCTATCATTGAAATTATTGGTAAAGTGCCTCTGGATATACACTTCAAAATTGAAAAATGGGAAAATCTAACTATATAAGGGATACATTGATGAGGTAAAAATGTTGCAGAAATCACAATTTTGGCAAGAAATGAAATTTGAGGTTTGATTATTTACAACATCTAGTTTCCTCTTAACCATAAATGTCATAAAGGGCAGGTAATTGACAGTAATTCTGAACTTGGTAACCTGCATATTAAACCTTATTGCTTTTATGCAAGGTATGATTTACATGTATATCTAAATTTCATAACTTGAACAATACTGGATTGATGCATGGTATTCTTTGTCAATGGTCGAAGTAATGTGTTTCAAATTATGTTTTTACTCTACCGCTGAACATTCTGGCAAAATAACTCACTTGTTCCATTTAAGCTTGATAGAAGATGTCACCAGCTAGGAAACGTTATTTTGATAGATAAGAAAATGTTGAAACAATTTATAAAAGGATAACATTGCTGTAAGCGGAGGTACATGCTTTAATTTGAATCTCCTCTACTTAGGACTGGTGCAATCCAAGAAGACCTGTCCTGGCATGAATGAAAAATTGTTGACGTGGATATAAATCATCAAAACAAACAAAGAATCTACTTGATACAAATGGAAATGTCCATATAGTGCATACATCATACAAAAGAGTAAGGATTGTCTATTGAATATGATAATGGTTGATTGGTTATGCTTTCCAAATCCATTCTTGAAAGCCCCTTTTGTCTTGCCAATAAGGCAGACCCTGATAAAATTTGTAAGCCCAGGTAATGTCTAGTGTGTTTCTTTATTCTTTTTGCACATTTTTATCTGTTGGTCAAATTAAAAATGGAAGCTGATAAGAATTTAACTCCCAAAATGAATTGAAAATGTAAAGTCAATCGTTTAATTATGTTGATATAAATAAATATTTTTGTTGCATAAAAGTTGTTTACAATTACCTTTTACCTAGAAAATCTGTTTTACTACTGAGACTGACCACTCTTAACATCATGGGAGGCTAATGATCGAATGAGATTCTTTTATCTGAGAGAATGTATACAGTATGGTTCATCTGGATTTTTACTTTACGCCAAGAATATAAAGGTTGTATACAGAATACTGGATTGATATTACGAGTTATTATCCCTCTTGTTGTAGGTATATTACAGATGATAAAGCTGACACAGCCCCTGGTGCAATCAAAAAGTTGAAGCTCAACAACGCTAATAAACGAGATCTTCATAATATCAACACGAAATCCAGTGTAAGTAGTACTTTTACTTTTTTAAAAGTAAAACAATTATCACATTGAAAGTTGGCATGAGTGTGACGTAATGGTGCACATCGCATATGATTTCAATCGCATGAGGGTGTAGTCTGAGTGGCCAGAGGTTTGACTATTGCTTGATCGTTTTTCACAGTTTCAAGTTTTAGATTGATCCTGTTCTTAGAATATATAACTGTAAAAAACACATAACACCATACATATGCGAAAAACATAAGCTGTAAGACGACAAGCGTTGGACTTACTAAGCAGGGTAAGATGCCCTTTTTCCTGGCTAGCGAGTTCTGTCTATATCCAGTTACAACTTGGAATAGATATAAAATATCTTTATGAAACTTGGTATATTAATGGAAAATAATTTGTACATGATGCATAAGGTTTACCTTTGGTAGCAACACAAACATGTGTGCCTCGACGCGAGAAACCCAATCTTTGGGAAATCTAACTGTGTAAGACTTTAACCAACTCGCTCAGCCACTGAGACTAGCTAGAATATTGACGTTTTGAATGAAGCAAATTAAGATATTATACTTTTTAATAAGTAAATAGTAAATAACGGTTCTCTGATCAGACTGAGTGGATGAGCAGGCTGGTCTGCTCATTTGTGTTCACATGCAACAAAGTCAGATTTTCTCGCACCAGACCTATATAAATGTTATGATGCCCAAAACCTTAGAATATATGGCAATGCAATCTGAATTTTACCTATAACTTTAACATCGTAGAGGCTTCACAGGTTTGGGACTTTAAGGCATTTCAGAGTCAGTGTTTTATGGCGATTTTGTCAATAAATTCAAATGAATTGTTGGAGGAAAAAGTAAGTGAGTATGATCAGGAAATACCACAATCACACACTGCAGACCAGCCTACGGCACCGTGAGGAAGAGCCACAGAACCTTTATAGTAACAATACATCTGTAAGACAATAATAGCAAAGCAACCAGCTTTCTCCTTTTTATGACCAGTTAAAAAGATCATCAAGCATGATCAGCCTAACCGCTAATGATTGTTGGTTTTGTTTTTCGCTTTTATTATGCTTTCTATCTTTGACCAAACCAGTATCCTCTGGATTCAATCTGCAGTGGTAAACCAAACTGATTACTCTGACGATGCTTGGATGGACTCTGAAGCATAGAGCGTTCTTTATTCACCTTGTTGGATCCAACGCAGCAGGCATACCTTAATTTTCAATAAGTAACTGGCACATCAAGTCATTATGAGTCCTCAAGAAGTCGACGAGCAATTTGTATACACTGTAGCCTCCCATTTATATTCTGTATCCATAATGAAACTTCCCGGAGAGGGTTTAACTAAATTCTTGAAGAAGATGATGTAAGACCTAAACGCATCAACTTAAAATAAAATGTCACATAACCTCTAATGATTATTGGTTCTGTTTTTTCTCTATTACTATTATTTCTAAGCATTTTAAAATAGTGGTATATAGCATTGCTATTATGCCACAGTCTGCATACCTGATTATAAACCCAAACATGGTTTATAGGTATGGTTTCCTTT
Organism: Loripinus fragilis; assembly: GCA_964019695.1. NCBI lineage: Eukaryota > Metazoa > Mollusca > Bivalvia > Lucinida > Lucinidae > Loripinus > Loripinus fragilis. Next base: position 99,041,680 of record OZ026521.1, on the reverse strand, counting down.
TCAATTGCATACTTGTAAGCCAGGCCTCAGACTCAATGGCGACACTGACGGTGGGTCAGTGCCTGATGTTTGTCTGAGGCTGGGCCAATCGTGCCTCAACATGGGGTTTTCATTTGCTATGACAGTCTGTGTGTTGAGAGCCCCTTTCGTTGTTTAATCACAGTTTGTTAATTTATTTAGTTGTATTCCTGTGCTTATGCATTGCATAAGTTAGGAAGCCTCCACGCGAGCTAAACTAATTTTGTGCTTTTTTACAAAAGCAGAATCGAAGAATGAAAATTTGGCCTGTAAATTGATTTAAACACCCAGCCCCCAGTAGCTTTGGCTACTGTTCGTTATAAGGTGGTGATTTTGCTCTTGTTTATTCATCGTTTCAGTGTAGTTGCTCCCATTGTTTGTTGGGGTTTAGTTTCCAGCCTTTTGTTTTGCTTTACTTTGTGTCCTTTCTGATATTGCAAATATTTCGCTGGGGAAGAGAGAGCTGGTTGGTTTACTTGTGTTGTGTTTGGAATGTCAAGTTGCTGCTATCAGTTTTTTGCTCTTCCTCGTGGTATCATGGGTTGGTCTGTAGTATGTGATTATGGCATTTCCTGGTCATACTCACTTACTTTCTGTCTTGCTTAAATTACTTATTAACTTTTATATATTCATCAAGTTTTGCATTAGCACTTTAATTAAATTAGACTAATGATAGTATTTATAAATTTTGTATTTTGTCGTTACAGATAGGATTTGATGTGCAATTATCGTTGATTACCCAGCCTGAACACCGGACAGAAAGTGACATAAAACGGGTAAGTGACCATGACTCATTTTAATTTTCTGTCACTGTAAGTATCCATTTAACACAACGGACATGAAAATGATTTTGACTAATAGTGTAGAACCACATATTTGGAGGGACTGGGGTTGAGGTAGGGATGGTGTTGTTTATTTTATTATTTTTATCGTTTAAATTTATCAACTTGGTACCTATACCTCTTTATATAGAAATAAGCACTTAAAACAAGAAAAAGCACAATTCCAATGCAGAAACGTATGGTCAAAAGGGGTTAAGATATGAACATGTCCAATTTTGTCTAATTGCTGTTTGTTTGTTAGTTTGTGCTGATGCGTTACGTCTGGGTATCTTGGTCAAGAACACAACAAAGTGCCTCCTGCGAAACTGTTGATCTCAAGCCAAGTACTCTACCATTAAGTTTATAAGATCGAATAGGCTATTCAGGATAGAATTAAGTCCTTTGTCTCCTAGAATATATTAACTAAATAAACAGACATTTATGTTTTATGTTGTACAAGTTGTTAAAAGGAAGATTATAAATGAGTAAAAAATATATATATATAAAGCCTGAAGTGGCTAGAGAATTTATTATATTTTGAAATCATTAGCAATTTAGGTGACAAATATTGTACTACGAGACCTATCATCCTCCTTGCATTGCTCTACAAGTTAAACTGGTGTTGGTGGTTTTGTATGCATTTCTTTCTTTTACACTAGAATACCTGCATTCAATTGCATGTGAGCACTGGCTTATTGTTGTACTTTTGGATACTTGCAGTCATTTTCAGAAGGGGTACTATACACACATGTGTTTAGAAGCTTGTACACTTAATTCAATATTCTAATGATTACTTTAACAATTTACTGGGAATGTTTAACGTTTTGTCTATGAATATAAACTCACTTCATTTTCAAATTTTTGGCCTATACTAAGGAATAGAGCAGAGTGTGTTTGTATTCATATACTATTTGGATTTTGCCATTTTCAATAATTTTGCAATGTAATATGTTTAACTTTGAGTTTGATTCTTTTTATTGAAACTAACAGACACAACACTTTAATCCAATGATCTGATCCAATATTATTATTACTAATGTATTGCTGCACATTCATAGTCAGGAAAAATATTTATGTTGTTTCTAAATTTTGTGATACACATTTTGTTTGGTTCTGTTGTAGGTCACATGGGTTTTGCGTGCCACAAAAGCTTTCAAACACCTCTTTCCAGCTCAGGTTGAAAGCCAGCTAGCTAGACTAGTGTCTTATGAAAGGTAAAGCATTCAACTCATGTATTAGATATTTTGATCAGTGATTACACTTTTGGTTAAGGTATATGTTGTTTTATGTTTAACAATTAGGATACCTTTATCATATTTTTATGATCTACTTAAATACTTGGTCGAGATAGCATGCAGTCCATTAAATGAAGCATTCAGTATGTAGTAAAGTCTCTGATTGGCATTGTTTTTATTCTAGTAAAAGAGATAATTTTGTTTGAATATTGATAATGATACATATTTGTGGTGCCTAGATTCAACTGGCAGAATTTTCACCTCAATTTATAAAGTTTTTTCTTTACAATTATTTCATTGTAGATATGATGACAAACGAATAGTTGCCCAACAAGGAAGAGACCCTGAACGTTTCTATTATGTAATGACAGGCAAATGTGAGTAAACGAGATGGTCAACAGGACAAAGTGTTTAACATAACAGTCAAAACTTTATCACCCAAGGCATTCAAAGCTATAGTATTACATAAAGTAGGCTATTTTTCTGTCCACATAATCAACAATAACTTACACATGCAGCTATTTAGTTGGACTTATTCATATCTGACTAAGACATTTTTATTGTCTGTGGTTTCTAGCGGTTTTTGTTGCTAGCATTGTGTGTTGGCTTTGTGCTATGTCCTGGTGTATAGGTTTTATGTTAAATGTTGGTTTAATTCTTTTAGTCATTTCTCATGTGGCATTGTTCTCACAGAGGAAGAATCAGCTGGTTGTTTTAAGGTTGATACTATGCATTGTTATTTATCCTGCAATCTTGCGCATCATTTTTGGTGGCAAAGGTTGATAGGTTATCATTTACAGGTCATTTATTAACTAAATTATTTATCAATCAAATGTTTATTTAAGCCAGTGGCCGTTTGAGTAAGATCATCACTATTTTTTATCATATACCATCACTTTATGTATTTGTTCAAATATGTTATAGTCATCGTTTTATCTATTTTCAGTAAATAAAATTCGAGAATATAGGCTTTTATCTGGTATTGTCACAAGAAATGAAGGAACCATTGATAAGGGAACGAATACTGATGTAAGTATTAATTATTATTATTCAAGGTTGACAACCTCAGATAATTTCCCAATTTGTAATTTGACATGTTCCGCACACATTTCATAGTGTGAAAATTCCTGCAGTTGTAACAAGATGAAATAATTTCCCCAAAGCTTTTTAAAAGCTTAAATAGATTAAATTTTAAATACTGTTGACTCATAAAGGTTTTGGTTAAGTTTATAATTATGATTTTCTATTGCGCAATTATATAGAAATGCAAAAAAACACATATAAGAAATACCAGGTATTATCAAAATTTTCCCAACTTGTTGTTAGTTTATCCCCTTTTGATGCACAAATGTATTTACATTTCTATGAGGAGTGTTATGTGAACAATGCGTTTTTTAATACATCTTAACACACCCTTCTTATAAAACCTTCACAACCCTCCAGTAAACATTCATACCTTTTCCTTCGAATGGTTTTTCACAGGCATGTTGATAGAATAAGCATAGGTTTATCGTTTTTGTATTTTAAAGGATTACAGGTCAACAGTTCTTAATTTTGATATATTTCTGTCCCTGAATATCGTAAACAATGCAGATCCAGATACAATGCAATATGATGCGGCATTTCATCTGAAAGTAAGTGCGTATGATCAGGAAATACCATAATATCAAACTGCAGAGAAACCCATGGCACTGTGAGTCATCACTGTTTGCCAATGTAATTGTTTGCAGAATAATGAGGATTAACAAGGAAATGTAGAGTTTACTTATCATACTCACTTACTAATTTTCAGTCTTTTAGTTACGTTTTATTGTTCCTTCTATCAAGTTAGTGCAATGTATGTGAATGTTTTACAGGAGAATAAACTCTTTAGAAATGCGCACTGGCTGCATTATTTTTACTTTGGATTGTTGATATTTATTTTTTTGAAATATATAGAGGAACCAGAAAAACATTTTTAATTAATGCACCAAAGTAAAATGTCATTAATGTGTGCTTAAACAGTGATAATTGAACCATGATAAACTGTTTCATGAATTATTATTCTTATGATGTTGTTGTTATTGCATTTATTATGATCTTAAATATCATCGTTTTTTATTTTAGCCAGAAGAAATGTCACATAACTGGCCAAGAGAACACCATTTAGTCACCAAAGGCTCTGTTGAATTATTATTCTTAGAGAAAAGTGTATGTATCCAAAATTCCTTGTTAACTTTTAATGTTTATATGTTTTCTATGTGAAGTAGAATTATAAAGCTTTATTCTGTTTACCCGATTCTGCTGTTTAAGGTGTATATTTCTATTCAATAGAGATCATTAGCAAAGTAGCTGATAAAGGACCGTTTCAGTATCTCACTGGATTAAAGGGACCCAAAGAGTCGACTTGCCTGTATAAAACAAAATTTCTTTTACTAAGTAAGTAAGGTGCAAAGATCAGGAATCGATACAATCAAGTACCACACTGACCCAGGATACCAATTGGAATGTGACAAACTCACAGCAAACACCACAAACGAGAGCCAAGAGTCAGTCCTTTCCCAGCAGTTGACCACAAAGCACATAAACAGACGCGCACAAAGGCGTAGCAAACACAAGACAGAACAAAAACATAAAAAATCCACAAAAGAAGTACCGCCTTGGAACGGTCAGTCAAATATTTGTTTTACTAAGAACACTATCAGTATTTTAACATTAAACACCTTAACCCTGCATGGTACCACTTAATTACCTCCTGTAAGATGCCATAATTACCTTATAAAGATAAGCTTTTGATTTGCCTGGAATATCCATCAGGCAGTGGCACCACTTTTATTTTCTAAGATTTAGGTCCTTAATGTTTACTTGAAGGAATAAGATTTTTGATGGCACCATACAAATATGATTTTAGACATACTCTATTTACCTGAAAACTTTGACAGATACATTTTAAAGAGACAATCAAATAATGATCCAAACCATTATGCTCAAGGCCTCCTGATAAGAGAGACTGAGACTGTGATTTTGAGCAACATAAACACATGTTTAAATTGATGGGTGAGAAAACAATTACAATTTTCCGCTCTAACATTTTATTTAAATGGGCCTCTGTATTAAAAAGAATTTCAAAGAGTATGTTTCACAAAACACATTAGGTATTAAATGTACTATTACTACAGCAGAAAGTTGAGGTGTTTGATTATATAGCTGTATGATGGAATATATGTATCATTTCTTAAAATGCTCAAACAAACATATATTGTTTTACATGTAACTTAAGCTCCATCTCACATTATATTAGTATGTGAGGTTTAACTGCTGATTCGTGAAATTGGTGAAATACTACGCTAGATACCATTTCGCCTGCAGCTTCACTGTTTGCCCAAAATACTAGCCTCCAGAATGAAAAAGAGTTAACACAATCAGATAAGATGTTTCATTTACTCTGTGCTTAATTGGGAACGTAGGGCTTATGATTTATCCATGTATACAGTAAATACAAATTAGAAAGAGAATCTTACATAAGTGTTCATGTTTTATCTACGAGTGGGGAAAAGAGATAAAATGCCAGGCTTGCCCAGCATTTATTTCTTTCTCGCAACGAGTTTGATAAATTCAATAATACGAAGCACAAATGATAGATTCTATTTATCACATGTCATTTAAATTACTTTTAAATGGCATTTTAGGCGTGAACCATGCGATTTTGCCATATTTTACGCAACGTAATAATGATTGTCATTACTAAACGCTACTATTCTGTAAACCGATTTTATTGCATGGCGTTATATCATTCCCAGAGTCAACGCAATGTGATAAATTTTGTTTATGCCCTGGCCTACGTGATGTTTTGCTGGATGCTTAGGGATTTCATTGTTTTCGTCATAAGCTTTTATTTCTCTTTCAGGACTTTTTAGATTTACAGCATACGTGTAAAGGTCCACCAATAGACTTTTTACAGTAAGTATAATAGATAACATGTATTTAACCCTCTGTAGACCTATTATGACATTAAGAACACTTTGAAATCTCATTTCTGGTGCAAATAGTCATCAGGTTCACAGCGTTATTATGGACGTCATTTCATAAATGTAACGTTACCTGAAAATCTGTAAACCACTATTGGTTTCTCGATTTTAATGCATGGGGTTATTTCACTTGCAGACGCGACATTATATGATAAAGTTAAATCAGTATGGTCTGTTGTATAAATTGAGGGGTTACAGATTAAATTTTGAAAAAGAAATTGTATCTTTTTTCTGATGATTGATGCATCTTAACAAACAGTACATTTCCAGATGAAAAGATGCATTAAGCGACATACTAATTTGTTCTTTACTGTCTGCAAAATAACCTGTTTAGGGTTTCCTATCTCCAAAGGGTTAAATATATATATATTATTATTCATTATACAAACATTTTATGTTATTTGAGCTCCAATTAATCATATGTTGCTGATTTAACATTAAGTAATTACTAATTAAGCATGGGTGGTGTATCCTATGATGTATTAGCTATGTAAGGTTTAATTGAAAACAGGCCAATATCTGGTGTAGTGTCTCATATGATAAAATAAGATTAACATTTTCTTTCTTGCATTACCTATTGGGCTACTGTAATGTTGTCGGTTTTCACCATAAGAAATTGCTGTTTTTCTAGATTTACTTTGTAATTTCAGGACTTTAGATTTATTCAAAGAATTTCCCTGTGAAGAATTCTTGGATTCCCCAGATGCAATAGAATTTGAATATTATGGGTAAGAATTGTGATAGTGTAGTCAATTAAAGAGACTAAGTCTGTAACTATGAACATTTTTTGAAAAAAAAATCTTTTCCTTTTATATTATTTGTAAAAGTAGAATTAAGCTATGGTTTCACAATAAGAATGTTGAGAACAGCTGAAAACTGCATGGAAAAGTGAATTATCTTATCAAAACAGGTGTTTTTTTCTCTTGTTAGTAATTATTTACGTCCCTCCAATAATTTCAGACCGTTGATTTTTAACATAACTGCAGTTGTTTTTATAGTGATAGCTTGTTATGATTTACGAAAATGGTAAAATGTTTCCCTGCATTTGAGTATTTTTATTGTGTTCTTGAAAAATAAAAACATTATTTCTAAAATCAGGAGATCAAAAGATACACATTATGCAGCTTTAAACCACTAACATTTGGCCTTTACTAGACTACATCCTGTATAAGGTGTGATAGTTGATTGTATCGTTTCCTGATCTTTGCCTCCTTTCTTACTTTACCAGGCAACAAACCAATTGAGCTAAGACATGTGATATTTAACAATTTGGCATTTTGACATGAATAGAGTCAGACGAGCCTGTGCAGCCTCCCATTAAGCTTAGAAACTCCAAATGCTGTTTGGTGCGTAGATTAACAGGCATAGTATATTCAAACGACTAGCAAAGGCTCTGACCAGACTGCACGTATGCGCAGGCTGGTCTGAGCCTTTGCTGGTCACGCATACCACATTGTTGGAAATCTCATGTCACATCTAAATTAGATGTTCTGAGTATTGTATCAACTGTTAATTTGGTACTTCAAAGTTGACAACCTACTTAGAAATTAGATTTATTATGATGACAGTTAAGGTATAGATTTACATGCTTTGATGCTTTGTATTTGATTCTGTTTTATGCTCCTATCAACAAATTTAAGTCTTATTAGGAGGTTTTTTTTAATCGAACAGGTACTAGCAAGAGAGTAATGCGACTGTTCAATGACACAACACAGTGCCTCCTGTGAGATATTAATTTGCAACCACTCAATCACAAGTCGAATACACTACTATTGTAGCTATATCCCTGTGAAAAACACTATGAAAAGATTGGTTTACCCCTTTTTCTGTTGAACAACCCACATCAATAAATAACATCTAATTAAGGTTATGCAGACTTCAGAAATGGTCATGTGTTGCTAAACACACAGTATCATGTTTTTGTTCAAGTCTTGATTGTGAGCAACATTTTTGTTTTATGATTGAATTGTATTAGACATTTTATTAGAATATAGCATAAATGAATCATAGTTTGTTTCTTTCTATATGAGCCAACATAGGACCAGTTAAGCTAAACTTTTTATCGTAAAATTGCAATTAATTTTATATGCATCAGTTTAAACATTTGTTTTGGGTACAAAAAAGAACCGTCTTATTGAGACGGTTCTTTTGAGTACCCACAACATATGATTTGGTTGAGAATTAAGAAAATAATTCTCAGTAACGCACTATTATCTGGGGCCCAGCCAATTGTCTAGAAAAAGTCGTTTTAGTGTAAGTAAAGTAAGTAAGGGTGCAAAGATCAGGAGTCGATACAATCAAGTACCACACCTGACCCAGGATACCAATGGGAAAGTTACAAACTCACAGTTAGACACCACACACGAGAGCCAAGAGGTCAGCCCTTTCCCAGCAGGTGGCCACAAAGCACATATAAACAGACGCGCACAAAGCCAGCAAACAAGCAAACAGAATGTCCTTTTTGTCCTCAATGTATTTCCATTGCCATTGTTGATCATTTTTGTATAAAATAAAGTGACCAAACATGCTTCATGAAGCCTAATTGGCAGAAACTAGCTATTCTGGCCCAGGAAACATGAACACTCTGGTTTCAGTTCTTTGGTACAGTCTTTGCTTCCAAAAGATACCCTTTTAAGAACATATTTGACTTCACTACAGCTGGTGACTCGGACTGTGTGGCGGCGGTAGAACGTTTCCCTGCCCTTCACTATAGTGTAGATTTTATTTTCTTGTCCTTTGGGATCATGGGTTTTATTGTGGAACTTTGAAACTATTAGAGGGTCAATGATGAAGCCTAATTGGCAGAAACTAGCTAGTCTGGCCCAGGAAATATGCACACTCTAGTTTCAGTTCTTTGGTGCAGTCTTTACTTCCAAAGGATACCCTTTTAAGAACATATTCATAAACATATTTTGAGTCTATGTTATTCTTGTACAATCTTAACAGGCTAGTTTGTGCTTTGTTAAATACTTAATCCTGAAATTGCAGTAAAATGTATATTTAACAAACTTTATGAAAGTGACTACTAAATACATACTTTTGCAAACAATGAAGATCTAGATGATAATATGGCATTTCATCAGAGTCTATAGTGTTTTCTTAGAAAAATAGGATCTAGAGATAAATACACTTTTATGTTGAAATAATAACCTGTGACCCTTCGATATATACACTGGACAATTCAAAGTTTAATGTATCAAACCAGAAGGAAGAATTGATTGGTCCTTAAAGGATTTGATTGCTTATACTCAAGACAAAGATAACATTGTGTTTCAAAATGTCTGTTTTCAGTCAAGACAAATTGATAGTTAAAGATACAAACCGGACACCTTGGCTTCATGTTGTTAAAACAGTAGGTATTATTTCTATTATGTTTTATATTAATAGACTTTTCGCTCACTGTAAAGGCTGCAACTTTAATATTCATATCTGGGCGTGGTTCGGCTAGTTCATCTGCTAAAGAAGGGAAATCAGGTTGTATTTATAATTTGGTGAAGAATAAATAAGTTCTTTGGGCCGCCCAAAGGTGCGTGCATTTTATGAAAATCCTAACCGTATACACACTGAACTCACTTTTATTAACCCTTAAAGCGCATAATCACAAAATGTATGTTTTTGTAGTCCGCTAAAATATTTGAAGCCTCATAGACAAACAGTGTGGACCCAGATCAGACTGCTCCTTTAGGAGCAGTCTGATCTGGGTACTGCTCCTTTAGGAGCAGTCTGATCTGGGTCCACAATGTCTGCCTCTGTGCTTATGTTAAATAGACATTTTCAGATGCAGTTATTTTGCTGGCGTTTTAAGGACTAAATAATGTGTTTAGCGTCTATACTGAGGTTATGGCGCAAGACGATACAGTTACTTTTGAATAAAACAACGCCTCATGTTCAGCTTTTACTTATGTCTAAGACCAGTCCTAATTACGCATTCATGACGTGCCGCCTTTACAGTTAACGAAAAGTCATATTATATCAACTTGTTAATCATTACAATCCTAAAATACTACATGGTGCTTTCTTAATGAGAACAATATAAAACAAATGTACGTCATAAACCCTTGGTGGTGCCATTTTAAACGGCATGCTCTCACCTATAGCACGAACATGAGACAAATGCCAAGCTGAATACAAGACAATATTATAATGTCACATCAGTATTAGTCCTAAGATGACTTAGTTCATCTTGTTTGCTGGAACGGTATGCGACCTTTTAGCAACATACCGTAACCTTCGTTTCAATAACGTCAATAAAACCTTTGTGAGTTATTATAGTATACCAACGCACACATTAATGGATACGAAACTGTTTACCTGTATTTTTCCTCAGTAACCCATATTTATGTCGCAAACAGAAAACTTAAACGTGGTATGTAGTAAGGCAATTTAAAATGCGTGCTTGTGACTGTTGCATTGCACATATTCTGCAACTTGGGTCAGAACTGTATTCCAGAAAACTTGTCATAAAATAGATCAGGGTAAAATGCTTAAGTCACCTTAAGTTGTCAGAAATTAGATGAGGGTAAAATTGTAAACTCTTAAAATTGTCATAAAGTAGATGAGGGTAAAATTGTAAAGTCACAAAAAATTTTCAATTTGAATGATGTTCTCTTGAAGAATTTGCTAATGTATTTAAAATCGTCATAGTAGACCTTAAGTTACTCAAACACTTCTTAACTGCGTTTCTGTCCACAATACTAATCACATTCTGCTATTGGTGATTTGGTAGCCCTTGTTCTTTGACTAACTTTTGGATAATAACTGCATACTGGAGATAAACCTTACACATCTGAGAATTAAAGCATAGTTGTAATCTATTAATACAACACTTTACTATGAAAATGGGTTTCCGAAAGACTTAAAGTAAGACCGTGACCTTGTTTAAGACAGGTTTTATTGTATATTATTCAACAGTTTAGCTGCTTAAGACAGTTTGACTGCTTTGAGACAGCTTTTATTGTATAATATGCAACAATTTGGATTGTATTTGGTTAAATTCTATTGTCTTGTTTATATCACTTATTGTTTATATTACACAGGGTCGTGTCAAAGTGGTGCGGACACAAACAATTATAGATGTACAGAATGAAACAAAGTTTGTCAATCAGAGTACAGAAGAACTGGGATGTACTCGACCATATAGTCATGCAGATGGTAAATTGAATTTCTTTAAAAGTTGTCAAATCTCTAGTATAATATAAATATGCTATTAAAGAATTATAAAAAAATCTCTAGTATAATTGATGAGAAGATCCAAGTTTTATGTAAATTTGATTTAAGGGAGAGGTTGGCGCCGTTAAACCGGTTTAAGCCCTCCAGTACAATATTTTACTGACCGTTCCAAGGCGGTACTTCTTTTGTGGATCTTTTATGTTTTTGTTCTGTCTTGTGTTTGCTATGTTTTGTGCGCGTCTATTTATATGTGCTTTGTGGTCACCTGCTGGGAAAGGGCTGACCTCTTGGCTCTCGTTTGTGGTGTCTTCTGTGAGTTTGTCACTTTCCCATTGGTATCCTGGGTCAGGTGTGGTACTTGATTGTATCGATTCCTGATCTTTGCACCATTACTTACTTTGATTGTTTCTCTGCGATGATGCATTTGCATAGCATATGCAACCTCTATGTGTGATGACCATTTTTTTGCTTTACAACAGCAGAATCTAGGTTGAATATTTGGTCAGTAAAGAGTATGGAAATCATACCATGACCTTGTATGAAAAGCTCAAATGTGTGGATGCCTTTTGGTTGTTTAGCCAATAATTGCTCTGATAATAACTCGTATTACCTATGTAACATACTGTCAAACCTTTATTGACCAGCTTAAAATCCGTTCTTATAGTCTAATTGAATCATGATTTTAGATGTTTACACGTTTTATGCTTTGGGTGCATTGAAAACCGAGAGTTATTTTCATGTTGATTGGCTGTTAAGTATGGTTTTAGTCGGTATGGATGTGTATGGATATATAGAAACAAGTAATTATTTAAAACAAAATACTGTTTTTCTCTTATGTAATTGTTTAAGAAACAATGTTGAATTATAAGACAATGAACTTTAAATTTGTGACATGCGTGTGCACTTTACCATTCATCTTTACTATATTCTTGCCTATTTGCATTTCAGCTATGCTTGGCCTATTAGCGCAACAACGAAAAATGAAAACAATTATGGGCACAGTATCATTCCCAGAGGTAAAATGACTTTCATGTATAAAATGACGTAGGCATAACGCTGAAAAAGTTAGGCACATCAAATGGAGACTACTGGATCAAGGAGTGCTAATCTTCAATTGCGTCCCTTTTTAAAGTGGCAACCTCTCTTAAAGGAAAGAATTTGCTCCCAGAGGGAACAAATTCTTTCCTTTAAGAGCAGTTCCTCATTAAATGGAAAATCACTTTTACTACATTAGGTGACCACCCTTGAATGTTAATATTTTTATTACACATGTGCGTATCTGCGTAATGAGAGCTACGCCAGTTGTACATACTTAACTGTAAAATTATGGATTCAAAACGGTGATTAGGCTTTGCCAACACTTTTATTTGTGACAAAGCCTAGTCACTGTTTTACATACCCGTGTCTTGATAATGTTAATATGAATGAGAACCCACTTTTTAATGAACCTATTTCAGAGAAGCTACGTTGAAACACTCAGCTTGGCTACCTGAACGTTGTAGGCCTTGAGCTGGCTATAGACCCCACTCCCCCCCCCCCAAGGGGAATTTTGTACACTATGATTTTCTGAAACAACATTATATAAGACACAAAATAAAAGATGTTAGCCCTCTGAGAGTGGCAGCGTTAACGTGTAACAGCACGTTATATACGTTACCCCCCAAAATAGCATTAAACATCCCTGATAATGTCTCAACCATGGCATGTTCATACATATTTGCATGCTGACAAAGGTTTATGAACTTCTTATAACATATTTCTAGTATTAATTTTATAAATGTCTTGAGTAATTACCGTTGTATACGTTACTTAATGTTTCCTGCGTTATTTCCGAGTATCAGTATGGTATTTATTGACTATACATGTATAACATCTGTCACAGAATATAGTAAATCGATAAGGCTGCTACTTAAATGATTTAAAGTTCTTTATTATGGTCTCTTACACTATTTTTCAGGTCTATGTTATGTATGTTACCTTCAAAATAGCATTAAACATTTAAGTTAATGTCTCTAACAAGCCCTGTTTATACTTATTTGCATGCTTGCACAGGTTTATGTACTTCTTTTAGCAAGGTTTACCTATTTTAAGTATTCATTTAATAAATGCCTTGAGTTTTAACTGTAATGCGCGTTACCAAATGATACATAAGTTATTCTGAGTATCTGTATAGAAGTTGTCGACTATACGTGTATAAAGTCTATCAGAGAATTTAGAAAATTTATAAGGCTGAAATAAATTAAAGTTCCTTATTAATTTATGGTGACCTAAACTAATAATATAATGTGATCTATCAACCTTTACTGTTTGCTCACACAAACAGTATAGATAGCGTGCATTCAAATCGGAAGTTCTGAAAGACAGTCACTGTGAAACAGCTCAGTTTTGGGCAAGGTATATGGATAAAATTCAAATGGTGTTGACACTGATTAGGGCTACAAGGAAAACAACTTTGAATTGCATGACATCTCTATCTGTATCTGTATGCCTTGTTCTCAATGTTCATTGCAAACGATCACAACAACTATGCACAATATGTACCTGTGTAACTGATTACACTCATAAATTTGATACACATCGCAGATACAAAGAACTTCTCGAACAAAATGGGTTTAGTGTGTCACAACCATTGGTTCTTTGCTTGAGAAATGCTTTTGACATGACTATCAGCCAACAATAAAGAGGTATTATAGGCTTCAGCAACTAGAACTACGCTTCATACTACAGATGGAATGGTGTATTACTTACTCATTACATCAGAGCTCAATATATTGAAACAACTCTTCAATGCACTGAATGAAATATTCAATCTGCTCAAATGCAAAGTAGAATGAGTCCTAGAGGCAGCTTCAGGCTTCACCAATCCTTATAGCTCTAATTTTGAAGACAATGAACTGTACTTTTTGTCTTTCGGTGTGCCCGCTAAGCATGGCATAGTTAAGGATCTTATTGAGGCTGATGACATTGGCAGGAAGGCTGTTGCAGACTTCATTGACTCACTTTTAGTTTAAAAAATCTGTCTTTCACATCCCCCATAAAATACTGCAAGCTAATAAAGTTTTGATGCTTGTGAGGTCAAGTAAGAATAAATTGCCCAATTTACAAAACGTTAACAGCCAGATGAGAGCTTAAAGGAGCGTCTTTGGTAAGCATGACCTACTTTCTATTGGACATAATGTTGACCTTGAGTTGACACTGCCGTTCCTTCTGGGACCTGTACCATGGCCACTGTCAACTCCTGATAGAATTTCAACCGAAACTGACAAGTCCAAACTTCAGCATGGCTTGCAATCACACATTGAACAACATTAGATTGGCCATGTAGTGCTGCACATAACGTTGATGTTAATGCCGTAACTACAGAGCATAATAGCTTTTCCTGTCACCTTCATGGATCTGATGGCACCAGTATTAAACCAGGTACTAAAGGCAGGGCGTGTTGGTTTTGTCACTGATACAACATACAATGTAAAAGCAGCAATCTATAAAGTCTTACAACCATTATCGCAGAGGATAACCTGGGTGTTTTGTTCAGCAATGGTGTATGCAACAAAATGTGCACCTTCTGAATGTCAACAGCATTGGCCAAAATATGGGGGAAGAGATCTACAGTAATACACTGTTTAACAGATAGTGACACTACCAATGTGCCAATGATTTAGTACCACGGAAAGGTTGTTCTTTTCAAACTGATAGAGAACCCCTCCCCCACTAGTTGATCAACATTCTAAGAAGGGTAGGAAAACAAATAAAGAATTGATCTAGGCATTCATCAGTGATATGAAGCCCTTACATGTGCTATTTATGTTATTGTGAATAAGCTGCAGTACGACATGTTTCTGAAAAAAGTACCAAAGCCATACTCATATACTGACTATTTCAAATGGCATGAACATGAGCTTACCTCCACCCTGCTTTTCTGTCTTTAAGATGTACATACAAAGATTGAACTATCAAGTCTTTCCCATGAAAATAAGTGAGGCTTTCCAGATATGGACAAAATGTGTAGAAAATAAATGGGAAGGAAATGGAGTACCTCTGGGTGAAAGAAATCTTGATTGTATCCTAACAAAAGAGCCACAGAATTATATTTCACATTTTGTGTGATATGGGGTTACCATGTTCAAAACTCAACAACTCAAAGCTTATAAAAGATAGAAACATAATATTGCAGTTTCCAAAAGGTTCATAAACATTCTTTAATACAAAATGAGCTAGTAAGCTCATTCACATTAAAAAAAATATCAAACTATATTAGTTCCATAAATCATTTATATAGGAATAATGAAAAAAGTAACATACGTAGCACTTTGGGGTGCATATTTGTTTTCAAAGTTCCATATCTGTGATGCAAAAATAGCTTACTTGGATGATATAGCCAATTTGGAAATCTTACCTTATGGTTTGCACTTTTCAGAAGTCATGTCATTTACTAAAATTATCAGATGTTGTAGGGTAATATATATGAGCCGCGCCATGTGATAATGTGTCTTCGGGAGATTAATTACGTCATGAGATATGACGTCGTAAAGTCTGACGTAATTATTTCGCGCCGCGCGTAATTAAAGAGAGCGTCATCAAAGATTACGTCAATTTAGACAAGTCATTTTTAGAATAAAATGCGATTAAAATCAAGGAATTTTAGGCTGATTGTGTTCTGTTGTAAATTAGTCATGGCCTGATCCAGCACGGGTTCCTGGTGAAAAATAAACTGTCCAAAAAGATGCGGCTTGGTAAACGCTAAACATCTTTGCACTCCAAAGACACTCTAACAAAAAAAAATAAATAAAATAAAATAAAAAAAAAATAAAAAAAATAAATAGATAAATAGATAGACGCCGGATAGATCCCAGCTTTCCTTAATCGACAAACCAGTGTGTCTGAACCTATCGTATTTGGACGGCAATTCTGAACGAAAGCAGTTTCCGGTACACAAAGCCGCATTTACGATTGGGCAAAGGCTCCAACGAGACTGCTAGATGCGCAGACTTTTTTGAGTCTTCGTTGAGTGACCGTGCGTGAAATAAACTAAAATCTTACGAGGTAGCTCTCAGGTATAAAAAAAAAGTTCTAAGCATAATACACGATTAAGTTTCGCACGAGAAACAAATTTAAGTTATTATTTGCCACCTTGTTACGTCGCCGTTTAAATCGATGTATTACAACTACCAGATTTCTTGCAAAAATAGTTGTCGCAAAACTAGTGAAGCTGCAATGATGAAAAAAAAAACACCAAATGAAAGCAACTTGATATACGCAATAAACATTTTTATTGTAGTTTCCTTGTGTCTGTTTATTTTTCATGGCAGTCATTTAAACACACAGACAAATTAAAAAAAAGTCATTTATTCGGTGACGTTAACGTTGCGTCAATGAGAATCGTGATAAAAAACACATTAACTATTAAACGTTTTCTCTACTTTTGAAGTGTGATTAGTTTCATGTTTATAGTATTGTTTTTTTTCTATTTGCTCTTCATACCTGAAACTTTTGTAAAATTGCATCCATTAATTTTGTCATGGTAGTTTATATCCCCAAAAATCTTGAAGAGCACTGTTTGAAACGGCGACATCACTGATAAATTTAATTGTAATTTCTTTGAGTAGGGAGAGTAGTATTACTACTCCCACTCCAAGAACTTTAAGCTTAATGGCACTAAATACTTGGAGAGGCAGTAACATTTTCTCCAAAGATTACAACTAGAAGTTGAAGTCCTCTTTCCCAGTAACACCTATACAAATGTAACCCACGCGCATGTGTATTGTGAACAAAGACGGATATGCGGATCGAGAAGTATTATACGATTAAGGAATAATGAGGCATTTCGCTCCGGATAGCAAAGTCGGGTACAGTGAGGCAAATAAACAATCCTGCTTCTGTAGGCTGAGATTGTGAGCTCGAGCCACTGTCTGATCAAACATTTCATCAAGATTATTATCCTCAATCATTGCCCCGGTTCAAGTAGGATAGTTGTCAGTTACTGGCGAAATATGCATACACTATGAACTGGTCGCCGTGATATGCCGACTGATACTGTTTTGAAATTATGTTAACCAGTTTATATTAGCCAAGCGCCCCTTTTGTGTGACATGGGCAAACTTTAACGCGATGATAGAAAAAAGATTGCCCAAAAACTGAGGAAATACGCTCGCGAACGCCTGTAATATTTTGGGTCAGGTGTGGTACTTGATTGTATCGATTCCTGATTTGTGCCCTCTTTCTTATTTTGAAATCGTCAGTGCTCCTCCTCAGTATATATTAACAGATGCAGCTAACTGACCCTAGGGCATAAGTAACTGTAGAACATATCATTTTGTAGAAACAGTTAGACGGTTTTGCCTACATTATACAGGCCATCAAATAACAACGAGCCTGTACCTGATTTTCTACTAATGCAACATTTTGAGCCCGGTTGAACAAATGAGAAATCATTGCGAAAATCGTTGATATGTAGTGTCACACTCCGTTGGCCAATACCTTTTTTTTCTTTATTACTTCATATTTATGTGCTCATCTAAATCGTCATTCGCGGCATTTCCAGTGAGCTGAAAGGCAACCACTTCTTTGAGAAGAAAATGCCATCTGTTTTTAAGTGGGAACCTATTTAATTTAGTTTTGATCAACCTTTTCCACAGAACAATTACCATGCCGATTTTGCTGTTTATTTGCTTTATTCTTTACGTCCCATCAACAATCTGTCAGTTATGTGGGGACGGGTCGTCCTAGGTTGAACCAGTGCTAGGACTAACGTGTCTTGCTCAAGGACACAACACAGTGACGCTAGTGAAGCTCGAACCCGTGGCCCCTCCGTATCGAGTCAAGCTCTCTACCACTGAGCAACTGCGCTCCCCCGATTCTGCTGTTACAATGCGAAGGACAGGCCCTACCAAATGCCCGAGAGGGCGTATATAGTATACAAAGTATCAAAATCTGCCCCAGGTCCCGAAGTTATAACATCTTTTGGTGCTCAACTCAACTGAGCATGGAATTTATACTGTTCATAAATGTAAAGAAATGTTGGCATTTAAACAGTTTATTTAAAATCGGAGAGTTTCTCCATGTAAACAAGAACACATTTACGTTCAAGTTAACTTTCAAGTTTTCACGGGCAGTTGAACATATAATGTCGCGGCCAGGTTTTTCCGAATTTCAAAAGTCAATGTGCAAATTTGTGCCAAATTTTATACGGAGATGTGTCCGTGATGACCCATATTTGTGCTGGCAAAATATTGGTACAGGAAAATATCGCACCAGTCGACGGCTTCGTCCATTTAGTGCACATTTTCAAACGAAGGCCGACATGGCATGGCACCTCATGTCAAAATTTGAGAATGCGCAAGAAATGAAGTACGTTTGACTTATGATTTAATTCAATTATTTTATTTTACCAGCATCAGTAGGGGTAAGCTACGTCGCTACCCAGTTTCATGTTAGTTACAGCGATGGTTGGATGTCTAAAGGCGTAAAAACTTCGCAACGTTGTGAATTATTTATCGTGACGTCACCCAACGTTAGTTCTAAAATCAACGTCAAGCCGTCCAAAGTTCAAATTCCAATATCTTTTCTAATAATTTGAATATTTTGATCAAACAAAAACGAGTTTACTCTTCATATAACGACCTGTATGAAAATCACAGAATCTCAAAATGGCCAATTTTACCCCGAAGACACATTTTCCCATGGCGCGGCTCATATAATTGGCTGTTGGTACAGGGTAATGGTGCCATTACCAGAGTGCTAGCATATTGCAAAATCCTTGCAAGATAAGTCTGATAGAGGAGTTATAAGTTGTATAGGAAAATTCTTTAAAACCCTTGGATAATTTATGAATATTTGCTCTAGAACTTCTACCTGATGGGGTTTTTCTTTGATCTTTTAAGTTGTTACTCGCACATTGCACTGAAGGTTAGAAACTCTCCATGAATATTATGTCAACTATATTTGATCTCTCTATAAAAGAAAAGAGGGTTAATGTAGTTTATGTTTTGAGTTACTTCCTCAGCAAATGAGCCAGAGTAAAAAGAAGTACATGGACCTGTGCCAGCAAGCAAATAAGTATAAGCAGGTTGGTTGGAGACCATATCTTGAATGTTTAATGGTATTCAGAGAGTAACGTATGTAACCTGGGCTGTAAAATAGTGTAAGACACCATAATAAGGAACTTTAATTCATTTGAATAGCAGCCTTATAGATTTACTATATTCACTGACGGATGTAATACCTGTATAGTCAATAACTGTCATACTGATACTTGGAAATAACATATGAAACACTAAGTAACATATACAACGGCAAAAACTCAAGACATTTATAAAATAAATGATAAAATTATCTAACTGTGCTATAAGACGTTCTTTAACCCGTGCCAGACTTAAAAAAAAAGTGTAAATATGTCATGTTGGAGACATAATCAGGAAAATTTAATGTTACTTTGTGGGTAACGTATGTAACATGATGTTACCCGCTAACGCTGCCACTCTCAGAGGGCTAACATATTTCATTTTGTGGCTTATATAATGTAGTATCTGGAATCATAGTGTACGAAATTCCCCCTGGGGGGAAGTGGGGTCTATAGCCAGCGCCTGGCCTGGAGAATTCCATTTTACATTTTTCTGTGATATGGGGGTACCATGTTCATTATCTAATAACTCAAAAAGTATATAAGATAGAAACGTAATGTTTGCAGTTTTGAAAAGGTAAATAAAAAATCTTTAATGTAATACCAAATTAATGAACATAAACTAGTTTAATAAACTTTTAAGACAAACTATATTAGATGCATTTATCATTAAAAAGGGGGTTCAATGAAAAAATGTAACATACACTACATCGGGGGTGACTATATTTGTTTTCAAAAGTCACAATCTGTGGCCCAGTAATAGCTTATTTAGAAAATATAACCAATTTGGAAACCTTACCTTATCTTTTGCACTTTTCTGAAGTCTTAAAAAGAATTTTAATTATCAAATATTTTGTAGGGTAACGTATGTAACAGGCTGTTACAGTTTAACGCTGCCATTGTCAGAGGGCTAACATGTTGCAAAATCCTAGCAAGACATTGGGCTTCAAGAAAAATATGGTCTACAAAATTCCCCCTGGGGGGGGGAGGTAAACCATATCCAGCCAGTGGCCTATTGCCTTCAATTTAAATACTGGTACCTAGAGTTTCACATTCAACGTGGGTCGTGCATATTACTGTCAGTTGATTGTAATTTTATTTGTGCCAATCAGTTAAGATGGGTTTTTGTATCCAGTATGTTTTGTTTGAATAATAAGAAAGTTAATTTTCAATTACATACTCTTTTCTGGAATCAAGTTTATTTCGATAAACTTTGAGTGCTTAATTATAGTTATGAGGGGGTGGACAGGGGGTACCCCATTCCCAGTTCCCTCCCCCTTTCCCCCCAATTCCCTCCCCCTTTCCCCCCACTTCCCTCCCCCTTCTCCCCCACTTCCCTCCCCCTATCAGATTTTTCCCTCCCCCTGATAAATTTTGTTCTTCTTCAAGAACTAAAGCGTATATATGTAAGTGAAGAACTAAGACTTGTTCACCATAGACTCAGCTGTCGTATTTTCATGCACAATTACAAAGTAGGCAAAGAACCAGGCTATCTCCAGATGAATGTCTTTTCTAGAACCAGCAAAGGAAACAATATTTATACTAGGCAAAACCAAAACCTCTTGTTTATGGTCACTTTTGGCACATACTCAATTTTGAGCCTTTTTGGGATATTAAGGTCTATTTTCTAGACTTTTTAAAGATTTTTGTTTTACTTTTTTCATACCAAAAGTTTATAAAAAAAAGTTTGCCAACCTATCGACCTCTTTACATATTGAAGATATTGAAGAGGCAACGGCAAAAACAATATTGATTTTTTTTTTAATTTTTGGCCTTACTTCTAAAATCATAAATACAGGTACATGCTTTGCGCTGCTCTTAAAAATTGTGTGTCGATTAACTCTTTTTGCATACTTGGTATGCTGATTTGTATTCAAAGCCATCAGAGTGTCAAAAGTGTTGGGTCAAGACCAGGGCCGACAGAATCAAGATCAGGCCTGATAGAAGCCGATCTGGGTCCAAACTGTTTGCAAAGGTTATCAGCAGACTACAAAAGTGTATACGTATTAGGATGTTCTGCTGGTGATGATTTATTGTTGATTGTTACTCCAATCGTGGGATTCTGTAATAGTTCTATGTTTTGTTGTACGTTACTTTATGTCCATTCTAGTTTTGCAGCTTTGCTTAGTTTGCCTTCCTGCTGTCTCGTGATTGTTGTGTAGCTCTGCCTCGCGGTGCCATGGGTTTGTCTGCAGTTTGTGATTGTGGTATTTCCTGATCATACTCACTTACTATTCTTGTAAAAAGTTGTTTTAGAAGAACTGTAAGGGAGACAAGGAAGGGTTCATATGCATAATTTTGAGTTGGCGAGATATAAGCTCTAAGGAACCTTCATAAAACTCTTTCACTTTTGTTGAAAAATGGATTCTATTATGAACATTGGAGGGTGTAGGTCTAACTCTTTTGAGCACAAATCTCAATACTTGATTTTTGTGAATGCCACTTTAAAGCTGCATAGTCTGTAAGTTTGATCTTTTAATTTTAGAAATAATGTTTCTATTTTTCAAGAGCACAGTAAAAAAAACTAAAATTCAGGCATACAATTTACCAATTCCGTAAATTTTAACAAATTATCAGTATCAAACAACAGCATTTATGTTAAAATTTAACCGTCTATAGTTATTGGAGGGACGCAAATAATTACCAACAAGAGAAAAAAACACCTGTTTTTAAAAGATAATTCACTTTTCCATGCAGTTTTCAGCTATTATAGTGAACAGATTTATTGAGAAAACATGACTTAATTCTACTTTTACAAACACCATTTTTCGAAAAGAAAATTTTTCCAAAAATATTCATAGTTGCAGATTTAGTCTCTTTAAAATACGCCATTCATCGATATTTTGACAGATCAAAACACTAGCAT
This sequence comes from Loripinus fragilis, assembly GCA_964019695.1. Classification (NCBI taxonomy): domain Eukaryota; kingdom Metazoa; phylum Mollusca; class Bivalvia; order Lucinida; family Lucinidae; genus Loripinus; species Loripinus fragilis. The sequence continues at coordinate 99,019,445 of OZ026521.1, read as the reverse complement.
ACCTTGGAGGTCAGCCTTATTAGATCGGTGAACTCTTTTTTTTTTTTCTTCTTCTTTTACAAAAGTCATTCTCTAGCGCGGACAGGGACGCAGCTTGCCTTAAATTAATAGTTTGCACTTAAAAATAGCGTATGCTGATGAATAACCTAGATGAGACGCCGTAAGGATGGGAGTAGTAATGCACGACACCATTTCTACTGATGAGACGCCACAAAATGAAAATGCGGCACCACGGTATAACAGTGTACAATATAAAATCTTTAAAAAATCAGGGCCTCTTTTTTTACTTCGATTTTGGGTGCCATACCTTCAAAGAAATTAATGCCACCATAAACATGATAACACCTGTCACAATTGGAAACACCTGCCACAATTGGATTTAGGCAGATTAGAATTGCTTTTCTACACACACTTTGTTAACGTATTACCAGGAATAAAACTGACATATAATAATTCACTAGTTTCGGTTTAATACGTACTCTAATGCGTTTTTGCGTAAGCGGTAGCTATATATACGTCCCTGGTGAAATAAATAAAATAGTAATCGACGGCAGCTGAACGCCCTTTAAATGTGTAAGCTCCAACCGCCGTTTCAAAGAGGAAGAGAAGCAAAGGGACACAATCCAATACGGAGACTGATAAATACGGACAGAAACAATCGATCAAGTTTGCTACATTTAAGACGCCCGAAATTACCCGAAACCAAGACTCCAAAGTAAACTGCATCCTTTTAGGCCCTTATATGACTTAATGGTCTTAAAGGGTATCGTTATGAATCATTTTTTATGAATTTTCTAGTGAAAAAAGCTATTTTGCCCTCCAATCTTTCCAGACCCCCGCCCACAATTGCCCCTCTTCCCGCCCCCTCTACTCCCGCTTCCCGCCCCCTCTACCCCCGATTCTGCACCCTCTACCCCCAATTCCGCACCCTCTATCCCCGTACCCCCGCCCCCCCTTTCCACCCCCTCAGTTATGAAGGGGATTCAAAAATTATCAAAGAATGTTAATTGTATTTCTGTACTTGAAGATTACTTAAAATATATCTAGTAGTCTGCAACAGTGTATACCTTGAACAGGTGTTACAAATTTTGACATTTTCACTGAGTCTGCACTGTTAGCTAAAGTACCCCAAAGTACCCGTTTATAGGTTTATAATTAACAAATCATTACAGGGCCACAACAGCTGTCATTATGCTGTGTAAAGTTATCAGTACTTTGATAAAATGTTGATATTTATTTATATTTTGATCCTTCGTGAATTATGGGTCTTTTCAGCAAATAACAAAAAAGCCTGAAATATTACCAAGTAGGTTTCTCTAGGAACACTGATATGGACCCCCATGGAAAATTACAAAGCTACACAGCCAGTATTCTGCGTGTCACCTTGGGCCTGCCAGTGAAATTTCATTTAAATGGTGTTTCGCTGTGTTGCCAATGGTAGCATGCTTTGTTGTCTGAGTGAGTGCTTATACAGACCACTCATCCCATCTGTGAAATAACTTGATGACGAAATAAAGGAAAAACACTGCTTAATTTAAGGGTATTGATTGGCTGACCTCTTGGCTCTCGTTTGTGAAGTCTAATTGTGAAGTTATCACTTTCCCATTGGTATCTTGGGTTAGGTGTGGTGCTTGGTTGTATCAATTGCTGATCTTTGTCCTCTGTCTTACTTAAAACTTTAGACCTGGACCCGATAACGAAACTGTCTGGATCCGCCCATATGTAAATAGATAGCTCCAACTCAGACTGCTCCAATAAAAGCAATCTGATCAGAGACTATAAGTTTACTTTCTAAAGCAAATTATTAATTGGTAACTATATATAAAATGCATTAGCCCCTCTAATCAGCTGAAGGGGTACGTTTTTGAAAGTTAACATTTAAGATGAATAAGTCCAGCTGATCGCATGTTTGAGAAAGTCTAGAGTTAGCCCCTTACTCCATAATAGCGCCCTTGGACGCCTTTAAAATATCTTTTATTTGAAGATATTATGGAAATTGAGCATTTGCTCTTTTGGAGCAAATGCTTCATTTTCCATAATATTTTCAAAATAGTTCAAAACCGAACTTAACTTTTTCTTGACTTTTTTTCAATGTTGTCTAAAAATAGAAATGATGTCATGATCTAAAAATAGCCCATGAAGTAAAGGTAAACCAGTTTCTCCATATTCAGATACAGGAAAGGCCAGAGCTAGAAAGGTCTGTTACGGAATACTTCTGGAATAACAAAGGGGCCGCCTCAGGGTTTTATTCTTGGAACAATAAAACACCACATACAGGCGTCTCCCCTGGTGCAGCAGGCTCACACATACAGACACATAATCAAACAGAAGTAAACAAGATGTTAACTTCAAAGAAATCAATGAGTGTAAGAATGAGTGCTGTTTGAGTTTTGAGCATATGCCTATTTTAACCCATTTAAGCCAAATAGACTTTCTCACTATTATCAATTGGACAGTTCCATCCATTTTCCGTTTGATGGCATGTATGGAGGCATTTTACATTTTTTCAAATTTCAATTGAATATACTGTAAGCAAACAGTGCAGACCCTGATCAGATGCCACATTCTATGGCGTCTGATCTGGGTGTATAATGTTTGCCTATGTAAAAAAAAAGACGATAGGCTATTATGGGTTAATTGTGTTATCCTTTTCTAACACGATTTTACAAAAGAAATGAACTAACACTACTAAACCAATATTTTTGTATGTATAAAATCTGATGCTTTTTGAGTTTTGATTGCTTGTACTTTTTAGTTGTGTGAGCGTATTCTAACACATATTCTAAAAGAGAAATATTCTAATATCATTAACCATTTATATGCAAGTTTTCCCCAAAACAGATATTTAGTCTACTGTTTTCTAGTTTTGGTATGTTTATCTTCAATTGTGGACTAGTTCTAACAAGGACATTGTACATGTAAATTTAGTTTTAGTTTTAGAAACCATGTAAGTTTATATTGACTCAGTCAACATACTTTGATCCAATGTAGGTACGCCATCAAAACAGACCCAGTCCCTTTAACTGGACCATGACACATGCTTTAGTTAATTGAAATATGTTCTTAAATGGTATCCTTTGTAAGCAAAGAATGCATCAAAGACCTGAAACCAGAGTGTGCATAATTGCTGGGCCAGACTAGCTTGTTTTGGCCATTTAGGCCTCATCAGTGACCCTCTGATAGTCTCAAAGCTCCACAATGAAACCCATGATCCCAAAGGACAAGAAAAAAATCTACACTATCTACACAAACTCTTAAATAAAAACTACCACAAGTTTTAATTAATTCATAGAAAAAGTGTCCTTTTTATGGGTTTAATTTTATTGACATTTTCTTTATTGGCCAAATTAATTGTCTATATTAGACATCCCGATTAATCTATTATACAGATATAACTAAAATAAGTATGACAAATTACTCTTTTTTTATTTGAATCACACTCCTGTGTTTGCTTTTTTACAACATAGTTATTTTAGACACCAACCATATGGTGGTTGGTGGAGAAGTTAAAGCACATCTTAAACGTTGCACTACTAAATCTATGGGTATTTGAAATTTTCTGGACACAAATTGGAACAAATGATATTGCTATATTTGGAATATTACTATGATACATGGTCTTATAATTTAATCCAACAAATCTGATTTATCTTCTAGATGATACAGATACATTATTATAATAGTAACTTGATCTGGCGTACAGTATCCCATCTTGTGGATGAGTTTATTCCATCGGATCACCCTCGACGCTTCACATCTCAGGTTTATCCGATGGTATGACATCATCCCCTCGACGTGAAACAGTACGCCAGATCAAGTTACTATTATAATAGTATGTTTATTATAAACCTTTTTCTGACATTATTATGGTTTTATAGATTGTTTTGGTCTTTAATCCAGAAAAAATTGCGGAATGCTTATTACATTCTGTTTCTTGACGTTACGTCATCATGTTTTCTGCCTCTGTTTCTATGCCTGAAGTTTACTTTACTTAACGTCGCCACAAAAACAGGTACCAGGCGATAGACTTGTTTTAAAGGATAGTGATACGGAATCAGAAAACCTCAGTTTGTTGATCCAGCTTTCTGTATCAGATGGCCAGAAAACAGAAAGTTCAAAAGGTATACCATTTTTAGGTATACAATAAAAATTAATAGTATAAGGTTGATAAGATTGGCAAAACCACACCCAGAGCTGGTAACAACTATCTTAAAACTAGAAATTGTGTTTGTGAAGCACTCTGTCCCAATTATTTACTCGTCCATAATGATGGCGCTCTTTTTAAGACAAGGGTCATCTCAAGTTAAAAGCTACTAGCTATACTCTTATCATTCTCCATGGGCTAATCAAATTTAAAGCTCCTAGGTATAATGATTTTTTAGATATACTGATTACAAATCTTCACTGCAAAACTTTGCAAAGTTTGGGGCAGAAAACAAGAGTGTGGTGGCTCAGTGGTAGAGTGTTTGACTGAAGATCGAGGGATCAAGGAATTGTGGGTTCTAGTCTCAACAGAGACAATGCCTTGAGACGCTTTTCCCTCTTCTTAGTACTGGTTAAACCCAAGAAAAGTCCTGATATGAAAAAATGTTGACTGTGACATTAAGCATCAAAACAGATCTTTAAATGAAATCAGTGAGTACCAAGATACTCCACAGGCCTAGGTCAAATCACTTGGTGATGGTTGTCTCATCTCTCATGTTCCATTTTAGAGAAGTGTGTTGCTGTTTGCAAACCAGACAATGAGAGGTTACTTAACACTGATACCCATGGTGTTAGCAATATGTTGAACTGTTACACACATAGCATTCACTATCATACATGCATGCCCTCAACCTACTCACTTACTATTTTTGTTTTTGTAACGAACTTTTGGCCATTCAACCATTGACTACTACAGGTACTACTGAGTCAAAAATGAAATATACTCACTATAATTTCGTTTGGATAAGATATTTTTTTTGGAATAGTTTTGATGAGCAAAGAAACAAATTAAAATGATATATTAATATGTGTTTTACAATACTACCATTATTTTTAGTATATTTGTAAGTAAGATAAATCTGATCAAATACAGACTAGAACAAGAGATAATGATACTTATCACATTCATATGAGCCACAACATGAGAATTTCAACAATGTGGCATTTAAACAAGCGTAGATTCAGACGAGCCTTTGCAGTCCCCTTTTAAGCTTAGAAAATCCAAAAGCTATTTGATCAGTAGCTTAACAGTCAAATAAAAATTCATGTGACCAGCAAAAGTTCTGGTCAGACTGCGCGTATGTGCAGGCTGGTCTGAGCCTTTGCTGGTCGCACTTACCACACATACTATAATGCCCTCTTTAAACATACCTGCTAAGTTATCTAGTATGACTAGTCATACATGTAGCCATGTAACTTTATCAATTCTCATACTTTCTTTATGCAAGCAGCAAGGTCTTCTGCGAGACTGATAGAGACTAGGTATCTTGTGCACCCAACTACTCCTACATTTTTATCCAAATCTTATTAAACTTTGCAGGTGTTTTCGTCAAGACCTGAAGATGTGCATGTGATTTGGATGTACTCTTTAGATTAGAAAAATTATTTTGTCCCCCTCGAGGGGGACACATCTGTTTTTGTAGAAAAATTAACGCTAGTACTAATCTTATTTTACCATCTGTTGTTTAGCTTGTGAAACGCAATACGACTGTAGACAACGAAACGCCATCAAAACAGAGGAAGAAAGCCAAACTAGCAAGAGCACCTATTATTGGTAAATATTTGGATTATTCCCCAGTGTATATCTACCAAATCAACACTATTTTATTGGCCAGCTATAAAGTCATAGTATGGGCTGTGAAAACTTTGATTTAATTGTATGAGGCCACCAACCTCAAAGACAAGTTTCCATGCAATGTCACCAGCTTTGTAATTGTTGACTCTTTTTAAAGAAGAACTTACAGACAAACTTTTAATGTCATATGTTGGGTTTTACTAAATCTTGTAACATAAAGCAATCAATTTCTTAAAATGTCTATGTAGATGTATACGTAATTATGATCAGAAATTGAATTTGAAATAATCATTGTTACCTAACTTTCAGTGAATTTGTCTTGTAATTTGAAACCATTATTGTCCCAGGATAACCTTGTTAGTAGGGTACACATGTGGAAAACATTTAGAGCTGTTCTCAATTTTTTTTATTTTCTCCTTTCAGTTACGCCACGTAGTGGAAAACGATATAGGACCGGAAGTATTACTTTAGGCAACATCAATGAAGAATCTGAAACTGGTAGTGAGGTTAGTATAAACTAATAGGCGCCAGATCATGTAGTTTGGCTTTATGCTTATGTTTGTCTTATACTCTATAAATTGCATATCAGAACAATAAAGGAACGTGCAAGGTCATGCCTGTATACATGTTAAAGTAAGAAAGTCGGCAAAGATCAGGAATCAATACAATTAAGTACCACACCTGACCCAGGATACCACATGGGAAAGTGACAATAACACAATTAAACACTGCAAACAAGAGCCTAAAGGTTAGTCTTTCCCAGCAGGTGACAATGCAGCAATGAACAGACGCAAAGCATGACAAACACAAGACATAAATAAAACAAATGATCCGCAAAAGAAGCACCGCCTTGGAATGGTCTGTAAAAATATTTTACTGGAGGGCTTAAATCTTTTTCACGGCGCAAACCTCACACTTACTTTAGATTTGGATCAAGTTCACATTAGTCGTTGATGCCATAAATACAAAAATTCTCATGAGATCACTCAAAGGTAGAACTTTGGTTCTTAAACACACTCATCAGCAGTCATTGTTTGGACGGGGCTAGTTTTGTAATTGTAAAATATATTGACGTTCAGTGTTGGCAATATTGGCAACGGATATATTATTCATTAGCCCATGTAAGTAAGAAAGGGTGCCAAGATCTTATGCTTATTGTTTGTCTTATACTCTATGAATTGCATATCAGAACAATAAAGGAACGTGCAAGGTCATGCCTGTATACATGTTAAAGTAAGAAAGTCGACAAAGATCAGAAATCAATACAATCAAGTACCACACCTGACCCAGGATACCAAGAAGTGCATACCAAATCCAGACGCCAAAATCTTATATAGTTGATAATTTATCATATCACCTGCCTAGCATGGCAGACTAGTAGAGATCATATGAGCCATGAGATATAATTTTCAACAATGTGGCATTTTGACAAGTGTGGACTGAGATGAGCCTGTGCAGCAACCTGTTAAGCTTAGAAACTCCCAATGATGTTCAGTCAGTAGCTTAACACTCATAGAATATTCAAGTGACTAGCAAAGGCTCTGATAAGACTGCGCATATGCGCTGGGTGATTTGAGGCTTTTCTAGTCGCATACCACACATTGTTGGCTCATATATTTTCCCAGTCATCATAGTTTGATGCGACATACTTCTTCTTTCAGTTCAATAGCTTTAAAATGGTTGCATCGGTTTGGTGCAATTGACGTTCAATTTAATTTCGTTCGATGATCTGGAAGTGTAGAACATTGTAAAATACAAGTCAAGTATGATTTTGGAGATCATCAGCCGTATTTGGTCAAGTAAGGCCATTTTTCTTGTTTGGAGAAGAAAATAGTTTCATTTTGGTAAAATTTCAAGGGATACATTGATTTTATTTAAATTTTGCTTAAGTTTTTGACAATGTCGCTGTTATTGTACTTTGTCTTTTTCTCATGGTGGTTTGTAGTGTGTGATTTCGACATTTACTGGTTATACTCGCTTACTGTAAGCTAGTTTTATCATTCTTGCTGCATCATTTGCATGCAAACAGAGACGAATGATACATAACAGGACATGTGCTTTAATACCTGGTATAAATCCCTTTGGCCGACTTAGGGATTTAGGCTACGACAAAAAATAGTAGAGTAGGGCACGTTATATATTTAATTAAAACAGATGAAAAATAAAGCAAAATACATTGACACAAAGGTATTTTACAACCTCTGACACCTTGGTTATAACCAGTGGTCAAAAATCACTATTTTTCCAGAAATGTGTCTTGTTGCATATTTAATTGAAGAAAACCAAAAATATAACAACATGTAATTAAACTTTTACTCCTAACATACTACTGTCCTGAATTGGGGAACAGAGGTCAAAAATTCAACTTTTTATTTTAAAAGTAGGCTGGTTACATAATAAAATAAAGGAAATAAAGGCTAAATACTATGAAAGCAAACATGTTACCCTTACACATAGCTGTAACCTCTTCTTGGGGTAAAAATCAAATTTCGATGGAAGATTGCATAAACCAAATGGTTTGGTTTCTTAGCAGGCATCAGATCTCATATCAAAATTCTAGTATTTAGCTGAGAGGACAGATGTAGCCACTACTGTACAAATGCCACATTTAGTCCATTTGAGCTGTGACATGAGATTTCCAACAATGTCGTAAGTGCGACCAGCAAAACCTCAGATCAGCCTGCACATACGCACAGTCTGATCAGAGCCTTTGCTTGTCGCTTGAATATTTTACGAGCGCTAAGCTACTGACTGAACATCATTTGGAGTTTCTAAGCTTAAAAGGAGGTTGCACAGGCTCGTATGAGTCTACACTTGTGAAAATGCCACATTACAAATGTCACGGCTCATTTAATCTTCGAACCCGTTCTCACGTTAATTTTCTTTATTTCAGCGGCCAATAACGGTAGAAACCATTCAGGAGACGTCAACTATTGATAGAAGTAAAGACAGATTAAGTCCACCAGATCGTACAGATAGAATAGAGAAAACCAGTTTCTTGCCACCAATAATAAATGACAGAAACACTTCTTCAGGTGTGTGTGTATATAGTCCTTTTTGAGCCGCGACATGAGATTTCCAACAATGTGGCATTTTGACAAGTGTAGACTCAGACAAACCTGTGCAGCCCCTTTTTAAGCTTAGAAACTCCAAATGATGTTCAGTCAGTAGATTAACACTCATAGAATATCCAAGCGGCAAGCAAATGCTCTGATCAGACTGCGGGTATGCGCAGGCTGGTCTGAGCCTTTGCTGGTCCCACATACCACATTGTTGGAAATCTCATGCCACGGCTCCTTTTGTAGGTGGGTCATGTTCGTATTACACGTACTTATTACAAACACTACGTTATAATGTTATATCTGAATTAAATTTGTAAACTTTTTTGATAAAAGAGTAGCCAGAGACTTAATCATGTAGAAGCCTACCAAGATTAATGTTTGTTTGTTTGTTTGATTCTTTACATCCCATCAACGATCTTTCAGTTATGTAGTGACAGGTCTTCCTGAGTTGAACCAGTACTAAGCTTAGATTAATGTGTCTTGCTCAAGTACACGACACAGTGACGCTTATGGACGGGTAACAGGCAGTAGATTCTCTGTCCTTTTGCGTCCGTTTGCATGCCTTTCTTGTTCGTTCTTCATGCGGTAAATGCGTTACGTATCAGGTAATATCCGTTTTGCCCGGTCCTATCCGTTGGCAAGTTTTGGACATGTTCAAAACTTCAAAAGGACGCCACCGGATAAATATGTGCGGTGGATGAACATTACTGGTGGGTTGGTATGCTGTTTGTCCTGTTCTCATGCGGTTTGTCCGGTTCTCGTGCATTCAGCATCCTGTAGGTATCCTGTATGTATCCCTTGATGTCCGTTTGGCCTTAATTGTAATCGGTCAACTACAGGACAAGAAACAGAGTTCCCCAGACCAGTACTGCTTGCGCATTCTGTGTTCGTTCAACGAACGTTTTGTCCATTTCTTATGTGGTACATATTCGTTTTCTCAGTTATACATCCGTTACACGTATGTGAGTTGACCGTTCTTTGTCTATTACTTGTCTTGTACGTATGCGCTCTTTATGACATCGGGGACAACTTCCATTATCGAAGAAACATTTTTTGTTGTTTTCTGTCCGTTCGGTGTCCGTTACCTTTATCCGTTGATTTGTTGACAGCACCATAAGCGCCTACCAAAATGAATGGAGAGTTAAGAGATATCTGACCTAGTCACTTTACTCTTCAGATAGATAATAACAAAGGCGCTGATCAGACTGCGCAGATGCGCAGGCTGGTCTGCGCCTTTGTCGTTCGCAAGCAACAAAGTAGAGGTTTTGCATGATGTTGAAGCCCAGGCTTCCTGACCTCCGCCTAGCTACGTGCCTGCCTATTTTGTAGGTGGGTCATGTTTGTATTACTTATTACATACACTACGTATTAATTTAATATCTGAATTAAAATTGTTAAACTGTTAGATAAAAGAAGGGTCGTTCATGAAATTTTGGTAATATACTTTTTTGCAAATTGTGGAGCCCTGAACCAGTCAATGTATCCTGGGACTGGGGATATTTAAGGTAGTGTGTATTTTATGAATTTTGCTTAATGCACATGGTACACTTTTGTCAGTCAGCTAAAAATATTGGGTTGATATGGTAGCTAAAGTTTGGGAAACTTTAAGAGCTTTTTAACTGGTAGAAGAGTGATGTATTGTATAGGCCTCTACGTAAGAAAACCCTTACATTGTTGCACGCAAACAACAAAGATGCAGGCTATCTTTGCATCCGCACAGTCGAAACAGCACCTCCGTTATTCATTGTTTAGATAGTATAGTAGTCAATCTTATCCTATGCTAAATAACAAAATCCTAGCTAGTCCCTGTAGCTGATCAGACTATACTTAAGGAATCTTCTAACGCATAAAGTTAACAATTTACTACAAACGCTAAATTACGTTAAATGTTTCCAAAATTTTGTTGCTTAGCAATAATTTAATATTATTTACATCAAATATGAAAATTTCAGAACAATATCGTGGGTATTATCCAAAATACAGCTTATTTAATTTGAAAGGGTCAAAATCGAAAATCACAATAACATCAAAATAACATCAAACATCAATATCTTAAATGCTCTGAGTCAGTTGTCTCTGAAAATAAGCATACATTACTGGAAAACATTGTCCAAATGAATTCCAAATTCCAAAGTACTTTTTAATTCGACATTCAAGTTTTGCAGAAAACGCCAAAACAAAAGTGTATGCGTTAGAAGATTCCTTAGGTGTAGTTTAAGCTTTGCATTGTTTGAAATCCCAAAGACAGGTTTTCTCACGCCGAGTTCCTAATTATGAGTCATGACATGACAAAACAAATTAACGTGTGCCAAGTAAAGAATCAAATTTGCCCAGTCTGGTCAGATTATTCTATGTGCAATTAGTGGGTGCCTAAATACCCTAACCTTCTTAATGCTGAAATCTAAGACTATGATAATATTAAGCTGATACCTAGGCTGATCTGAGTCTTCTCATAACACACAGGCTTAGGCTGATCTGAGTCTTCCCACGACGCATACACTCACTGTTGATTTTCTTATGATGTGGTCCATATTATTTTTAATAGAGTTTGTTCCTCATGGTACATACCTTACAAGAGAAAAGACAGAAGCTGATACAGTGTATCCTGGAGGAAGTAATAAAGCTAAAAAGGAAACTGTTCATAGGAAGGCATATCTTCAGTTAGATGTCCTTAAGCCTGGAGATATATTTGTGAGTATTTCTGTAGTTTGTTTGAACATTTGGGCCAGATACGCACAGTAATTCCTCGAACATTTGAACTAATCATAACCAGCAGATGAGATATAGATATTCATTGTGGAGGAAATTGGTGGATCCTTAGACTAGCCTATCTATCTGCTTGCATACTTATTATATGGTTGAAGATGAACGTAGGTTTTGGTTTGGATATGCAAGCATTGGAAACTCAAACAGCAAGACTTCCCGAAGTAAGTAAGGGTGCAAAAATCAGGAATCTTTACAATTAAGTACCACACCTGACCCAGGATACGAATGGGAAAGTGACAAACTCACATTTAGACACCACAAACGAGAGTCAAGAGGTCAGCCCTTTCCCAGCAGGAATCGATACAATCAAGTACCACCCATTTTTAGCACTTTAACTTACTTATTTGTGAGACTAGGATACTATGAAACTGTATAGATAGTGAGTACCTTGGGAGTGCCACTTTTTATAAAAACTTTACAGGTGTTTTGGTCTAATTTGAACTTGTGTGTTTGTAATTTTCATAAAATATAGATTAATTTTGACACTTTAATAGCATTTTGAACTTAGTCAGTTTTGGGCAATGATACTATGAAACTGTACAGTAATAGATTTTGGATACCCTGTCAGCGCAACTCCTCCTACAATTTTATACGGATCATATGCGTTTTCTGAGGATGTGCATATGACCTTTTTGCTATTATCTAAATATAACACTTTTTCAGCATTTAAAACTTAATCAGTGTTTGGCTCAAATACTTTGAAAATGTGTGAATATTGAGTACATCCTATAGTTTTATACATATCACACAACAAAATCACTCATGTGTGTCAATAACTTCAGTAAAATTCTATCTTTTTTGTATTCGGGAATTTAACCAGCTCCGTGTATCACTATTATAATATGGGCCTCATCGCAAGTAAACCAGACTTTGTTGCGTATGAACAACAAAGAAGCTGACCAGTTTGTGCACCTGCACAACCTCATTGAAACATTTGTAATTTTCTCGCATGGAAGTATTGTCCGATTTTATTAACCTGACACAAGTGCATAATTTCACGGTTACTGCACAAGATATTTTTACCTTCCGTCGACTTTCGGTATTTACCGTAAGTTTTACGAGAATTCTGCAAGTACTAATGCAGATAATGAAACGTTTTGCACTGTACTACTGTCTAGTCAAGTGGTCTTGGTACAGGGTTTACAACCAAAAGGTCCTGAGTTCGAGTCCACGTAAATTTCTTTTTTTATTATATTTTTATTTTTTACCTCTTTATTTGATTCGTTTAACTTCACTATTATAGATGTACCACGACCTCTGAGTAATGTCTTTTGGATCATTATATTCAAAAGGTTGATGCGTAACGTATACACTGAGCCAGTCTGTCTGGAACAATAGAATAGTATACGTAATAAAACGCTTGAAAGCCTTATTTCTAGATCAGAATTTTCAATTTTGTAAATATAGTCACGCTTCAAAGTTACTTGCATTTGTTATTGTTATTTTTGTAGGACCCCAACCGAGAACGTTTACCGTACGCTCGATATGTGAAGTTGAATCTCTGTGCTTTTGACATATTTTTTTAAAGTAATCGCAGATATTTAAAAAAAAAATCTGTTTTGCCTTAGTGCCAAGACTTGCTGCAAACTTTTCTTCAGACGTTTTCCCACTGAACTTAAGTTCAAACAACTTGTATAGTGAATACATTTTAACCACATGTTTTGGCTATAATATGGAACAATATTTTCCAATAATCTCTGAAGATGTTTCGGACAGACTGGCTCATTTTACGCGTTACGCATCAACCTTTTGAAATAGAATGATCCAAAATTTCATTCCTCGGAGGTCGTGGTACATCTATAATAAATGAAATTAAACGAATCGAATAAAGGTAAAAAAGACACACACACACACACGTGGACTCGAACTCACGACCTTTTGGTTGTAAACTCTGTATCATAACCACTTGACTAGTCAGTAGGACGGTACAAAAACGTTTCATTATCTGCATAAGTAATTGCAAAATTCCTGTAAAACTTACGGTAAATACTGAAAGTCGACGGAAGGTAAAAATATCTTGTGCACTAACCGTGAAATTATGCACCTGTGTCAGGTTAATAAAATCGGACAATATAATAGCTGACCTAGTTGAAAGCATAATTTCAATGTTCTAGTTAGCAGGTTGAATTACATTGATGCAAAGGCTAAAACATACGAGAAATAGTTCCTGGGTATGTACCAGACATGGCTAAGATGCAACTAAACAATTTTTCAGTGATTAATTTTTTCTGTTACTAATTAAAAGGCAGTTTTGCAATCATTTTGATGGGGAAGAGAGAGCTTGTTGCTTTACTTAGTTTATCTTCCTGGTGTCTCGTGATGGCTGTTTGGGTCTTCCTCGCGGTGCCATGGGTTTGTCTGCGGTTTGTGATTGTGGTATTTCCTGACCATACTCACTATTTTTTATTAATTGTGCTATTTGTCATCTGAGTACCTATCATTCAACCTAGAGTATTTTTGTATATGTTAAACAAGAAGATGTTGTTAGATGCTTTTGTTCTTTAACAGGATTGAACTTTATGGTTCATTTTGATAAACACTAAAAAGAAGGAAGATTATCCAGGAATGCCACAATCACAGACCAATTTATGGTACTAATAGGAAAAAACGCAGACTATAGACAGCCATACTACAGCAAGGTCACATTAACAGGGCAACAACTAACTCTTGAATCCTCAGCGAGATGTTTACAAAGCCAAGTGCTAAAACACATACAATGGGAACAACAACAAACAAAGAATCAACTTAAAAAAAACGCTAAAAGAAGAGACAGAAGCAGAGGCCACAGGAAGGCTTAAATATTTTTACTGGCAGGCTCTTTGCCCAAGATTTTGCTGTTATTAAAAAACAAAAAGTGTTTAGCTAACATTGAGGCTTCCTAACTTACGCAAACTTTTGTCACCTCAGGAACCCATTAGGTTAAATAAACTTCATTTGTTGTTATAAAACTATGTTTTATATTATGATTGTAAAAAAAGTCTGAACCAACTTTGATATAATGTATATTAATTGTAATAATCTATTGAGCTTTTGGTTTACAGCTTGACTTTTCTTAAAACATGTACATGTAATAACTCATAATTATTAGGCGTCTTTGTGTACTTTTTGATGGTCTGCATTCTATAGTTCTGTATGCCATATAATGTAATAACACTTTGAAAAAGAGTAAATATTGAATCAATTATTATTTTCTTAATAACATATGCTGTTGCTACTCAAAACATCTCACGGATGTGGTTATTTTGAATACGTACAATATATGATAAGACTTAAAAAGATATAAACACAAACTCCAACAAATATGGTTTGATTTTTAGACCTCTTGTTTTGGTTTTCTATATTGACAATTATATGTTTTGCTACTAACACTAGGGACTGGATGGTGTTTCGGAGTTATTTAGAATTATGTATCCACTCAAAGATGGGTATGAGGTTAGTCCAGTAGCAGTAAGAGCAGTCAGTCAGTTTTCTTGCTTGAATGTTGTCTGTGATTTATATTGTCTCGATACTTAGAAAATGCGCCGCTTTTAATAAGGTATCTTACATGCGCAGATCCAGAGGGGGAGGGGGGGGGGGTGGGTGGGATTGGCAGGGGGTCCAGACCCCACTGAAAAATTACAGCAAAACTGGTCCGGATCCCCTTAAAAATCACAATGCTACTAAGCAAGCAGTGAATGTTGGGCAATCATCAGCCTGCCAGCAAAACGCCAATTAAATGGCGTTTTGCTGGCTGGCCGAAGATGGCCAGCTTTTAGTGCTATTTGGATCTTCTCTCCCCTCATCTAAAACAACAATACAAAACAAACCAAAAAACGTTGTCAAAGATGGACCCCCTCTGGCAAAACTTTCTTGATCAGCGCATGTTTGCCATTAAAAAGTGATACCAATCATATCATCTACGAGGTTAGACCACATCCCTTACCTTTCATAATATTAACCCAGTATTTTACTCAAGAAATATTTCTGGCATATTCACCAATTTCTTTACTTGTGAATATCAAACTCCTTGTGAACAAATACTTTTGTGAAATAGTGGCCATATCGCTAACGGCCTTGCAGTGCGTTGGGCGTCACAGACTCTTGCTAATCTGTCAGACAAAACGTGGCTTTGTAACTCTCCCATAAACGCTCAGGGGAAGCTTTGATCAGACTTAGCCGATGGTCAATCACATCTATGTCCTCATAAGTAACATATGCTACTTTGTTTTTTTTGCGATGAGGCGATACATTTATATAATTGCAAGCATTCAAGGTAGACAGCTGACATCGAAGCCCTTTAGATGTTATCTATTTTCTCTTGTAAACGTCTCAATAAATTTTATTTTATGAAGCACTTAATTTCTGCTTTTAACATTGAACAGGGACAAGGTTGGTCACTTAAAGTTCGCTTGACCATTAATTATTCCCAGGCTGAAACCAGATATTTCTGCTATGATAACAGTATGCATCCAGATCAGCTGGCTCTAATGTAAGAAGCAGGCTGATCATGATTCATTCTACTGTCAGCTCTGCTTGTAAATGCATGCTGAAAGCTAGAATCATACCACTCAATTGTCAAAAGATTGAGATGAGATTAAAATACACAGCATGTTAGCGGTTAAAACTAAATGAAACATAATTTGGTGTGTAGAATGTATTCACACCATGTCTCTTAGAAATCTGTTTCTTACTATTTCCTTTTATATCGACCAAAACATTTTGATGATATAAACATAACAAATAGGGGAAGCACATGAGACGTTGGTACTATCACATATGCATAATGTATCTTTTTAACCCCCCCCCCCCCCCCCCGATGCTCACGTATTTGGTGATGCTTGTGATCTAAAAGATCTGATCTTCTTTATATTCATATTTTTTGTCTAAGCGCAGCAAATGGTAAAGCGTGTCTCCGTGCAATAAGTTCCGAGACCTCATGTGCTGGAAAACTTTTATGTTTGTGGTATAAATATTAGTCTCGTTTCTATATTTCTCCATAAATGGAGGATTGCATGCTTTACATATTGTATTTCCGCGTGTGTGTGTGTGATTTTTTTATTTGTTATTGGGCCTCTTCTTCATGGTATCGTAGGCTGGCTTGTCTTTGATCAAGTATGGCTCCAACCAGTCTGCTCAGCTGCATAGATTATCTAGAAAATTAAAATTTTGCACGTAGCAAATGGCTCGTGAGAATTAAACAATATATCAAGCAAAGTACATAGACAGTGATCAGAATGCACGGATGTGCAATCTGGTCTGTGCCATGGTTGTTTGCATGAAACAAAGTCAGGGTTTCTCGCATTGAGGCCCATATGTTAGAGGAAAATTTCCTTGTTTTATTTATTTGTTATTTCATCAATGATGTTGTTTTATTGATTTCGTTTGTGCTGCTTTGCATGAGGATGTATATGTTATGTTGTTTTATCTGTTTTAAGTTTTTTCAATGTCCTTAAAAGCTGTGTTAAGACATATTCATATCAAAGCATTCAAGAAAAAAGACTGACTTAACCAAATAGTTCTTGTTCTCTTGGTTTATAGTCTCTTTTGTATGACTTAATAAATATACTGTGTTATGCACTTAGCTTCTACACTTAAACACCCGCATTTAATATATGCAGAAACAACTTTCTTTTTCACAATACTCACTTATTATTAGAAAGTAGTATCTTGCTAATTTAGTAAATATGTTATTTTCAACTGTTACATCGATTCTTCATTGTTATATTAATATACATTTTAATCAATTATGACTGTGTTGTGGTTTACACTATATCATTAGGATATTCAATGAAAAGTCCAGTGAAAATTATTGTTATACTACTTTTTGTTTAGTTTTTTATCAAAAACAAGTGAGTATAATGAGGAAATACCACAATTACGAACAGCAGAACAACCCATCGCACGGCGAGGAAATGCAACAGAACACTGACTGTCACGATACATCAAGAAGACAGTTAAAGCAAAGCAACCAGCTCCTGCTTCTCCATCAAGATGATTGCAAAACGTACTGAATAACAATACAAAGATCAAACGCAGAACCCTCACAAACAATGGAAACAACAATAAACTATAAATCAACAACAACAGAGCCATCGCCTTAGAACGGTCAGCAGCCTAAGCCTAAGCTAATTGGGGTTGAATGCATTTTACCTATTCCAAATCGTCGCCCCCTAGATTCCAACGCTTATGCAATATATGATTGACAAGTGCAATTCCTGACTATAATTTAGTTTTCAAGTGCAAGTCCAGTTGATTCTTTGTCATTGTAGAGTACATATTTAATTGTTCTGACAGTATAATCATCAGACAAGACATCTGTTATTGGACAATATATGGGAAGACCTATAACTTACAAGTTCTTTGTATATTAATCACATTACTCTAAGATTGTTTGATGCAAACCATAGTTTAGCATTTCAATATTTTTGCTTGCATGATCAGCTTTATATACAAAAAAGTATTAGTGAATCTGTAATCTGATTGTTATTCAATGAGAAGCGATTTTGTCAGGTTGTATCAATTTATGATTAAAACCATGGTATTTTTCAGGGGTTATTTTTTTCGTATACAAAAAGAAAAATGGCGATATACTTGAAATGGATTTGAGTATAAAATAATAAGTGTGTCAGATTTGGGTACTTATCACATCAGCGACTTGCCAAGTCCCATCAGGACATGTGCATAGAAAGGAGCCTCACTTGAGCCATTGACGCTTTTACACACATTGTTAGAACATGTATAAAGGGTCAGACCAAATCTTAAGCATCTAGCCCCCTGTTGATATTTGAGTATTTTGATTTTTATGTATATGCAATAAGAACCAAATCTTGTGAGCCTGCTAAATCGACTGTAAATTCAGATTTTTTTTTGCGAGAATTTTACTTTTGTGAATAGCGTTTAAAGTCATAGTTGCCACTTTAAAAATTCGCTACTTGGCCATGATTAATGTACATCAGATAAGAACAAACTGATTTCACAATTGGTGAGGGTTTTCCAAATTTACTCTTTATTCATTTATTATGCCTACCAACCTTAATGTTTTGTATGTTCATACTTTCACCATTTTCTTAGTTTGTAACACTGGAACACCTGTTGACATTTTGTGTACTGATCTAATACGCATAAAGTCGCTGTTTTAACATGCATGCATGGACATCTTGTGGGGCTAGATGCCTTTATTTGGACCTGGTTAATGTATGAGCAGCGAATGATCTGGCGAACTCATGCAGTTTTGCCAGCTTGCTTCAGTCTCTACTGGCTTCACAGTGACCACCCATTTTTTATGCTCAACTCAACAGAGCATGCAATGTATTCTGCTGATAATGTTAAAATGCCAAATATGTTTGTATTTTAACTTTTATTTGCATAATTACATCATCTGATTTGATGTTTTATGAACAATTTAAGTTCATGTCTAATAAGGTTGAGCATGCTAAAGGTTTCAGTACCTTGGGGCCTTGGTCCATGTAGGATAAGCATCATAATATCATGATCTTGTTTTCGTATTTTTGCAGGGCCTAGAACATTTAGATCCACAAGCGTTGGCTTCAGAAGGGCCAGGTGTCACTTTGGTAAGCATTGCAATAGGGAAGTGAGATAAAAGGTCCTGGTAGTGTATAATAAGTTACAATATATTTCAAAGAAAAGCTGAACTGATCCATACTTGCATTTTTCTACATGGAATTACTTAAAATAAAATGATTTAGTATTATTTATAAAAGAAAGTAAGGGTGCAAAGATCAGGAATTGATACAATCAAGTACCACACCTGACCCAGGATACCAATGGGAATGTGACAAACTCACAGTTAGACACCACAAACGAGAGCCAAGAGGTCAGCCCTTTCCCAGCAGGTGACCACAAAGCACATATAAGCAGACGCGCACAAAGACATAGCAAACACAAGACAGAACAAAAAACATAAAAGATCCACAAAAGAAGTACCGCCTTGTAACTGTCAGTAAAATATTTTACTAAACCTAGTAATTATAAAAGTATTTTCTTAAAAGGGTATCCTTTGGAAGCAAAGACTGCACCAAAGAACTGAAACTAGAGTGTGCATATTTCCTGGGTCAGACTAGCTAGTTTCTGCCATTTAGGCGTCATCAGTGACCCTCTAATAGTTTCAAAGTTCCACAATGAAACCCATGATCCCAAAGGTCAAAAAAATAAAATCTACACTATAGTGAAGGGCAGGGAGACTTCAGCAAACGAATGTCTTAATAAAAACTTATTCATGAAGCCCACGTGAGAACTGTGATTACACGTAAAATTTACCCCGTTATATAAAGGTGTTTATCATATGACGTCGCGTCTGGGAGTGAAATAACGCCATGCTATAAAATCTGTAAACCACTAGTGGTTTATCGATTTACGGGAAACGTTATTACGTCCATAACAACGTTGCGTACATGATGACAAAATCATAACGTTTTTACGCCAGAAATGAGATTTCAAAGTATTTGTCATATGATAAATAGAATCTAACATTCGTGCTCTTGTATTATTGAATTTATTAAACTCGTTGCGAAAAAGAGATAAAATGCTCGGCAAGCCTCGCATTTTATCTCTTTTCCTCAACTCGTTTAATAAATTCAATAAAACATGAGCACTCATGTAAGATCCTCTATGTGTCATATGTTCGTTAATTTATTCATGGAATGTTCACATGCAGCTATCCTACCTAGAGAGTCAAGTGATCCGAATATTCTACTACATCATTTTTTGTGTTTTCAAGAAAAAGTGCTATGCACTGAGTATTTTTGGCATTTTCTGGCCATGCATATTTACTTTCTGGTGAAGTATTTTAGGCTGCTCACTTTGTATTATATACCACTTAAATGTACTAGGATAAGAAGTACCTGTAACCTGAGACACTAAGATCATCACTGCCATTACTATTATTGTTGATATTTTGTTATCGTTGTTATATTGCACACTCCATAAGAGTTTAGTTACGAAATTGATTTACCATTAGAAATATGAAAGAAATAAATGGTTTGTCTCATCAACGGAATAAAGCATCACAACATGACAAACTACGTCACTTTACTCTAACCATGTGAATACTATATATAGAATACTAGGTGAGTGTCTTTTAATATCAAGTTTACCAGCCAATAGGGTTTTGAGAACGCTTCTTGACATCTCAAGCTTGTCGAGCGATTCAACATGCGTTCTCAAAGCCGAGCCTGATAAACTTGATATCAAAAGACGCGACCCTGGTTTTCTATTATCATTTTACCCATTGTTGAACACTCTTCAAACTAGCGAAATTGACGTAATTTTTGATGTTTGTGTTGATTCAGCGTCATTAGCGACGTCAATGAAAAAGTGCAACGTCATCATGACTTGCAAATGGTACATGTTTTGAGAAAGATCATCTTTATCAGGCAATGTGCACCAATGCAGATAATATTAGAGGTGACTGATAAAACATTAATATCATTATTAGTAGTAGTATTAGTATTATTATTATTATTATTTCAGATCAGTGATGGAGCAGAAATCATTAAAATAAGCAAACGTTTCTTTTTATCCCATGCTCAAAATAACACAATGCTCAAGGTGGAAACTATGGTATGTAATCGTATTATTTCTTATTTATATATAGGCTAGCACATGAGATTTTGTCCTTATCGTATATGGGCAAGTCTTTATCTACATTCAAAATTTGTGCATGCGAGCAGCAAAGTCTTTGAAGAAACTGTCGTTTTGCAGTCTCGTCTGAGCCATGGCTACTCGCACGTGTAATAAGTACAAAAATCTCATGTGCTGACCCATGTATGCTTGAACAGTGTGCTCTGTCAGGATTAAACCTGAATTTACGGAGTTACGAACCAGCCACCTTAATTTCTAAGCTACAGAAGCTAGATACAATTACAGCCTATATTGTGTTAAAATTCATACACTGAATATATCCAGATTGTCAAGATGTATTACAATACATTGATGTGCTTCATCTTATTAGTCCGTTAGATGATATCTATCAAAAAAGTCTGTTGCATCCCTCTAGGTACCAAGGTTGATATACAGTAAAACCTGTCTAAAACGGCCACTCTCAAAACGACCAAAATTGTTTTTCAAGACCAATTATCTCTTAATGCAGGTCAAAATTATTGCAGAATGCCTCAAAGGGAACATTCTGCAATACTTTCGACCTTCATTAAGCTACCATTTGTCATTAAGATTTTTATTATGTCTATTTTTGAGTGGCCGCTTAAGACAGGTTTTACTGTACACATTTTGTAGGCGATTCATGCTCAAATCATTAGGCAATATTATCAACCTGGCAATGTGTGCAGGAATTGTGTAAACAATTATTCTTTCTAATCTAGCAAGTATCTTATCGAGGAAGGGGGAGCTTTGTCGGTTTGCTTTGCAATTGTCTTTCTGATGGCTTGTTACTGCTATTGTTCTGTGGCCTTTCTTTACGGTTGGTCTGCAGAGGGCTATTGAGGTATTTCCTGATCATACTATTTTTTTGTAGGGCAGGACCAGGATAGAAAAATTTTGATATATGTTCTCCCTCTAAAGGGCTAATTAAATGTTTTAAAAGGTATTCGTAAAAAATCTATGGACAAAGCTTAGAATTTTAAAAAAATACAACCGAAGATTCCTTATTGTTCTGTATATCAATATATGACCTCATTTATGCTCATTTTTATATGCCCGTTTTGAAAAAAAGGTTGTATTATGACATGGCGCTGTCCGTTTGTCCATAAACAATCTTCAAGATATCTTCACAACGTTTTATGGAAAATTGTATAATGGGGTCAGGATAAAGTGTCCCACACAAGAATGATTGTTCCCCTTTCTTCGTTTCTGAGTTTTGCCCCTTTGAAAATCGTAAAAAAGAATCTTGTACGCGCAATAACTCAGTAACCATTATATTAATCTTCATGAATCTTTATAGGAGTGTGTATCAGGTCCAGACAAAGTGTATAATATAATTATGGTTACTTTCCATTTTTCCATTTGAGAGTTATGGTCATTTAATTTTTTTATGCTTATTTTGTGTATTTTTCAATATTGTACACTCCATAACTCGGTAACTGTTTGAGATGTCTTCATGAAATTCTATGGGAATGTGAATTATGTCAAGACAATGTGTTGCTTGCAAAAATAATTGTCCCTCCTTAATTAGTTTATGAGTTATGTCCCTTTGATTATAGTTTTTGTACAAATTTTTGCCAAAAAATCTTGTACACCCCATAACTCAGTAACCCTTTGGGATAACTTCATGAAATTTTATATGAATGTATATCAGGTCGGTGTCTCGTACAATTATGGTCGTTTTTCCGCTTACTTTGTTTCACAGTTATGGCTTTTTGATTGTTTTTTTTGTTTGCTTTCTCTGTGTAATTTGCATTCTTGTACACTCCATCACCCACTCACTGTTCATGATATCTTAATGCGAATTTATAGAAATGTGCATTAGGTAAAGACAATGTGTCGCATGCAAGATTGATTTTTCCCCCTTTCTTAGTTTCCAAGTTAGGCTCCTTTGATAATTTTTCTCCAAAAAATATATTGTACAACCCATAACTCAGTAATCTTTTGGAATATCTTCATGAAACTTTATAGGAATAAGTATTAGGTCAAGACAATGTGTTGCATTCAATAATAATTGTTCCTTCTTTCTAATTTTATGAGTTATGCCCCTTTGATTGCTGTTAAAAATCTTGCACGCCCCATAACTCAGTTATCGTAACATATATCTTCATGAAACTTTTTAAGAGCATATATGACTTCACTACAGCTGGTGATTGGGACTGTGTGGCGGCGGTAGAATGTCTTTCTGCCCTCCACTATAGTGTAGATTTTATTTTCTTGTCCTTTGGGATCATATGTTTCATTTGAGAACTTTGAAATTATTAGAGGGTCACTGATGAGGCCTAAATGGCCGAAACTAGCTAATCTGGCCCAGAAAACTTGCACACTCTAGTTTCATTTCTTCGGTGCATTCGTTGCTTCCAAGGGATAACCTTTTTAAGAACATATTTATAGTAATGTGTAATAGATCAAGAAAATGTGTCACATACAAAATGGTTGTTCCCCTTTTATACTTTTCGAGTTATGTCCCTTTGATTATTTAAAGATATTGTCTGTACCATTACTCAGTAACCGCTATATATGTCTTCATGAAAGTTTATAGGAATATGTAATAGGTCAAAACGAAGTGTCACATACAATTATGGTTGCTTTCTATTTTCTCATTTGAGAGTTATAACCCTTTGATTGTATTTTTATGCTTTTTTGTATAATTAACATTCTTATACAAGCCATAACTCACTCCGAATTTAGCCAGGACGATGTGTCAGGCACAAGAATGAATGTTCCTCCTTTCTAAATTTGAAAGTAATGCTCACACTGTCTTAGCAAAGGGACGTATATTGCGTCGCTGGCAGAGCTCTTGTTAATATTATGTTACTTTCAAAGACTGTCTAAGAATGGCCGGGCTGCGTAGCGCAGTCGGTAACGTGTCTGGCTACAGATGCGTGTCTGACTGCATATCAAGGGGTCGCGAGTTCCATCCGGTCCGGACCCATACTTTCGTGGAGATTGATCATGAAATGATTTCTACGGTCATTCTCCTTCCTTCCGCTGATTCATTCAAGAAGGGTTGTTGTCAGTTACAAGCAAAAGTATGTGCACGAATTACTGGTTAACCGCTTGTTCAAGCCTGCCCAGGAAAAAGTGTGGTTAGGTGAACTGACCATCCCGCAATGACCATAGCTGTTGACTTGGGACGTTAAGCAACAAAACCAACCAACTGTCTAAGAATGAAAATAATCGCAATAACCCTTTAAATATTGCAGAGTTCGAGTCTTGCATGAAAACAAATTGGTGATTGTTTTGAGTTGGAGTTTTTTTTTCATTTTGTGTTTGTTTTTATTGGTGTTTGTATATTTCTGCTTGTTTATATTTAAATTTGTTTATATTGCAGCAACGAGAATATATGACTGCAGAGGAAGCAAAGACAATCATGTACGACAAAGAGACGTGGAACCAGTATAAAACTGTGTTATTACAAAGAACTGTTGGTGGACTTCATAGAAATCAAAATGAAAAAGTTTTATGATGAAGCTTTCTCTATCACAGTAAAAACACTGTTTTAGCGCTTAATGCAATTTAAGCGTCTGTCAATCGAAAATATTTTACACCATATAAGCCTAGTGTCCCTTATGTTGGACATATGCAAACAGTAAAGACTCTGATCAGACGCCGCATTACACGGCGTCTGACCAGGGCCTTCAATATTTGCTTACAGAATGCTCTATTAAAATTTGGATAAAAAATAAAATTACTGTTCATCAATTCTCGAAACAGAAACGGACGTGTCCAAGTGATAAGAGTTGGAAATCCCATTCTGCTTAAATGGGTTAAAGCTATAATCATATCATGAAGGTGCATGTCAAATATACCTTAAACATATTCGTTTTCACCAAAAAATTGTATTAGTCAATATGACACAAGTCAGTGAAGGTGAGATTGATCACACACATTCTATATCTTCAAATACATGGGCTATGGGTAAATATTGAAATATCCCTTTGAGACAAATCTAGTATAAATCCAAAATTATATCTCGTAAGTAAGTGCACTTAAAATGTTTTTGTTTTCTTACCCATCTCTCTAAACATACGTTTTGGATGCTTAAAACAATCGTTACATTGACAACATAATTGTTATGTGAAGAATTAAGAAAATTAAATTTTGATTACACACTCTTATCTGGAGGCCTGCAATATGATCACTGTAGAATGTCACATTGTCGATCATCATCGTTGATGCACCAAACACCCGATAAATGTGTCATTAGTTCTAACTCTTCCTACAATGTATATCATCGAAACCAGTCAGCTATCTTTATACATGTACCATCGTTGCAAGTGTTTTGGTAATATTTTGCTGTAGGCATCAGCTCAGTCTGATCAGGGTCTTTACTGTTCAAATGAAGAAAGCTTTGATTCTTGCATACCGGATAAAGATATCTGAAATTTTACCCTGGGATAGAAAATCTTATCTTACCCATGCTATCTACCAAGGACGTCAAGTAACGTCATCATGTGAAATTGCATTTTAGCGTATTCAGGGACTTTGGAAGCTTATTTTAAAATAAATTAAATAATCAATATAATAAAAACAGTGGTGAGCAAGAAAAAGAAGCCATTATTATCCCTTGGGTTCACAGTTTGTCATCCCTCGGCAAGCCTCGTGATGCCAAACGGCGATCCCTGGGACGGATTTTTCTATCCTACCCTCACACTCGTGATAGATTCTTGTAATCCATAGTTTTCCAGTGATGGCATAGCAGATGACCTTAGTGATCAGAGTCCTCACTTGGTGTACACTTATATCGTAGGCTTTGTCATGCCTTTAGGTCAACATTGTATTAATTAAGTTTTTTGTAACTACTTGTAGTTTGACTAAGCTCAAAACTTATGGTCTTTCATATTCTATTCAAATGAGCAATTATCTAAATCTTGTCAGGCAATAATGATATGAGCTGTGACACCTGATTTCCAACAATGTGGCATTCTGACAACTGTAGCTTAGGTAAGCCTTTGCAGTCTCCTTTTAAGCTTAGAAACTCCAGATGATGTTCAGTCAGTAGCTTAACAGTCTTAGAATATACAAGCGACTAGCAAATGCTCTGATCAGACTGCGCTTATGCGCTGGCTGATCTGAGGTTTTGCTTGTCGCACATACCACATTGTTGGAAATCTCATGTCATGACTCAAATGTCTTGCAGTGATCCCAATATTCACTGTATCATATTCATAGTACAGTATGTAAAATATACAGCCTTCCAGCTCTATGGATATACTTTCAACCAAGGTGGAAAACAGAGTGGACTCTTATGAGATGGCTTCATCAGAATACAGTTAATTTGGATCTATAGTATTTTTAAGCAGTATATATCCGACTTTAACAGGTGAACGTTTTACTATTGCATTTAACATGAGCCAGTGCATAAGATTTCCAACAATGTAGTATGTGCGACCAGCAAAGCCTCAGATTACCCTGCGCATACGCGCAGTCTGATCAGAGCCTTTGCTAGTCGCTTGAGTATTTTATGATTGTTAACCTACTGACTGAACACCATTTGGAGTTTCTAAGCTTAATAGGAGGCTGCAGAGGCTCGTTTGAGTCTACACTTGTCAAAATGTCAAATTGTTGGAAAAATTCATGCCGCAGCTCAAATATGTTGCATTTTTGTTACTGTTTTATTTTGTTATGATGATTCTAAGCGCAATCAAATGTTTTCGTGATATATATCGTTAATAATAAAATCAATGATTCATGTATGGCCTTAATTCATTTCTTAAATCACATAATCTTAGTACTCTAAACTGATTTGGTGCCAGTAAAATGCATTTAAGCCCCCCCCCCCCTATTCCATTCGAGTGGCTTAGGCTGCTGTCCGTTTTAAGATGAAGATTATGTTGTTGATATGTTGTTGATTGTTGTTCCCATCAAGTGGCTCTGCGTTTGTTCCATGTTTAGTTGTGCATCGCTTTATGTTTTTTTTTCTAGTGATGGGGAAGAGAGAGCTGAAAACTTTGCTTTGTTTGTCTTCCTGGTGTCTTGTGATTGTAATTGTTCTGTGGCTCTCTTTCTCTCACGATGATGTGGGTTGGTCTGTTGTTTGTGATTGTGGTATGTACTGGTGATACACACATGTTTTTTTTATTGTTTTGTTCTTAAAAATCTGGTGTTAATGTATAAAAGATCAGGATGGGGAATCAATCTCGTGTTTTATGTTAATACACTGCACTGATTGTTGTATTCCTCTCATGCATACATAAATAGAGAATACTAGGTAGTTTACCGGGCAAGGCTTGGGGAACGCTTGTTGAATCTGGAGGCTTGCCCAGCTGTTTGCTTTACTTAGCTTGCCTTTTGATAAAATGTAGTGACTTTTAGTGTTCTGTGTTTCTTCTTCATGGTGCCGTAGTTTGGTCTGCAGTGATTAATAGTGGCATTCCTTGGTCATACTCACTTACTTTCTGAGTTTTTCATTGACATGTATGTCAGCCTATTCAATAATGATATGAGCCGCGACATGAGATTTCTAACAATGTGGTGTGTGCGACCAGCAAAGTTTGAGATCAGCCTGCGCATACAGCACTTTGCTAGTCGCTTAAATATTCTATGAGTGTTAAGCTAATGACTGAACATCATTTGGAGTTTCTAAGCTTAAAATTAGGCCGCACATGCTTGTCTAAGTCTACACATGTCAAAATGACACATTGTTGAAAATCACATAGTATATATCATATACCTACTTTGCTGATTACATGAGACGATAAGCACGTGGCTCAATTGGTAAAGCGTCAGACTGTGGATCGGTCGGGAGTCGCTTTGGTGTGTTATTGAGAAAAGCCCCTTATACGCTGCATAGTATTTTGTCAACGCAGAAAGACAGGAAAACGTCACGGCATGACTGAAAACTTGTTGACTGAGACGTCAAACAAATGTTGTGTGGCAAGGTAAGACCTATCTTCATTGATATTTGCTTGATTGTCATGCCTCTGTTCAATGTGTCCAATGGTGACATTTACATTTTATTATAGTTTTGCGGCCATTTTATTTTTCCATGGCAATTGTAAAAGAAAGAAAAAGGACAAAGATCAGGAATCGATACAATCAAGCACCACACCTGACCCAGGATACCAATGGGAAAGGGACAACTCCACAATTAGACATCACAAACAAAAGTCAAATAGATACCAATTTGAAATGTGAATAATATTTGAGCCGTGACATGGGATTTCCAACAATGTGGTACGACCAGCAAAGCCTCAGATCAGCCTGCGCATACGCACAGTCTGATCAGAGCCTTTGCTAGTCACTTCAATGTTCTATGAGTGTTAAGCTACTGACTGAACATCGTTTGGAGTTTGGCAGCTTAAAAGGAGGCTGCACAGGCTCGTCTGAGTCTACATCTGTCAAAATGCCACATTATTGGAAAGCTCATATCATGGCTCATTTCAATATACCAACCAGAAGAAGTTGATAAATAGCATTTATTAGCAATGCGTATTCTTCGTCTTCATAAGGGTGATGTGGGATCATAAGGGTGGTGTGGGAGGAAGGGCAAAAGAGTCATATTTTTATTCAATAAAACACAACTGAGCCGCGACATGAGATTTCCAACAATGTGGCATTTTGACAATTGTAGACTCAGACGAGCCTGTGCAGCATCCCCTTAAGCATAGAAGCCTCAAATTATGATCAGTCCGTAGCTTATCATAGAATATTTAATCGACCGAAAAGTCTCTGATCAAACTGCGCGTATGCGCAGGCTGGTCTGAGCCTTTACTGGTTGCACATACCACATTGTTGGAAATCTCATGTCACGGCTCAATTTCAAAGTGGTTTTAGTATCGTTTGACTTATGGACACTATGTTAACTAGTAAAAGGAAATGTATTCTAATGATTAATAATCTATTAATCTAAATGAATGAAAGCATTGAGTGCAGACTCGTATGAAATATGCAGATAGCGACGTCTCGCCTGACTCAACACTGAAAATTTGCGTTTTATTTTAGGGGGAGATATGGATAAATTGTGTAATGTAACTGTGTATTTTACCTGTTACGTTTCATTGTGCATTTGCACAACTTCACCATATATAAAATATATAGAACGAGAAATGGGCCCACTGAAAAATAGTATCTCAAATTAGTAGCAGGAGTCTTCGTTCTATTCAGCATGTGGAGGACGGCCTCAAGCCTTCACAAACATATGGCGTGGCAATTTATTCAAAGCATAATCTAACGATTGTGTTCTTGCATTATCGATTTTTTTAACTTTCTGTGAAATATACTAAAATACTCAGCAAAGCCCATGGATGTGTTTAGTAAATCAAAAACAAAAGAGCACACATACTATATCCTGTTTATAAATCCACAATATCTTTGGTAGAATGACACACTCTCTCTCTCTCTCTCTCTCTCTCTCTCTCTCTCTCTCTCTCTCTCTCTCTGGGAGGGCTCCAGATATTACTGAAATATTGTTGACTGTGACCTAAAGCCTTAACTCAATCAATTAACTGGTAGGAGATATAAACAAGAAAAATACAAACATGTGGCTGGATGCTATTTATTATCAATGATTTAAATAAAATGTACACCACGGCATCAGAAGACCTGACTTTGAGTGTTATAGAGTATGATATTATTTAACCAGACTTATTATCTACTGACATATGCTAGATTCTTCGCAGTAAGTATATACATGCGGGCCACTATCGGCCGGTCAGCGAAACGCCATTTAAATGGCGTTTCGCTGGTGGGCCGATAATGGCCTGAGATTGTTTACTAACTGGTTTGAGAATTAGGATAAGGTATGTCTTGGCTGTATCTTAATTCATATATAGGCAGCAAATAATAATCAGTGCTGATCATACCATGCAATTTGACAGACTGCTCTGTATCTCAATCGTTTGAATGTGGCATGTCTTCTGATACCGTTGCGAAATAAGTTCTGAGGCCCTGGAAGGGTTTTTAGGGATACAGGGATATTGGTCAAAAGCTAAAAGGGATACGGGATATTTTTATAAATATTTATAGGGATATGGGATACTTGGATCAATTTTAGGGATATTGGGATACAATGCTTTCTGAATTTTGTAGATATTTGCCATATGTCTTTTAGGGATATGGGATATTTTACAAACTACTTAAAGGGAGATGGGATACTGGGACCCCCCTTCCAGGGCCTCAGTTCTGTGCCCTCGTAATAACAATAATATGAGCCTGCACATGAGAAATGTGATCTTGTACTTGTCATATTCTAAAGCATTGAAGACTCAGGCGCCAGAGCATTCGCTGCTTTCATACACAACGTTTCGATGTAGGTGAAGACCCAGACCTAATAAAGATCCATATCTACGCTTGATATGATAGCTTCGACGTTTGTAGGAGGGCTTTTCGCATATGGGCTCAATATCAATATCTCATGGGCTGGCTCATAAAAATTTGAGCCGCGACACATGATTTCCATCAATGTGGTATTTTGACAAGTGTAGACTCAGACGAGCCTGTGTAGCCTCCATTTAAGCTTAAATACCAAATGATGTTCAGCAGTCAGAAGCTTAACACTCATAGAATAGTCAAGTGACTATCAAAGACTCTGATCAGACTGGGCGTATGCGCAGGCTGATCTGAGGTTTTGCTGGTCGCACATACCACATGGTTGGAAATCTCATGTCGCGGCTCAATATTATACATGTATAAATTCCTCTCATTGTTTAATCCTTCGTATACTAATGGAACCTTCCTTCTAGTGTGATGCTATAAACTTGGGATGATCCACCATATATAACTAGGGATCAGGTTATAATTTTCAAATAATGTATTTGTTTGTCTTAAGATCTATTTTATCATAAACAAAGCAGACCTTGATGAAATGTCGCATTATGTGACGTTTCATCTGGGTCTTACGATTTGTAAAAGTACCCAATTAGGGGGTTTCAAGTATACAAAGGATTACATAAAACAATAATATGTTAAGTATGTTAGTTACTAAAACTTTTTAAAAGAAGAAAATGATTAAACCACT
Organism: Loripinus fragilis; assembly: GCA_964019695.1. Classification (NCBI taxonomy): domain Eukaryota; kingdom Metazoa; phylum Mollusca; class Bivalvia; order Lucinida; family Lucinidae; genus Loripinus; species Loripinus fragilis. The sequence goes on along the minus strand of OZ026521.1, from coordinate 98,988,283 downwards.
TCTCAGTTTCTGTAACCATCGTATTCACTGGCCAAATGTTTCCAAAGAAAATAACCACTATTTACAGCCTATGTTACATCATTTTAAAAACCCTTTTAAGTGAGCAAAGAATAAAAAAATGTTTAATTTGAATAAAAGACATATCTGCAGTCAAATATTTCAAAAGTCGGGCATTTAAGTGATTATGTGAAATTTAGTCTTCACAAATGTTTTGTATTTCTCAAGTCGTTCTGTTCGTATGGGAAGTTATTTGATCCTAGAATCTATTCCATAGGAGATAGCATACCCATTATTTGTAGACCCTTCTTTAAAGTAGATGTATGAATTTCAATATGCATATACCGCAGGTATTGAGTAGGTATAAAATCAGTCAAGCCCCGAGTTTATGCCTTACTAACATGAGCATGAAACTTAACATCGTCATAAAATGTAAACAATTGCGAATGATTTAGACGTTTTTTCATGCAAAATAGCTGAAAATGACATGGACAAGTTCATGATTCAGTGAGTTGAGCATGAAAACATTTTATAATCTCGTGGTCTAGCCCCGAGGTTATAAAACTATTGTCATGCTCAACTCAGCTGAGCACGAAATTTATCCTGCTCATAAATGTTAGAATGCCAACAATTGTTGGCATTTTAACATTTATCAGCATGATAAATACAACATCTACGAGACTTAAAGCAAGAAACATCTTTATTTGTTGGTATTTCAGTTTTTATGAGCAGTTGAAATTTTGCGCTAAGTTGAGTTGAGCATGAAAAAAGATTTAGATCATGTTTATTCACCTTATTGCATTCTTAACGGCGAAAACTCGTCCTGAGTGCAATATATTGTTAAATTATTTCATCGGGGCTATTTCTCTCAGGGCAGCTCTTCTCATAATGGGAATGCGTTTCTTCAATCACTCCGCCAGGAATAGATCTTTAGATCAAATAATTTCCTTTATGTATTTCCCTTCTTGAGAAGAAAGTTTTAATATCAGTCAAATTTAGTCTCTATTGAATCTGTAATTGTTTCCATTTAATCATTAATTGTTTCTATTGAATCTTAAACTGTTTCCATTGAATTTAAATTGTTTCAATTGAGTCTTTAAATGTTTCCAGTGAATCTGTAATTGTTTCCATTTAGTATCTGTATTTGTCTTCAGGTATAGTTGCTGTTGCATCCAGCCATCCATTATATGAACTCATCGTCTGTTTACACAGGTACGACTCTGAAATACAGAATGTATATGAAATACAGATGCATTCCTTGATTATAAACATATTTTATTTGATAAACTCTTTACACTTGTACAAACAAGAGCATACATACTAATCTATCACAGAGTCAATAAACTGGGATTCAGAAAGAATTAAGTCCTGACTACTTATTCAAATCCGTTTCCCAACATTTTTAGATTGCTATAAACAGATAATATAAATTCTGGTACAAACAGTATCGATTTAAAGATCAAATGATCATCGATCATAATGATAGAAATTTTCTATAAGAACATATTGTCCTATCATAAAGGCATTTTCACAGCAAAACGCTATGACAACTCTACATGCATCACATATTTGTCAATATAGAAGTTCAGAGAGAGAGAGAGAGAGAGAGAGAGAGAGGGATATGCATTCCTTAAGAATCTTTAGATTTTTGTAACCGTTCACTCAAAAAATACATTCATGGAATCATGAACACATAGGGTCTCTTTCAAAGTGAGTGAAGCCCAAGCGTTAACTCTGTAAGATACCTGATATGTTTATAATTCCATTTCCTGACCAAAATATGCTTTTATTACTTATATATATTTACATTATATTATGAATATATAATCTTGCATATATACAATTATTTATAAGCAAAACAGTTTTGTATTTAATATGCAATCATATTAGCAGTTTTGTAAGAGCGTAAAACACATTTCAATGTGATCGCAGACAGCTAATGAAGCAAACAAGAGGTTGCGAATCAGGTGTGGCCTGCTGTCAATCACAACAACAGTGTCACTTCTGGCGCATGAATTCGATGTTCGAAGCGTAATGCACATGCAAATGAGTTAAGCAGCTGTCAATTATATAAATGTCTTTAATTAGGTTTAACTAATTAAGACTTTTGGAACCTGAATTCTATGGTGACTTGGTGTATAAATTGAAGAAAATTGTTGGCTCTAATAATTTTTCAGCGCAGTTCATTAAATGATTTCGCATTATAAAAAGATTGGCTATACCTATAAATGTATTGCAACAGACTGCATGCTTGGTGGTCAACCCAATCACAGTTGGCAACTTTGCTTTTTCTCTTTAATTGCACGCCATTTGGTCGGACTTCAGACTCGTTGATGGTTCCGACTTAAAGACTTATCTATTGATGAGATGGTAGGAGCCTGATGCTTTGGCTGTTTGTCGGGCCCACCGGGTCTTACCTGTTGGATTTATTTTGCTCCTTTATTCAATTTTATTTACTGTTGAGTCATTATCTTTGCCGTATCTCCTTGCTATATCTTGATATGTTCTGGTAGTCGATGCATTGGTAATTAAGGGGTATTTCATGCAACCAAAATATCCATGTGTCTTGATCCACATCTGAATTAAGGGTGAGGTTGGTGCCATCAAACCGGTTTAAGCCCTCCAGTAAAATATTTTACTGACCATTCCAAGGCGGTACTTCTTTTGTGGATCTTATTTGTTTTTTTCTGTATTGTGTTTGCTATGCCTTTGTGCGCATCTGTTTATATGTGCCTTGTGGTCACCTTCTGGGAAAGGGCTGACCTCTTGGCTCTCATTTGTGGTGTCCAACTGTGAGTTTGTCACTTTCCCATTAGTATCCTGGGTCAGGCGTGGTACTTAATTGTATCGATTCCTGATCTTTGAACCCTTACTCATTTCGTAGTGTTGATATAAATTGGCATTGCATTTTAGAGGCAACTTCAATATGTACCTACAACATGTCTTTTTTTACCTAATGCGTTTTTCACCTTGAGTTTTTTTTTTAATAATTCTCGGTTACTTACATTGTTTCAGTGAAATGAGCATGTAGAAATGAACAAGTGTCCATGCACTCATATAGTTGGGGAAGTGAGAAATGATTGCTTCACTTTATTTGTCCTCTTTGTGTAATGTGGCTGGTGGTTTTATGTGTCTCTACCTCAGGGTGCCATGGGTTGGTCTGCAGTGTGTGATCTTAGCATTCCCTGATCATACTCACTTTTTTGTTATGCATCTGGATGCCAATAATAGACTATTTTATCCTTTTGACACCTTGGCATGTTTCGATTGCTATATTTGTAGTTGCGCGAGTGTACATACTCTAAGTTACATTTATACTGCTTACAAGAATTTCCAGAAAGCTTAGAACGAAGGCACCAATTTGACAGCACTGATGCGCTAAATGGTTTTTGCCGTTGGCAGCAAAAGCAGGTTCCTATACTAAAATAGGAATGATTTCAGTTCAAAACGTGAGAACACTCAAGCTGAGGATCACACACACACACACACACACACACACACACACACACACACACACACACACACACACACACACACACACACACACACACACACACACAGGTATATTTTCAAACTGGGGAAAGCATGTGTACGTAATAATTTTAACTTGAGAAAAATGTGAGCACAAGGTAGGAACAGTCCATGAAATGCCAAACACATGTGACTTTGTCCTCTCTATTCTACCTATTAAATAAAAACATCATTTAGCATCATGAGCATTGACATTTAGCATCTCTACATACCGTTCTATTTTGGGTCCAAGATGCCTTCCTGTTTTAATTGACCCGAAATCTCCGTCGACATTTTGCTGATCAAACGTTCACTCTTCAAAATGTTGACAGACACTATCATGTCGCCTAGTTCTTTAATGGTCAATACTGCGCTGACGTCAGTTGTTGCACGCCTTTTCCTAAATCAAAATAAAGATACATATCATGCCCTGATCCAGAAGAGGTGGGAATGAGGGTCCGCCACTCCTGAAAATTCACAAAATCACAAAACTGGAGGTTTCTTTAGGAATACTGGTAAGGACCCCTCTAGAAAATAACAAAGCCACCCAGCCAACATACAGTGCCAGGCTATCATCAGACTGCCAGCAAAACCCTTCACTGGCAGACCAAGGATGGTCTGCATTGTTTACTGGGCTTAGGTTTTCTTATGAATACTGGTATGGAACGGCCCCTCTCCACTCTGTAAAATAAGTTTATGACAAAATAAAAACATCAAAACTTTTTACCTGAACCCCCTCCCACTTCCTGACCAAACGTTATGAGCTTCTATTAACAAAGAATTTTTTTGACTGCAAAACAAGGTTCAAATAAAAACATTTTTGTATAAATGCTCACAACGTAACCTTTGGTACAATTCAAAGCCACCACATCTAATTCTTGGAACTCACTATTGCAAGTAAAGAGGTTGCTACAAATGGTGTTATGCTGGCCAATTCAGGGAGATATGCTATTGTTAGATTCTAGAAGCAGTATATAATATGATACTGATACATTTTATTGGGGTGGGGTTTACACAGGGGCCCCGTCACGTTTTTTTCTTTTTTTTCTGATTTGTGACTTATATTGAGCCAAAATATGTATAAACAATAAAATATTGATGTCAATGATTTAACTATACTCAGAAGAAAAAGTTTAGTCAGTATTTATGTTTTCTCATAATATCAACAATACTGGATATATCATTGTCAAATTGTATACATGAGTTGTTTTATCGTAACTTTACATGTACCTGTTTATTGTGTGATAAAGAATGCCTCTATTAGACTGTATCAACCAAATTTCATAATGCATGACGTGCACGTGCTGCGGTAAACCGGCAGGGTTATTTTCGCATATGTTGTTTGATATTGAAAGAGAGTTGTTCATATTGCAATTATCCGGAGAAAATTCAGTGTTAGCAAGCTTTCGTCGCCGTCCAGGCTATTGACAAATTACAGAAATACAACGTTTGGACGTTTTGAAGCAGGTGCACGTGCTGCTGACGTGCCACGTAGTTTTGGATGTAATGAAAGATTAATTTATCGTCTGCAAACATATTTTCGACAGTCTGGCAGTAAAAATAACACGCCTCCGCCAGGGAGACCACGGATAACGACGCCATTTGAAGTTAGGGTCAAAGTGACGTCAACATGACGTAATCGCTTCATGGCCGCTCGGTAACTTCTTAAACGTCTTAGACATGCCACAGGTACAAGAATTTCCGTCTATACTGTCTGAAATTGTCTGAGGGGTACATCACTGATTTTTGAGTTTTGAAATTTGAATTTTGATGTGTGATTTTGTTGAAGAAAATGGGTTAATTTTCAGAATGTTTTGTTGAAAATGTTCACATTTATAGGAAATTAAATGATGTTCATGTTGAGTAAGGTTTTTGTCAATATTAAGACTGTCTAGCAAAATTATTGCACACAGTGTCTGTACTGACTAAACTGTTTCTTCTGAGTATATTTATACTTTTTTGCTCGATATCTGTTAAAAATCAACCAACAAACGCGCTAGGCCCCTATGCTTTTTAGAGAAATTTTATGCACCGTATATTTCAATAATGTTAAAGTGTAACATGGGCATTCATCAACTATGACAGATAATTTTCACACCAAATTTGCCTGCAAAAACAAGTCAGAATACGTTTTTTCCAAGATGAAACCGAAATAAAGATATGTCGTCGATATTATCCTTTGAAATCTCTCATCTGTCGTCGACTACATTCGTTAAAGAAATGATCTGTCGGCTGAGACATTAGTTTTTTAGAAACCTGATATCTTCATGGGAGGGCAGTTCGTTTATTTAACGGACCTATCCGGTCAAAGTTTACAGAAATGCTGGTGAATAATTGTAGCTTTAGTTTGACCAAGTAATTATAATATATTTTGTATCATAGACGTTCCGCTGGACCAGAAAATTGTTTTTATGCAATTTTCTTGAAACGCATGTTTCGACGAGCTGACAAAAAGCTTATTTGTGCGCGAAATAGAGTCTGATTGCTGCTGTAATATCTCCAAATATAAATTATCATCATCAGGAGGGGCCCACAGATTCGCTTGTTGATCTTAGCAAACAAATAATCTTCACCTACCCTTACCCTGCAAAATCTAGCCGCATCTGTTGTCTAAACAGTAATCTGTCGTCAAACCAGTCGGTTGTACGGTGTGGAATATTCTCTCCCCAATTTTTAAGAATTACAGCAATAGACATTAACCCCATGGAAAGGATGTGCATGTAATTTCTCAATACATGTTTGGTCAAATTTGTACATGTAGTTGAACATGTAGCTGTCAAAGATTTTTGATGGAATCTGTGACTTCTCATTTTGTTGGGTGACATGTTAACCAGATTTTTTATATTATAAAATTTGCTTTATTTTAATTAAAGTGAATTTTTACCTGATTATTGGCAATAAGTAATCAAAGCTAGGCCTGAAATGGTTTTTTTTTTGTTAATTTTAGATTGTATTTATAGAGTCACATTTATATTGCAAAACATCAGGTTTTCGTTTATAAGTTTGCTGTGTAAAAATGTAAATTGTTACAATACAATACAATACATTATAAATCGCTTTATTTTTCACTCAGTTCATAATATGACATATGAGGAAATATACAAAGAATATTAGTAACTGTTACTAAATGTGCCTGTATGTTTATCCGCAGCAGTGGCGGATCCAGAGGGGGTCAGGGGATCACTTGAACCCCCTTCTCATGTTTTTTATATGTCCTATGAAAATGAAATAATTTGGTCTCATTTTGATGGGATATTTAAGGAAAATGAGATAAAATCAGCAAAGCGAACCCCCTCCCCCCCCCCCCACACACACACACCTTTATACAAGTATATGAACCCCCTTTTCTGAAATTCATGATCCGCTCTTGCCCAGAATTCGATAGGGATATCAATAGCCTTGTCCGAAATGAACACTGGGTCAGACATATATCGAACGAGGCCTAGACAGGCGTTGACGTTTTACGTGTTATAGACCGTAATAGGGAATCGAGAAGTAGTGTTCAATTAAACAGCTGCAAGAGCAAAATATGAGACTCAAAAAATCAAAGAAACTTAATATTTTAATGAAATTGTATAGAGCAGGCATCCGTTCTTATTATGTAGATATTTTGAAAAACATAAATTGAAAGAGCCATGCTTAGTAAATTACGTATTAGTGCTCACAAACTTGCAATAGAAGTTGGTAGATACTTGATTATTCCTAAGCATGAGAGAATTTGTACTGCATGTAATTCAGGTGAAGTAGAGGATGAAGAGCATATTCTACGTAATTGCAGCCTTTATAAGCCATTAAGGCAAGTTCTGTGTTCAAAACTAGTAAAATGTAATCACCAATGTCTAAACCTTAAAATTATTCTCGATAATCATAACCATTACATTTTAAAAATGTCCTCCAATTTTATAGAAAAATGTCTTAATCAAAGAGAAACTGCAATCTCTTAAATCATATATGTCTGAGAAGCACTTTCTAATTCAATATGAATTAGATCATATGAATTAGATCATTAGAAATCCAGTAGATATGATGATAACTGGAATTATTATACCTCATTGAAATTCCCATACAAAACTCCCATAGACCAACGACTGATATTTTAGACTATCACCCGTTGCTACAGTGACGGCGAATACTGCCACGTGTTTGCCATAGCAGCGGGTGATATTATAAATTATCAGGGCGGTCACATGATGCGCAACACCGATGCGCGTACGGTTAGCTCACGTCAGGAGACGTTCAACAGCAATGGCGGACATGAAGCATGATTTGGCGACTTTAAGCTCCAAATAACTTCGTTGTTTATGGTCGGATACATAAAGTGTGGGTACTCGTTTTCTTAATTAGGATGAGGGGAACACTTTGAGACCAAATTTGAGCAGATAAGGCAAAATGTTCTACTTTTCATCAAAACAGCTTCGTGTACAGCATCTCCTTTAAAAGTGAAGCTGCTTGGTATTTAGTTTGACGTCATCAGCTTTTATGACGTAAATTGTTGAAACGGACCATTGGTGATCAGGTCGAGCATTCAGATTGTTAAAAAAGAACCATTTTTGCGAAAGATTTAATTTCATTCAAGCATATAGATAAGAGGCTGTTCATAATTTTCCCTTTGGATCTCCCGTTACCATGTGATAGGTCAATTTAGTAAGAGAAGAGCTGCCTAAGGGAGGTAACTCATCTTGGCCAGCACTAATCAAATAAGACTCTAGGTGATGACTTGTATTGACTTTTGATCTTTTTGTGGATTTTGTATCAAACATTGATTTATGATTTTTTGTGTATCAATCATTAAAATGAAGCATCTACACAGATTTATCTGGATGGTGCAGACCCAGATGAGCTGCCTCAGGGAGGTAACTCATCTGGGCCAGCACTTATCTAATAATAATCTAGGTCATGAGTTGTATTGATGTTAGAATTTTTTATGTATCAAACATTGAAATCAAACACCAACACATATTTATCTGGTCATGAGTTGTATTGATTTATGAAGTGTTTGTGCATCAAACATTGAAAGGATCATTGACACTTGCTATGGGTAAATGCCTATGGTTTTCAGTAAAAATAAAAGTTTGTCAATCGTCCCTTTCTTCGCCTTGAAGCAACCCTGGCCTGAGTACTTTATGGCTGTGAAATCAATTTTCGATATTAAATGCCTCAAAGATGTAAAATTTTGGGTAGAACAATCAGTTTTACCTTAAGATATATAGGAATCCGAAAACATTTTTTAAAATATCATTCCCCCCCGTGTGCCAGCAAAAGCTTTTGCATGTATATGTGTTACCATATTTTACACATTGTGTGGAAGTGGCTTGCTGGCACACGGGGGGGAAAGATGTTCAGCAGCCCCAAAACCCAGGGCCTAAGCCCATAAAATGCCTTTTCTACCAAATAAGAAATTAATGACAGTAATAAAGTTCTCTAGCACCAACCTCCTAAATTGCGTTGTACTCTGTGCTAGTTTAATATAAAGTACTTTAAGATTAAAAGTAGAATTAGCAAGGTTTTATGCATTTTTTCATAAGAAAAAATCTAACTGTTATTAAATGACACATTATTTTGCAAACGTCCTGTACTTATCTATTTGCATGCTAGGGAATTGTTCATGTTTTTACCTAGGTCTGCTGACTTCCTTCAAAATCAAGTTTTTAAAAATAAACCACGCAGGACCACCATCAGAGTGTCAAACAGTTTGGATCCAGATCAAGACCGACATTCTATTGGTCTTCATCTGGGTTCAAACTGTTTGCAAAAGGCTATTGGCAGACGACATAATTATCCACTGGCATGCAAAGAGTTATAACAGTTAAATACTTTTGTGTTCAATATATTGTCTCATATAGGGATATACATGCATCATGTATACCATAAATATTAGGGCACTTTAAATACATCCAACATGCTATGCCCTTTTAACAAAGCAAAATAATATTCAAAGGATCTAGTTAGAATCAATTTTACTTTCCAATGCTAAATGAGACACTTTCATTCCTTCAAAAATATTTATTTCTTTTGTTGAGCTTTCAGTTTTGTATTATTTACGGTACGTGTAGTCAAAAATGTACAGGTAACTTCTAAATTATCTCCCCAAAATCATTTTATTACAAAACATATTTTGTTTTTAAAACAGTTTCATCAATTACCGTGATTCGTTAATACTCTGCATATGGTATGTTCAATAGATATCACCATGCCTACCAAATAAATCAAGAAAATGTGCAGAAATCACTTTTTAAAGCACTTTTTATTTTCATGAAATTTCAGACCCCCTCCCTTTTCTACCCGCCATAACTCTCGAGTGCGTAGGAATTTTGAAAATATTTTGCTAGCTGGCTCTTGCCATTAGATTCACCTATTGCACTGATGCTACATGCACCACACTAGAAGCTCAAAAGCAGCGTTCTGGGAAACAGATAAATAGGCGTATAAGGCCCAAACCGTCAATGATCCTTAAACAGCAGCAAATATTATCTGGATAGTGCATGCCCAGATGAGCCGTCTCATAGAGGGGACTTATCTGGGCCAGCACTAAACAGATAAGAATCTAGGTCATGTTGTATTTACTTTTGAACTTTTTGTGTATCAAACATTGAAATTAAACATCAACATATATTTATCCAGAATCTGGGTCATGAGTGCCATTGCTTTATGAACATTTCTGTGTATCAAAATATAAAATCAAGCATCGACACAGATGGATTTGGATAATGCAGACCCAGATGATCTGTCGCATGGAGGTGATTCACTGGGCCAACATTTATCAAATAAGAATGGCCCCTGCAAGTCTTATATTTCGTTTCGATAAGAATGCAGTGAGTGCATATACCTGCAGTAATGATAGTAAAAGTCCTATCACCTGCCTTAGAGTCACAATAAGGCAGGAGAAAATGGGACTACAACATGAGAAATAGGCAAACACAGTTTCCAGTCTGTTGCCGCCAATATCTTTATTTGACATAATCCACATTTTACATTTGAGCAATCACTTTTCCAATCTTAAAAAAAACAAGGGTCCAAGATTATGTATGATATATTTAATATAAATGAGGATAAATCAACAGCACAACAAACTTGGAACAACCTTTATAATATCAAGAAAAAGACTCGAAAAAATATATATGTACCCACTGAAAATAACAAAGTGCTGCACTCTACAGTGGTTTCAAATTTGTATAAACCATATTATTTTAATCACAAACAAACGTCCACAATATATGGGTATAAAGGACGATCCACTATGTACATTTTGTAAAACTTATGTAGAAACAACTGTCCATCTGCTGTGGAATTGCAGCATAACAAAAGGATTTTAAAATCTTTTTTATCGTGGCTGCGAAGTTTCCATATTCATATTGAACTGTCTGAAAAACTATTCTTTTTTAGACTAGAATCAGGGGGAAAGTATCAAATGTCAGTAAATTTATTTTATTGTATGCAAATATTACATCTACTGTTCTCGCTGCAACAATCATTCACTAATGCTTGAAATTTTCAAGAAAAAATTATATTGCATGTATAAAATACACATGGAAATAGCATATGCCGATAACAATTTGGATAAATTTCAAAATAAATGGAGACCATATGAGGATCTACTCAAGGATATAAATACATATTAACTCGTTACCAACTAAATTAGCAAATTTTAAATAAAATTCATAAACCAGAGCCAATCAAAATACGGTTAATTTAAACTATCTCCATACATGCAACCATCTGAAAATTATATAGGGCAGACAGCAGCTCCCCTCCCCCACAGTCCCCATTTTTAAGCTGTCAGGCATGCACTGGCATACACATAAAATATCTGTTTATTTTAATGTTAAGATGAACAATGAAAGATGGTATATATTATAGATATGCTATAAGTATATATTGAACAATGGATATTATATTGTATTGTAACTATGTTATAATAGAAATAAACGGATTATAAAAAAGAGAAGGGCTTCAGAAAAAGGGATCTAATGTTCTGTTTGGTATAATGCAATAAATATTACATTCCCTGCGCAGGTGATGGTCGAAAATATCATCCCTTGAAATATGATTATCAACCTCGGCTGCGCCTCGGTTGATAATCACATTCCTCTGGATGATATTATCGACTATCACCAGTGCAGGGAATGTAATATTTATATATTAATATATATAATTATTAGGAGAAATAAGAATGAATTCATCAAAGAATTGTTTCCTGACTACTATGAATCCCACATGTATTGATACTTCCATATGACTATTTTGTTTGTTTTATTGGCCTTAACCATTTATTGTAAATGTGTTTGTGCTGAATAAACCATTTGTCATTTGTCATTAGTCATTAAAATCGTTACCTAATAGCTGATTCAATGTCGCTTGGTATCCTTTCACTCAAGATTTTCTCAGCCGTGCTATTGACTATTCTCTCTAATTCAGCAGTTTCTGCAAGCATTTCGAGTTGTTCCAACAATGATGGTGATGAGTTGACGTCGGGCGACTCCTCTTTAGGAGCGATCTTTGCGACTTTCTTCACGGCCCGTTTGTTTCTATCAAAATAATACAAAAAATAGAAACCTATCTGCAGTTCTTTTGAAAACAGTTTAAAAGAACGTGAGATACCCGTAAAAGAATATGACTAGGAAAAATCATTTTCACAGCTAATAGCTTGTCATATGTTACAAAGAGAAATAATATGCCTTTTCTGAGTCCTGGCTTTGAGATTATAGTTTTTTCATGCTCAATTCAAATGGGCGTGAAATTTATCCTGCTAATAAATGTTAAAATGCAAACAATTGTTGGCATTTTAACATTTATTAGCAGGGTTAATACATCGTCTGAGAGTTTTACAGAAAGCAAATTCATTTTGGAGCATTCTAGTTTTTTTAAAAAAAACCTTGAAGTGATAATTCATGCTGATTTGAGTTGATGAAACCACGCAATTACCAATTTAATATTGCATGATGCTGAAACCTGACAAAATAAGCTGTCAATAACATAGATTATGCAGTCTGTTATTGGCACCCAGGTGCATACAAAAGGCTAAACGGTGTTCACTTCACCATACTAAGTTCACTAAAACAATTTATGTTGTGAAGGTTGTGAAAAAACATTTATAGCGTAAATCTCTAATCCATCAAACATATGTTTCCAGTACATGTTGTAATTGCCTATGTGAGGCAATTCTAACATGTACCGAGAAGATATGATACCGTATACAATGTTGTGATACGCTGGGTGAACTTTAGAAAAAAACAATTGCATGAACACGAACTACAATTATTCGACTACAATATTTAGAAGTATTTCCGCCCAAAATGTACAAATTTCTGGCAGAAAAATATATTTTTTTCAGTTTATGCTTATGAATTTTTCAAGGTCAAATTGGAAGATTGTATATTATACCAGAAATACATAGTTTTTGGGTCAAAATACTTCTAATTATTGCAGTCAGATAATTGTAGTTTATGGTCATGCAAATAGTTTTCTCTGAAGTTAACCCAGCGTGTCACAACATTGTTACCGGTATCAAACCAGGAAGTAACTCTAAAGAGACTGATAAGTATGCTGCTGATTGCTCAAAAGCTGTATGTTGGGGCGTAAAGTGATCTATGTGAGATGTATACATTGTTCATACAACAATGTGGCCAAAGGTATCCGTCTCCTTGATAAAAAGCATTTTTGTTGATACATGAATAATTTCATGCAAGTAAGAGCTTTTGCAAGATATGTCCCCTTAACATGGCAGCTCTATCATCAAAGGACCTGGGACAGTCTTAATGAAGGATTTCCCATAAACATAGCCATATAAAAGTTTCAAAGAAAATCATATCTTTTGCATAGAAAAGATGTAGGTATCTGCATAAAGGCTTTTCTGATTGGATAAGTACAGTGTAAAAAATCTGAGTTGAAAATTGAACATATATTTTTAACATATCGGAAATCGAAAAAGGTATTTTGAGGTCCTTTCCCAAATCTCCACTCTCATCCCCCGTGACCAAACTAATCATTTTGCATACAGATGTAGTTTGACATTACGTACACACATCATATGAAAATGGCTCGCTTGATCAAAGGGGGGAAAGCTGTCAAAATGCTCAAAAACAATTTACTATAAATAAAGTAAAAGTTCATTCGTCGCTTACTTTGCACAAAACATGTAGCTTCATATCAATTAACAATGCCATGTATACAGTATGTAGTTATAATACATAGAGGATACTAAAGGAGCGTCTTTTTATATCAAGTTTACCAGGCAAGGCTTTGAGAACGCGTGTTGACATTGCCGAGTGATTCAACATGCGTTCTCAAAGCCGAGCCTGGTAAACTTGATATCAAAAGACGCGTTAATCAGTTTCTTTCAGATAGCGATTATGACGTAATTTTCGATTTTTGTGTTGATTCAGCGTCATTAGCGACGTCATTCAAAAAGTGCAACGTCATCATGACCTGATAAAGGCACATGCCGAAAACAACGTTTATCAGGCAAGGTCCACGAATGCAGTTAATATGAGAGGTAACTGATACACATTAACTAATGAACAGGTCACACTTGTTGAACTTGAAACAGAATAGATATAACATGTGTGTAAGACATTTACAGATAATGCAGGTAATATGTAAAAGTTATGGAAAGCATACTTATTAACAAAAAAAATCTATGTAAAACAAATTCTATGTTAAACGTATCACTTTCGTCTCAAGTTTTATACATTATTCTAGGCACAGGCTCTCAAAATCTGGGCTGATTGAATAGGAGACTGTCCGAGGTCCTTTGATTTGAAGGACAAGCATCATTTTGCCAAACTGGTGTTGCACAGTTGTATAACACCAACTCTTTATATTTGTATGAGATTACAAAACAGTTGAGACAGTTTGACAACATAATGAACAAAATGTAAAGAAGACGAAATTTGAAAAAATCAACAACATAATATTATGTTATAGTTTGGTAAAACATTGGCTTCAACATAAAATAAAAAAAACAATCAAAAGTTTCAACGTTATATGAGGGTTAATTGCACTTCGGTGGGTCGGATTTCAGACTCTATGATGGTTCTGACTTAAAAAAAAACTTATCTAATGATGAGATGGTAGTGGCCTGATAATGCTTTGGCTATTTGTCGGGCCCACCGGGGTTTACCTTTTTGATTTCTTTTGCTCTGGTATTCAGTTTTATTACTGTTGAGTCCTTATCTTTGCTTTATCTTCTTGTTATATTTTGATTTTATGTTTTAGGAGATGATGCATCGATAAGTTAGGGGTATTTTATGCAAAGTAAGTAAAGGTGCAAAGATCAGGAATCGATACAATCAAATATCACACCTGACCCAGGATACCAATGGGAAAGTGACAAACTCACAGTTGGACACCAGAAACGAGATTCAAGAGGTCAGCCCTTTCCCAGCAGGTGACCACAAGGCACATATAAACAGACCAAATATCTATGTGCTTTGATCCACATCTGAACTAAGGGTGAGGTTGGCTCCGTTAACCCGGTTGAAGCCCTCCAGTAAAATGTTTTACTGACCGTTCCAAAGCGGTACTTCTTTTGTGGATTTCTTTATGGGGTTTTTTCTGTTATGCGTTTGTTATGTCTTTGTGCGCGTCTGTATATATGTGTTTTGTGGTCACCTGCTGGGAAAGGGCTGACCTTTTGGCTCTCGTTTTTGGTGTCTAACTGCGAGTTTGTCACTTTACCATTGATTTCCTGGGTCAGGTGTGGTACTTGATTGTATCGATTCCTGATCTTTGCACCCTTACTCTTACCTGTGCTGCTGTATTTTTTCAGTCTGATGGTTTTCCCTATCAATACGTTTTTTTGTTTATTAATGTAGTGGGAAATTGTAATTAGTTTCTCTGTTTTGACCAAAGCTTTAAATAAGTGTATCTGTATGTCTGTCTGTCTGTCTGTCTGTCTGCTTGATGTATGTATGTATGTATGTATGTATGTATGTATGTATGTATGTATGTATGTATGTATGTATGTATGTATGTATGTATGTATGTATGTATGTATGTATGTATGTATGTATGTATGTATGTATATATGTCTATAATAAGTATGGAATTGTCCATTTTGCATTTTCTAAATTATGATGTATCTCTGTTCTAGTAAAATTTTAATATCTCCTTTTCATATATACATATTTTGAGAGGGTGTCACAATTAGCACATATGCTATTCTACCTTACCGTCCTCTATAACTATCTATATACATATACTCCTCAAAATAATTGAAGGACCAATACTATCAATTATAACATTGATGCATTTTGTGTAGAACGTATTTCGAAAACCAATTATACGATATAGCCTAAAATTTTCAGACATCTTTGATGCCTTATTGCCAGGTGAAACAGCAAAAAGAAAGTGGTAGAAAATGTTATCAACAATGATTTTTTGTCATTTTAAAACTTTAACTAAATGTATTGGAATGTCATTTTTGCGTGTGATCCATGGACCACAGAAATGCATGAAATGAATGAAAAGTGGTTTTAGATGCTGAAATATCTGTGTTCGCGTGATTTATGGTGTTTTTATCCCATTGATACCATCCACCTCTTCCTGTGAGAGAAAATTGCCCCATTTGACTGTGGCGTAATGGCCTGAGTATAGATTCAGACACCTGGTTTTGGCGTTTGTCTGTGAAAATCTTTAAACGATTCGTCGGGACATCTTTCTAACACTCAACGGCGTAGAATCACGATTGAAAATCTGATTCTTGATGGCCAAGTACACACATTGTTTCCAGAAAACAAAACAATGTCAAATCTCCATTGTCCGAGGTGAGAATGCTTGCTTCCCAGTATATTGAAACTGTTTGAAGATTTTTTGCATGTTACCTGAACTGTTTAAAATAAAGTTTAATTTGGTGTCACTCTCATTCTACTCAAATGACCACAGAATAATTTCTTCACCCCACCCACTGCCTTTTGAAAGTGTGTTTTTAAGGGTATGTGCATTTGAGACACAGTCATGGCAGAATTATGCATGGGAATCATTAATAATGATTCTTGATTTATAGACATATAGAATAGAAAGATTTAGGTCAAGTTTTACAGAATTTAAATATTTGAGCTAATAATACTCACGTTCTAAAATCTTCGTCCTTAAATTATTTTGAGGAGTATATATGTAATAATTGTATGAAGGACTGCGATCAGACTCAACAAGGCTAACAGAGCCACCTGTTTTTCAAAGTTTACATAGGGATCCCAAAGATTACATATTGAAACAGTTTTGTAGCTTTTGACCATCCACCCTTATAACAAATCAAATGGCGTCTATGGGCTGGTAAAAAAATTTGCTTCAAGAAAAATATTATCAACAGGTTGACTGTACCCAATATGAAATACGGCACGCATATATGCAAAAGCAATAAAGAATCATTATTGAGAGATAAAAACAAGTACTTTTTCTTTATTTCCGAGAAGAAGAAACAGTCCATTGACTCTAATATACGTCACTTCATTCATGGGAAATCCCTGTCCTGTGTAAATACACCATCAGTCAGGTCAGTGACCTCATCAATACACGCTGTGTATTGGATAACGAAATGTGCTCAACGCGGTAGAATTTAAAAGTATTGTTCAGATTTGGAGTGTATTCTGCCATAGATTCAGACACAACGAGATTTGACGGTAAGGATTTGACAATCACTGGTAAGTTGAAGCATTTCAAACATCTTATGATTTGGCCGGTAGCTGTTCATTTATTGTTTCTTGTTGCAAGAAGCTGGTTAAAAATTTTTGAACATACAATGTTTTGTTCAGAATGTTTCTATTTTTCAGCTGATTCACAATGTCTGGTATATTATCAGATTGGACCTCAACAAATCTCTTGTTGGTTGCAGTTCTCATTGGCTTTGAGGTTGACCTGCTTTCAGACTGGGTTTCACTTTCTGTTCCAAACTGGGTTGGTTGCTCGGCCCTGACTGTGATTCAGGTTATGAACTCAGTTCCGTCAAGCATGACCTCATACATATCACCAATGGTACTACTTTTTTCAGCAGGGTTCCTTGCCTGCGACCAACAATTTTTACTTTATTGCCCAAATCAAAATCATATGCTGAAGTAAAACTACCAGCGTCGTCGGTATTCATCCTAGATTTATAGACAACATCTTGGTTGCTATTAACAAGCGTAATAATATGAATAGGCATGCGGTTAATTGTGATAGCGAATGAGAAGCTGTGCAGGTGTTCAATAATAACATTATTTATGATCTGAGCTATTTCACTTAATATTATGATGGTCATGTGATAGATAGAATTTAACATTTCCCCAACTCGTTTAATAAATTCAATAAAACATGAGCACTCATGTAAGCTCCTCTATATATAAAATACAAACGCTTTGGCTGTAGAGTGAACGCTCAGTACATACCGGTTTGCTTCATCAGGAACGATTTCACTTCTCTTTTCCAGGTGGCTTATTACCCTTTCCTCCACCATTTCGGCTACCCTTAATTCCACGAAGGCGTCCATCATTGAGTTAAGATCATCTAATTCTGCACTGCTCAGATCGGCTGGAGACAAAGACTGTAACCGCTTGATCTCTGCCTCGAGTGACCTGCAAATGGTTGAGTCAATAGACAGACAATTATGAAGTAGAAAAATACGAGCATATTCCTAGGGCAGATCTAACAAATCATCAACCTCACCTGGATAAGAACCATGTGCGACAAGGCCGATAATATCCCTACCCAGGCACTATCAAAATTCAGTTCGGTTGCCCATGTAACCACAGCAAATAAATCAAAATGTGTGGATAATTTCAAAAGACAGTGTGGGATAGTTGTAGGCCAAATATTAGCGATGGTGAGGGTTGGTAGCCTTTCAATCTACGCTTGTAACAAGTTCCGCTCTTCATTTTGATTATAATATTTCTGTAGAAAACATATAAAACTCCCAACTTGTCTAGCATGCTCCATAGATCGACAGATCTGATTGGTTGAGCTGTGCAGATTTATTTAACTCTTAGCATATTTAGTAACTTTTCATGCTTGTGTTGTCGTATGCTGACATTTTTCAAAATTATCCTTTTCAAAAAAAATTTTCATGAACACTATAAGAGTGGCAAACGGTTTGGATCTATATCAGGGTTATTAGCAGACGACAAAAACACAGCTAGCACGGAAAGAGCTAAATTTGGATAAGAGATGACACTGAGGTATTATAAAGCCTATGACCTCGACTGGGTCGGCATAAGAAATTTGGAAGTCAGGTTGATACATGTATGGATAGTGCCCTAGTATACCAAAACCCAATCCATTTACCTGATAGCATAAAATTCAGACCTATTCATGCTCACCCCTTCGAATTTCCAAAAAGACAGTAAAGCATTTACTCTCATCTACACCCTATCTAGAATGATGCAAGCAGGCTAGCTCTCTGATGGGCCAGATTCGGAAACAGCTTGGACGATAGAGTAGGGTTGAATAAGGATATCGAAACTTACATATAATTCAGTACAGTATACTTCGCGGACGTTATTTGTTGATTTTCGATGTTCTGACTCGAAAGACTCCCGAATAGCATGTTTACATATATTCAAAATATCGTAATGATAATCCCCCAAAAATGTTTGACATTTTTTTCAGCGTTATTCATGGACGCCTGATTAGGTTTGAAACTATTTGCATGGTTGTCTTGTCAGACGTGTGGCCTTTATAAGCTCATACTTTTTAAAGTAGTAAGTTTGTGTTAAATTGGTTAAAGTATTTAAAAAGTGTAAAGTTTCTATATTTGTTCAGTATATATGACATTAATTAATGTGTCTGCTATCATAAAATTTATGATGTGCATGTAAGTTTGTGTCCCATCTTCTCGTGATTCCGGTGCATTGGAAGTATTTCATTGTTTAAATTACGGATTTATCATGATTACTTTCGGAGTTTAACATATTTATCCAAACTTTCTGCAGTAACTGTTCCAACTGCCCCTGCAAAATGAGCTTAAACTTCGAAAGCTAAATTGAGAATTAGAAACCCTGCTTTTGCGGTAGGCGGGATGGTAGACATAGTTGTGAGTGACGACATGCATGTACCTCACATATGGGTCATCTTACCTGTATAAAAGTAAAAAAGTGGACAAAGATCAGGAATCGATACAATCAAGCACCACACCTTACCCAGGATACCAATGGGAAAGTGACAACTTCACAATTAGACATCACAAACGAAAGACAAGAGGTCAGCCCTTTCCCAACAGGTGACCACAAGGCATCAATAAACAGATGCGCTCAAAGCATAATAAAACAAGACATCTTACCTGTATAACCGCCAAGGAGTATAAACATTCTTTCAAAACAGGATGCGGTTGGTGTTTGTTTTTGTTGCTTTGTTGTTGTTATTATTATTATCATTTGTTGTTGTTGTTGTTGTTGTTGTCGTTGATGTTGTCTATACTAACAAAGATGAAACTGTACTTGTCATATGATGTCGCGTCTGGGAGTAACGTAATATAATGCCATGCAATAAAATCGATATACCACTAGAAACGTTAAGACGTCCATAACAACGTTGCGTACATAATGACAAAATTATAACGTTTTAACGGCAGAAATGAGATTCAAAGTATACTTAATGTCATATGATAAATAGAATCTTGTATTATTGAATTTATTAAACTCGTTTAATAAATTCAATAAAACACGAGCTACAATGTAAGATCCTCTATATAATGTATACTCACTGCACTTCACTGGGTGGTATTTTTGGCGTCACGCTCTTGAGCCCTAGGCAAAACAGAGCAACCTATAAGTAAAACATGAGATAATATAGAAACATATCGAATATGCTTTTCATGTATTAACGTTCGTCAGGTCCAAACCTGGTGAACGTAAATACATTGAAAAAAAACAATGTTTTATCGTTATTATTGCATAAATTCAACGATAGATGCACATAAATTTACGAAAAGAGAGGTTTTTAATATTTTATTGACGTTTGCTTTTCATTAACCCTTAAAGCGCCAAAAAATGCATCTGGAAATTGACGTCTGCCGAGAGCGTCTGCTGCAAATAATTGCCTAACATTACTGACGGATTTAATATAGAAACAAACAGGGTGGACCCAGATCAGACTGCTCTTACAGGAGCAGTCTGATCTGGGGCCACACTGTTCGTCATGGAGGCTTCTTAAACATTTCAGCAGACGAGAAAAGCAGATACGTTTTGTTGCGATTGGCGCTTTGAGGATTGATATTCGTCTTCAAGAGCCAAAGCGATAAGCTGCAGTGGCACGGAACGATTGTGGCGTACTTCGAATCGAACTATAGTTCCTGCTATAGTAACTAAAGTTTAATTCGAACATCGATAGTCGCTACTATAGTCCAACAAGAGATCTACTCAAGTAGATTGTCTGGTTCCCTCCTCTAGCCGTATCTTACAACATGGGTTCAAGATCTGTCAGTAGCCTCAAAATAATTTGTTTAAGAAAATAAATACTCGCTGTGCTCTATTCGCGGTCCACCTTATTCGTAATTGTTAATTAGAGTTGGCTGTGTAGTGTATGAACATCATTTTTGTCTGCAATGAAGAATTGAAAGAGGGCATGCAAGGCTATTCACTTTGTTTTGGCAACCATCTAAAGTTCCAACTGCAGCCGTTCGGGTGTAAACGTGTGCGCGCACCTATTACGTAATAACTATAGTAGGAACTTTAGGTAGATTCGAAATGGGCCCTTATTTAGGTGCCACATCACGTGAATTGCATTTCCTTTTATGGACATGTGATACTAGATACTTCCCATTTTGTAATATGTTCAATACTTTCCATACAGTTTAATGCATTTATGAAATAAAAATGATATGTCACCGTGTTCAGTTTTTCATAATCTTATATGGTGAGTTCCATCGTTTGAACAATTATCTGGACATATGAAAGAATAACTCTAGTCCTAAATATGAAGCTAAAATAAAGTTAATCTTCATCTAGTTTCTTTCTTGTAGTTTTATTATTGCTCAAAACATCAAATCTTCTAGAAATGTGCAAATGTATTTGTTATTCCAAGCTGTAACACGTCGTCGAAAGTAGGATTATTTTCTTTAGAATAAATTATATATCATTTAAAACTTATGATGAAAATCTAAAGATTTTTTTTGGCTTCATGGAGTAACATAATACGTTTTAGAAAAAAGAAGAAAACGATCTAGGGTCACAGCACTAATTATCTTTCAGAAGGGTCAACTTTAACCGCACCCCCGTATATTGCATGCAGCACTCTATATAAAGGGCAGGGGTGACCATTTTTGTCATTTTGATAGTACCATTCCTATGAAGTGTTTCAGCATCGAGGAAAAGGCATACACTGAAAAATAGGTGCCCACCTAGGAATCGACCAACGTCCTCTGGTTCTATATCCACAGCTTATGTGCTTTTTGCAATAAAGGGCTGGATACACAGAATGTTTGTCAGATTAGCAAACAGGGAAGACCTGGATCAGGTTGTTTCTTCAGAAGCAGTCTGATCTGGGTTTGCGATGGGATTTTAGTCTTTTAGGCAGGCAACAAGTGCTAGTGTTTGGAATTTTAGAACATTGACCATACATCACATAATCAGGACCAAACGCAATACTCTCGAAAGCTGAGCCACATGAAAAAAGAAATCTCGGGCTGTACTTGAGTGCAGGTGAACACGTATGGTGTGTGTTCTGTCAAATAAAACAGCAGAAGCTTGCAGGGATGTGAATATTTGGTAAAAACGCGTTCTTGCTTGGCAACAACAATATTATTATACAATCAAAGCAAGATATAAACTGTAAGGCAGTAACAATATTATTATAAATCAAAGCAAGATATAAACTGTAAGGTAGAGACAATAGTATTATACAATCAAAGCAAGATAAAACTATAAGGCAGTGACAATATTATTATTATACAGTTAAAGCAAACTAAATAAGGTAAGGCAGTGACAATATTATTATAAAATCAAAGAAAGGTAAAAGCTGTAGGGCAGTGACAATATCATTATGAAATCTAAACAAAATAAAAAAAGGCACGTTTTCACTTCATTAGATTACATTCAAATAAATCAAAATAAATAATACTAAATACTTACAAACAGAATGAATTTGGCTGTTATCGTAGACTTCAGCTTTAACTTTTCTCGGGAATATGTTGAAACAAATATCAAAGCAAAACAAATATGTCACAGTTTTACTTCATTGGATTAAATTCAAATAAAAATATTAAATACTTACGTACAGAAGGAATTTGGCTTCCATCGCAGGCATTAGCTTTAATTTTCCTCGAAGGCAAGTCAATAAGTATATCAAAGAATATTATAAATCTCATATTTTCGCTGCTATAGATTACATTCAAATAAATAAATATTTAATACTTACAAGCAGAATGAATTTGGCTTCCATCGTAGACTTCAGCTGTAACTTTTCTCGAAGGCAAGTCAAGAAATGTTAAAACACTGAGCGAATCATCGTGTATATATAGGAATCTGAACAAATTATTCATGGTAACATAAGGCGAAATCTCTTCAGTCAGCATTTATGCTAATTATGTAAGATTCGAAACGAAATAACTTTGGTTGCCATATTTGCTGGGTTAAATTTTCTGACGCGATCGTATTCAGCAGCAAGTTAAATCTACATTTAGACACTTGTCAGCGCTGTTTTTTTAATACCATCACATTTTCAGAAATTTTGACCTTTGTCTTCTTTGTGTGTGCAAGCAATAAAGGCATTTGGTGCTCGCCTTTTCGAAACGTCCCCAAAAACTGCTGGTTTGCTCAAATAAACCAGTTGTGACAAATGACCTCTTTGCGCTTAGCAAAGATTCAGATCCGCATTGACAGCAAACCAAAAAAAGATTATTGTTCGGGCTATAAGTACATTTTTGTAGCTTAAGGCTCTTGTTTTATCATACAGACAATGTATATTTTGATCATGATCAGGCTGGGAGAATGACCATGTTGTTCTGCATCTTAACTGGATATACTTGTCACTTTGTTTCATCATTCACTGCTTAAGGTAATACCTATCCTCTATCAGTGAAGTGGGAGGAGTTTTACCAACACCATAAGGTACACCGACAACTGTCTTGGAAATACATTATACAGTAAAACCTGTGTAAAACGGCAACTCCCAAAAAGACCGAAAATTGGTTTTCAAGACCATTCATCGCTTAATGCAGGTCCATTAAGCTACCATTTGTCATTAAGATATTTGTTTTGTATATTTTGAGTGGCTGCTAAAGACAGGTTTTACTGTACTTAATAAGAAGGCATGCCGGAGGTATTAAACTTTTTCCATGATAAATTCCACAGAGCATGAAATTTATTTTGCTCATGCATGTTAAACTTCCAACAATTGTTGACACTTTAACAACTATTAGCAGGATAAAACTGTTGACATTTTAACATTTACTAGCAGGTTAAATACAAAATGTGTTTTTAGCAGAAACAATCTTTAGATTTCAGTATTTTAGTTTTTATGAGCACTTGAAATCTCATGCTGTGTTGATTTGAGCATGAAAAATCTTATATAATCCGCAGGCCGGATCATATGACAAGCAATCAAGTTTTTAGCCTGAACCTCCAGGCCTTTCCGCCTTTTGCAGAAATCGTAATAGCTACAGTAATTAGTGGATGATTGTTTGTTTGTTTGTTTGTTTGTTTGTTTGATTTGATTCTTTACGTCCCAGTCAACATTTTTCGGTGATGTCGGGACGGGTCTTCCTGGGTTGAACAACCAGTACTAAGCAAGGATAAATTTGTGTGTCTTGCTAAAGGACACAAGATCTCGAGTCAAGCACTCTACCACTGAGCCACTGTGCTCCCAAATAGTGGATGTAAATGTCTGGTCGTGTACGGATGCGTGCGCACGCATGCGCGCGTGTGTGTGTGTGTGTGGTGACAGCTCGGGTCTCTCTAGAGATGTCTTCGTACCCATTATCACAGTAAATACGGAAGAAAGCATTATGTTAACAATCTTCCGGAATAAAGTATGGCTATGTGTGGGCAAATTGAGAATCAACTTTTGCTTAGTCCTTTTGTGTATACATTTTTCCATCTTGTTTTATACAATGGACCTGTAATGGTTCAATATACACTATATAGTGGTTATAGGTTAGATACTGGAAACTCCTAAACGGGTACTTTGGCAAACAGTGAAGACCCAGATGAAATGCAGCTTAATGCTGCATTTCATCAAGGCATGCACTGTTTGCTAAGATTAAAACAAACTCATTGACAGAGATGCATCGTTTTTTAATCTACCTGTGGCCCCTTACTAATTGTATCAGTGTGTGTGGGAAAAAAAACATCATAATACAAAAGATTTTACTTCAGAACCTGAGGATTGTTTTATACTAGCAAACAGTGCAGACCCTGATAAAATGCATTCAGTAACTTTCTGCCGAGGTACCTGCTCATGGGTTACAATAATACAAAGGGTCGATGATATCATCATGCGCATTACATGTTGACCGTTGTCTGTCAGAAGATGAAATTGAAAATTCAAAAATACAATGCAAGATGGTATTGTTTCTGTTTTGTTGTTGCTGTTTATGTTGCTGTTGATATTGCTGTTTTCAAGTGCTAACATATACGGTAGAACTTCAATGGCTCTAACAGGCTTGGGAATAAATAGTTCTAGCCAAGGGTAGTTCCGGCCATCCAAGGTGAATTGTGCATAAGCTGACCTGAATGGACCATGATGATAGTTTTAATCAGCCCAGGTGAATGAGCCATCAGAGTTCGAGCCATTGAAGTTCTACTGTAGTTATTGGTCTTTTGTGCTCGTAAAGCTGAAGCATTCGCTTTATTCAAATTACGTGAATAGTAATATGAAATGTAGCAGATGTGATCCAAAAGTAGTAACTAACGTTCAGAAAGGTAATATTCTGATGATGGCAAACTGAACTAACAACTTTATGTCACGGTCGTAGGCCTGATCCAAAATTAGCAACTACAATAAAGTCATCTGATGGTGGTATACGTGGTGAATCAACAACATTAGGTCAAGGTCACCTACCAAAGCTTGAGAAAATCTCTGAACTCTTTGCATGCTGGAAATCATTTTCATGGCTTTTTATGTTTTCTTTTGTCATTTTTTCAAAAGTTAACCTTTTTCTTAAAATTATTTTAGGAACACTATCAGAGTGTCAAACGGTTAGGATCCAGATCAGGACCTGTCGGTCCTGATCCGGATCCGAACTGTTTGCAAATATTATCAGCAGTCGACAAAAGTCGCCGCTAGCAAGGAAAAGGTTAATAAAATATTAAATTGCATTTATGTATAATTTTCGGAAACTCTGGAAACCATAGATGTCAAGAATTCAATGGAATCATCACACTAACGTGAAACCATATACTTTCAGTACATGTAATTTATCTCCCTAGGTAAAAAAATAAATGAACGAAATTCATTAGATTTTAGTACTGCCTTTAAACGTCTATACTGATCTATTAAGAGGGGCTTGGTTAAGTATTAAGTGGTACTTGATTGTATCGATTCCTGATCTTTGCACCCTTACTTACTTTGGAGTCTACCGTTTGGTCTGAGCCAGTCTCTGTCCCCATACTTTGTGTATGCATGTGAGAAGCGAAAACTCGGACGAGTCTCTGCGCATGTGCCAGCTTGTCTGAGGCTTCGCTGCTCTCCGATGACATAAGTACCAAAATATTGTAAGTTGGCCTAAATAAATTCGTACATAAAACTGTAAGGCTTACTTAGCATTGCATGAAACACTGACACTCATACACAAACAAGGCTAAGCGCTAACCCATTGAGCACTGAAACTCATTAGCTGATACCTTGACCAATATGAATTTAGTAGTCTGGCCCCAGACCCTTTTTTTAAATTGCATTTCTTCTTATTAAGGGACACAAATCTTGAACTCTAAATAATTTACAGGCTTAAGTTCTCTGGCTGAAAAGGTAAATGAGCTTGGATTAAATAGGCTTAATTATAAAGAGACATGTTAGGAAAATAAAACAATAACAAGGACAGGGGCTAGTCTGCTTGATTAGATAAAATCAACTTTTTGTGAACGAAACATGCATTGGACGTTCTAACCCGATGTCCCATCGTGTGTTTAATGAACCATTCAAAGTTTGTTACGTCACAAACTAGATGTTATTATCCATTAGTTTACAAAGGGATAAAGTAATTATTGGTGACCCTTTGATGACTGGAAGCCTCTAAAGGGGTATTCCATGGCAAACAGTGAAGACCCTAATGAAATGCCTCACAATGCGACATTCCATCATAGTCAGCACTGTTTGCTAAGACCAAAATGATCTTCAGAGAGAAAATACAATATTATTTTGGAACTTATAATCTGTGACCACCAATACAATGGACCATCCTGACATTATTGCGTGTGAAAAGGGATAACCCTTAATGCGCAAATCGCAACAAATAGAGCCAGATCAGACTGCTCCTATAGGAACAGTCTGTTCTGGGTCCACGCTGTTTGCTTCTATACTTATTTCGTCAGTAATGTTAGGCAATTAATTGCAGCAGACGACCTTTTCAGATGCATTTTTTTCTTGACGCTTTAAGAGTTAAAGGACTTAGCTCAGCTGGAAAAGCAGTGTTCCTTTAACACACCGGTACACATGGGCAATAACCTACACTAAACATAGGATATTGCCCTAGTACTCCAGAATCGAGACATTCAACATTTTATCGCGACGCAACATGCCAAAGACGTGTCCTACTGGGTTGAAATAGGTAAGGCTTACTAAGTAAGGCTTAATGTGTCTTGCTCAAGGACACAACGCAGTGATGCCGGTGAGGCTCGAACACGCAACCCCTCGATCTCGAGCCAAGCACTCTACCGCGGATCCACTGCGAAGGGATCATGAAACTGAATAATAGTGATGCCCAGAAATCTGCATATACCAATGTGCTTCTATATAGTCTACTGTAAGCATATAAGAATCTATCATGAGTGTGAGGGTAGGATAGAAAAATCCTTCCCGAGGATCACCGTTTGGCATCACGAGGCTTGCACGAATAATGGATTCGTTTTCTTGCTCATCACTTTTGTTTTATTTTAAAATAAGCTTCCAGAAGTCCCTGAATACTCTAAGATGCAATTTCACATGATGCCGTCTCACTTGACGACCATTTGCGTGATTTCCAATACAATCAATGTATAAAGTGCTCTCGTGACAGCCGGGGTAAGATAGCATGGGTAAGATATAGAGGATCTTACATGAGTGTTCATGTTTTATTGAATTTATTAAACGAGTTGGGAAAAAGAGATAAAATGCGAGGCTTGCCGAGCATTTTATCTCTTTTTCGCAACGAGTTTAATAAATTCAATAATACAAGAGCACGAATGTTAGATTCTATTTATCATATGACATTAAGATTACTTTGAAATCTCATTTCTACCGTAAAAACGTTATAATTTTGTCATTATATACGCAACGTTGTTATGGACGTCATAACGTTTCCCGAAAATCGATAAACCACTAGTGGTTTACAGATTTTATTACATGGCGTTATTTCACTCCCAGACGCGACGTCATATGATAAAAGATTTTCTATCCCAGGGTAAAATCTCAGATATCCTATCCGGTGTGCAAGAAAATACAGTCTTCTTCTAATATGTGACCTTCTCTGAAGCATCATCGCAAAGTGGTGCCCCATGTACAAGTTTGTTGTGAAGTGTAAACAACAAGGTGCTGGTAAAATAGTATGTACATAGATTGTATCTTGTCCTAACTCGATGACATCGAGAATTGGGACTATCACTGTGCACTCTGGTGGTAGGTTCTATAGGGAAAAAATGAATGCCGGACATCTGTCTTGCAATAGGGCAGTATTCAGCGCAGCGTGTTGCCTTTGATGTCCAGTGTAGATGGATGGAGAAAAACTGGACTAGCACTTTCTATAAGACTATATATGTCTAGATAAACACAAATTGTCAGCATAAAATTATGATTTATTTCTTACCCGTCATATTGAACATCAGCATGCATTGGGGCTGCCTCTAGTTGTATGGTCCACAAAGACATATCTGGCAGCATGCATTGGACTGCTTCTAGTTGTTCAGTCTCAAAGACAAATCTGGCGGCATGCATTTGGGTTGCGTCTAGTTGTATAGTCTACAAAGACAAGTCTGGCAGCATGCATTTAGACTGCTTCTAGTCGTACATTCTACTGAGACAAATCTGACAGCATGCATTTGGACTACTTCTTGTTGTACAGTCTACAAAGACAAATTTGGCAGCATGCATTCGGACTGCTTCTAGTTGTACAGTCTACAAAGACGTAACTGGTAGCATGCATTTGGACTGATTCTAGTTGTTCAATCAACAAAAGACAAATCTGGCAGCATGCATTTTGACTGCTTCTAGTTGTATGGTCTACAAAGGCAAATCTGGCAGCATGCATTGGACGGCTTCTAGTTGTATGGTCTACAAAGGCAAATCTGGCAGCATGCATTGGACTGCTTCTAGTTGTATGGTCTACAAAGGCAAATCTGGCAGCATGCATTTTGACTGCTTCTAGTTGTATGGTCTACAAAGACAAATCTGACAGCATGCATTTTGACTGCTTCTAGTTGTATGGTCTACAAAGACAAATCTGACAGCATGCATTTTGACTGCTTCTAGTTGTATGGTCTACAAAGACAAATCTGGCAGCATGCATTTTGACTGCTTCTAGTTGTTCAATCTACAAAGACAAATCTGGCAGCATGCATTTTGACTGCTTCTAGTTGTATGGTCTACAAAGGCAAATCTGGCAGCATGCATTTGGACTGTTTCTAGTTGTTCAGTCTGCAAAGACAAATCTGGCAGCATGCATTTGGACTGCTTCTAGTTGTACAGTCTACAAAGACATATCTTCAACTTGTCATAAAATCTGTATTTTCTAATAGAATCTTACCAAAACTTTAGTATATGAGTAAAGTTGTGTTATTTCTTTAAAATTAACATTTCATCAGCCAATTTCGCTAGATTTTAAAGGTGACTTTGAAAGTTGTTTTTCCAATTTGTAGCACGTATACGAAACAGCACACGGTGCCATCATATAATTAGTTACTATTTCGGTATAGCATCTGCTGCATTTTCACATTACTATTCAAGCTATTAGAATAAACTTACAGTTAACTTTTCACCATGACCTTTTCTCGAGATTTTAAAGGTGACATTGGAAGTTGATGATCGGGTTATAGCACGTAAACGAAACAGCACACGGTACCATCATATGGGCCTCGACGCGGCACAAACTGTCTTCAGGGTTCCTGACAAAGCGAGACTCAAGTCAGTCTCCTCAGCCACAGAGACTAGCTAGAAAATTGAAATTCCACTAATAGCAAGTTTAGATATGATACTTTTCAATAAGCTAATAACAAAGGCGCTGATTAGACTGCGCGGATGCGCAGTCTGGTCTGCGCCTATGTTGTTCGCAAACCCCCGAAGACAGGTTTTGTCGCGGTGAGGCCCGTATGATTAGTTACTATTTCTGAATAGCACCTGCTACATTTCCACATTACTATTCAAACTATTAGAATAAATGCAATGTTAATATTTTACCGAGACCATTTTCTCGAGATTTTAGAGGTGACATTGAAAATTATTGATCAAGGTTAGTAGGGCAGCATCGCTAACGTGGATGAATAATATCAAACATGTAAAGCAATATAAATGTTGGAAAACGTTGACTATGTCTGCGCAGCAGCGAGGAACTACACCCCAATTTTAACTGCTTATCGCACAAATATAACAGATTTTATGCCGTTAAAATTTGGCCAGTTGTGTTCGTCGATTTGTCAAAATATCCCAACACGCTGTTAGCACTCTGCAAATTAGATATGGATGAAACAGAAACCTTGCAATGCAGATGTGAACATCATAATATGATTTATAGTAAGTAAGGGTGCAAAGATCAGGAATCGATACAATCAAGTACCACACCTGGCCCTGACCCAGGATACCAATGGGAAATGACAAACTCACAGTTGGACACCACAAACGAGAGCCAAGAGGTCAGCCCTTTCCCAGCAGGTGACCACAAGGCACATATAAACAGACGCGCACAGAGGCATAGCAAACACAAGATTCCTTTGAACGGTCAGTAAAATATTTTACTGGAGGGCTTAAACCGATTGCAAGAGTTGCCTGTTCTGGGTCTGCTCTGTTTGCAAATGCTTCAAAAGGCATCTATGGGGTTAAAGTGTTTGGCATTAGGGGCTGTTCTTATAATTTGGGAAGCTTACTCACATGTTAAAGTGTGTGGCGTTAGGGGCCTGTACTATACTTACGATTTTAGAATCTTACTTTCATGCTATCGTGTTTTGGTGAAGACGGTGAGATCAGTTATGATGATTGTTTGTCATAACTCTTGACTAGTTGATAATTAACTAGTGTTAGATAAACATACATAGAGAACAATGACATAACCCTACTTTATCAAATAATTTCTTAGTGCACTAAATGAAATGAAATTAATATGTTTAAAGTGTTAATTAACTTCCATGATAAAATGATGTCCCATCCCAGTCACTTGGGGAAGGAGCTAAATAAACTGAAACCTTTGGTCCAGAATAGTTTTGCACTTTATTTGAATTTCCCAGCTGCAAATGACAACAATAAGATGACGGATAAAAAGGAAGTTCCTTTTGACTGTGAAACTGGGTACAAGTATATGCCTACATAGATATAATGTTAAACATGTTTATAGGCTGTAGCCCAGACCAGCGTATCTCGTAAAAAAGTCATCGATGCTTACCCCGAAAGTAGCAAAGCTGATTTTTGCACAAAGAATATTTGAACATTCGATGATACAAAACCACTGTATAACAATTCGTTGCGAATTGCCGTATAAGCGACATTTGTATGGGAAGCCGTTTTCCTTTAAAAATCGTAATTATGATTTAAACGCGTTGTTAAACATATTATCACAGCAAATGGGATTGTAAATGGTGTCTATTCCGCCCCATATATACTATTGTATGTTATGAGGAGGGGGAACATATTTGATTTGCTTTATGCTTAAAATCTAGCTTGAAAACACAGACTGTCTATGCTATTCAAAGTTTGTGTTTGTTCGTTTCGATTTGTTAAGTATTCTTCATGACCAAAAGGAATATGACAATTATTTTGTTATTAGCCAAGAGGCAAAAATATGCTTGCAACACTAACAACTAAGAATTGAACTAATATACTCATTAGTTAACCCTTGTGGCAAAAACAAACATAGGTACCCCATCAACAACAAAAAAGAAGAAAAAAAACAGAGGAGTACAACACTGTGGCAATCATCCTACACAAGGCTACAAGAGGATAGGAAACTATTACCAAATGACTTGTATAATAAACATGGTTCAGAAACAATATAACTAACATTTACTAACAAGATGATTATGCTGCAAGTAAGCACTGAACAGACGTAAACAATGCACACACCAAGCCACAAATCACTGAAAAAATATTTTGTTTTCTGGTTATAAACACAGCTAACTGTACTCGTATTAATTGATTGAAGTCTATTTTTACCAAAAAAAACTAATTCTTTCCAGTCCTCCATGAGCCATCACCGGGCGGTGATGGAATTTTTCATGAACAGAAAGCAGAAATTAAAGGTATGATAGGTATACGTAATTTTGGACTACTGATATCGTAGGCTGCAACAATGAAAGACAATTGTGCCATTCTATATCAATTTTATTTGCATGTAGGTAAAGTAAGTAACCATTCAGGGTGTACTTAACACTGCGATGTGTTTTTGCATATCTCCCCTTCTGGTTTGCCAAAACAATGCATTAAATAAAGCGAATCTATTTTACAACCTATGTGCTCATATTCAAGGCCATCTTAAAGTGTCCATTCTTACGTGACAATACATTTTGATGCAGTGAAATAGGCAAACGGACGTCCAACTACACACGCAAGCATTTTAAACGTGACCTCTTAGTAGGATAAGGAATGATCCCAAAAAATACGTTTTCATACCTTAGTGCGACGGCAGTCATATTGGATATTTAATCTTACCCAAACAGGCAGCAATGCAATCTTTGGACAGTTATGATGTGTTTGTGTGAAAACAATCAAATTGAGTCGTGGCAGATACAGATGGGAGAAAACGAAACATTACGTTTTATCTGGTTACATACGGTACACACCGTTGCATGCGTTATGCTAAAGCAACAGTTCTTTGAAATTGAAACTAATATTCAAAAAATTTAAAACAAACACATTGTCATTCCTGAAAGGTAGTTTGATTTCAATTTGATGACGCGTTGCTGAGATAATAGCGTTTGTATTAAACGCATGCATACATATGACGCACATGGGCTACCAAACTTTTTTAGCTCTAGTGGCGTTATGCAATTCCGAGAAGTTTGCTATACAGCGGTTTCGTATGCACCATATATACTTCTTCAAATTTATACTATAACAATCCTTGCTACTTTCGGGGTAACCATTTTTGAATTTTCTCACCCTGGGCCCAGCCTATTAAGCTCTCCAGTAATATTCTTACTGACCGTTCCAAGGCGATGCTTTTTTGTGGATCCTTTTTGTTATTTGTGTTTCATGTTTGTCAGTCATACTGACTTGTCTGTTGCTTGCAGCCTGGGAAAGGGCTGACCTCCTGACTCTCTTGTATGTGATGTTTTCTTGTATTTTTGTCACTCTCCCATACGGTGTCATGTGTCAGGTGTGATTATTGATTGTATTGATTCCTGATGTTTGCCTTCTTCCTTACTTTTACTCTATATACCCCTTGCAGTGAGACCACAGAATAGAATAATGCATTTCATTTGAAGCATTCTTCAATTATAAGTTTTAGTGCTGAAGCATGCATATATTCTTTAACTTTAGTTCTAACAGTACTAGACTATACAGGAAAAGTAAAGAAGAAGACATGTGAACACAAGGCTGCAAGGACAGACAAGACAGCACAACAGAGACAAACCACACAGTTTACCCAGATACCTCCAATGCAGGTATGCTTTACTAACGCGGGTAAAAACAATGATTTTATAGTAGGCGGGAAAAAATGTAGGTATCTATTTTCTTTTATTTTGATGAAATTTACAAGACTAGATTTTTTAAAACCATTATAGGAAACTGTCTATTGAGTTCTTGTTGTTTTCTCAAAATCTTGCTTCATACAATTGCCAGATTAGAAAACTGGAGGCTTCGAAATCCTGATTTCAATGAGCAAAAAATAGAAAACCCTGATTATGGATCAGTAAATATTTTACAAAGCGCAAAAAAACATAGCGATGCTGCAATTTTTCAGGTCAGTTGGGATCGATACAAGTGTGCCCTTTCAAAGCAATCATGTACTATTATGAAAATCGAATAAAATCTATTTTAACGTGGGCACTATCCTTTGATATGGTACAACATACCACGGGTTAAATTCCTAAGCAGGCACAATAAACACGGGTATATAGTAAAACAAACCACGGGTTATAAAATGCAAATGTTCCTCTTTATCAAAGAACACTTTCATAAATGTAGGATAAGTACTCTGTAAGACTGATTTACTGTTTGGTGACTAACTCAACGTTGTTTTAGGACTCATTCGCTGTACAAACACCGTGATATTAATCGAAGTCAGGAAAGACTTGTAAGAAATTGATTGTCTGAGCTTTATGCCAAGAGATCATTTATCTCTTACTTGACATACTCCACAATACACACCGCTCTATTTCTGATCATATGTACAATGCGGGAAACACTCGTGAAAATAAGGAGACACATCATAAGGATATATCGTCGCTTCAGTGCTATAGTGTTCTAAGTGACATTTTGGTCAAAAATGAGTAATGCATACCGTTGTAAAGGGGATCAAATGTTCTATCTACTGGTGAAGGTTTTATTTGCCTATCGCCTCCCAGTAAGCTTAAAATCGCTGTGCGTTTCTGTTCTATCTACAAAAAGACAATTTCGTTCAGTGCTATATTGTTCTAAGTGATTTTCATCCAATAGCCAATGATAATTATGTCACGTGACTGGGTGAGTCCAGTGTCATCCTGTTCTATCTACATAAATTCACTTCCCTTGGAGAAATTGCTAAAAATTGCAGTTATCTCCCTTACATAAATTTAAATTTCCTAGATTGAAGCGGTTTATCGGTCTTATGGCGAACTAATGGCTATATCGGGTACTTTTAGGTCCAAATAATCCGCTCAGACAAAAATATAGCGCAAATTGATCCATGGACAGAATAATAAGCTGTAGAAACAGATTACCTCCCTTACACATATCTAAACAGCTTTAATTGAAGTAATTTGTCGATTTTATTACAAATCAGTGGTTAAATCTGCTACTTTTAGGTCCAAACAATCAGATCAGTCTAAAATATTATACAAATTGACCCAAATTACAGGAAAAATAACTGTAGAAACAGATTACCTCCCTTGCATAAATTTTAATGGCATAATCCGTGCTTTTTGTTACTGTTATGCCAAATAAATAATTAAATCTGCTACTTTTAGGTACTAGTAATCATTTCTGTTCAGACTAGTATATGAATTGACACCATAACCAGAATAATAAGCTGCAGAAAAATATAGAACACTATAGCACTGAACGCAGAACGCAATTTTTAGGGTATTATGTTCTATCTGCAAACTGTAAAATGCCCGTAAATTCCATATTACTGTAAAAATTTCTTCAAACCAAAGTCATTTGCATTGTATGTATACATTTTAACCCTCTGGTATGATTCAAAGGGCTGTGATAAATAAGTTATCAAAAATCAAAATTTTCAAACTCATTTTTCTCAAAACTTGTGCAATGGTAGATAGAACACTATAGCACTGAAGCGACGATATGGTGTGTACTCCCACTTTCAGTGAAGACTCAGCTCAACTTAAGTCTCCACCAAATGGACCAGAACCTTTGCTGTCCACATTATAACGTTTTAAGTCCTTGGGTATGAGACGAGTCGAAAACGACGGTTTTGATCATATTTGTTGTACTGGTCCTGCCATGTACACAACCTTCGTCCAGTCCAGTCTACGCCCTTTTGCCATACTTGTTCTACATATTACTGGGGAGTTTCTGGGGAGTTGGCCGACCACGGAAATCTCTTACACTAGAAAAGGTGGTCGTCCTTTTTCTTCACCCAGACTTCGACCTGACAACACCATACTTGTGCACAAGAAGTTGAGAAGGAGCATAGAGGGTAAGTAAGTGGAATAACATCTACTAACAAATTACTAACAATAAGATTATAACAATTGGCGATGAGGGTAAATTAAAGGTTAATTACAGGGGAGTTTAATTCGTTTATTAATTAATTTTGTAGAAGATTTTATTTGTTTAAAATACCAGTATTTTTTCTGCAGGCATATTTAAGTAAATTTCTTAAAGCCGTTTTGTTCAATTAAAGTAATTTCTGTTTTATTTTTCATCTAAAATATAGTGATAAATACTTTTTGGCAATTCTAATTTACTTTTTGTCATTTATTTAGCCAGAAAAAGAAATTTTTAGTTGGCTGTCTATTTAAACAAAAGAGGCTTATTTTCAATTTTGATGGCAAAATTGGGTAGAAGCCGGCATCCATGCTAATTATGTTTATATATGTGTAATAAACACGATAGGGGTGGATGTCAAGTCCGGAAATGTCCCTGGGACTCAGAATTAGGTCAAAGGTCAACTAGATGCAAAATAAAAAGATAAAAGACAAATAGCTTCTTTCTATGTCACCTGCCTATAAAACATCCATTAACATTACTGACACTATCCAGGATGTACTTAAGATACTTGTTACATGACCTAGACATTAATTGAGCGTATGTCCGTGCAATGTTAAAGGTCATTTAAGTGCAAATTTCGCAAAATAAAAGTATGCAATGTTAGATGCAATTTTTATTGGTGTCATACAATCTAACAATTATACAAAATTATCAAAAACTGCATGTGAATGGTTTAGAAGTCATGCATAGTGATATTGATAGTGCAACTACATGCCAGGTCAGGATAAAATGTCACTTAAATGCCCAGTTGTGTAGAAATGCATTGAAAACAGCTTCTTCGTGTAATCAGCATACCCAACATAACGATTTAACAACAACACGAATTAGTAGAACGTATAAGCGCAGAAAATATTTTCGCTAAATGAAATATAGGTATCCAATATTAAACCAGCATCAAAAGACCTCTTGGGCTTCTTATAGGTCACACTAAGAGACAATAGGCTTTAATTATATAAGAACAACAGAACGCAGATCAGTTTTAATATCCAAGCTGTCTGACTAGCACTTTTGTTGCTCGCTGACTAGGTACTAATATTCCAGACTCTAGCTAAGCTTTGTAGCACAGCAGGCCAGATTGAGTCATGTCTGGTGGTCAAACCTTAAAATATATTTTCTCTTGATGGGGCTCAATTATGATAAAGTAAGTATTACATTAAGATGCTGCTTGTTTTAGTTTTCTACAGCTGCATTTTGACTGGATGTAAACCTACTCACATTTTATAGTTATGGTTCCGCTTTATTAACACAAATTTAAAGTGGTACTTGATTGTATCGATTCCTGATCTTTGCACCCTTACTTACTTTTACTCTCACCCAGTACTATGAATTTTCCTAAACTTGTTGCACAAAGTAAGTAATGGTGCAAAGATCAGGAATCGATACAATCAAGTACCACACCTGACCCAGGATACCAATGGGAAAGTGACAAACTCACAGAAGACACCACAAACGAGAGCCAAGAGGTCAGCCCTTTCCCAGCAGGTGACCACAAAGCACATATAAACAGACGCGCACAAAACATAGCAAACACAAGACAGAACAAAAACATAAAAGATCCACAAAAGAAGTACCGCCTTGGAACGGTCAGTAAAATATTTTACTGGAGGGCTTAAACCGGTTTAACGGCGCCAACATCACCCTTAATTCAGATGTGGATCAAGACACATAGATATTTGGTTTGCATGAAAGACCCCTAACTTATCAATGCATCATCTCCTAAAACATATAAATCAAGATATAACAAGGAGATAAAGCAAGGATAAGGACTCAACAGTAAATTAAACTGAATACCGGAGCAAAAGAAATCCAACAGGTAAACCCCGGTGGGCCCGACAAACAGCCAAAGCATCAGGCCCCTACCATCTCATCAATAGATAAGTCTTTAAGTTGGAACCATCATAGAGTCTGAAGTCCGACCCACCGGCGTGCAATTAAAGAGGAAAGCAAAGTTGCCAACCGTGATTGGGTTGACTACCAAGCATGCAGTCTGTTGCAATACATTAATGTTATAGCCAATCTTTTTATAATGGGAAATTATTTTAATGAACTGCGCTGAAAAATTATTAGAGCCAACAATCTTCTTCAACTTATACACCAAGTCACCATAGAAATCAGGTTCCGAAAGTCCTTGGCGCAAGAGAGATTTAAGTCCAACTTGGAATTTAGAAATCAAATCATAGTATCGTCTATAAAATTTTGAAAATGTTTTGCGAAGTTTATGATACCGATAGCCTTGTTTAAGAAGTTTCTGAGTTAACAATTTATTGCGAGTGTTGAAGTCAGCAACATAGCTAGATGCTCTAGCAAAACGAATGAGTTGAGAGATATAGACTCCATAGGATGTAGAACGAGGAACATCACCATCTAAAAATGGGAAATTGACAATTTCAAAATCAAAGTCGTCACGTTTGTCATAAATTTTGGTAGAAACAATATCATTAGAAATTGACAAATGCAAGTCTAAAAATGCGGCTTCGGTATCAGAGGCATTGGCTTTATTAAGTTGGAGCTCTGAAGGGTATATTTGACTAACCATATTGTCAAAATAAACATTATTAATATTTAAAATATCGTCCAAATATCTGGAAGTAGTGTTAAACGCATCAATAACATCAGCCTGCTTATCATCAGAAAGAGACACCATAAAGTCCCTTTCATAACAAAACAGGAATAAATCTGCAACCAGGGGAGCACAATTAGTGCCCATAGGAATCCAAACAACTTGTCTATAGAGCTTGGTGCCAAATCGAATAAAAATGTTGTCCAACAAAAAGGTCAGCGCATCGCATACATTTTGACACGACCATGCATGATATTTTTTAGGTTTTTCTGAAGTAAAAAATGCATTTCTGTCACTACATGCAAGGTAAGGAGAGCCTTCTCTCTGGAAGGTACTTTCAATAAGATCAATAAGTTTATCTTTAATTAAATTATGAGGTAAAGTAGTGTAAAGAGTAGAAAAATCATAAGTAGACAAACTGGTCGCATTAAAATCTCTAGCTTTAAGTTTATCTAAAATTTCACCTGAATTTTTAATCGACCAAAATAGGTTTTTACCAGATCTCTCATATACCTTTTCACAATATTTGATAAAATGTTTTTTAACAGCTGTAAGACACGAGGTTAACAATTTAGAAAGTTCTGTTGTTGTACAAGAACTAGAATTTGCAATAAATCTTGCTTTATAGGGTTTTTTATGGAGTTTAGGTAACCAGTACAACGTAGGAACTTTGTCTTGATTTTCTTTAGCTTTGACACCAAAATGTAGGGCTGTATGACAACCATGCCCATCAACAATCACCCTTTCACTTAAAGAAGGCTGCAGTTTATAGGCATTAGTGTCAACAAGCTCACGCTTAAGAGTATTAATATAATACAATCGTCAAACAACTACAACATTGTTAGCAGCTTTATCTGCTGGAACCAAAACATAGTTCATATGAAAATCCTGGATACCTCGTTTAAGATGACTAAAAGAAGATTTAGGTTTAGGGGGCAAAAGATGTGTATTTCGAGAGTAAAATGAAATACGAGTATCAATAATTTTAAAAATGTTAATCTTCCATTCCTTCAAAGCATCAGGTTCAACATTTTCCCGTTTGCACCAACGATTACTGAAGTCATTTAAAGAAGCAGCGATCTCTCTACGACATTTAGAGAAATCAATATTAGAGGGAAATCTATATTTAGGACCTTTAGAAATGATATTGCGAACTCTAGCGTCAGGAATGACATTTAGATTACCTGTAATAACATGCCCTGCAGAGGGATATAAATAATTTGAATTTTTACAATCTCAGGAGGCAGGAGTATTGGAATCTATATCTAAATCATTTACAATTTTATTAAAGTTAAATATTGTAGACCTTATTGGTTTGTTATATTTATAACAAATGATAGGAGTTTCAGAATTATTAAAGTAATTTGGAATAGATGAAATCACTGAATTATCCTTGAAGATACTATGTAAATCAATAAACTCAATACCTTTGTTAATGAATGGAATTTTGATAAAATGTCATTTATGGTTGACCTCAGAATCGATATAAGGACTAAGGAAATGTTGAACATAACACCTTGTAAGGAGTGCTGCTTTATATAATTTGTTTGCTCTATCATAAAGTTTATTAGCCTCTAACTCTAAATTGCGTAAAACTGAGATAGGCAAGGAACTTAAAAATGAAAATAAGCCATGTCGACCATGATTAGTTAAAGCCAAAGAAAGATCCTTTAGAGAAGTATTTAACCGTTTTTCAGTACAAATTTTGCGCTTAATGTTGCCATTTTTACGTTTACCATGATGTCTACTTTTACGTTTTTTACATTCCAAAACAGAAAAAACATCAAAATCTGGCATTTTAGAAATGTTGCCTTCATGGTATATATTATCATTAAAGCCTAAAGGAAAAGGTGATTGCAAAAATTTAATCCATTTAAGTTCAGTTTCATGTCTCTTAATATTTTTTAATCTAGTTGATGAATTTGGATCATATATAATTTTTTCAACCGGCTGAATTACAATTTTACTAGGTGGATGACCTTTATTTTTGAAATGGCGATAAAGAAATGTGTCAAATTTTTTAGGCTTTTTCATTTTACGAAAGTGCTCACGAAACCTAGTCTTGAGGGATCGGCCAGTTTGTCCAACATATTGCATTCCACAGTTAGTTTCAGTTCAAGTTATAACATAAATCAGATCCGATGAAGTTCAGTCCAAATCATTATTATTAATTATTGAAAATTTTCTACCATTTACAGATGATGTAATGGTAGTTTTAGTACATAAATGTGTGCAACAGACACACCTCTTGGCATTGCACTTAGAAACATTAGGATACATTCCGCGTCTGTTGAATGCATTAAATGGTTTAGTATACTTCCTGATAATAGGTGACCCAAGAGGAGATAACCTAATGGTAGGAAGCATATCCCGAAAATTGTTAACTGAACTAGGAATACGAACAGAGGACGCCGAATGTAAACTAATGGGAGATAAATGTAATTTTGTTATTTTCGTTCTTATCATTAAAAGTTGTGCGGGTAAGTACCATCCCAAGACAAGCAATCAACACACCGGTTATTAAAATGACAAGCCAGTATAATATGAGTCCTTAAAAGCAAAGGAAGGTATAACAAATGCAAGCGATAATCCAAATGGCTAATACAAGTCCACAGGCATATAGAAAGCAGAAGTTATACAACGGGGTATGAAAATCGGTCATCTAGTGATCTTAAATGCGGTACAAGACATAGAGGATATCCAGGGACAGGAATAATGGAAGGAGATTGTACACACAATCCTGAGGATTGGAAAAATAAGAGCATTAAAAATAAGAAAAATAAGAGCATTAAATGAAAGTGCGGGGAGACTTTTTAGTCACAAACTTCCAACATATGAATGTCCCACATGTCATCATATTATGAGGAGACGCTAAGTAGAGTTACATTTCACAATGGCAAACAATCATGCTTAGAGGTACAGATGGACGAAAAGTAGTTTGGTAACAAATGTCCATGTATGCAGCTAATTAGCAGTGGATGCAAGACAAAATGTGTGCCAGTAAGATGAAAATGTACTGAAGTATCTGGAAAATGCATACCAACTAGTGGATGTGATTTCATTGACAGCGCAAGTCCTACATATTTTACTTTAAATAGATCTTCTATAGCAATATTTATTAAGATTTTTTTGCTGTTTGAGTACACTGACAAAAAAAGTAAGTGAGTATGATCAGGAAATACTACAACCACAAACCGCAGACAACCCCGTGGCACCGCGAGGAAGAGCCGTCAACCATCACGAGACACCAGGAAGACAAATTAAGCTAGACAAACAGCACTCTCTTCCCCATTAAGATGATTGCAATACTAGAATGGACATAAAGTAACGTACAACAAAACATAGAACAGTTACAAACTGGAATTATAACTCAGCAACTTACACAAAAGAGTAGATCTGTTTCTTATATTATATAGAAGAAATGACAAATACACAGCTGTAGAAAACTCGTTGACATCAAAATAGCATCCATTTGTAGTGCTTACTTGATCCTTATATTGAGACCCACTGAGATGACATGTGTTTTCGCTGTTGACTCAATCCGGCCTGCTCCACAACAGCCTAGCTAGGGTCAGGATGAACAGTACCTTATAACCAGTAAACAACGAAAATGCTAGTCAGACAACACAGATTTGAAGCCTCTCTTGTTCTTTATGCTTAAAGAAGATTTTCTCTTAACTTGGCCAAGCAAGAATCCCATGAGTTTATCATGTCCCCGCCATGTTCGATGGAGAATTACCCTTGCTCGTACAACCCGTTCTGTATGTACTGTCCCTTATGTGTGTCCCATACAAAGACGTTTTTCTCTCATATAATGGTCTTGGGTGTGGGCATTTGTGTCACACTGACACATTTCTAGTTTACTGCTAGTTAACAATAATATACATACTTACCTTTAGCTAGGCTGTTTGCTGCGCTCATACCTACTACTCACTTATGATGTTTAAAGGATATGTTAGGTATGCTGATCGCTAAAAATAAGCTATTTTCCATGCATTTTACCAAAATTGTGTACTTAAATGACCCTTAAACCTGGTCTGACATGTAGTGACATTATTTATTTCACTATACATTGCTTCTAAACAATTCACATGCAGTTTTATGATAATTTCGTTTTGTTGGGTGTGTATAATACTGACAAAAATTGCTGCACCTAACATAACATACTTTTATTTATGAAATGTGCACTTAAATGACCTTTCACCTTGCATAGGCATACGCTCAGTTCTTGTTTAGGTTATTTATTAAATACAACAAGTACCTCCATTACATTCTGAATGATTTCAGTGAATTTAATGGATGCCTTATAGGCAGCAGATGACATAGAAAGGAGTGTTTTGTCTAGTATCTTATTATTTTGCACCCAGTTGACCTTTGACCTAATTCTGAGTTATAGGGACACTTTCAGACTTATACCCCATTTTGCCATCAGAAGTATTTTTTACGTGATATGGACTGCCAACTATTTGTAAATTTTGTTTACGGGAATTCCGTATAGCGTTTTTCCTGCATTTCTGAAATCATTCAAACAGGTAAATTTATCATTTTTGTAGCATTTCTCCTGCTTAATTGTTATTGCTAGCATCTATTTACATTAGTGATAATTTAGTGTCTAACCACTAGCCTTTAGAGCTTAAGGATATTCATTTGGCCAATATGGCGTGGTGACTAAAATCTGCGGGTGCTTTGAATTTTGAGCTGTAACAAAACTAATGTGCTCTTTTGCTCCGAATTCCAGAAATAATCATAATAGTTGCATAATATTGTTTATATTTTTGTTTCTGAATGAAATAAAAGCAAAAAATAAATAAGTCAAATATTACCTTGAAGTTAGCCAATTTTTGTCTATCCACTGTCCCATTTATCTTCATCATAGATTTAAGCTTTTTGCACGAGCATGTAGTGTAATGTGTGATCTAGCAAACACGGAATATAAAATTTCCAAAATTTATTTCACAATGTCACTATTCTTGCTGATTCAATAGCACCTAATCCTCATACGATAGCCATTTGCAATAACATACATGTCAGTTATACAGGTAAGTTTACACACACACACACGTCTACTAATCTTTCTACTTCATAGGGAAATAAAAAAAACGCGTGAGGGCTAAGCAGGTCTCGATTCGCGCATGTATCATCGCATTCTCTTGTGTCACTATCTATATCATAGCATTTTAGTAGAGATGCACAGCCTTGGCTGAGCTTTCGTTGCTCGATAATGCGATAGATTCCATAATCTCATGTGCTGGCTCATATATATCTTGTGAGTTTTACAGTGCTTTTATAGTGCTGGTTAAAATCCAGTCTTGGCGTAAAGCTTTAATCGGTGGGTTGGTGCCTGATGCTTATCTGTAGCTGGACCCACCGTGGCTCAACTTGAGGTTTTCTTTAGCTCTGACTATCTGTGAGTCATGAGCCCTTTTCTTTGTTTCATCATGGTGTAGTAATTTGATTAGAGTGTTTCCTCCATGATGATACATTGCATTAGTTAGATGGCCTCCATGCGAGCTGAACATTTCTTGTACTTCAACAACAGCAGAATCTAGGGCGAAGATTTGGTACCAGTAAAATGCATTTAAGCTCCCCGGTGGCTTAGGCTGCTGTCCGTTCTAAGGCGGTGGTTCTGTTGTTGTTGACTTTTTGTTTATTGTTACTCCCATTGTGGGAGTCTGT
This sequence comes from Loripinus fragilis, assembly GCA_964019695.1. Lineage (NCBI taxonomy): Eukaryota > Metazoa > Mollusca > Bivalvia > Lucinida > Lucinidae > Loripinus > Loripinus fragilis. Next base: position 98,944,368 of record OZ026521.1, on the reverse strand, counting down.
AATTGTTCTATGTTTTGTTGTACGTTACTTTATGTTCATTCTAGTATTACAATCATCTTGATGGGGAAGAGAGAGCTGATTGCTTTGCTTAATTTGTCTTCCTGGTGTCTCGTGATGGTTGAGCACTTTTCCTCACGATGCCTCGGGGTTGTCTGCAGTTTGTGATTGTGGTATTTCCTGATCATACTCACTTGCTATTTTTGAGGCCCTGACACAATACATAACATAGGTCCAGATAGGCCAATTTTTTCCGAGTAGAACTGTGAATATTTTCTTATCTATAATACCAAACATTTGTTTTGGTGCTCAAATGAATCGTCTTCTTAAGAGGGATACTTTGGGAAGCCACAGCTAATGTTTCCTTTTGAAATAAGAAAAATAAGTTGTGAAATCGCATGAGCGGATCCAGAGGGGGATAGGGGGTCCAGACCGCCCTGGAAAATTACAAGTTATATGGGTTTTTATAGAAATTAACATTTGGACCCCCACCCTGGAAAAAGTTAACCCCCCCCCCCTCGAAAAAATTGGACCCCCTCTGTAACCTTAGAAAAAAAATAGTTTTCTTTGAAAAAACCATTGAACACCCTCTGTAAAAACTGTGAAATAAGTTGAGGACTAAAAAAAAAAAAAAAAAAAAAAAAAAAAAAACGTTTTCAGAGCTGTTTTCTGGCAAGTGGACCTGGACCGCCTGGCAATAATCCCTGGATCCGCGCATGAATCGCATTATTATTTAGAGGCCTGCTCAATGCGAGTCTGCATTCCCTGATTTGATTCTTACTTACCTGTACATCCTCACAGTCTTATCAGAATGCAAGTGAGGATGACCAGTAAATACCACAATCACAGACCACAGACCAATCCACCAGAGGCACAAAACAATAGCTGCCACACGACAGCAATTGCACAATTGGAGATAAGCAGCTCTGATGATTGCAAAAGTGGATAGTGCATTACAGAACAATGACCTTATTTTGTGTCTTAGGTCTTATTTTACTTCAATGTCGACAGAGACTCTATCAGGCTGGACACATTGGGTCATTGTTGGTTGCATCATCAGTATTGAAAGTTCTGCTATTATAGCTCTTTTTTCATGTTTGTGAGCTGCTTGTAACCATGTTTCTGTATTATTATATTTCAACCATACAACCACTGTCATGATGCGTAGTGTGCTTCTATTAATCTGCATGTTCTTAGCCTTAAATCAGCCTGCACACTTATACAGTAAATGGGTAGTGTGAGCTGGCAAGGGAGTGCCTACGTGTACGCAAAAACGTATGTGCGTACCACTCGGCGCAACCAGTATGGTTTCTTAAGCCACTAACTTTGATTTTTTGAAGAATAAACTGGTTAACTAGTATTAACTCTTTGCCCCCCCCCCTCCTTCTTGTAAATTTTATGATACTCTTTTGTCGCCTGCTGTTTTTGCTGTTGTTGTTGTTTTTATGCCCCCGCCATGATAATGGCCGGGGCATTAAGTGTTACCCCTGTCCGTCCGTCCGTACGTACGTACTTTACGTACGTACGTACGTACGTCCCAACGACGTCCGCTCTCTTAATCGAATACTTTTAATCAGAATTTTATGAAACTTGGTCACATTGTTTAGTACCATTATGTCTTCTTCAAGTTCGATAATGGTCCATATCGCACCAGGCTTTCAGTAGTTATGGCCCTTTGTTTATGAAAATTCACCGTTTTAAACGATGTCCGCTCTCTAACTCGAATATTTTTTATCAGAATTTTATGAAACTTGGTCACATTCTTTAGTACCATAATATCTTCATCAAGTTCGATAATGGTCCATATTGCACTAGGCTTTCAGTAGTTATGGCCCTTTGTTTATGAAAATTCGCCTTTTTAAACTATGTTGGCTCTCTAACTCAAATATTTTTTATTAGAATTTTATGAAACTTGGTCACATTGTTTAGTACCATAATGTCTTCTTCAAGTTTGATAATGGTCTATATCGCACTATGCTTTCTGTAGTTATGGCCCTTTGTTTATGAAAATTCACTGTTTTAAACTATGTCGGCTCTCTAACTCGAATATTTCTTATTAGAATTTTATGAAACTTGGTCTCATTGTTAAGTACCTTAATGTCTTCTTCAAGTTCTATAATGGTCCATATCGCAACAGACTTTCAGTTGTTATGGTCCTTTGTTTATGAAAATTCACCGTTTTAAACGATGTCCGCTCTCTAACTCGAATATTTTTTATCAGAATTTTATGAAACCTGGTCATATTGACAAGTACCATAATGTCTTCTTCAAGTTGGATAATGGTCTATATCGCACGAGGTTTTCAGTAGTTATGGCCCTTTGTTTATGAAAATTCACCGTTATAAACGATGTCCGCTCTCTAACTCAAATATTTTTATCAGAACTTTATGAAACTTGGTCACATTGTTATGTATCATGATGTCTTCTTCAAGTTCGATAATGGTCCATATCGCACCATGCTTTCTGTAGTTATGGCCCTTTGTTTATGAAAATTCACCATTTCAAATGATGTCCCCCCTCTAAGTCAAATAGTTTTGATCGGTATTTTATGAAACTTTGTCACACTGTTCAAATTTGATAATGGTCTATATGGCACCATGCTTTAAGGAGTTATTGCCCTTAGTTTATGAAAAATCATCGGTTGAAAAGATGTCTGCTCTCTAACATGAATAGTTTTGATTCTTGGGTCACATTATTAAGTACCATAATGTGTTCAAGTTTCAGAATGGCCCATATTGCATCATGCCTTCAGGAGTTATTGCCCTTTGTTAATGACAGTTCCTTATTTATACAAATTTGGCAATAGCGGGGGCATCCGTGTCCCATGGACACATTTCTAGTTTGTTGTTGTTTTCAAAATCAACTTTTTCAAAATAATTCTTTTAGGGATACCATCTGAGTGTCAAACAGATTGGATCCAAATTAGGCCCAACATATTGTCGGACTGTTGGACCTGATCTGGGTCCAATCTGTTTGCAAAGGTTATCAGCAGATGACACTCAGAAGGCAATGAAATTTTTGCGTGTCTTGGGAGATAGTTTAAGCCATGTGAATGCTCTAAACCAGGGTTTTGCCCCCTGACCCCAATCTAGAGTGCATATTCTATAAAAAAATGCCTCAGGCTGGTATCAAAAGAGATGACAGCTGAGCTGCCACCTTTTTTTTTATTAATTTTATAAATACAAAACAAATTATCTTTTATTTTCTATTCATAGTAAAAATCAATACAACTTAATGGATTACAAGTATCAGGTCAATTTTTACTCTAGTGTTTTCAATGTATGGCAGTAATTACTCGTACAATTTTCAGTGTGCTGCACTATGGGGATTGGCTGTATTGTATGTTGGTGGTTTGCTCGTTACTGGCCATGATTTTTTTTTACTTCATTGTCATCCAGCAACATAAAAGCTTTGTCTCCCCCACACTTACCGTGATATGTATAGTGTATATCACGTATTCATATTAAAATGTTTATTCCGTGGCCTAAGCAGGCTTTCAACAAACTTATTTTGACCACGGACGATCTAATGGTATGAGAGAAAAGCTATGTGGCCCTCCGATTTTTGAAACATCTTATAAAATGAGAGTATAATAGGTAACAACAAGAAATATCCTTTAAAAACATATACGACGAAGTGAAGAATGAGTAACGTGAGAATTTAAAAATATGGGGGTGGGGGGTATGGGGTTCATGGTTGCTGTAGATAGATGTACATTGTTATGTTTTCGGTCAGTTAAACTCAGTTAAGCGTTCGGTTTAAGGAATCTATTTGAGCAAGGAATATTATCACAAATCTAGAACATAATTATGTGGTAGTGATGATTCTTGGATGCATGATTGCGGGAAGCCCGCGAAAACTCGAGTCAGAACACAAAGAATCATGCCCCAGCAGCCAATCTTTGCATGTATATTTTTAAAAATAGCAACACGCATTTTTCGCTGTTTGTCGCACCTCGTAAGAACTTATTTGTTTAGTTGACTGTAACCTATGATTATGGCATTCAATCGATGCAAATGATTAAAAAAAAATAGTCACAATTCTACAAATAATAAAAAATATACGACGAATGCTATAACGGTCTGGTAGACAGAGAGAGGGCCATGTGTTAAATTACTTTGGTTCAAACTAACATTCTTTCAGTGACAACGAGACCGCACTATTTCATGACATGTATTTTTTCCATGCAGAGGTCATGCTAGCTTTTCGCGACCATGAAATCATAACGACTTCCTCCAATAAGACAAAACCCAATGTAACCTATTCGAGTCAGCTTCTGCTTGTTCATCATTGGAATTTCTTTTCATAATTATATCTCGAAGCAAATATTATTTGGAGTAAAAAGGTATTTCTTTGTATTTTCCTATGAAAGAAGTGGATTGGTAGCCCTGTTCACAGGTGTTGATATACATGTACATTACGCCTGGTCGGCTATTTTATGAGTGTTAAGTGCTATAGAATAAGCAGGATTAGTGACCTTGTGAAATAAATTTTGGAAATTGTATGAATGAGATTTGCTGGATTACATATCACACTACATGTTCGTGTAAAAAAAACTTTTATTTATGATGGAGATAAATAGGAAAGCGGGTAGTCAAAAATTGGCTAACTTCAAGGCAATATTTGACTTATTTGTTTTTTGTTTTTATTTCATTCAGCAACAAAAATATAAACTATATTATGTAATTCTTATGATTATTTCTGAAATTCAGAGCAAAAGAGCACACTGGTCTTGCTATAGCTCAAAATTCAAAGCACCCGCAGAATTTAGCCACCACGCCATATTGGCCAAATGATTATCCTTAATTACATACCGTAGTGTTTATTTTAGATTTCTTGCAAACCAACAAGCCCCGAAAGTATGACAACATACAATATTTATGATTGCTCAGTGTGAGTGTGACTATCTGTGAGTCATGAGCCCTTTTCTTTGTTTCATCATGGTGTGTTAATTTGATTAGAGTGTTTCTTCATGATGATACATTGCATTAGTTAGAAGGCCTCCATGCGAGCTGAATATTTCTTGTACTTCAACAACAGCAGAATCTAGGGCCTTGCGACTGCTATAGAGCTGGAACTAGGATTGAAGATCTCCCGTGTGGAGGTTGTCATTACTGCAGCAAAGTGCATAGACAGTTGGCCAGATTTAATGATGATGTGGATGATGTAGTCCCCTTAGATGTGCGCGGGGTTCGTGCTGGGCTCGCAGAGCAAGCCTTGTCGGGAGCTAATCCAGTCTCGAATTGGGTTGTCGGTTTGTCATCCCTCCAGCTACAGGATTCCCAACAGAATGATTCTTCTATGGGCCTATAAACCATTAAAAAAAATCTTATTATGTAGCCCTGAAACTAGGTCACCTTTGTTAATGCGAGATCAACTGTCGTTAGATCAAGGTGCATTATTTTACTCCTGGTAACGATCTGACGCCGTGTCAAAATGCCTCGTTGTGCCATCCGACCTACAGTCCAAAGTACTGTATTACTGCCATAATTCGAAGGATTCTGGACATTTGGGTCAACAAAAGACCCTGGATAAACTTAAGGAAAGATTCTATTGGTACGGAATGTCCAGAGACAGTGATCTGTACGTCAAACAGTGTTCTGTTTGCAACACCAATAAGAAGGGGAATAGGACGTATAGAAGTGGCCTGGAGTGTTTTCATGCTGGGTATCCCATGGAGCGTGTCCATATAGATGTCTTAGGACCTATTAACCCGAAGACATACTTTTCATGATTGATCAGTTCACAAAATGGGTTGAGCTTGCAGCTTTGCCAGCCGAAAATGCAGAATTAACAGCTAAAGTGTTCTTGTCGCTCTTTGTAACAACTCTTGGTTGCCTGTTAGAAGTCCACACTGACCAAGGGCGTAACTTTGAGAGTGAATTATTCCAGGCATTTTGCAAACTTCTGGAGATCACTAAGACAAGGACTACACCCTACCACTCCTCTTCAAATGGTCAGGCTGAAGTTTTTAGGAAATTAATTCTGCAAATGAAAAGATCCTGCATTTCAAAGGGCATGAAAGATTGGGACGAGCATCTTCCCCTCATTTCTATGGCTTTACACTCCATGAAAAACAAGTCAACTGGTTTTTCAGCCAATATGTTAATGTTGGGGAGAGAAGTAATACAACCCATTGATTTGATGCTTGGGTTGAATAGACACAATGCCAAGCACCCTCCAACTTGGGTCAAAAATTTATCCCACAATCTCTCAGAAGCTCACAAATTGGTCAGGGAATAGAGATTGGCAAGACTCAACTGCGCCAAAAGAGAGATTATGACCTCAGAGTGTTTCAAAAATTCTATGAAGTTGGTGAAGTTGTTCATCTACCAAGATTGGCATCAGTTTGAATGGTCCATTGATTGTTATAGGATTGCTTCCCCCACTCTTAATTTCAGGGTAGAAAGAAAACCCAGACTGTCCATCATGACCGGTTGAAACCTTGTCATGATTCTTCTTTCCCTCTATGGTTGCAAAGGAAAAGGCATTTCCTCCTTGATACTTTGCTCATAGATGAGGGTGAGGATGGTGATGATATTGGGGAACCAGAGCAGAACTTTGCCCCAGACCTTGATGCATCCTTCGATCCTGATGCTACCTTGCCATATATGCAAGGTATGGACTTGGATGCAACATTATGGTACATGCCACGGAATGACACCGATTCTTCTGTATTGTTAGATATGGGAAATGACCATGTATTGTTAGATAATGTTGATGATACCGAGAATATTTCTCAGTCGGCCCCTGGCGAGCTGCGTCCGCAATCCACAACTAGCAGGTCAGGTAGGAAGATCAATCTGCCTGCTCGGTTTTTGGATTAGTCTGTCATGTGCACCTGCATTGATGGTGATCATATTAGTCTATGTATTGTATGGTTACTGTCAATGTTGGTGTTATCTTCATACATGTATGAGAGTGTCTAAGGCAAAAGTGTTCATATTAGTCTATGTATTGTATGAGTGCTGGTGCTGTGGACGCTCTTCCCTTATGATATATGTGTGGGTATTGCTCATATTAGTATATGTATTGTATGGGCGATGTCGACCAGGTTACCATGCTGTCTTAAAATGTGTGGGTATCTGCACTGATGGCTTCCATATTAGTCTATGTATTGTATGGGTGGTGTCAGTGTTGGTTCTCTTGGATGTGATATCCTGTGTGCAAAAGCCTGTATTAGTCTATGTATTGTAGGGGTGCTTGCGCTGGGGTTGTCAATTTGCATGGGATATCTGCATTGTTGGTGTCCATATTAGTCTTTGTATTGTATGGATAGTGATAATATTGTTGTCCCTATCTCGACAGGGCATCCTTGGTGGAAGTATCGGTATCAGTCTATGTATTGTATTGGTGTTTTCAGCGGGGTTGTGCTGAGCATTTACTATAGTACTCGTACTGGCAGTTTCTGTATTAGTCTATGTATTGTATAGATGCTGTCAGTGTAGGTATTTTGGAAGCTTTGTGGTATATGTTTTGTCAGTGGATTGTTAGTCTATGTATTGTATACCCGCTGACCATTCATGCACCACTATCCCTTAAATATTAGGGATTTATCCCATATCCGCTTTGTCTTGCGATATTACTCTATGTATTGTATTGTGGATAGACTGGGTATGATGATATATTTGTACCCTGCTCCTGGGGGGGTTCTAGAAGTTCAGGGGCTGCCCGTTACCTCTGGGACAGCGCTGCTTGTATCTTCGTACTTTAAGGCAGGCTTGGGTTCCGCCCAAGCTGGGTAAAAGTCTCCACAAATTCAGAGGTTACGTCCGTTTTAGTCGTCCGATAAATGAAAAAAAACAGCTGGTACCCAGATGGACCTGTTTTTCGATTTCTTTGCAGATGGCGACCAGTGCAAAAAAGAGCAGATTTTCCCATACATGTGAGGTATGTGATCTTTCCACCATGCATCTCAATAAACACACTCTAAGGACTCATGTACCTTGGTATGTGAGTCCATCCACTGCGTGCGTGGATTGCCACAAGTCTGAGGGCTTTGGCAAGGACCGTGACCGCTTCCACAAGGGTCATAGGCTGATCAGTGGGGAGAATTTGTTGAGGGCCTGGCTTCTGCTGATAAATGAGCTATTCCTACTCATGAGCAGGGAAGTTGGCCTGAATTCCTGCACTGACCTCCTGACCTTGGCAGCGGCACAGCGCCTTCCCAAGACTCTCGAGATCTCGGAAGAAGAATATTTTTATTTCTGAGAGTTTGATTTGAGAGCGGGTTTGGAGCATTTGACTATCGGTGACTACATTACTCTGCACCCTACACGGCTTTGCATAATTGGACAGCCAGCTGTCATGACTGTACAACTGGCCAAATTCACTGTGCAAAGCCGTTCTGCTTTCGTAAGATATGCCGAATATTTGCAATTTGATGGCTCCTCACCTTCCCTTGGATTTCCCCAGATGAAAATGGGAATCATCGATTCACATTGTCATCTGGACAAGCTCTCGAGTCATTTAAGAAATGAATTCAATTTTTGGAATGTTCATGGAATCATAAATACTTCGGGTCTCGTGCAAAGTAAGTGAAGCCCGAAGGGCTTCACGTTAACTTTGCAAGAGACCCAAAGTATTCACGATTCCATTAACATTCAAAAAATGACTTTATTACTTATATTTACATTTTATATTATCAGTCAAGAATCAATTTTCAATTTTCACCTAACTTGGCTGGTTTTCCAGATATTTTGAATTAAATCATACATAATCGTAGGGTTTGGAATAGCCAAAACGCCAAATTTCCGCGCTTTACATCATGGCGATACGTGTTCAACGTCACGTAAACGTCAGTAAACAAGCAACGTTATCGGATGGAATTGACGTTAGCCCGCTCAAATGGTGCGCATTAGGATGTGGCTTAACTCGATTAGTTCATGAAGGTATGAACCACACCTCAAATGTAAAGGTTCATTTAAAGACTCGCAGTGGAAATGTAAATATAAGGATATGACCTTGTTGGACCTGAAGACTATGGAGACTGACATGAAAATACCCCTTCCCTTTGTCATTGCCAAATATGTTTACCCTACAAAATGAGATTTTATTGGTGATAGCGTGCGGGAGGACCCCAGGATCAAACTGACTTTTGGGATCCATCCTCACATGATCGTCAAAGCGCCCTTTTCGGCAGCAATTGACCAGTCTCGTCGTCTGGAGGAAAAGTTGGGAAGGCATCCCGAGGCCCTAGGAATTGGTGAGGTTGGCCTGGACTTTAAGCCCTCCAGTAAAATATTTTACTGACCGTTCCAAGGCGGTACTTCTTTTGTGGATCTTTTATGTTTTTGTTCTGTCTTGTGTTTGCTATGTTTTGTGCACGTCTGTTTATATGTGCTTTGTGGTCACCTGCTGGGAAAGGGCTGACCTCTTGGCTCTCGTTTGTGGTGTCTTCTGTGAGTTTGTCACTTTCCCATTGGTATCCTGGGTCAGGTGTGGTACTTGATTTTATCAATTCCTGATCTTTGCACCATTACTTACTTTCATTGCAGCTTGTACGTGTAGTTCAGGTCATGACAGCAAAAAGTGCATGGCGAGCAAAATCGAGGCTCAGCACCGATTCCTCTGTCCTACCCTCCAGTTGGCGAAACGGTTCAATAAGGTTCTCGTTGTACATGTCCGGGATCATAATACTGGAAAGGCGGCGAAGGAGTTTATCTCGTTTCTTCAAGCATTAGACATGTGCAGCCATCCAATACACCGCCATTGCTTCACTGGGAATGAGTCTGAATTTAAGCAGCGGACTGAAATGCTTCCCAATTGCTTATTTAGCATTGGGCCCATATCCCTTAGAAAACCAAGCACTGTTAATACTATGCGCACTTCTGGATTAAATAGACTTATGCTAGAGACGGATGCCCCTTATATGCATAACCACAAGCGACCGTGGCATATCCATGCTGTTGCTGAGGGGCTGGCCAAGAAACTGAATTTGTCTGTTTTCGAGGTCATAAGAGTCTGTAATATGATTACTGCCAGGTTGTATAGCTTGACCTGGTAAGACTCTTCTAATGCACCACTGCTTGTCTGAATTTTTGTGATCAGGATTTGCATAGCTACTTTTAATTTCAATTAGTCAATTTTAACTGTCATATTGGTCTGATATTAGTATACTGGGTACTCTGATCCCTTCATGCGATGAGCCTATGTGTTGTCATGTGGGGGGTCTCAGAGTTTTCAGTTGACCTTTAACTTACTACATTCGTTATGACCTTTATTTTCATATATAGTTATCCTATGTTGTATCCTCTTCTTAAGATGGGAGAGGAATGTGGTAGCATATGCTTTATCCACATCTGAATTAAGGGTGAGGTTGGCGCCGTTAAACCGGTTTAAGCCCTCCAGTAAAATATTTTACTGACCGTTCCAAGGCGGTACTTCTTTTGTGGATCTTTTATGTTTTTGTTCTGTCTTGTGTTGGCTATGTTTTGTGCGCGTCTGTTTATATGTGCTTTGTGGTCACCTGCTGGGAAAGGGCTGACCTCTTGGCTCTCGTTTGTGGTGTCTTCTGTGAGTTTGTCACTTTCCCATTGGTATCCTGGGTCAGGTGTGGTACTTGATTGTATCGATTCCTGATCTTTGCAACCTTATTACTTTTATTATGACATTTTCTTTTGATAAATAATACGTGCATAAATTTCAAATTCTGACCCCTTATTTTGCAGATGCAGCCGAGGTAACTTATTGTAAGTTGTAAATGTTCTGTAGTAGCATAGCTAGTTCTGCCCGTTTATTCCAGATTCCACCGACATGTATCTTCTATTATTATTCATGTAAAATGAAAAAAAAGAAAAATGTATATATATTTATCTGAACCTTGAGTAGTAAGCATAGAAATTTATACACCCTTTCATATATCACGCTAATATGCATTCAATGCAACATTCAGCTTATATTAGCGCAATGTTTTAAATGTGAAGGCTCAGAATTATTGTAAAGTATATACTTCACAGTGGAATTTGGGATAGCTTATTATAGTTGCACCTTGAATTATCTTTCTTTTAATTTTCTTTGCAGTTTTTTTTCCATATACTATAGACTTCAGTTTTCACGTTGTCCTTTTTTTCAATATGCAGCTTTCCATCTTGCATATAGTGGCTATATAGATTGTATCACCCAAAGCACTATTGTTTAGCCCTGGAAGAGCTTTACTTACCCGTTAGTCAGTTTTAGTGCAAGAAAATTATATTGCACATGGGTATTTTCAGAAATCATATTTTCTGAGTATTTTTGGCTTTATTGCCATTCTAAATGTAAAGGTGTTATTCCTTTCTGAGTGTAAAGGTGTTTTTACTTTCCGAGTGTAAAGGTGTTGTCCTTTCTGGGTGTTAGGAATAAATTCTTTAAACACTTTCTATTTATATTTGATTATATTTTATGCCTTTGCCAGAGTTTTCATATTCTGACTGTAATTTATTTATGTACCAGTTTTTCTTTACGTTCACAGAATATCTTGGATCCTGTTTTTAAAATGAACATAACCTGAATTGTTCATGTGGATTGTTTACTTCAAGGTATTTTGTAAGCTACATCTGTTACATCTAATATGGGCCATTCCTGATAAAACTGGTTTGATTGGAGTCTCAATACAGGTCTGGTTTATTACAAGCAGTGTTTAAAGCAGGATTCATTGTTTTCTTATATAGTGGTATAAATATATCACTATTGCGTGTATACATATGAATAATTGTATTATTATTGTTCTAAGTCAAGAACTAAGATAGAAGGGAAGTAATCCTTACTTTATTTTATTTTTCCTGTATCAGGAGTTACCTCTGTGGTTCAGTCTTTCTAACTTATAGCATTAGTAAGGTCATATAGGTCAGCATCATCTTAAAGTGATTTTTTTTGCATAATTTAGGATTTTTTTTTATAAGAAACAATAGATTTAGGCAAAACAATTAGGACACAAAATTTTAAGGCATATATCTTTGCTTCCAAAGAATATCCTTTAAGAACATATATGTAAGAAACTTCAAACAAGGGGGAGAGTGTTGTACTTGTCCTGTCATGTAAACAACCATCATCCAGTCATGTCTACGCCCTTTGCCATACTTGTTCTACATACTACTGGGGAGTTGGCCGACCACGGAAATCTCGTGCACTAGAACATGTGGTCCGCCTCTTTCTTCATCCAGACTTCGACCTGGCAACACCATACTTGTCTACAAGAAGTTTAGGAGGAGCAAAGATGGTAAGTTAGTGGGCTAACATCTACTAACAAATTTCTTACAATAAGATTATAACATATTGAAGGGTGGATGCCCTAGCTTATCTGAGTCATAGGTATGCACAAGTGGCGTATTGCTTGTTTTGTTAAGGTGCATCATTTAGTTTTCATGTCATAACACTTTTAAAATCTTAAGTTACGTGATTTAATGTATTAATGCATAAATGGTATTGCTGCTACATTGGTGACTAATTCGATACATCTAACTGGTAAATGAGCCAGTGCATGAGATTTCCAACAATGTAGTATGTGCGACCAGCAAAGCCTCAGATCAGCCTGCGCATACGCGCAGTCTGATCAGAGCCTTTGCTAGTCGCTTGAATATTCTATGATTGTTAAGCTACTGACTGGATACCATTTGGAGTTTCTAAGCTAAAAAGGAGGCTGCAGAGGCTCGTCCGAGTCTACACATGTCAAAATGCCACATTGTTGGAAATCTCATGCCGCGGCTCAAATGTAACAGCACTGAAGGTCACAACGAACTGGCGCTGGCTTAATTCTGCATTGGAGCTGGCGTAAAATCTATACCTGTTGACTTTATGATTCCTTTATAAGCTTGCGTTTATTTTATTTGCGATGACAATGGTTGCATTGACCGTCCGTAACATTGCAGTGTTTGGCTCTGTCACACAATTGATTTAATTCATGGTTTGGCCGGCAAATCAGACAACGTTCTGGAGTTTGACTGTGACAGGTGCTTTTTTTCTAGTGTGACTGCCTAAATTGGGGAAAATCTGCATGTCTAAGCGCAGCTGTAATCATATTCCCATGAAACAACACCCAAAAACGATTACCACTCCCTATTATTTCTTGGTAAACTAGCAAAAGTTTCATTGTGGAATTTAATTACATTGCACTGTAAGCATTGCTTGACGCATTGATACAATGCACCGATGCTTGCACAAGCGGTGGGCCGGACTTCAGACTCTATGACATTTCCGACTTAAAGACTTATCTATTGATGAGATGGTAGGGACCTGCTTTGGCTATTGCCAGCCCCAATGGATTTACCTGTTGAATTTCTTTTGCTCCGGTATTCAGTTTTATTTACTGTTGAGTCCTTATCTTTACTTTATCTCCTTTGAATATCTTGATTTATATGTTCTAGGAGATGATGCAGTGATAAGTTAGGGGTCTTTCATGCAAACCAAACATCTATGTGTCTTGATCCACATCTGAAAAAAGGGTGAGGTTGGCGCGTTGTGAAACCGGTTTAAGCCCTCCAGTTAAGTATTTTTACTGACAGTTCCAAAGCGGTGCTTCTTTTGTGGATCAATTATGTTATTTCTGTCTTGTTTTTGTTATGCTCTCGTGCACGTCTGTTTATTGATGCCTTTTGGTCACCTGCTGGGAAAGGGCTGGTCTCTTGGCTCTCTTTTGTGATGTCTAATTGTGTGTTTGTCACTTTCCAATTGGTGTCCTGGGTCGAGTGTGGTTCTTGATTGTATCGATTCCTGATCTTGCCCTCTTTCTTACTTTGGTTGCTGGTAGGACTTGCCACACTGAGCAATCGCTGTTCACATAAACGGTGCACAAATCGCCATTTGAGCCAGCACATGATATTTCGTTACTGTGAGGAGGCTCAGGTGAGCATGTGCAACTGTGCAGACTCGCCAGAGCAGTTTGATACTTGTCGCATTGTCCAGTGACTATCCCTGCGCAAATGTGCAACCTCGCCAGTGTCTGCGCTGCATAGCACACAAATCGCCATTTGAGGCAGCACATAAAATTTTGGTACAGTTATAAAGCTAAGGTAAGCCAGTGCAAATGTGCAGACTCGCCAGAGCCTTCGCTGCTAGCACAAAATAACATCAAATCGCTATTTGAACAAGCACATTAGATTTCGGTGAACCCCAGTGGGTCTGACCACAGCCAAAGCATCAGACCAATACCATCTTATCAATAGAAAAGTCTTTAAGTCGGAACAGTCATAGGGTATGAAGTCCGACCCACTGCCTTTGCAATTTAAGAGGGAAATCTCTGCTTAAGAAATGTTTCAGTGACTAATTTCATATGGAGCAAATAAGGTCGTCGAGCTTAGTTGTACAAAAAACTAAAATGTTTGCTGAAGAAGCAACTCATGATGACATTATTGAAGCAAAGGAATTTTACATAAACTATATTTTGAAATATATAAAGTGTATTTAGTGTTGCGGTTTTAAAGTCCGTAAGTATAATATTATCAGATACTAAACTTACCTATGGAACATCCAGAACTATATGAGCATTTGAATAATGGGGGATTGGCTGTAAAGTTGGGCATTGGAAAACACATTTGGACATATACCTGTTGATAAAGCAATTGAGGAAACGGCATACAAAGACACACAGACAGCAGGGGACACGATAGAATTCAGTTTAAACCATGGAGCAGTAAGCAATACTACCTAACGGCAGAGTATAGAAGTACTTATTTGCGAAATTTGAGGGAAATGGTCCATGCAAAGTCACCAAGTATTTCTCATGCAGATTTAGAACCAGCAAGAATATAAAAATAAACAAAACACTGGAGCTGTTGTCAACCTATTAGAAATGATGTGGGTGAACCTATTCTCCACACAGTATCACTTAATCTCAATTTCAACTGCATCTACAGCACCACCTGATGCTAAGACCTATGAGCATAATTTGCTTGACAAGAAGTCTGTCGTTGATAGACATCGATGTCATATAGCTGCTAAGTTTGGTGTATTTGTTTATGAGGATCATAGGAAGATTCCCGCATTATATTGGTTACCAAAACTTCATAAAAGACGCTATAAGTCACGTTTTATTGCTAACTCTGGCTCATGTACTACTACTGAGTTGACGATAGTTTTGACTTCTTGCCTTACTGTGATTAAAAACCATGTTATAAAACATTATGCAACTGTTTTTGAGAGAAATGGAAAAATCTATTTTGGTCTGTTAAAAACTCACGTGAGATTCTTATCAAATTAAAATCTAAAGATTGGCTCACTTTATTTGGCTTGTAATGAGAAACGCGCATTTTCACTTCTGAACAACCAAAAAGATTTAAATTGTGGTCATGTCAGAAAGTTTGTGACGCTCTCCATTATCTTTTGGACAATATATTTATAAGATTTGGCTAAAAATTGTATAGACAAATTGTAGGTATTCCTATGGGTACTAATTACGCTTCTCTTGTTGCAGATGTGCTTTTATTTTGTTATGAGCGAGACTTCATGTTGTCTCTTTTTGATGATTATCAAACAGATATTGTTGAAGCATTTTACTCTACCTCGAGATATCCAGATGACTTGATTCATATTGATAATCCTTTTGCACAAATGTTAAAAAAGTTAGTGAGTATTATCAGGAAATACCACAATCACAAACCACATACAACCCCGTGGCACCGCAAGGAAAAGCCGCTCAACCATCACGAGACACCAGAAAGATAAATTAAGCAAAGCAATCAGCTCTCTCTTCCCCACCAAGATGATTGCAATACTAGAATGAACATAAAGAAACGTACAACAAAACATAGAACAATTACAGACTCCCACAATGTGAGTAACAATAAACAAAATTTCAACAACAACAGAACCACCGCCTTAGAACGGACAGCAGCCTAAGCCACCGGGGGGGGGGGGGGGTCTTAAATGCATTTTACTGGTACCAAATTTTCGCCCTAGATTCTGCTGTTGTTGAAGTACGAGAAATGTTCAGTTCGCATGGAGGCCATCTAACTAATGCAATGTATCATCAGATATACCCCACTGAACTTCAGTTGAATAAGGCGAATCCTTCAGATACTGAAGCCGCTATTTTGGACTTAGACTTGTTCATTATAAATGGCATAGTTTCAACTAAAATTTATGATAAACGGGACGACTTTAATTTTGAAATAGTAAATTTTCCATTTCTTGATGGAGATGGTCCTCGCCCCCGTTCCTATGGTGTATACATTTCGCAACTTATTCGTTTTGCAAGAGTATGTTCTCATGTTGATGGCTTCAACAATAGAAACAAATATTTGACTTCTAAGTAACTAATACAAGGTTATCGATACCATAAACTCTGTAGAGCTTTTTCTAAATTGTTTTACCGACACTCAGAGTTAATTACAATATTTGCTTAAAGACTCTTCTGCTACAAGGCATATCAGAACCTGTATTTTATGACGATTTAGTTTATAAATCTAAAAGAATTGTTAGAAACCCTAATTTTAGTGATAAATTTAAAAAGATTATTAAACGTTATAAAAGAGTGGGATACAACATTGATATCATGCGACAGTCTGCATGCCTGCTTGTGCACCCAATCATAGTTGAAAGCTATGGTTTCTACTTTAATTGCACGACGATGGGTCAGGCCTCAGACTGAATGACGGCCCTGGCGTAAAGCGTTAATCCGTTTTGGTGCCTGATTCTTGTAGTTGGCTGGGACCACCGTAGCTCAACTTGAGGTTTTCTTTAGCTCTGACTATCTGTGAGTCATGAGCTCCTTTCTTTGTATCATGATAGTGTGTTAATTGGATTTGATAGTTTCATTGTATTAGTTAGGAAGCCTCCATGCGAACTAAATAAGGACCTCTGACGGTGGTAATGGGAATCACAGTGTATCGCTGCCTATTATTTTGATAAAAAATAAAGTCAATCAAATGCTTCCATCTTCATATATAAGCTCGCTGTTGGTCTCTATTTTATGATTTTGCATTTGATTTCCTATTTCCATAATTTTACGGCTTTATTTTGGGGCTAAAATGGTCACTTTTTGTATTATACATATAGGAAATAGAAAAATATTTTTAAAACATCATCCCCCCCCCCGACCAAGTCCCAACTAATTTTTTTGCACGTAAGTGAGTTCTAATAGTTTACATAATATATGTTAAAAGCTAGTTGGGACTCGGGGGGGGGAGAGATATCCCACAGCCCAAAATGTGACGTCTGGGCGAGCCCGAATATTAACATTTGGATTTTTTGTGTGCTCTCTTGAAAATCTTTTTTTTTTCCTGTATAATGAAATGATTAGTACAAGTAAGCTTTCTGTTTATAACCCATTAGTCATGAAATATTTCAACGTTTGAGCATATTTTTCTTTAGATTATGAAAATTGTCCTTTTACTAAATTCAGTTGGTAGATTATTTTGCACATATACTGTATCTATCCAATACACATAACATACATGACCATTGCCTAGGTGTACTTTACGCATGGATGAATGGTTATAGTACATTGCTGCATAATATTGCACCAGGTAAATACATTGTCATCAAGGTTGAATATGGACTAAAGTTGCACTTCAAAATATTTCTTAACAAATCAGATAGAAAAAACAACAAGAAAAATAATCATTAAAATGTTCATGATTTTGGACTTTAAAATACTTTCACTGTGATTTTAATCGAGTATTGATGATAAAATACCCTTACACCTGAAAATAATTGATTTCTAAATGTTTTGGTGAAGTCAAATTTTGCTACCCCTACCCCCTTTGGTAGCGTCTCCTGTTTTGTCGTAGGGATCTGCCTGTCTAATTATAACCTTAAGTCGTTCCTAATACATTAAACGTCCTATTCAAAAGTATACCAGTGTTAGCTTATCCATAGGGAAGTTTTGGGAAGCATCTGAAAAAATAGGCAGATACCCTATCAAAGTGTCAGAGGTCCTTTAGTGTTTTAACAGCAACAACAGAATCTAAGGCAAAGATTTAGCGCTAGTAAAATGCATTTAAGCACCCCCTCCCCAGTGGCTTAGGCTACTGTCCGTTCTAAGGCGGTGGACTGGTTCTGTTGTTGTTGATCTATTGTTTAATGATCTTCCCATTGTTTGTGGGAGTTCTGTGTTTGTCTTTCTTTTGTTATGTATTACTTTGTGTTCATTCTAGTTTTGCAATCATCTTGAAGAGGAATAGAAAGCTGGTTACTTTGATATCATAGTCTTACAGATGTATTGTTAATATACATTTTCTGTGGCGCTTTCTCACGATGCCGTGGGTTGGTCTGCAGTGTGTGGTTTGGTATTTCCTGACCACACTCACTTACTTTTGGGTTCTGTCTAAGAGACTGTTTACATTGTAGTTCGTGTGCAAAATGTATATGTCACATGGTCTAGGTATATATAAGTACACTTCTACTGCCTTGCGGTGGAAGCCAGCTTTTACAGCGACGTGGTAGAGTGTTTTCCTGTAGATCCAGCGACCTGGGTTCAATTCCCGGCTGGGGCAGGTAAAATAATTTCGCTCTACGACATATACTTTACAGACCATTCTTTGCGAAATGAATGACTGTGAGTTTGTAACTTTCCCTTTGGTATTCTGGGTCAGGTGTGGTACTTAATTGTATCGATTCCTGATCTTTGCATCCTTACTTACTTTGAGATACCAGTTGTTTGGGATCAAGAAAGGAGATTTAGATTCAAGTCAACTTCCACCTTATCAAGATACCCTTAAGCTTCATGTTAATCGGGTTAATTATCAAGCATGCATGTTGAAAATGTGTTTAGAACAAGAAACGGACACCACAAGCCCAGATGGATATGGATAGTGGTTAAAATGGGCACCACAGTGTGGTCGAATAGTTTCAGTTGAAGATCTAACAGGAGGTGAATATTATTTGTACGATAAAAGAGAAGATGCATCGCCTTCTTGGCCTGCGCCAGAACATGTTTTCTACAATTGATAAAGCTACGTGAGTTAGAGAAAAAAACACTCAGGTACCTATATCGCTCAACAATCTCAATAATTGCATTAAACAATCGGAATTCTAGATGAATAAATAATATTAGGATAAGCGTATGGAAGCCTGTTATTATATTTCTTGACATTTTAGTATATATTTTTTACTGCTAAACGAACCTACCCATGATACATTGAACTCTCCGATTGGCGATAAAACACAGTTTCTTGCGTTTTTTGATCCGCGTTCATCGATTGATAAGATCGCTTTCGATTGCCGCCTACCCGGGGGTCATATCAAGAAATCAATTCACAATGGCATTGCACCAGATACATTTTACTGTAAAACACTTAAATATGGCGACAGCATTTTTTGGCGGTACGTGCGTGGATCCAGAGGGGGTGGGGGTCCGGACAGCCAGCGAAACGCCATTTGCATGCGGTTGTAATGTGTGGTCCTTTTGGTGGATTTTCTATTTTAAAACAATTATCGTTTGGCTATCAATTATTTGTATAATGTGCAGCTTTTTTGGCTCATTTGACAATAGCAGCACAATACTACAGAGGAAACAGAAGTAAACGCTTATAATTTGCAAATATAAAGTGATTTTAACTTCCTCATTTTATCACTTCTGCATTGATGAGTGGATTACAGTTTAAGTTTATCCCCGTTACAAGAACTTTTCGTATATGGGGTGGGGCTCTTCAACCGGCTATAAAACAAAAAGTATATTAGATACAGTAAATCTAATTGCATATTTGGAAAGCAAATTATATTTGCTACCTTATCAATATAAAAGAAATTGTTTTTGTTCCCTGCTACATTTACAAGGATAAACAATGCAAATAGTTTTCACAAATTTTGGTAGAGTTAATTAAAATGTAACGTAAATATCTAACAGACACCTCTTTAAAATTCAAACATTTATGAAAATAACTTCTATATGAGTATTTCTTATATCGACACTATCATCTGTTTACATATTAACATATTTTATATTCATTTCAGTTCCATGAGTTTCGTTAATATATATTTTTTTTTTTGCGGGGGGAGGGGTTAGACCATAAAGCTACCACTCAGACACGTCCCCCAACTTTTCCAAGCCTTTAAATGTTCCTCTTTTCAAAAAGTGTAGGGGAATCATTGGAGCCTTGATATTTGGCATGTAGCATCACCTATTTAAATTCCGCCTAGTTTATTTAAATAAAAGCCCTGGGACCAAACTGGCCCTTTGGATCACATGTTTTATATAGGTTTATATAACAAAAACACTTTACTGGTCTTAACTAATTAACCCTGGGACCAAATTGTCCTCTCCCTGGGGTCTTGGAAGTTTGGATTATCTTTGAAACCGCTCGTAGCCCATCCCTGAGCCATACTCATGATATGACACTTGCATTGACAATTAAAGTAAGGAAGAAGGATAATATCAGGACACCCGACACACGACACCACATAGGAAAGTGACAAAAACACACGAAAACATCACATACAAGAGAGCAAAGTGCGAGAAAATCTGACTTTGTTGCATGCAAACAACAAAGTTACAGACCTGCGCATCCGCGCAGACTGATCAGCCTAAAGACACGACAACGAAAATATTGTTTTAAAATAGAAAATCCACCAAAGGACCACACATAACAGCCGCATACAAATGGCGTTTCGCTGGCGGGCCAATGATGGTCCAACAATGAATGCTGCCTTGGTAGATTTGGGATTTTCAGGGGATCCGGGCCAAAATTGCTAAGAAACACTATATTTTTGTTATGTTTCAGTGGGTCCGGACCCCCAACCCCTCTGGATCCACGCACGTACCGCCAAAAATTGCTGTCGCCATATTTAAGTGTTTTACAGTAAAATGTATCTGGTGCAATGCCATTGTGAATTGATTTCTTGATATGACCCTTTTCATTCTCAGGCCGGGTAGGCGGCAATCGAAAGCGATCTTAACAATCGATGAACGCGGATCAAAAAACGCAAGAAACTTTGTTTTATCGCCAATCGGAGAGTTCAATGTATCATGGGTAGGTTCGTTTAGCAGAAAAAATTATATACTAAAATGTCAAAACATATAATAACAGGCTTCCATACGCTTATCCTAATATTGTTTATTCAGCCGATATTATGGTTATTTTTATTCCGAATGATACGTTTGTCGAATATATTGTGAATTTCATCCAAATTCGAGATGGCTGACAAGAGCCCACCGATAGTTTTTCAGGAAAATCGTTGATTTTCCATCAATTGTTAACACAATAATTAGAATTATTTTTAAAGTAAGTAAGGGTGCAAAGATCAGGAATCGATACAATCAAGTACCAAACCTGACCCAGGATACCAAGGGGAAAGTGACAAACTCACAGCAGACACCACAAACGAGAGCCAAGAGGTCAGCCCTTTCCCAGCAGGTGACCACAAAGCACATATAAACAGACGCGCGCAAAAACATAGCAAACACAAGACAGAACA
This sequence comes from Loripinus fragilis, assembly GCA_964019695.1. NCBI lineage: Eukaryota > Metazoa > Mollusca > Bivalvia > Lucinida > Lucinidae > Loripinus > Loripinus fragilis. The sequence continues at coordinate 98,923,041 of OZ026521.1, read as the reverse complement.
AAAACATAAAAGATCCACAAAAGAAGAACCGCCTTGGAACGGTCAGTAAAATATTTTACTGAAGGGCTTAAACCGGTTTAACGGCGCCAACCTCACCCTTAATTCAGATGTGGATCAGAACACATAGATATTTGGTTTGCATGAAAGACCCCTAACTTATCAATGCATCATCTCATAAAACATATAAATCAAGATATAACAAGGAGATAAAGCAAAGATAAGGACTCAACAGTAAATAAAACTGAATACCGGAGCAAAAGAAATCCAACAGGTAAACCCTTGTGGGCCCGACAAACAGCCAAAGCATCAGGCTCCTACCATCTCATCAATAGATAAGTCTTTAAGTCGGAACCATCATAGAGTCTGAAGTCCGGCCCACCGGCGTGCAATGAAAGAGGACAGCAAAGTTGCAACCGTGATTGGGTTGTCTACCAAGCATGCAGTCTGTTGCAATACATTAATGTTATAGCCAATCTTTTTATAATGGGAAATTATTTTAATGAACTGCGCTGAAAAATTATTAAAACCAACAATCTTCTTCAATTTATACACCAAGTTACCATAGAAATCAGGTTCCGAAAGTCCTTGGCGCAAGAGAGATTTAAGTCCAACTTTGAATTTAGAAATCATATCAAAGTATCGTCTAAAAAAATTGAAAAAGTTTTGCGAAGTTTATGATACCGATAGCCTTGATTAAGAAGTTTCTGAGTTAACAATTTATTGCGAGTGTTGAAGTCAGCAACATAGCTAGATGCTCTAGCAAAACGAATGAGTTGAGAGATGTAGACTCCATAGGATGTAGAACGAGGAACATCACCATCTAAAAATGGGAAATTGACAATTTCAAAATCAAAGTCGTCACGTTTATCATAAATTTTGGTAGAAACAATATCATTAGAAATTGACAAATGTAAGTCTAAAAGTGCGGCTTAAAATCTTGTCAATATCAACCGCGGCAATTTTTGTACACTCAAAATCTCAGGTAATAGTTATAAGATTGATTAGAAATTAATATCAAGAGGTCCAAGTGGCCCTAAATCGCTCACCTGAGTTTTGTTTAAAGCTTATATATAGATATCTGTTGAAAGCTGGCCATGTCCCTGGTAGCACCTGGGGTGGTGCCAATTTTGAACCCATTGGTATTATTTTAATAAACTTCGTAGAGGTCGACTAGGTCATGCTGCATACCAAACATCAAGGCTCTAGGCCTTATGGTTTCAGACAAGAAGATTTGTCCATGTTTTTGGCCCCCAAGGGGATAATTTGAACAAACTTGGTAAAGGTTCACTAGGTGATGCTATATACTAAATATCAAAGCTTTAGGTCTGATGGTTTCAGACAAGCAGATTTTTCCATGTTTTCCCTATATAAGCCTATGTAAAACATGTGACCCCGGGGCGGGGCCATTTTTAGCCCAAGGGAAATCATTTGAACAAACTTGATAGAGGTTTACTAGGTGATGCTACATACCAAATATCAAAGCTCTAGGCCTTGTAGTTTCAGAGATAAAGATTTTTTTAAAGTTTTCTTCTTGAAAATCTCTTTTGAGCCTGTGTGACCTAGATATGCAATGGACCGTAACCATTTGAACAATTTCAAAGAGGGCCATATAAGAATAATTTCTATCAAGTTTGGTCAAAATCCAGCTAGCAGTTAAGGAGATGTCATTTGAAGCAATTGTTAACGACGCACGACGCACGACGGACATCCAACAATTACAATAGCTCACCATGAGCCAATGGCTCAAGAGAGCTAAAACACAGCTAATTTTCATCGTGACGTGTCCCCTCCACTGCACTCTGGAATCATCCTGCAAAGCTTTCAATTCTCGTTTTCAATTTTTGGAAGCTTGATGTTGTGATTTAAGGTACGGTATTATATGACTTTTTAATTACTGTAAAGGCGGCACCTCATGAATGCGTAATTGGGACTGCTCAAACTTAGACATAGGTAAAAACTGAAAATGAGGCGTGGTTTTATTCAAAAGAAACTGTACGAGGGATGATCTTAAAGTTCTGATCCTGGTGTGATATCTCTGTAACCAGCGATACAACATGCCTGAAAATTTTACCAAATTATAATATATTCTTTGTCTATACACTGCTCTGACATGTTTGATGTAACTTGAAAGAGCGACCGGAAATATATCCCAAAACAGCCATGCCCTCAATGCACTGACCTATCAAGCAGACTGTGCATGTTGGAGATGTCACAATTTAGACAAGAGTAGTCTCAGCATTTCGATTTTTTGGCTGCTCGATGTTCATCCGTAAGGCAATATGTTCTGAAGATATGACGAACGTTCTATATGTTTTGAGTTTTCTAGGCCCATGAATATATGGCTATGCAACTGTCAGCTATAATCAAATTTTGGACCACTTGAAGTTCTGACCAGCCCTTACTGCCGTAACAACAGCTGTATTAAAGGTAAAATTTGTTTTAGGCAAACGAAGATGAACTGACTTTTGTCTGAAGCAATTATGAATTATCGGTATCGTCGGAGACTGATAGTTACCCACATAAGAAAATTAAAACGAATCCACAAATTAATTAAATATTCGGAGGTACACGAATTTGTATGTGTATAGCTAAATATAAAACCCAATTAATTGTCCAAATGTGCACTATAACGTAAAATGGTGCAATAAGTGATTAAGTTGGGCACAAAGCAACCAACTGAAACCAAAAACATTTTTGAAAATTCTTATTTAAATCAATCATTTTTTCGGTAAAAAATAGAACTTTTTACAATATTCCAATTAAGATTGAGATATTTTGTAATCAAAATAGTATTGGTCTTAAATATTTTGCCGATATTTGGTTGGGCATGTTTTATGTCCAAGTTTATAGACAAAAATAGAATATTCTTGGAAATGAAAATTCTGCGATGTATTCAAAATGACGTAGTTGTCAATTTCAATGACGTCATAAGAACTCCAAGTTAAGCTTTAAATATTGAATCGACATAACCTGTTACCATTCTAACATTTGAATGGACATTACACGTAACAAAAAGTAAAAAGATAATACAGTTTTATTTTGCAGTTTTATAGATGCTGGGCTTGAAAGAGTCAGATTCAAATATTATCATAATTCTATAATATGAAAACAGGCCAGTGGTATGGAGTGGACCATATGTAACGTGCTGTAATTATTAATCGAAACAGTACAGCGAGAACATATTAGCATCATTGTAAAGGTAAACACTAGCTCTTTTGAATGATGCATAGCATGCCTCTCAAAAATGTCTCTGGACAAAGCTACAAGGCAACGATCAGAACTTTTGGATCATCCCTCGTATAATCTTGCGCCATGACCTCAGTATAGACGCAAAACACAATATTTAGTCCTTAAAACGCCAGCAAAATAGCTGATCTGAAAATGTCTATTTAACATAAGCATAGAGGCAAACATTGTGGATCTAGATCAGACTGCTCCTACAGGAGCAGTCTGATCTGGGTCCACACTGTTTGTCTATGAGGCTTTAAATATTTTAGCGGACGACAGATTTTAGATTATGCGCTAATATTGATATTTGATATTTGGTATAATGGGCTTATACATGTGAGATCAGCGTGTATACGGTTAGGATTTTCATGAAATGCACGCACGTTTGCGCGGCCCAAACAACTTATTAATTCATCACCAAATTTTAAATAGAACCTGGTTTCCCTTGTTTAGCAAATGGAATAGCCGAACCACGCCCAGATATTAATATTAAATTTGCCCCTTTTCTTGTAAGCGAAAAGTATATTAATACTTTGAACGAAAGATTTACATAATATATGTGAGTCATGAGCCCTTTTCTTTGTAACATCATAATATGTTATTTTGATTTGATTGTTTCTCTGTGATGATACATTGCATTAGTAAGGAAGCCTCCATGCGAGCTAAACAAAGGGGTTCGTGCATTAAGGGGCAAATTTGGCCCCCTCTGGAGCAAAACACTGAAAGTTGGTTTTCACCAATTTCACCCAATTGGTTTAATAGAAGAATAGTCCAAGTGTCAAATTCTGGCATTTGTTTTACTTTTTTCCGTTGCTATGGTAACAAAAATGGCCGACAAAATTGGCGTCAAATAGAGAAATTGTCAATTTTAGCCAAATTTAAGGCTTTTTCAGACCGATTTTTTAAGAATTAGATATCAGCACAAGCGAATACCAAAAAAACCTTTGGATATATTGTGTGCCGTGATAATTCTCACCCTATGTTAAAATATCTTTTTAGTATTTGCTTGTGCTCTATATTAATTTCTCTGTCTAAAGTCTTAAATTTGCTTCAAAATTGTCACTTTCCCATTTTCAGCCTATTTTGGCAGCCATTTTTGTTACCATAGCAACGGTAAAAATTGAATCAATCCCAGAATTTTACACTTGGGCTATTGTTCTAATAAACTAATATGAAGAAACTTGTGAAAAACAGTTTTCATTTTTTTGGCCTCATAGGGGGCCAAAATAGCCTCTTAATGCACGTACCCCTTTGTGTTTTACCAACTATAGAATCCGTTATGCATTACTTTGTGTCTACTCTAGTTTTGCAATCATCTTGAAGAGGAATAGAAAGCTGGTTGCCTTGTTACTATTGTCTTACATATGTTTTGTTACTATAAATTATCTAAGGCTCTTCCTCACGGTGCCGTGGGGGATTGTGGTATTTCTTGATCATACTTACTTACTTTCAAAAATGGCAAACTACTGAAAAGTATTATATTTATCATAACATTTGGGTCAGTATCTAACCACACGAAGGCAAGAAACTTCAGAAACGCTCAAAGAGTAAAATACAAATCTAGTGAATTTAGAAAAATAAACAAAAAAGATGTTGAAATTACCAGAGCCAAATATATGCGACCACCGTACGGCCTGGTTCCCTACCTCAATTGAGAGCCTGTTGTTGTTGCTTCGATGTTGATTGTTACTCCCATTGTGGGATTCTGAAATTGTTCTATTTTTTGTTGTACGTTACTTTATGCCCATTCTAGTTTTGAAATCGTCTTGATGGGGAAGAGAGAGGTAGTTGCTTTGCTTAGTTTGTCTTGATTGTTGTGTGGCTCAAACTCACGATGCCACAAGTTTGTCTGCAGTTTGTGATATAGGTATTTCATGATCATACTTACTATTCTTGTATTTATGTGTGCGTTTCGGTTTGTTTGGGTTGTATTCTGATTTTTCCTTAATGTGTTATGGTTTAGACTGTGATATTTGATTTTGTCATTTATTAGCCAAACAGTAAAACCTGCGGCCACTCAAAAAGAAGACCAAAATTGGTTTTCAAGACCGATTATCGCTTAATGCAGGCCATAAATATTGCAGAATGCTCCAAGAGAGCATTCTGCAATACTTTCGACCTTCATTAAACTACATGTAACATGTGTCTTTAAGACCTTGGTTTTGTCCATGTTTGAGTGGTCTATAACCCTTAAAGCGCCAAGAAAAAAATGCATCTGAAAATGTCGTCTGATGAAGTCGTCTGCAGCAAATAATTGCGTTACAGTACTGACAAATTAAGTATAGAAGCAAACAGCGTGGACCACGAACAGACTGCCCCTATAGGAGCAGTCTGATTTGGGTCCACACTGTTTGCCATAGAGGCTTCTTAAACATTTCAGCAGACGAGAAAAGCAGACGACTTTTGTTGCGATTGGCGCATTAAGGGTTATTCATGATGTTCTACATCCCCTCACATGTAAAATAAAATTACCGAAGGCTCTTTATACCCCGGCATCCAATTTAGGTTACCTTGCACCCCCCCCAGGACAATTTTTCATGGGTGCCAAATTGTTCATTGGGACCCCCTGGATGGGAAACGAAGGTGTCCTCAAAAAAATTTTGGTTTGGGCTATGTGAAATTGCATGGTTTCTATGCCAACCCATAGCGAATTTGTGAAGGGGGGTCTGCCTATAAAATTACTCATATCTCAGCTGTTACTTTTCCTAGACTACTAAATTTAATACCAAATTAAAGCTTAGACATATGCCTAATATCCCCATGTTGCATATGGAAATTATCTAAATTGCATATTCATAAATATTTATGAAAACATTAAAAATGTGTTTCACGAATGGGGGTATACGTACAAGATCAATAATATCTCAGCTGCTTTTAGTCGTAGAGTACTAAAATTTGTACTAAAATAAAGCTAAGACATAGGCCTTTCATTCCATGGTCAAATATGCAACGTACCTTATTTGCATAATTTGCATATTCATGAATATTAATAAAAACGCTAAAAAATAAGGGAAAATCATTACAAATATAAATAGGCTGATTTCATCCCAATATTGTCATTGTTGCATGTTTTAATATAATCAATGTTACAATTTGACAGGTCCAATCATCCAGTGGTCCTATATGAATATTATCTCATTTGAATATTCATGAAAATGCCTGAAAACTTAAAAAAATGAGGGAAAATCACGTAAAAACTATAAGCCTTGGGGAGGTGTTAAGGTACGATCTATCCTGCACTCCTAGGGCCTTTTAAATTCATGCCAAATTGTTCAGTGGGACAATCAGAATGTGAAATAAAGTTCTCCTCACAAGAAATTAGGTATGGGCTACGTAAAAATGCATGGTTTCCATGGCAACCGCTTATATGATTCTCGAGATTGGGGGGTAGGCCTACAAATTCAATCATATCTAGGGTTCTACTTATCCTAGAGCACTAAAATTGGTGTCAAATTAAAGCTTAGAAACATGATTTTCTTCTTGTGGTCAGATTTGAAAATCATCTAATTTGCATATTAATGAATATTAATGAAAACCTACAAAAATGAAGTAAAATCATAAAAAAACAACATAAATGAACATATTTCAGCACAAAAACACCATTGTTGCCAGTTTTTATATCCTCAGTGATTCAATTTGATAAGTTCTTTCATCCAGTGGTCCTATATGAAAATTATCTCATGGTCCTATATGAAAATTATCTCATTTGCATATTCATGAATATTAATGAAATCTTAAAATGATGGAAAAAAGCATGGGTAAACTATAGTATGCAACAGGGGTAATCAGACCTAAATTGAACACATCAGACATTTTATTATGGGCATAAATTTGTCCAATAGGACCACTTAAATGTAAAAAATATTGTCCTCAAAAATAAATGTTATTTGGGTTTTTGAAATTTCATGGTTTCCATGGCAACCCATTATGCCGACTGTAAAGATTGGGGGTATACATACAAAAAATACTCATTTCTTAACAACATCTCATCCTAGATTACTAAACATGGTACCAAACTAATCGCTGGACATAGTAGTTTTATTTGGTAGTTAGATATGCAAATTATCTAATATCCATATTCATGAATATTAATGAAAACTTTAGATATGAGAGATAAAATCTCAGAAAAATTAAGGGGTGTATGTATAAAATTACCAATATCTCAGCAGCTATGCGTCTGAGTGTATCAAACTTGGTGCCATATCAATGCTTAGACATAGTACTTTTACATTAAGTTCAGCTTTGAAAAATAGTTATCATAAATAATTATGAATTTTAATTAAAACAGAAGAAACAAATGAAAAATCGCGGAAAAATCAAGGGGGTGCACTTACAAATCTAATAATATCTCAATTGTTAAGAGCCCTAGAGTACCAAAATTGGTTTTAAACTAATGCTAAGACAATAGTATGTTTAACAAATTATCAAATTTTAAAACGGTCATATTATAATATTCATGAATATTGATGAAACCATGAGCATTTTGAGAATAATATTTGAAAATGAAGGGGATATACCTACAAAATTACTCATATCTCAGCAGCTTATGGCCCTTACGTAGCAAACAAGGTGCCAACTTATTGTTATGATACAGCCCTTTATCTCAATGGTTATATTTGCCAGTTGTCGCATTTACATATTCATGAAAATTAATATAAACATTAGAATATAGAGAAAAATCGCCGAAAATGAATGGGGTATACCTACAAAATAACCAATATCTTAGCTGCTAATTGGCCTAGAGTAGCAAACAATATACTTTATTTAAGTCTATGCATAGCAGATTTACCTAGTTGGAAGATATAAGAATTAACTAATTTGTTTAATATCAATATTAATAAAAAAAACTTTAAAAATACAAGTAAAAATGTATACAAATTGATAGCAGTGTAGTTAAAAAATTACTCATATCTCAGCTGTTATAAATTTTATACTTTTTTCTTTTACTCAATTTTACTTAGGATTTTGCTGTTTGATATGGTACCAAGCTTGTTACTATTGGGCAATTGGAAGCCAATATATGAATCACTTTGTAGCTATACCCCCTTAATTTTCCTGTATTTTCTCTTAATCTCTCATGTTTTCATCAATATTCATGAGAATTTAAATTTGATGTGTTATGAATTGGATCATTTTGGTAAACATGTTGTGTCTATGCATTGACTTAAAATCAGGTTTGGCACTATTGGGCACTTAACTACTGAGATATGAGTAATTTTGGAAGTGCACCCCCTTGATTTTTGCCGCAATTTTTTCTTTCATTTCTTCTGTTTACATTAAAAATCACGAATATTCATGATAAATATTTTTCATATTATACCTTATGGTAAAAGTACGATGTCTAAGCATTAAATTGGCACTAGGTTTGATACACTGGAACATATGGTAGGTAAAATATTTGTCATTTTATATGTACATCCCTTAATTTTTCTAAGATTTTTTCTTTAATTACAAAACTTTTCATTAATATTCATGAATATGCAAATGAGATAATTTTCATATAGGACCACTGGATGAAAGAACTTATCAAATTGAATCACTGAGGATATAAAAATTGGCAACAATGGTGGTTTGATGATGTTTTTGTGCTGAAATATGTATATTTATGTTGTTTTTTTATGATTTTACTTCATTTTTGTAGGTTTTCATTAATATTAATAAATATGCAAATTAGATGATTTACAAATCTGACCACAAGAAGAAAGACATGTGTCTAAGCTTTAATTTGACACCAATTTTAGTGCTCTAGGATAAGTAGAACCCTAGATATGATTGAATTTGTAGGCCTACCCCCAAATCTCGAGAATCATATAAGCGGTTGCCATGGAAACCATGCATTTTTACGTAGCCCATACCTAATTTCTTTTGAGGAGAACTTCATTTCACATTCTGATTGTCCCACTGAACAATTTGGCATGAATTTAAAAGGCCCTAGGAGTGCAGGATAGATCGTACCTTAACCCCTCCCCAAGGCTTATAGTTTTTACGTGATTTTCCCTCATTTTTTTTAAGTTTTCAGGCATTTTCATGAATATTCAAATGAGATAATATTCATATAGGACCACTGGATGATTGGACCTGTCAAATTGTAACATTGATTATATTAAAACATGCAACAATGACAATATTGGGATGAAATCAGCCTATTTATATTTGTAATGATTTTCCCTTATTTTTTAGCGTTTTTATTAATATTCATGAATATGCAAATTATGCAAATAAGGTACGTTGCATATTTGACCATGGAATGAAAGGCCTATGTCTTAGCTTTATTTTAGTACAAATTTTAGTACTCTACGACTAAAAGCAGCTGAGATATTATTGATCTTGTACGTATACCCCCATTCGTGAAACACATTTTTAATGTTTTCATAAATATTTATGAATATGCAAATTAGATAATTTCCATATGCAACATGGGGATATTAGGCATATGTCTAAGCTTTAATTTGGTATTAAGTTTAGTAGTCTAGGATAAGTAACAGCTGAGATATGAGTAATTTTATAGGCAGACCCCCCTTCACAAATTCGCTATGGGTTGGCATAGAAACCATGCAATTTCACATAGCCCAAACCAAAATTTTTTTGAGGACACCTTCGTTTCCCATCCAGGGGGTCCCAATGAACAATTTGGCACCCATGAAAAATTGTCCTGGGGGGGGTGCAAGGTAACCTAAATTGGATGCCGGGGTATTATGGCTGTGATACTAGAACGCGCCCACAGGTTTTGTGTTAAGCATATGCAATCCCTCAATCTACGTATTAAGTCTACTGGGTACATTTCCGATTGAAATTGATATGGATTTCAGAAAATTCACTCTTTTTGGCAGTTTTGTAGATTGAATTCAAAGATTTGGGTTAAAACAGTCTTTCTTAACAGATTAACATCGTATATTGCCAAATGTTATCATAGACAAGGTTTTGTTCTACTTTGGAATCTAATACATATAATTATGCATATATGCGTGATGTCAACGTACCTTTATTTGAAACAATGCTGTTCGGTCTTCTCTTTCCTCCCATTAAGCTTGTAAAGGAAATTGATATGATGTTGCGACCGACTTTGTGTTTTTATGAACCATAGAAGGGATCAGACAAGTGGCATGTACATTGTCACAAGAGTTGGACCTTGTTCTATTTCAGAATAAGGTTATATTGCTTAAGTTATTCGTCATTTATACCTTTCACCACCCTTGCATTTTGTTTCGGTAAGAATAGTGGGGTAAGGATAACAGCACGACAATGATTGTGAATATTTGTTGAGTAAATCTGTATCTAGTACCATATTTGCAAAGTAAGTAAAGGTGCAAAGATCAGGAATCGATACAATCAAGTACCACACCTGACCCAGGATACCAATGGGAAAGTAACAAACTTACAGTTGGACACCACAAACGAGAGCCAAGAGGTCAGCCCTTTCCCAGCAAATTGATTTCGTTAATTTTGCCATTTTTTGATATGTGTATATATGTTTGTATGTTTGAATTCGTATATATTTATATTTACATGTAGATTATACTCGCCTATGTGGAGGAAATAAAGAATATCTATCTATATACATAAAGTTATGATATGAATATCCCTTTATCTATCCTCACTACACTCTGATGAAAAAGCAACACAAATATCTATTTGCAATTAGCGAGTATGTACATTGTAGGCCTCAGACTTAGTGACGACACTGACAAAAAGCTTTCATCGGTGGGTCGGTGCTTGATTTTTCTTTGACTGGGCCCACCTGGGTTCTTCTTTAGCTCCGACAGGCAGTGAGTTGAGAGCCCTTTTCTTCGTTTCATCACAGTATATTAATTGATTTGTTTATCACGCTGTGGTGATACATTGCATGAGTTAGGAAGTCTCCCCTACTTTCGTGTTTTACAGCAGCAGATACTAGAGCGAACATTTGGTCAGTTAAGTTAATTTAAGCTCCCTTCACCAGATGCTTTGGCTGCTCTTCATTCTAAGGTATTGGCACTGTCATTTTTGAATCAGTGTTTATTATTACACCATTGTTTGTCGGCGTCATTGTGTTGTGTCCTTGAGCAAGACACATTTATCCTTGCTTAGTACTGGTTCAATCCAGGAAGACCCGTCCCGACATAACTGAAAAACTGTTGACTGGAACGTAAACAATCAAATAAAAGAACACCATGTTTGTGGGAGTTGTCTGTGTTAGGTACTTGATTTTGTTATGCGGTAAGTTTTGTCCCTTCAAGTTGTGCAATCATCTCGTTAGGGAAGACTTAGCTATTTGCTTTACTTTTATTGTCTTCTTGGTGTTATAAATGTGGGCGTTATTGTTCTTTGCCTCTTCCTCGCTGTGCCGTGATTTGGTCTGCAGTGTGTGATTGTGGAATTTCCTGGTCATTTTCACGTTTTTACTTGCCAGAAGGATACGGACATAGCTGTTCTCGGAGAAATTATATGTATCTTACGAAGAACAGTATACACCTTTAATGACCGACTTAAGACATATGAGGAGAGCTTTGACTTTCTGGGTCATCCATCATCAACAGTTTCTGCCTGCAATGGCCCAAGAAAAACACCGTCTTGGCGGAAACGTGTTTCCAACGTATATAGTGATGGCAGGTAATAATGTGTGTGTAAGTGCGTATGTATGCATGTCGCTTCTTGGCCGCCATATGCCGGTCTGTGATCTGTGTAATCCTGACTCCGAAATTATAAAACTTCATTTCAGGCTTAACTCACCTGAGCATGAAATATATCCTGTTCATAAATGTAAAAATGCCAACAATTGTTGGCATTTTAACATTTATAAGCAGGAGCATAAATTTTATAAGCAGGATAAATACAACATCTGAGATTTGTAAACCAATAAACATCTTTATTTTTCAGCACTTTATTTATACAGTAGAAATTTCATGCTCAGTTAAGTTGAGCATGAAACCAGTTTTATAACCTTGAGGACTGACTTTATGTATATGCTATTCAATAATATGGGATTTCTTGACGGTGACCTAATGTAGGACTGGAGAAGGCGAATGCATGAGCTATAAAGGAGAAAATACGAAATATATGGCTGGAAACTATTTATTAACATTTGGTGTTTTTGACTATATTGTGATCAGTTTTATCAGAAAATCTGTCTTTTGAAGTACAATGGGGTAGCTTGCTTTGCTTAAAGCACTAGCTAGGATTTTTAGATAGAAGTTTTAGCAAACAAAGTTATAATCATTCTATGCAGCGAACAACGTTGGTGCTTATCAGACTGCATATTTGCGCAGGCCTATCTGCGCCTAAGCTGTTCTCATATGACAGATTTTCTCATAACGTGTAACATAATGTGGTATATAAATGTCTATTCTAACTCTTTGACCTGTGTAACATATGTTTATCCTCTTTTCACAACAGAGTGCATCTAGAAAGACTGGCATCCGAGTGAGGAATATAGCAGGTCAGAATACATGCTTTTTTCGTTCAGCCTCTGAATCTAGTGACAGCCATGCACGGATCCAGAAACTTTTGTCAGAAGGGGCCCCATTATTTTAAGTTGATAAGAAGAGAGGATCCAAATACCACTTAAAGTGGACCATCATCAGCGCGCCGGTGAAACGCCATTTAAATGGCGTTTCGCTGGCGGGCCGATGATGGCCCAACATTGAATTTGGCTTGGTAGCTTTGTGATTTTTCAGGGGATCCGGACCAGTATTGCTAAGAAACCCTATAGCTTTGTGATTTTTCAGAGGTGGGGTCCGGACACCCTGCCCCCCCCCCCCCCCTCTGGATCCGCACATGACAGCAATGAGATCCAATCGGTCTCCTAATTCGCATATACCAATCGCGAACACCTTTCTGTTTCCTGTTTTGAGAGCAAAACTTAGAAATTGATTAATGCTAACGTTTTTCGATGAAACAATCGTATTTTTTTATACTGTATGTTAGAATAGAGGAAGTTGAAGTATAGACAGATGTCGTTTCCAGCCAGTAAAATAGGTACTTCTGAGCAATTTACGCTGGCGGCTTTGGTAGATCTTGCTCTTCTCTGAAACAAAGAAATACACGGTGAGTCGGTATCAATCATCATATGAGCCGTGACATGAGCATTCCAACAATGTGGTATGTGCGACCAGCAAAGTCTCAGACCAGCATGCGCATACGCGCAGACTGATCAGAGCCTTTGCTAGTCGCTTAAATATTCTGTGAGTGTTAAGCTACTGACTGAACATCATTTGGAGTTTCTAAGCTTAAAAGGAGGCTGCTCAGGCTCGTCTGAGTCTACACTTGTCAAAATGCCACATTGTTGGAAATCACATGTCACGGCTCATATACAAGTTTGCATGTGCATATAGTGAAGATTCAAATCTGTCTGCGCATCAGCACAGTCTGATCAGAGTCTTAGTTTACCGCCTGAAGAAATGTTGGACGCTTATCTACACATAGAGCTCCCATCGAAGATTCTGTATTAGACTGTGCGGATTCGCAACGAGTTAAGAAAAGAGATTAAATGCAAGTCTTGTCGAGCATTTCAACTATTTTTTGCAACGATAAATTCAATATGTTCAGCAGCATTACATGAATTAATGTTAGATTCTATTTATCAAATTACCCTAAAGCTACTTTAAAATCGTGTTGTTTACGTTTGTTTGTTTGTTTTTTTTGTTGTTTTTTTTCGCAACGTTGTTATGGACGTAATTTCATAACGTTACAAAAATCATTAAACCATTAGATTTTATCGATTTAATGCATGGTGTTATATCTCTCCCAGACGCAAATGGCTATATTTTCTTCATGATGGCCCCAAATGGATGTTCAACTTTTCTGTACCATCAGTTTTCTGGTTTAATTTGTTTTTGTTTGATTTGATTCTTTACGTTCCATCAACAATCTTTCAGTTAAACAGGGACGGGTCTTCCTGGGTTGAACCAGTACTAAGCTAGGATAAATGTGTCTTCCTCAAGGAATACAACACAGTGACGCCGATGAGGCTCGAAACCTCGGTCTCGAGTCAAGCACTCTACCACTGAGCCACCGCGCTCCCCTTTTCTGGTTTAAATGATTAAATGAATGGCATATGTGATGATGCTTTAGAGTTTGGGAATGCCATGATTGTGGCTATTGTTAGAAAGTTTATGTCATCACCTCTCGAACTATACAGGATCAAATTCTTTAACCCTTAAAGCGCCAACAAAAATGCATCTGAAAATTTCATCTGTTGAATTCGTCTGCTGCAAATGATTGCCTGACATTACTGACTAATTTAAGGATAAAGGCAAACAGTGTGAACCCAGACCAGACCTGGGTCTACACTGTCATAAAGGCTTATAAGATAACTTTAGCAGACGTCAAAGGCAGACGATTTTTGTGATTGCCGCTGTAAGGTTTAATCCGGATGGACTTTCCAACCCTAAACAATTGGTGGAGTCAATTTTCAAGTGAAGGGTTGTTGAAGGGTTATTGGGTGTCGTTTCTATTTTTTAACAAAATTTCAATGGCAAACAATGAAGACCCTGATCCAAGAATGCAGTGTCAGATCCTGGTCTGTATTGTTTTCGTGTCTTATAAAAAGGACTAATTTACCTTAAGCGTTTCTCTACCTCATGAGCCAGAAGTTCTCTATCTAAAGTAGCGACCTCTTCTTTGAGTTTCTTCAATTCCGCTTCATTCACTTGCCGCTTATTTCTGCAATGTCCGAACGAAAAATAGTAAATCTCCTGATCACTAAGGAAACCAGTAAAGGCTCAGATGAGGCTACATACCTGTGCAGCATTACAAGAGCTTTCGTTGATAGCACACGTTAAGTTAAAATGATGTGCAAACTTTTTTTTCCAAAATTAACTTTTTTCAAAAAAATCTTTCAGGAACACTCTCAGAGCGTCAAACGGTCAAACGGTTTGGATTCAGATCAGGACCGACACTATGTTGGACCTGATCTGGTTCCAATTTGTTTGTAAATGTTATCAGCAGACAACACTATTCGCTGCTAGCAAGGAAAGCTTAACTCATTTAATTCATCCGTATCAATTGGTCGAGCCAATTTCCAATTTAATTTCCAATTTAATCGTTTTTTTGTCGTGTTTTATTTTTTCATGAACAATATAACAATTTCTTTAAGCAAACAGTTAAGACCCTGATACGACGTCTGATCTTGGTCTGAACTATTTCCCTATGTCACATTACTGCTGCTGTACGTTAAAAACTTCATGTAAGCTTGGGCTGCGGTAAAGAAAAAAAGAAAAAGTAGGAAAAATAGGAGAGATAACAATAAAGTGGTTAAAAAGAAAGAAAGAAAGGAAATTTTCCAGCCTGCATTTTTAAATCTTCATCGGGTAATAGACAATCCGGCTACAGTAACTGCCCCAACCGGACAGCTCTACAACCCTCTAGCCCTACTTGCAGACTGGTCCCTACCTCAGAACGAGAGGGAGAGAGAGAGAGAGCTCTCCAACCCTCTGGCCATATTTGTAGACTGGTCCCTACCTCAGAACGAAAGAGAGAGAGAGGGGAGCACTCCAACCCTATGGCCCTACTTGCAGACTGGTCCCTACCTCAGAACGAAAGAGAGAGAGAGAGAGAGAGAGAGAGAGAGAGAGCACTCCAACCCTCTGGCCCTACTTACAGACTGGTCCTACCTCAGAACGAGAGAGAGAGAGAGAGAGAGAGAGAGAGAGAGAACATAAAAATATTATGAGACTAATATTGGTTTATCTAACCCCACCTGACTGGTCTATTCGCCATTTCTCTCATTTTTTTCACGACAGTTTCAGCCACAAGCTCTCTCTCTGCAGCATCGGCCTCTTCTTGAAGTCCGTTCACCCACTCTTTATTCACTTGCCGCTTATTTCTAAAATATACAAAATTTAAAATGAGCAAAGCTGAAGAGTATATACTTATCGCATAGCTCAATCAGGCTACATACATGCTCCTACGCAGCAGCGCACTTAGTTTGAATGAAGTGCATCGCACAAACGTTAGCAGCTTTTGGATGCATGTATCAGGTAACGAGTTTGTGCCTGTATTTATACGAGCTATATAGTTGTTTGTTTTTTAAGAGCAACATAACCCTGGGGAAAGAGGTTATAAAACTTTTTTCCATGCTAGGTCATAAAAACTAAAATATCGACAAATAAAGGAGTTTCTTGCTTTAAGTCTCTCAGAGGGTCGTATTTATCATGCTTAATCGATCTTCAGAGGAATAAATACAATATATTTGGAAATTATAAACTGTGACCTCTCAAAATATATATTAGACCATCCTAACTTAACTGTATCAAACTTCCATTAGCACGAAAGGGTTAAAGGTGTCATTGTTGAAACTTTAATTGTGTCGCCGAAGGAAAATGTTTTTTATTCCAAAAATTAGCCAGGTTCAAGGTACGTTTTAATTTTTTAAAAGAACATCTGAAAGTGGACCACCATCCGCCCGCCTGGGAAGCACCATTCGTATGGCGTTTCGCTGTCGGGCAGATGGTGGCCCGACACCGTGTGATTGGCCCGACACCGTGTGATGGCGGTGTTGTAGATTATTCCATGCCTGTTTCTCCATATTGTATCTGAATTGTATGCACTCTTTTGAAAGCGCCTTTACACTGCTATTACTAGACTTTTCCCTTACTGTAAAGGCGGCAACTTTAATATTCATCTGCTAAACAAGGGAAATCAGGTTCTATTTACAATTTGGTGAAGAATAAATAAGTTGTTTGGGCCGCGCAAATGTGCTTGCATTTCATGATAATCCTAACCGTATAATGACAAAATGTATGTTTTCTTGTCGTCCACTAAAATATTTGAAGCCTCATAGACAAACAGTGTGGACCCAGATCAGACTGCTCCTGTAGGAGCAGTCTGATCTGGGTCCACAGTATTTGCCTCTTTGCTTATCCTAAATAGACATTTTCAGATGCAGTTATTTTGCTGGCGTTTTAAGAACTAAATAATGTGTTTTGCGTGTATACTGAGGTAATGGCGCAAGATGATAGTTACTTTTGAAAAAAAACATGCCTCATTATCAGCTTTTATCTATGTCTAAGGTTGACCAGTCCTAATTACGCATTCATGAGCTGCCGCCTTTACAGCAAAAAGTCATATAATATTTACCTTAGTTTAGTCAGTGGTCCCGACATCACGCCGACGAACCCTATGCAAACCATAGCAGACTGAAAGGAATATAAAACAAACAAGTAAATGAGGCTTGTATAGGGTTTTAAGGATAAAGGATATTGGCCATTTTATACTTCCAGTGATATGGGATATTGTGTTCAACTTTTGGTTAACTTTCAGGGATTAAGAGTATCCTTCATATGTATTGTTGTGGGACAAGGAAATCCCACCCGAGGACCAGAATAATTCGTCAGAAACGAGGCTCTGCCGAGTTTCTGACGAAATTATTCAGGTCCGAGGGTGGGATTTCCTTGTCTGCCGAGTTTCTGACGAAATTATTCAGGTCCGAGGGTGGGATTTCCTTGTCCCACAACAATACATCATGATGGATACTTTTTCTCGCCCAGTTTGTGAATTTTTAAGGTTTTATATGAATTCTGTCAGTTCCGCATAATTTTTTAGATTTTTTGCGTTTGTTCCAATCTAAAATACAAGTTCACCAACGAATTTTCCAGATGCAGAAATGGGTGTAAACATAGTTTAGCACCTAAAAACGGGACCGAAATAGCATTTCAAGCGTCGGTTTGGTTTTTATTGTGGTTTGAAACTAACGTTGGTATCAGTATCTATTGACAAAGACGTCGTGGCGCCAAACTGTGTCAATAACGTGCGTCACATTGTTGTTGCATTTTAGTGACGTCAGAAATGTTTTTGACGTCAATCAACAACGCGAAAAAGGCGGACGCACTAAATTTTGCCGTATTGATATTTCTACATAATATTTAGGCGTGAATTGCTCTGAGAACAGCCTAAATTGTTATAATTTGAAGTCACGTGGATGGGATAAGCAGGTCATGTGGACGGGATAAGCAGGTCACGTGGATGGGATAAGGAAATTCCGCACTGCGTTTTGCCTATGGAACAGCTTGTCTTGAGCGATAAGTGGGCGAGAAATTGGAAAATTAGGAAAATAATTTTGAGGATATTTGCCCGGTTATAAAGGATACTTGCCTGTATGGGATATTGGTACCCCCCCCCCCCCCTATACAAGCTTCGTAAATAAATTGATACTAAATATACACAGTATATATACTTTAGCATCAAATTCAATGAAAAGTAACCAGTGACTGCTGTGTGTATACTTGCTAACCACAGACTCAAACCAAAAGAACCAAGTCCAGAGATGATTGCAATACATGTACGGTTAACTCCTAGGGGGTCTCTCTTTTTTCTTCATACGTAGGCTTGGGCCCAGCATCTACCGTTTATCCCCGCCCCCACCCCCCCCCCCCCCCAAAAAAAAATATCGGGAATATCAAGCATCCCAAAAATATATTTGAAATTTTTGCAACCCCACAAAATATCCTCATTCTGTACAATTACCTAAAGAAAAAGGGAGCGCAGTGGCTCAGTGGTAGATTGCTTGACTCGAGACCGAGAGGCCGCGGACTCGAGCCTCACTGGAGTAACTGCGTTGTGGTACTCTTGAGAAAGACACAGTTATCATAGCTTAGTACTGGTACAACCCAGGAAGATCCGTCCCTGTCAAACTGAAAGATTGTTGATGGGACGTAAAGAATCAACTCAAACAAACAAACAAATCTTAAGAAAAGACGCTAAAATACATAGAAAATAACCCTAAAGCTAGTCCAATTTTTTGATGACCCCAAAAATATCCACAAAATCTTCATACCCCAAAAATATTATTTTTTTTCTGAAAACCCAAAACATATTGAAAATCAAAATTTTAAACCCAAAAAAATGGCCCGAGCCTACGAAACAATGCATATACAAGTGTCGTCTGCTGCATCTATTTGCTAACATCACAGACTAATTTCAGCATCAGCAAATAGAAAAAACAGTGTGGACACTGATCAAACCGCTTCTATAGGAGCGGTTTGATCTGGGTCCGCACTGTTTGCTACAGAGATTTTCTTAAAGGAAAGAAGCAGACGACACACAGCAGACGACATTTAGTCACAAGTAGCAGCAGAAGAGTCAACAAAAGTAAGAAAACGAGCACCCTTGGTAACTCCGTTACACTGCATTCATCTGATGAAAGGGGTGAAACGGAATGCTTTACCCTTGGGTAAACGAGGGTGGAAAACGAAATGCACTTACAAACAGCAGAAATTTGGCTTCCATTGTATTTTCAGCTTCTTCTTCTCTCGAAGACGGGCCAAGAAATGTTGGAGGCCTTAATATAAGAATCGTCAATACTTTACATAATGTATTCATGGCACATAAGGTGAAACTTCAGCAATTATGATAATAAGTAGAAATAGCTTTAACTACCATATTACCGGGTTATATTTTGTTTCCCGCCCAAAATAAGCATGTACATTGTACAGGCAGGCCACTATCGGCGCTGGTGTGCTGACCACCAGTGCGCTGGTGTGCTGATAGTTGTCCTAAAATGGCGCTTCAGCTGGTGCGAAACCTCATGCCTGCTTCGATTCACTGTGACTTGCATTTTTGTTTGTTTTGTTGCTTTACGTCCCAAGTCAACAGCTATGGTCATGGCGGGACGGTCAGTTCACCTAACCACACTTTTTCCTGGGCAAGCTTGAACAAGCAGTTAACCAGTACTTCGTGCACATACTTTCGCTTGTAACTGACAACAACCCTTCTTGAATGATTCAGCGGAAGGGAGGAGAACGACCGTAGAAATTATTTCATGATCAATCTCCACGAAAGTATGGGACCGGGCCGGGATCGAACTCGCGACCCCTGAGTGACTTGCATTCAATCGTTTTATTTGGAAGGACTATCGTCGGATATACCGTCGGTGATTTAGTTTTACGGAACTCGTCCGGTCAGAATCTTCACCGTTTGCTTCGTGTCTGAATTTTCCATTAAATTTGAAAAAAAGCTAGTCTAAGAACAGCAGGAGCGACCCGCAGATATGCCCTGCAGAGAAAAGGGGCGATAAGGCACACATTTAATGGCGTTTCGCTGGCGGGCCGATGACGGCCCGCTTTTAGTGCGATCCCCTCATAAAAAAATTGGCAGAGTTGGACCCCCTCTGGCAAAACTTTCTGAATCCGCGCATGAGGGAGGGTCTCATTATGGTAGCCATCTTAGTAGGACCCATCAAACTCAAGTCAGGCATTCTACCAGCAAAGCCAAAATTCTTTTTTCAGCAATATAAACAATGTTCAAAATTGCCCAATCACTGGAATCCGATGTACCTCGAAATTTTGCTCTCTTAACAAATTCTTTTTACAAATACGGTCAAGAATGAGCTGATAAACATGGTAATAAAGTAAACAGTTTGAAAATCATGTGATAATTTTACTTTGCTGTCCCAATCCCGGGAAAGTATGGTTGCAAACCATTAACCCTTTATATTCGGGAAACCCCTAAACAATTTGAGTGTGTCCATCAGACTGATTAAAGTACTAATTGAAAGCAATCGGGTAACAAGGATCTTCAAGTTAGTGTCAAAAAGTAGAAAGACTTTCACTTTCATCCAAAAATAATGGGATGCTCTTTCTGCAGACCAATTTTTTGCATTTGCGTTTAGTACAAAAACTTAGTCTCATATCAATATATACTAGGCCAAAAAAGAAACGCCGCATATAACATTGTATAGTGTCTTTCACCAATCTCTCGCAAACGATGTGTCACAGTTTGAGCGCTGATTCTTGGATTATGAGTTCCTGTGGTTGTCCTAGCTATCATTGTCTCCAGACCCATTGATTCATTAGTTTAAACCTACGTTTTTATCGATCTTTACGTCGCGCCTTTAGGCGATGACGTCATGAATGCGCACGGTCTGACATTTTTCCAATTTGCCAGAAGCATTTCCTAAGACGTTCAATCATCCTTGCATGGCATCGAAATTGTTGGGCTATCACCGATGGCGTCACGTTAGCTTCTAACATTCTTATCGCCTTTTCGCGTTCAACATGTGTCCGTTTTGGCATCGTAAATTAGCAATGTGTAACCATTAATTTTAAATTTTTAAAATGTTTTCAAGCAAATTGCATATTAGACTAGTGATTTCAGTAGTTATTACATGTGTAAATCTAAATAAAATGAATGTGCACGTGAAAATCTTGAAAATAAAAAGACAGCCAGTACACTGGTTTGGGTTGACTGAACTCAATAAAACAATGGGAATAATGTGTGGCGGGAATAGTAGCAATACATAGATTGCAGATGAAATTTTGTAACTCATTTAACGTGTAATATTTTTCTTTATATGCGGCGTTTCGTTTTTGGCCTAGTATATATACTGGCCAAATGCATATTTTTAATTCTTGGTCTTTCATGCTTATTTTATTCACCTTCCACGCTTAATTTGTCTACTAGTATCATCTGCTAATAACCTTTGCAAACAGTTTATACCCAGATCAGTCCCATCTCAGGCGCGACAAAATTTCGAGCCTGATCTGCATCAAAACTGTTTTCACTCTACTGTATTCCTGAAATAATTTTCAGAGGAAAAGATGATTTTGAAAAAGAAAAAAAATCAGCAGACGACAAAACGCATGAAAAATTACCCAGCATACAAAGAGTTAAATCCACTAACTGTAAGGTAAACCTCGGATTAATTGTGGGAGCTTAAACGCATGTGGTTTTGTTTGTAGAACTATTTCACGTTGCATTGGTCAGTTATACACTATCATGTGACTTATGACTGACATTCTGAGGCGTCTATTGCAGCCATAATGAAAGACGTTTATTTGGTTACCATACCTGAAGCCCTAACATACCGCTGAATCGTTACATTTTAACATGGGAGCGCAGTGGCTCAGTGGTAGAGCGCTTGACTCGAGACCGATAGGCCACGGGTTTGAGCCTCACCGGCTTCACTGCGTTGTGGTCCTTGAGCAAGACACATTCATCCTAGCTTAGTAATGGTTCAACCCAGGAAGACCCGTCCCTGTTTAACTGAAAGATTGTTGATAGGACGTAAAGAATCAAATCAAATCAAACAAACAAACCTGTTGTTTTTCAAGAACATTTCATCAGCTTTTAACCCTTAAAGCGTCAATCACGACTGCAGCAGACGACAATATTTAAAACATCTTTCCTAGTATTCAATAGAAATAAGGCACAATATTTAATGAGAATCGCCTACCAGCAGACGATCCTCATAAAATATCATGCCTTATTTGTTACTTTGGAAAAAGCGTCAAAATTTGAAATTGTTGTCTGCTGCAAATTATAGGTGGCACTTTAAGGGTTAAAGGTGACATTGAAAGTTGTTTATCCCAACAGCACATGGTACCATCAGATATCTTTATTTCTGAATTTCACCTGCTACAATTCAAATTACTATTCAAATTATTATTATAAGTTATGTTTAATAAATGTTAATTTTGAACAACAACAACACATATACTTTCGGAAACATACCTTTGGGTGGTTCAATATGAGCAAAATTACTACCATGCAACTACCAGCTTTAGCAAAAGCAGAGTTCATGAAATCAATTTTGGTGATATAGCTGTCATGTAATTATAAACAATTTTCCACATATTGTGCTTTCAAAGATGCATAGTAATGAGGTTATTCTATTTTTCTTATAAACAGGTAAAGCATGAATATTCACTGCTACGCGCATATGCAATAATCTGTGGTAGGTTCAATATAACTGTTAACTGAGACTACCTGCACGCCCAAAATCAAGGTAAACTTGCCCGTATTTGTTTACATCGATTCTCATCTATCTTTGAAAGTACAATAGTGACAGGTATTTTAATACTGATAGGCAGATTAAGATGTTTACTAGAGGAAAGCCAATGGACATGCTACTTGTTAACTGTATATTTCGAAATAGCTTTCCTTAATTTCAGTAACATATGTTGTTGGTACATATTGGCATTGCCTCATAGAGGCAACAAATGTCCACTCAATAAATGAGTGTTTTTCACCATAAAACAGGGTTTTCACAAACTTCTCAACTACTTTTTATGTTTCAGTCTAATGAGCATGTAGAAATGAACAAGTTTTTGTGTAGTTTGGCATGCACCTGGATGACAATAATAGATAGCCAATTTTATATTATTGACAGCTTATCTTACTTTAAAGATGTTTCATTGGAATGAAATGCTAACCTGGTGGTTGCCTGGTTGTAATAAATAAAACTGAATAGAATTCCTTGAATGCTGGCTGGAGAGATTTGTGATTTTCCAGGGGGTCCAGACCAGAATTCCTCAGAAACCCTGTAGCTTTGTGAAAGAGGGGAGTGGGTTGGGACACCCCCTCTGGATCTGTGCATTACAAACATCAAATACCCATCATTGTAGGTACTGTTTTATCTTCGGGTACTGAAATAAATCTTAATATGCTCAGTCAGTCCCTTTTCTAAACCCTTTACACCGCTTGCGGTGACTTTTGTCGTTTGCTTACAAACTTTGCAAACAGTTAGGACCCATCTCAGCACCAACACAAAATTGGTCCTGATCTGGATCCAAATTGTTTGACACTCTCCAAGTGCTCCTGAAAGAAATTCTTTGAGAAAAGTTAATTTTGAAAACGTCAGCAGGCAACATAAATCATGGAAAATTAACCAGCATGTAAAAAGTTAACCTATTTATTTCTCAAAAGAGCAACTAGCATTAAAAGAAAGTTGGAAATTCTAACAAGCAACCCCTTCATATGCACACTGAATATTCCAGCCTTGGATGCTTTCAGTATCCAAATCCTTATTTAGGAATAGCTGCGTACATATGCAGAATATTTCCACGTCTGCTTTAGAGATTTACACATGGAGATCTGGGTCCATGTAGTTTGCAATATAGGCTACCTAAGAACATAAGCAAAAGAGATGAGCTGACGACAAGAGTCGTAACTGGCAGGCTAAGGGTTAAGATAAATATGGTGTAGAGCTATATAAGGTACTGTATCCAAATATTTAAAGGAAATACAGTAAAACCTGTCTTAAGCGGCCACTCAAAAAGACCGGTTTAAGCCCTCCAGTAAAATATTTTACTGGCCGTTCCAAGGCGATACTTCTTTTGTGGACCATTTGTGTTATTTATGTCTTGTGTTTTTCATGCTTTCCTGTCTGTTCATTGCTGCCTTGTGGTCAACTGCTGGGAAAGGGCTGACCTCTTGACTCTGGTTTTTGATGTAAAATTGTGTTTTTGTCACTTTCCCATGTGGTATCCTGGGTCAGGTGTGGTACTTGATTGTATCGATTCCTGATCTTTGCCGCCTTTCTTATTTCAATACCGAATATCGCTTAAAGTAGGTCAAAAAGTTTGCAGAATGCTCCCCTTAGGGCATTCTGCAATACTTTTGACCTCCATTAAGCTACCATTTTCCATTAAGACCTTGGTTTTGCATATTTTTATGTGGCCGCTTAAGACAGGTTTTACTGTACTGTAAAGCTCAACTCTTTGCCTACTTTGTAATTTTGCATGCTTTTTTTGTTCTCTGCTGATTCTTTTTCAAATCAATTTCTTTTCGAAAAATTCTTTCAGGAATACCATCAGAATGTCAAACAGTTTGGATCCAGATCAGGCCCAACAAAACATCTGGCCTGATCTGGTTCCAAACTGATTGCAAAAGCTATCAGCAGACAACACTTCTAGGCAGAGTTAATTCTTTGTCATCATCTATTAGTGACACAATATAATATAAAAAAATGAAACTATGAATTCATGAATTTTATTCAAAATTAACAAAATAACAATTTTAACAAGTCTCAGTAATAAAATGTCTAGACTAGCTAGTAATCTGATAAATAATAGTCTGATTTTTTTCTGTAAAAGTTAGAAACTATTAGGCCCTTTTTGATAGCAAGTCTATCTTACATTGTCTGTTATACAATTGAGACAGAAGAGTAGATCAGTCATATGGTGTACAGTAAAACCTGTCTTAAGCAGCCACTAAAAATAGACAAAACAAAGACCTTAATGACAAATGGTAGCTTAATATAGGCCAAAAGTATTGCAGAATGCTCCAAGGGGAGCATTCTGCAATACTTTTGACCTGCATTAAGGGATAATCAGTCTTGAAACCCTATTTTTTGGTCTTCTTTTTGAGTCGCCGCTTAAGACAGGTTTTACTGTATATCTTAGATTTTATAGATTTAACCCCTTTTGTAGACATTTAGAGGCCAGGGTATAAAATGTCTTTCATTCTCTATGTGATTATTCTTTTGAAAGGCTTTGTTATGGCATTGCACATGGGCCAGTCCAGCTTAACAGTATGCCATCTCACTTTAATTTTACTGCAATAGACTATAAAATACATTTTTAATTTTAGGCATACTATAAAGACTTGACTGGTCCCTGTGAGGCATAGGTCCAATTAAGCAAACGTTTTGAGCATAAAATTGCATTTTTTTTCCTTATCTATCAGTTTAAACATGTGTTTTGGGTACACAAAAGAACCGTCTCACTGAGACCATTCTTTTGAGTACTCAAAACATATGTTTTGGTTGAGAAATAAGAAAACTCCATTCAATTAGATACAAAAAATTTTTTTGTTGCTCCATCATACATGTTTGAATTTTAAAACAAGTATTTAAGGGATAATCACAGTATTCAAAGTTTTAATTTGGAGTAGAGGTATATCATCAGATTTACGGTCAAAAATTTAGTTCTACTGCAACCCATGAGCTGTAATTTATGGTGAACTGTGAGTGCAGCTGTAAAACATGATTTCTGACGGTATATCTGACAATATTTCATCCCAAATGAAGATTTTCAATATGGATATCCCAATTCTAAATTGCACCCCTGCACTTGTATATATCTCACTGGCCTTAAAACAAAATACTTTGGGAACTTCTGATACCAGTGTAGGTCCAGAATGATCCAGAATAAATGCTGCATTATATGGGCCTGGACGTGAGAAAAACTGTCTTCCGGGTTTGGGAATAACAATGGTGCAGACCAGCCTGTGAATCCGTGCAGACTGATCAGCACCTTTGTTATTCACTTTTTGGAAAGGATCATATCTAAACTTGCTACAGGTGAAATTTCAATTTTCTAGGTAGTCTCTGTAGTTGAGGAGACTGGTTTGAGTCTTGCTTCATCTGAAAGACAGGTTTTGTCGCGTAGAGGCCCATATGGCTTCTGATCAAGGCCAATAATGTGTGTTTATAGACTCTGCTCAAGGCCCACAATGTGTGGATATAGACACATGATACGTTGCCAATTAAAAGAAAGTAGCCATACAATTGTAATCGATGTTTGCAAAATGTGATCAACACAAAATATGCATACTTATATGGGCCTCGACACGAGAACCCCTGACTTTGCTGCATTCCATTAAGATAGGCCAAGACCAGCCTGTGTATCCGCATATGCAGAGACCACAAAGACAAGTTTTCTCCTGTTGCAGCCCATACCAACAAAGAGTACAGTTAAACCTGTCTTAAGCAACCACTCAAAAAGAAGACCGAAATTGTTTTTAATACCAATTATTGCTTAATGCAGGTCAAATATTGCTTAATGCAGGTCAAAAGTATTGCAGAATGATCCAAGGGGAGCATTCTGCAATACTTTCGACCTATATTAAGCTACCATTTGTCATTGAGATCTTCGTTTTGTCTATTTTTGAGTGGCGGCTTAAGACAGGTTTTACTGTACTTTATTCTTCATCCACAGACAAAGGAACTATTTTTCAAAGAGGTTTCCTAAATGAGACTTAAACCTAAGTACCAAATATTATGCTTTACATTCAATATAATAACATCCTGATTACTTAACCATTTGTATATGGGAATTACCCCTAAATGAGTACTTTTGAAAACAGTGAAGACCCAGATGAAATGCTGCATGATGTGGTACTTCATCAGGGTCTGCACTGCTTGCGAGAATAAAGCTAATCTTCATGGACCATAGATCACATTAGTACATCCTAATATGATACCCATTGATAAGCACAATGACCCGTCCCTGGCTCACTGAATCAAACAAGATGAAAGCATTCAATGGTATACAAAGGGTTAAAAATTAACTTATATCCTGAGTTTTAGTTTGAATAATATGTATTATACACAGGTTTAGATAAACACAATTTTTGAGTGTAAAATTGTAAATATTTTCTTACACATCAGTTTTTACATATGTTTTGGGTGCTCAAAATAACCGTCTCATTGAGAAGGTTCTTTTGAGTACCCACAACATATGTTTTGGTTGAGAAATAAGAAAATTAGTTTTTCATTACGCACTCTTAACTAGAGTCAAAAATCCTGATTAATAAACCCTGTCCTGCAGAATAAATTGATAAGAAGTATACCCTCTTAAATCACATATTTATAATCTTTAATATACTGTGGATCACCAGTAGGTCCCAGCTCCGAGCTTATAAAACTTTTTTCATGCTCAACTCAACTGAGCATGAAATTTAAACTGTTCATAACAACTAAAATTCCAGAAAAATTAAGAATCTTCTTGCTTTGTAACTCACAGAATGTTGTATTTATTAAGCTGATAAATTTTTAAGCACCAAAAATGCCCCTTACCATAAGATCATTCCTTTGAATATCGGTAAAATTTCATCCTGCAGTTTCAGAGGAGATGCCATTTGAAGTACCACTTTCGACCTCATAAGTGCATATACTCTTATAAGTACACATTGAGGGTTGTTTATATGTATTTTAGTACTGGATCAACCCAGGAAGACCCATTCAGACATGACTGAAAAATTGTTGACTGAGCGTAAAGAATCAAATCAAGCAAACAATATAGGGATCAAACATGGATTATTGTGCATTAACATTTGCTAGGTCCTGAGGGAGAATGTTAATGTTTGATCTTTATTATAGCATAAATTTCACAATTTATTATGACAAGCTTAAATTTCACAATTTATTATGACAAGTATGGCATTATATTAAATTGCCCCCCTTTCAAAGTCAACAGTGGTTGTAATGTTTTCGTGTTCTAGAGCCAATCCACATATACACAGGTGAAAGTTTAAAATTTCCAAAATCCTGAACTTTCAAAACTCTGATCTTAAAACTTGCAATATGCCGACTAAATATTCACAATTTGAAGCTTAAATGGTCAATTATCTTAAGACAGACTGAATATAAATCAGAGAACCTATAATAATCTGCCGAATTCAGCATTTTGAGGCTTTCTTTGGAAATCAGCCTCAAAATCTTGAATTCAGGAATAATCCTGATAATTTTATTTCATGCTTACAACATATGTTTTAACTGAGAAATAAGAAAATAATTTTTTAACTTTACACTCTTATCTTAAGGCCTGTTAGTGGCAATATTATCATGGGTGAAAATTCAAAATTTTCAAAATTCTGAACTTAAGAAATTCAAATTTTAAAACTTGCAGAATGCCTAACAAAAATAATTTCAAGTTTTAATGATTAACTGTGTTTAGATAATCTGAAAACTAATCAGAGAAGCTATTATAATCTGCCTAATTCAGCATTTTGAGGGTGACTTTCTATGGAAAGTCAGCCTCAAAATCCTGAATTCAGGATTAATCCTGAAAACTTTCACCCATGTATATAAGTGCACTTGAATACTGTAAAAAATCTATAAGAGGCCCATGCTCTAATAAATGCCCATCCCCCAGTTTGGACACCATAAATGTCATTTTTCAAACAAATTAAAAAAAAGAGCCTCTAATAAATGCCCACCCACGAATATTGAAAATAAATTGGTCCTACCTTATGCAGAAAAGTTTCGAATTTTTTATTATTGAAGCAAATCTCCAAAGAAAGTTCCCTCTAAGGTACAGTAAAAACTCTGTTACGAGACATGTTTCATGTTTATTTGAACAGATTTGAATTTCGTTTTTTGTGGTTGCATATAATTAAAACAAGCAAACTTTGCTTTTTCATGCATAACGGACTTGTCCCTGGTATTGCCAAATAGAGAAGATTGCAATTTAAGGCGTAGCCATAACACAGTGGCCCTAAATACATCCCCACCCCCTTTTAATGGGTTTTAAGAGGTAAAACGGGTGTATCTTGTGAGAAAACATATATTTAAGTGTGAAATTTTCTTTTAAGTTTAGAGGCACACTCAAGTCTATTATCAAAATGAGAAACAGCCTATATGTGCCTGTTTTTGCTTGGAAACTGGGCTAATAAGTTCTTCCATACAAGTGCCCAAATGGGTATCTCATGTATAAAATGTGTCTTGGGAGAAGTTTGAAAAGTAAATTCTCAAAACTCACAGCCGACTCAAGTTCTTAGATATTTTAAGTGTCTATTACTGATAAAACTGATCAGCAAATATTGCATTTGAGTATTTTGCATACAATTAAGTGTTGCTATTGAAACTGTAAACCCTCAAATTTGATGTTCAAGTCGCTTCCAAAAAGTAAATATCCAACTAAAATGCTTTATTTTCTAACAGAACATACTTTAATTATCTATGTACAATATATAAAAAGATTTCAAGAGAAAAACTTCATATCTTTTAGAGACATTGTTTGAGAAAGATTTAGTACATTTCGTTTCAAACAGCGTTTTTAAACGCTTAAAATTTGACTACTCATCTTATGAGACTGTTTCAAACCGGAAAATAAAAACTAAGAATTTTTGTTTTGATGACTGCGTATTCCTGGAGATCAGACTAACCCATGGAAATCAATTATTACCCAATATAACGAGAAATAAATGAGTAGCGGAATTTTCAAATTTGTTCAAATAAACATGAAACACCTCTTGTAGAGGCCCGGGCATTTATTAGAATCATAACCTTTCATGGAGATGGGGGTGGGCCTTTATTAGAGGCTACAAGTGCAAGAAAAGTCATTAAACCATCCTGTAGCTCCAAATTATAGGTAAGGGATGCCATCTTAAGATGCTAGTGTCACAAACTCCGTAGGTAGAAAACTTTTGACACAGTAAACTATTGTTTTGGCGCTAGGTATCGATAAAACTTTAAATATGCACTTTCCAGGGCAAAAGGAATGGCTTTAAAACGGTATGGGGTTCACAACTTGCTAGCGACGGCCAGTATTTTCAGACAAAATGAAAGTGGTGTCAAAAACAATGTACCTTAAGGCTTAGAGGGACTTTCGTTGGAGGATGAGGACTAAAAATTTATTGCTAATAACTAATGCAAAACTTTTTCGCATAAGGTAGGACCAATTTTATTTCAATATTAATGGGTGGGCATCTATTAGAGGCTCAATTTTTGGGGAAATGTGCTTGAAAAATTCACAATTTTGGCATCCAAACTAGGGGATGGGCCTCTAGTAGAGCATAGGCCTCTAATAGTATATGCAGCAGAAGTAAAAACCAGAAAACATTTTCAGGACAAAAAACATTGGCAGAATAAGGTTAAATGTATCAGTACATTTCAGGACAGTATGATAAAATGGATTCAAATAATGATATATGGTAAATGTTCTAAAATTTCAAACATTAGTTGCCTGTCAAAAACATGAAAAAGAAAAATAGCACAGACGCAGACCAGACTGCTACTTCAAAAGCAGTCTGATCAGCATCTTCCCTGTTTGCTATTCAGACATATATTTTGTGACTTAAAGTCCTGATAACCAACTTTTTATTTTTGGACAGAAAAAGAAAAGTGTTCAAAATTTTTGAACATCTACAATAAACCAATTCAGCAGGACAAGAGCAAATTTCATCAGTATCGGTGGGAAGACAAGTTCCGCCCAAAACTGTACGGTATTGATCGCATTGTCTGCCTGTATTTTCCCCAGGCCCCAAAAGGGATCACCATGCCTGTTGAATTATCTTCTGATCCGAACTGTAGTGCTTGATCAGTGATAAAGCTGGCTGCCTCCCGCGGGTCAGAACAACTACTAATAATATCTATAATTTCTTGATCATCCAACACAAAGCTTAACCCGTCTGTGAATAGAACTAGAAATGCATCTTGCCCATGCCGTACCTGAAAAATAATGAAAAGAAAAATTAAATGTCTCACAGGTTTAGATAAACAAAATATTTCAGTGTGAAATTGTAAATATTTTCTTACCCAAAATATTTAGCATATATGTTTTAGGTGCTCAAAAGAACCGTCTCAATGAGACGGTTCTTTTGAGTACCCACCACATATGTTTTGGTTTAGACTTAAAAAGTCTGATGAGATAGTTTTTATTTTACATATACATTTTCGCTCATATAGTCCTATTTCACTAAATATCCATATTCGTCTCAAATACTTTTTTCTCTTCTGCTATCTATTGTTTGAGCCAGCATAAATTAAAAGTCTAAACTGGAATACGGCAAAAGATAATATGTGGAATGGTATTGGTTGGTATGGATTAATAGGTCCTACAACATCTACAACTGATATGTATACGTTTATTTTTGGTTGAGAAATAAGAAAAATATTTTCATGTTACGCACTATTTACTAAAGGCCTGATGTCTTATGAAAATTTTCAGATTTAGATGAGGGGCTCAAGAAATATGAGGGTCTAGATTGGGTATAACCATTAGTGAATAATGACCCTTTTTTATAATGAATAGTGAACAATGAGCCAAAAAATAATGAATAGTGAATAATGAGGGCCAAAAGTATAATGAACTAGAGCAGAAGTCGATGGTACACCATCGCAAATACCCGCTTTTTGACCTATAACCTTTACCTTGGGGTCAAGGTCACACAAAATGTTGCTCAGTACCTTCAACATAAAATGACCTATGCACCTGTAAAGTTTGAAGCTGCTATGTCCAATGATTAAGGAGAAGAAGCATTTACAAAAAATACACTATATGACCTTGACCTATGGGTCAAGGTCACACCAAATGTTGTCTAGTGCCCTCCAAATCATATGACCTTTGCACCTGCAAAGTTTGAAGTTGCTACGTCCAACAGTTTAGGAAAAGATGCATTTACAAGAAAGTACATTATTTGACCTTGACCTTCAGGTCAAGGTCACACTAAATGTTGCCCAGTGCCCTCTACATCATGTGACCTATGCACCTACAGAGTTTGAAGTTACTACGTCAAAAGCTTTAGAAGGAGAAGCATTTACAAGAAAATTCAATATTTGACCTTTGACCTTGACCTTGGGGTCAAGGTCACACAAAATGTTGCCCAGTACCCTCTAAATCATGTGACCTATCCAGCTACATGTACAAAGTTTGAAGTTGCTAGGTCTAACCGTTTAGGAGGAAATACATTTACAAGAAAATACATTATTTGATCTTTGACCTTGACCTTGGGGTCAAGGTCACACAAAATGTTGCCAAGTAACCTTTACATCATGTGACCTTTTCAGCTACAAAGTTTGAAGTTGCTACGTCAAAAGGTTTCGGAGGAGATGCATTTACAAGAAAATTCAATATTTGACCTTTGACCTTGACCTTTGGGTCAAGGTCACACAAAATGTTGCCCAGTACCCTCTACATCATGTGACCTATTCAGCTACAAAATTTCAAGTTGCTACGTCTAACCGTTAAGGAGGAGATTCAATTACAAGAAAATACAATATTTGACCTTTGACCTTGACCTTGGGGTCAAGGTCACACAAAATGTCGCCCAGTACCCTCTACATCATGTGACCTATTCACCTACAAAGTTTGAAGTTGCTACCTCTAACGGTTTAGGAGGAGATACATTTACAAGAAACGTGACGGACGGACGTACGCACGGACAGACGGACAGACGGACGGACGGACAGACGGACGGACGGACGACGGACCGACTTTGACACGAAATTAATATACCCTTTTTTTCTAAAGAAAAAAGCGGGTATAATAAACCTATTTTTTTAATGAATTGAAGAAAAAAAAATGGATAGTGAATAATCAGATATCTTAGCCATCTTTCTTACTTTTAATGTCATATTTGAATATTTGAGCCACACATGATATGCAAATTACCGTTTTTGTATTGCTTGATGAGTAATTTAACTCTTAAAGTGCCAATCACAACTGCAGCAGACGACAAATTTTGAGACATCTTTCCCAATTTTCGAAAAAAATAAGGTATGATATCATGCCTTATTCATTACTTTTGAAATAGCCGAAAATTTTTGAATTGTCATCTGCTGCAAAATATAGGTGGCACTTTAAGGGTTAAGACAGTTGTTTATAGTTCTGCCCCTTCCAGTGCTTCGCAACTAATCAGTTTGCACAAAAAATTCAAAATTTTGCATGTAACAACTTTAGCTATTTTACATGCCAGAGAGCGAATAAAAAAGGTGCCAAAAAGACTGTATCGCTAGGCAACTGCATGGATGGCATGTGCGGATCCAGAGGGGGGGACATGGGGTCCAGAATCCCCCCCCCCCTGGAAAATAACAAAAATATAGGGTTCCTTAGCAATACTGGTCCGGATCCCCTTAAAATCACAAAGCTACCAACCCAGCATTCAATATTGGGCCATCATTGGCCCACCAGCAAAATGGCATTTCGCTGGCGGGCCGTTGATGGCCCGCTAATTATGGTATTTGGATCCTTCCTCCCCTCATCAAAGAAAAACAAAACAACGTTGTCAAAGTTGGTCCCCCACTGACAAAACTTTCGGATCCACGCAGAATGGTTTGCGCCTTTGTTGTTCGTAAGCAATAAATCTGTTTTTTTCATGTCAAGGCCCATATTTTTCCTTACCTCAATTGATCTAATATCTGGTTCTGCTGTAACACCATACTGTTTCAGCTCCACATCACCAATACTCCTCGTCATTGCAAGTCTCCCGTTAACCTGGGGCACACCTAAACTGTTCTCGGACACAAAACCCTTGTGTTGCTTGATCCTGCTCTTCTCTTTGCTATCATCAGGGTGATGGTCCTTTGTCAGCTGAATTGCCTGCCCTCCTCGACACAAGATGGCACGTGAATCTCCGACGTGAGCTACCGCTAGCTCTATACTGTTACGTAGGAGGCATACTGTTGCAGTTGTGCCAGTGTTGATAAGCTCTGATTCTGCATGAATAACATAAATAATTAACTTAGTACCTACAACAGTAAAACCTGTCTTAAGGGGTCACTGAAAAAGAAGACCAAAATGCTTTTAAAAACAGATTATCGCTTAATGCGGGTCAAAAGTATCGCAGAATGCTCCAAGGGGAGCATTCTGCAATACTTTCAACCTTCATTAAGCTACCATTTGTCTTAAAGACCTTTGTTTGGTCTATTTTTGAGTGGCCGCTTAAAACAGGTTTTACTGTAGTGTCTTCTGCGGTTAACCCTTGTAAACAGATTGGTGCCAGATCAGGCCTGACAAAATGTTTGGCCTGATCAGGATCCAATCTGTTTGACACTCAGGTGGTATTTCTGAAAGTATTTTTGAAAAAGTTGATTTTGAAGAAGGATGAAAAATTTCCCAGGATGCGAAGAGTTAAATCATTATACCATGTAGGTTGAGATAAGCAAATTTTTTAGCATGAAATTGTGATAATTTCTTATCTACAAGTTTATACAGTAAAACCTGTGTTAAGCGTCCACTCAAAGAACCCAAAATTGGTTTTCAATACCAATTATTGCTTAATGCAGGTCCTTCGTTAAGCTACCATTTGTCATTAAGATATTTGTTTTGTCTATTTTTGAGTGGCTGTTTTACACAGGTTTTATTGTACTTATGCTTTGGGTGCTCAAAACTGTATCACTGAGATGGTTCTTTTGAGCACTTACAACATAATGCTGATTCTTGAAGCTGTGTTGAAAAAATGACCTTGTTTCTTCATTATAAAACATTAATTTTAAACTGTCAAACTGGATACCTTTTTAAAAACTATTTTGAAGTCAAAAAGTTCTATGACTCATCAGATAGCATTGCCCCAATTTTCTAAATTTTACTCTCAAGCACAGGAAACAGAGTTTAACCCCAGGGGCTCGGACCATTTTTTGGGGTTCAAAATTTTATATTGCAACATTTTTGGGGTGGTTTCAGAAAAATTAATATTTTTGGGGTCATTTCTATGTATTTTAGGGTCTTTTCTTAAGGCAAATGTACAAAATAGGGATATTTTTTTGGGTTGCAAAAATTTCAAATATACTTGATATTCCTGATATTTTTTGGAGGTAAACAGTAGATGCTGGGTATAAGCCTACCTATGAAGAAAAAAAATGAGAGTACCCCCCCCCCCCCTGGGAGTTTAATCCAAGTGGTATATACTATGAAAGAGATGGATTGGTAGGGTAGGTATGACAGGTTAAGCCCTTTATCACCTGGGTTTAACTCTTTGCAAAGTAGTGTCCTCTGCTGATAACCTTTGCAAACAGTTTTGACCCAGATCAGACCAACAAAATGTCGAGCCTGATCTGGGTCCAAACTGTTTACCACTCTGACGGTTTTCCTGGAAGAGTTTTTCAATAAAAATCAGCAGACGACATTTAAAAAGCATGCAAAATTACCCAGTATGCAAAGCCGTATCGTGAAGTTGATTGAATACCACCACAAATCCCCACACTTTCGATAGCTTTAGACCCCTCTTTAGGGCCCCAGGGGGCAAGGCCAAAAATAAATGTGCTCTTGCATGACCCACTTGTGTAAGCAAGTCAGGCAACAAATTTTGGTTGGTTTAGCAGGGGCTTTAGAGGAGATAGAGGCAATCACAACGTTCCTGAAGCTTTTTTATAGAGAATAAGGGATAAAAAGTCAATCTACACCTTGAGATTATAGTTAGTTTGTGTTTTAGGTCAACTCAACTGAGAATGAAATTTATCATGCCAATAAATGTTAAAATGCCAACAATTAATTGGTGGCATTTTAACATTTGTTAGCATATCTGAGAGTTTTAAAGCAAGAAAAAAACTATTTTCTTTACCATTTTACATTTTATGAGCAATTGAAATTCCATGCTCAGTTAAGTTGAGCATGAAAAATATTCATAACCTAGGGACCCAATTAAATAAGAAATGCAACTTACTATTAATATCATAATGGCAAATATGTCTCGTCAACACATTGTTGATATCAATAAAGCTATTCCTGAGCACTTCAAAGAGATCTGAGGACTTTGTCAACCAGAACTTGATGTGGTCTTCCATATGATTATTCACAAAATCCACCGCTAGTGGTCCACCATGCCCATCAAACATACCAAAATACAAAATGTCTGAATTCAGCTCTTTTATTGCGTAACGGTCCTCGTTAATTTTTCTTCTTCCAACTAGACTCGCTCTACCTATTTTATCAATAGGAATCTGAGGTATTAATTTTCCCTTTTCAATACTCTTCTCTAACTGAATCGGCATCTCCATTCTATTGTTCCATGACCCTAGTGTGTCAAAATTGACCCCTGTCTGACTTTGTCCCTTGTTTTCGGGATCCGACAGATAGCTATTTCCTTGCAGTCTCTCAGATGTATGTACATTTCGTCTGCTTGTAAATAAAATGGGGAGGTATCTGCATTTTCTATGGCACAAATCATCAAAATTATCCTTTCTTGCATAAAGAGTAAGGTTACCATGGTTACCACCCTTGCTTAATAGCTTGAGTCGACCAGGAAACTTTGATAGAAGTTTAGACAAACTCATTAGTGACAGGTGATTACTTGTCTGAAAATAGAAAGAAAACATTTAAACCCTCTTTAAGCCATTTAGAAAAAATGTTGTCTGCTTTCTCATCTGCTGATTAACTCTTGTAGCCTATGTTGCAAACAATATGAAGCCAGATAGGACTGCTCTGATCAGGGTTCCAAAGGGCCAGTTAAGCAAAAAATTTAAGGGTAAAATTGTGATTATTTTCTTATCCATCAGTTTAAACATGTACTTTGAGTGCTCAAAAGAACTGTCTCATTGAGACGGTTTCTTTGAGTAACCACAACATAAGTTTTGTTTGAGAAATAAGAAAATAATTTTTAGTCACATGCTCTTTTCTGGGGGCCTGGCTGGTTCATAGCCTTAGCTTCCTTGATAAAAGTGGTTTAAAAACATGCGACAGACAGAAGAATTACAAGTTGACAAAATTTTCAGGACTAAAAATACTGGCAGGCTATGGGTTAAAGCAAATTAATCTGATCTTGATCCAAACTAGGGTTCCAGAAAATATCTTTTTTAAACGTCAGCAGATGACAACAAAAGCATAAAAAGATTCCTAGCATGCAAAGAGTTAATACCAAATACTCTTCAACCATTTCTTGTATATAGGCCCATAAATAGACATTTGAGCCATGGCATGAGATTTTCAGCAATGCCGTATGTGTGACAAGCAAAGGCTCAGACCAGCCTGCGCATATGCGCAGTCTGATCAGAGCCTTTGCTAGTCGCTTCAATATTCTATGAGAGTTAAGCTATTGACTGAGCATTATTTTGAGAGCCTAAGCTTAAAAGGATGTTGCCCAGGCTCGTCTGAGTTTACATATGTCAAAACGCCACATTGTTGGAAATCACATGCCATGGCTCATTTATGCCATAAAAAAAGGTTCTGGTACACTGACTACAAAAAGAATAGAAAAATATCAGGAACAGAACTTTAGAGTGATTTTGCAGATTCTTACCTGTGATTCCTCAAAATCTTTACTGGTGAGTCCAAAATATGTTGTATTAAATTGTATGCAAAGTTCAAATAATCAGTCAGAATATGAGTTGATCAAGAAACTTTATACACAGAATGAGGCTGTTCCTCAATCTAATTTACTTGCACACAAGAGCAACAAGTTTAGAATGAAAGAGTACTTAACTCAGCAGACATACACTGCATGTAGCTACAAGATATGAATCAAAGATGTTTATTACTAATGGGATTAGTATTATACAGCCTAATCAGGATCATATAATCTCCCTGGCTTTAATTAGATTGTTTTTTCTTTAACCTCTATCAGAATATTACCTGCCTTTAGGATATAGTGTGTAATGGAAAACTATTTTTCTTATTTCTCAGCCCAACCAAATATATGTTGTGGGCATCTCAAATGAGACAGTTCTTTTGAGCACTAAAACACATTCATTTAATTGATGAGTAAGAAAACTTTTACAATTTTGAGCTCAAATGTCCATATCTGGACCTTCGCTATTTTGTTGCATGGAGCTTGTTATAGTTAGGTGTGAAACCAAGACACTTCCATTTGGTATCCTCAATATATGTTTAGAAATAATAATAAAAAAGAAAAACAATTTTGATAAACCAGCTATGGAATAACTATGTGTATGTCATATGTCTGTAATTATAGCTTATCACTAACATCTTCTGAACTGTAACAATTACTACATAGTAATTCCAAAACAGACTCATCTTCTATTCCATAAAAAGGGACTTTTTCTTCAAATATACACAGAATATGGCATCAGATAATTTAAAGTATTACATTTTATAACCTCTGTATGTAGTTCCATAACTCATGGGTTTTCCTACCTTTCTGAAGTTGGGGCCAGGAGCCTGTTGAATTTGGGAAAAAAGCACTTGAACAATCCAAATTGTGAAAATTTGATGCAGTCTAAAAGAACTGGAGATCCATTTTAAATGGGTTATAAAATGGATTAAAAACCTTATAAGAAATTAGCAGTGTAAATGTTATTTGTAGCTTTAATTGCCCATCGTAAAGCCTCATGATAACTTGCATAAAAATGTTTATGAAAACATGTTTTCATTCACATTTTTATGCAAATTTCATGCAACTGTAACTTTGCTATTTTTGTTCAGATTTTCGTGAAATTATCACCAAACTGTAGAACTAAGAATTTGGAAAGGATATAGAGCATTTTGGGGAGTTTTTTCTCATATTTTAATGGGAAGCATCAAATCAAGCCTAGGAAAATCCCTGTAACTTATGATATGACTTGATCCTACAGTATCTTTTGATTTTGTTTGATGCTTTACGTCCCAGTCAACAGTTGTTATGGTCACGTCGGTGCGGTCATTTCACCTAACCACACTTTTTTCCTGGGCAAGCTTGGCTAAGCAGTTAACCAGTAATTCTTGCACATACTTTTTCTTGTAACTGACAACAACCCTTCTTGAATCAGTGGAAGGGAGGAGAATGGCCGTAGAAATAATTTCATGATCAATCTCCAAAAAAGTATTGGACCGGGTCAAGATCAAACTCGCAATCCCTGGATCTGCAGTCAGACACATTACTGACTGTGCTATGCGGCCCGGTATCTAACCAGTATGTTAATTAACTTGGATGATATTGGAACTTTTAAAAATATATCAATAGAGGCATAAGCCTTCTCTGACAGAGATTGTTTTGGCCATGCAAAACCGTTAGTCTTGTCTTTAAGCCATGCATGTCCTGCTTATATACAAATGTAGCTCAATTATCTCTTCATTTGACAAATGTTTTCCATACATATGTTCTAGGGCATTTTTTCTAACATCTGTAGATGTTCATATATCATCACAATCAGTTTTTAATTAACGTGCAGGTGCAGGGGCATCATCCACATCAACGGCCAACTTCCAGGTAACTGGCTAGCTGCATGCACAGCAGATCTCACACCTGATCTCCAGATGGAGCTTTCTTGAGGGTCAACTGTCGTGAGCTACCACTAACGGCAGTCTTTCTCCATCAGGTTCTCCATGCCCCCGCCTGCCATCAATCTGTATATCACAAGCTGTTCTGACTGCACCCCTAGAACACTCCACTTGCCCAAACCGGCTAAGTCTTCGCTATCTTAGCTGCAGTCGCTGCTGGTTGTCTTGGTCAGTTCAAGCATGCAAAATAGAACATTTAAAAAGAAAGAAAAAATGATGTTGTTGTTGCTTTAGGGTTTGATTACTTACTTCCAAGTCAACAATTTTTCGGTCATATCGAGTCTTCCTCGGTTGAATAATTACAAAGCGGGGGAAAAAGTGTCTTGCACAAGGACACAACACAGGGACTCAGCCGGCGATGAGGCTTGAACCAGCAACCCTCCGATCCCCACTCTAACACTCTACCAACTGAGCCACTGCGCTCCACATGTAAAAAATGCAAAAGTTCAAGTAGAGAGAGGGCTGGGGAGACATGTTCTGCTCTGCTGGCTCCAAGCCAGGCCCCAAGTAGGGTAAAAAAATCGAAATTTTGGACACTTTTGAGAGGTGTCAGTAAATAAATACTGTTTGTTGCTTGCTCCAAATGACTTACCCACCCAAATCTAGCTGGTGGCGAACAGACACGCTTGATTTAATAAATAGACATAAAATTTCATTGGACAACAGGCTTAAGCATGTTTGATTAGTACTCAAAAGACTTTAAGTGACATTATAAGGGTTAAACTTAAAACTTGGACAGCTGTCAGGAAGAACGGATGGAGCTGAAGGGGAAAATAGCCAGTTGTTTCTTTAAACAAATCAAAACTCTTTAAACAGTTTTAATTCTTTCTTAAACTGTTAGGGTGAACAGGTGGTTCCGTGTCTGAGTGGTTAGTGTGTTGGACTACTAAGCTGGGGACCTGGGTTTGATTCCCAGTCGCGGCGGGACTATCGACTGATTATTTCAGTGCTGGGTGGTAACCTAACCAGGTACTGTTACCAGCAGTACCGGCCTAGACTGGATAATCGGGGAGGTTATGGCACACACGGTGGGCTCTGCTGGAAATAAGTTGTTTCATCCATACCAGGTGGGGACTTTCATAGACTACCCATGTTAAATAAGTAACCTTTACCTTTGCCTTTGAGGCCCCTAATATTGCACACTTAAGCATTTTATAACAAGAAATAAACAAACTTGAAAAAAAAATCACAGCTAAATAAAGTAATCATTATACTTTATTTACACAAAGTTCAAAATGAAAAATATGTTCTTGATCTCTAGCATCTTTGATTTGAAGTGCACAACCCCTCTGTTTTAGAATAACAAAAAAAGTCCCCTAACATTACGCACTTTCTGCAAAATTTTCAATAACTTCTCTTTGATGAATTACTTTTACAAAATATAGCAGGGAAAGTGACACCCGGTTGTTCTCAACAATTTACTACATCAATAACTTGATTCAAAGTAAATAATTTGTAGCTTGGGTCATTTGAAATTAACCCCCTCACTGCCGTCTATAAGTGCACACAATATGCCAGGGGGAAATATGGCTATTTTGATTTTATTATAGTGTTACATATAATTTCATACAAAATCATAACCACTGTAGGGATTTACACTAAATTTTTTCCTGCTTGTTTGAGACATTTGGTACAATGTATGAAATAATGTTTTCTAGTGATAGCATGTCAAATTTTTTTTTTCAATAGCTGAAAATACATGAATGTCTACTTTCGTTTACAACATCATTGTTTTGAAATGCCATGGTTGGAAAACAATGGTTCAAAAATGTGAGAATAACAGGAATTTCCTCCTTTACCATTGCTGATTCCAATTAATATCAATTGTCATCCTAGACCTAGACCTCATTTTGAGAGAGAGAAGGCTTCGCTGGTTTGGGCATCTGGAGCGTTCTAGTGGTGCAATCAGAACAGCATGTGATATACAGATTGTTGGCAGGTGGGGGCAGGGAGGCCCAAACTCACATGGAAGAAACTGACGGAGAGAGACTGCCGTGAGTGGAAGCTCACGACAGTTGACCCTCAAGAAAGGAGCACCTGGAGATCAGGTGTGAGATCTGCTATGTGTGCAGCTAGCCAGCTACCTGGAAAGGGGCCCACTGATGTGGATGATGCCCCTGCACCTGCATGTTAATCAAAAATCTGATTATGATATATCCATATACAAGCCATTTTAGACTTCCAAAATAACCTCAACTTCAAAGAAACACAACAGACTAATGCCACCATCGCCTGCCATCTGTAAAAAAAAAAACGAGTTCATCAAAAGGGCCGCTTTACCTGTGAAAAGCAAGCTTTCGGCCGCTTAGTTATGATATAAATCTTGGAAAAGTTAAACTATAAAGTATAACTAATTATAGAGCAGATAAGGATAATTGAGTTCTGCCCTTGAATATTATCGTGCTAACAACA
Source organism: Loripinus fragilis (assembly GCA_964019695.1). Classification (NCBI taxonomy): domain Eukaryota; kingdom Metazoa; phylum Mollusca; class Bivalvia; order Lucinida; family Lucinidae; genus Loripinus; species Loripinus fragilis. The sequence continues at coordinate 98,881,054 of OZ026521.1, read as the reverse complement.
CGCATATAAACTCAGTGTTTGCCCAGAGCCAAGCTCGGATACTGGTGTATAGGAAGCGGTATTCACCCTGAGCATTGCTCGGGGTAAGGCAGTGAAGGGGTTAAGGTCAGTATGTTTTTAACAACATTTTCCAATTGTCGAAATCCACCCCTGTGAAAACTTTTTGGTGTTTTTCTCTTTCCAAAAGCATACCGATATTAAATAACCAAAAAGATTGATCTGATTAGATGTGACATAGTCACTTGGCCTAGTGTGCAATGTTAGAGACAGCGCAATGTTAACGAGAAAACTACAGAGGTCAAGATTGTGTGCATTTTTCATTTTCAGAACTTGTTTCAGCATGTTTATTACCTAGAAAATGAGCGAAAGGCAGGGTGTACCTAGATATGTTGTTCATTAAAAGTTGCTAGCGGTGACAGGTGAGACAAGCTTGGTTGGTTGTAGCACTGAATTCAGGGCGATATGATGGATTTTTATTTTATGTTATCATATAGCCCTGATTTTTTAAGCCTCTATCTTTTCCCTTACTGTTATCGTGGACGTAAACCAAGTTGAAAACACAACCTCAAACAGTGTCTTCCTCTAACACGACTCCATTTTGTATGTTTATAGGTTTATCTATATTTTGCTATTTAGTTTGCCGCTGATGCATACCTGATTAATTCTAAAAAGATAAAATACTCCTGTCCACACAGAATGTTTACACTAGTTGTTTTCAAAACATGGCGTCATTTTTGTCTTCTGAGCTGAAGAGCATGCTTTTTCTGTGGGTACTAAAGTCACGCACGAATTTGTTTTGGTATTTAATGTACCGACAATGACCCGTTTACTTTCCGTTTTCTGAATACACAGATATTTTAACAACATTAAATACCAAAATCAGACTTATATAATGTTTTCTTTTACCTTCCTTATTATCATAATTGGCCTAAAAATGATCATACCTGGTCTGTTGAGATTAAAAGAATCCAATACCATCTCACCATATACATTTGTTACATGTAGATATTTGCAAAAAAGATGACCAATTTCCGATCTAACTGGGACCGCCTTTTACCAATTTGTTGCCATCGAGAACTACCCAGTTGGATATGTACAAACTGTGTCCGAGGAGTTCTTAATGGAAATGGATGGGATCCTTTTTTGTGCATACAGGTTGATTTTTATGGTGACCTCTCTCACCATTTGTAATAGGTTTTCTTTTAATATCTTGATGAATGACAACGAATAAAGGTCAATCTTCAACTTAGTATGCAAATTTTTCACCCTGGTTCTGTATTCCGACGGATGTCACTGGATTGAAAATTGACTATTTTCAGATAAGGAACACCCCCACTTCCGCATAGAAAAAAATCCAAATGGTTTTGCATATTCAAACAATGACATCATTATACAATTCTAATCATAAACCATTGCGCACATGTTCAAAAAGAAGGGCAAAACACCCAATGTCTCTATATAAGATTCACGTGGCGCCTTAAAAACGATGGGTACCAACTGTGTGTATTGACTGATAGCCTATTTGAACATAAGCGTGTGTTAGTAAAGCTATTCAGCGTGCAGCAAGGTTAGCCATGAAATAAAAAAATATTTTCTTTCACTAATATCTTACTGATCACTGTGCAAAAGTAATTTGATTCTGATCTTTCCAATCCATCGCTTTTTGTCGTAAACAAGCTGACCCTCTCTCGGTTCAGAGGTCAATGTACTCTTGCGTTAGCTTGCTACTTTTGGTGGGAAACTTGTCACGTGAGCACATGATCAGAATAACAATTGTCCGCCTTGTTGGAAAAGACCATTTTCGGTCTGATTATGACATTTTGGGACATGACAAAGCTTCCTTTCCAAAAATTAGATTTATACAGGTGGGGTATGTGATTGTTAAGGATTTCTGTCAAGTAAGTATCTCATTTTCTTTGGCATGCTATATATATTAAATTGAAATCAAACCATTCTTGGAAATCGACTTTCATTTTCTGAAATAGATCGTTATAATTTAATAGAAAATAGGGGGCGCTACAATGCACAATAATACAGAAATGTGACTGCTGCGAGCGTACCAACATTGAGTAAGTTAACAGAATCAATAGCTTTAACAATTTTGCCCTGATTTTCAAAATTCAAACACCTACTTGTTTCTTATAATGTCCAAAATCCATTGTTAATCTTATTATAATAATGTACTGAGTTTTTTGAAAAAGCGCTGACATACCTTACCTAGTCATGGGGAGTATAACCAGTACCGGGTTTTATTATAATATTTCTCAACGTTTTATTAAGTTCGTCTCATCTATTCAACATCCGAATTTTATCGCGAAAACGTCATCACCCCTAGCTCGTGAAAAGCATGCAAAATGGCTGCGATGAGCCGAAAAACGGGAACAAGACAGTTCACCGACAAGACAATTCACCGACACGATTTTTGAAGACAGTTCACCGACACTTTTGAAGACAGTTCACCGACACTTTTGAAGACAGTTCATTGACACTTTTTTTTATCACGCTATTGACATATGGTTCGAAAATATAATTGATTATTGTGAAGAAATATTGATGAGTTATGATTTGAGGTGATATATTGATATAATTTGTTGAGAAAGCGATATTTTGTTTGTCTGATTAATGATAAATGGACAGACATTTGATTGCTACATGAAGCTATATTGATGTGATCCTATAGCCAATCGTACATTATTTTTGATGAAATTCGCCAGCAATTCAAAGCATTCCCTTTGAATATTTAAACAGATTTGTCCAGGACTACCTTTTTATTTTTATATAGTTATTTTACGTTAGTAATATAAGACGTATTTTCGCACAGACAATGTAATGATCGCTATATAGGCAGTTGAATGCATGTATAATTGTCACAGGGTCTAGGTATATATAAATACACTTCTACTGCCTTGCGGTAGAAGCCGGCTTTTACAGCGACGTGGTAGAGTGTTTGCCTGTAGATCCAGCGACCTGGGTTCGATTCCCGGCTGGGACAGGTAAAATATTTTCGCTCTACGACAATGGCGCCCACCGTAAATAACCCATCCTATGACTGTTCTGTGCATAAATATCTCCCTTGGTCTCATTTCACGTGATTCCTGTACCAAGAAATTCAGGGACGAATTTCAAATTGGAGGAGGTGTATGTCACAGGGTCTAGGTATATATAAATACACTTCTACTGCCTTGCGGTAGAAGCCGGCTTTTACAGCGACGTGGTAGAGTGTTTGCCTGTAGATCCAGCGACCTGGGTTTGATTCCCGGCTGGGACAGGTATAATATTTTCGCTCTACGACATAATAAAATCATGTTGCAATAGCAAATAGGTAATTAAATTAGCTTTATATTATGCCTTCATTCATTATAACATCAATAAATGATGAAAATTGTGGCATTTCATATAAATACAATATAAAATTTGTCGATGAACTGTCTTCAATTCTGTCGGTGAACTGTCTTCAATTCTGTCGGTGAACTGTCTTCAAAATGCGTGTCGGTGAACTGTCCTGTCGGTGAACTGTCTCGATTCCCCGAAAAACAACAACAAGAACATGATATTACAGATTGCATTGATCGTGTCATAATAACGAAGTCAATGGTAACATTTTTATAACTTTGGTTGTGTATGCAAAACACATGAAGAAGTCTAAATGGTTGGATTGTCAAGGAAACAAGTTTTTCCCAAAACAAAAGGGGACTCCCTTACTGGTCAAGATAGAGCACAAAAACACTGCGACTTTAGATTCAGCCAGATCGAAAAAAAATCTAAAGTCGCAGTTCTGCAACTAGGTTGGTTGTGGTTTCTTTTGTGAAAGCTTATACTTGTATAACTGTGCTGCGAGTATGATACAGGCTCACAAGGACATTGTCAGTTGCATTCGGCACACCGGTCGAGTTCTACAATGTACCTACCGAATGAACTTATATCTTCGTACAGAAGCGCTTTACCTGACCGCCACAATATAACAAATATTAAAGTCAAAAGTTGACTTTCTTGCACGACCACAAAATTTGTTGACAGAAAAGTCAAGGTCGTTTAAACGGAAACAAACGAGAACGTGATAAGCCAATCGCTAGATCTGTTTTGTTCGGTACGATTAAATTTCTGGTACATGTACTGAAACGCGAGCTACTATTGGTTAACGCCGTCACACCTCCCTGCTGCCGGAAACAATCGAGAGCGCACCCGGGTCAATTTGGCCTGCGGGGGGGGGGGGGGGGGGGGGGGGGGGGGGGGGTAGCTCTCATTTATTCTTCATACTGAGGCTCGGGCCCAGCATTTACCATTCACTCAAAAAAAATATCATGAATTTCAAGCACCCCAAAAAAATATTTGAAATTTTAGCAACCCCCCCCCCAAAAAAAACTACCCCAATTCTGAACCAATGACCCATAAACAGGTGACCCACCAAAAAATAACCACAAAATCTTCATACCCCCAAAATATTTATTTTCTGAAAACCCCCAAAAATGTTGAGATTCATAATTTTGAACAAAAAAATGGCCCGAGCCAACGTATGTATGAAAATATCAGAGTACCCCCCACCCCCACCCCTGGGTTTGGCCTTTGGTATCTCCTATCCTGCGAGTTCCTCAAGAGAACGATGGTCAGGTCAATCATATACCAGGAATAGCTGAAAAACCTTGTAGGGGTTAACTCGCAAGCCCAATTATAAAAGTTAACAATATTTCAGTCATGTCGGGACTCGATCCCAGCTTCCACCGAAATTTGCCACAAGTCCTGCCAAGTGTAACAAGGTCCAGAGGTTATGAACCCTAAAATCTGAAGTCACAGACTAGCTACATGTATAGTACCAATGAATGTATTGTTCAAGACTTCAAGAACGAAAATACCCCCCTCTCCCCATCCAAATACTCCTTAATTAATATGTCCTATTTTGACCTCTAGCCCCACCCAAGGGTCTGAAGTCAATAGGTCGACGCCAACTATGTATGGTATCAATTGTCCTGGTATGAATTTAATGCTTCCTAATAGATGGAGGTAAAAATATCCGGTGCATTAAGTTTTGTCAGAAAGATGTAGATGGCGCTCGAAGATGTCGCACGCGAATTTCAAAGGGGGATTTTGGAACTTTAAAAAATGGATAAAAAGGAGGTTTCTTCTACCAATTTTATGCCATATGACCTTTTAGAAATCATCTGCATTCTTGAGAGAGGGGAAAAGCACAATCCGTATAAAATTATACGCAAGAGGAATTATTTTTCACTCATTACCAAATTTCCCGCCAGGAATGGAGAATCGACGCCATTGAAGAACTGCGCTTCCGCTCGAGGAACAGCAACTCATCAGGATAAGAGAGAATTTTCTTCCGACGACAAGCTACCAAATAAAAGGCGAAAGCGTAGAAGGAACAAATCTTCACATGCTTCTAGATCTGCAAGTCAACAAAAGGATAAGAAACTTAAAGATTCTTCCGATGTTCGGTTAGCACAACAGAAGCCAAAGAAGAAATCTTCAGCTCGAGGGGCAAGTCAACATACGGATAAGAGTGAACATTCTTCCGATGTACAGCTAGCACAACCGAAGGCAAAGAAGAAATCCCCAGCTCAAGTGGCAAGGGATCGTGCCAGGCGAAGAGAGTTCTGGAAGCGTATGCGACTTCCCAGACAGCTAAGAGCTGAGAACCTCGCCTTGCACTACCGACTATTAGCAGAAGCACAGACGGAAGCCAGTCCACAGTCCCCCGTGGTCAGTCAGTCAGAGTCAGCGAACTCCAGCTGCTTGGATCGTACATCTGATGGTTCTAAGTCATACCAGCTGCAAGAAACAGAGACGGTAGCCAGTCCACAATTTTCTGTGGTCAGCCAGTCAGAGACAGAGAACTCCGCCTGCTTGGATCGTACATCTGATGTTTCTCAGTCTTCCAGATATTTAACCATTGACAGTGACGTTGTCAACACACTTTTCACAGCCCAAGTTCAATCGGATTTAAATAAACTGTCTGCAGAGGCTGCAGTTGAGCATTATAGTATTTCAGTGGATAAATGTGACAATTTGGAAATTGTGTGTACACGCTGTTTGAAAAAAGGAAGTTTGACATCGTTACGCCGCTGTACAGGCTGTAAAAGCTCCAGCTACTGTAGCAAAGACTGCCAGAGATCAGATTGGCCCTCGCATAAGCAGCTGTGCAAATCAATCCAATCTCAAAACCTGCAAAATTAACTGTAATAGCTCAATTTGTACATAGAACTTCTGGTGAAGGTGTTTGAGACTTTTGAAACTAACTGAAAAAGCTCATTCTTGTACATAGAACTTCTTGTGGTGTTGGAATACTTATTCAATTGATTACTCACTGTGTATTCAATTGATTACTCACTGTGTAATATAGTACACTGGTGTTGGTGACATTTAGTGTTTAGAACATTTTATCCATCGTCCCCCTATTACCGGTTTATCCGGGTGGTCCGACAAATCAACGGACGAACTCTAAGAAACAAAGAAGAAGAAGAATGGCTAAGATCAGGGTGGGTAGTCACGTGGTTTCTGTTAGGATACACTGTACGGAAAAATGGCGGACTTCTTTCCACACCGATGTTTTAAGCAAAAGTAAGTAGATATTTCTGCATGTTTTTTTCATCTTTACACAGAAAGTTATACACCATTTTCCAGCCCCCATTTTTCCCGATCTAACGATGCCAGGATACCCTCATAAATCTTCTTACTTTGAGTACAGACTCTGTCACAATTTTTTTAGCGGCGAAGATCGGGCCTGAATTTGGAAATAAGCTGTACGGACAACATTTGTGACAGAGTTAGTACTCAAAGTAAAAAGCTTAAAGATGCTATCCTGGTAGCGTTTGATAGGGAAAAATGTGGGCTGGAAAATGGTGTATACCTTTCTGGGTATAGATGAGAAAACATAGAGAAATCTACCTACATTCGATCAGAATGTCCGTACAGTGTATTCAAACATCCGTACAGTCACCGTGTAGCATCGACTCCGGAACTTGCTACCAACTTTATCGATTATAAACAAATTTCAGGCATGACGACGGTAAGGACAAGTTGTTATTATACTGTTTTATAACGGCGTTATGCGTTAAGATGGATATAGTTTTATCTGAACATATTTATCTTTGAAATATACACCCAACAATGATATGAAAGTGATTTTTAGTTGACTTTTTTACTGTAATTGTAGCTGCCTGGTACCGCGAAAAATCATGTCAGCTTCAAAACTCGCCTTGTAATCTTGTAAGTGGAGGATGCCAATTCAATCCGCTATTATGCACATGTATTGACATCATTAGTGTATATATTGAGGCAAAAGTTTTCTCCAAAAACTAATGGAGCTGGATTTAATCAAGAGAAATTTCCGACGACTTGAGTACGGCAATTTGCGAAACAACACAGAATCACAGGACGGCGTCTTGCTAGTGAACAGTACGGCGACTTATTTTGAAAATGATAGAATTCTGCTCGAAGAAGCTGTCGTTGGGAACCAACCAATGTCCGTAATGATTCAAGAGGGCCAGTATGGTCTATTATGGATACATAGTACAAATTTGTGAAAGTATTCAATCAGATGTTCCCGGGTTTTACCATACTGAGCGTGACGTTGAAAGGTGACGTCATAAGACATTATTTGTGATGAAATCGGAAATGTTATTTATGGGTCAGCATTAAAACACCAAACCACCACCAATCCTGACTTCAAATTTCCCTGTCCCATCATACACTCCAGCACACCAACTCAATAACAAACCCTTTACTCGCCCAGATAAATGAAACACTTCGACGAACCGTTGCCTCGTGTACTAACATACTTGCCGGGGAGGGGGGGAGGACTCTGATATTTTCACACATAGAAGGCTCAGACCATTTTGGGGGGTTCAAAATCTTTTAATTTCAATATTTTTTTTTGGATTTTCATGCATACATATATAAATGAGAGTACCCCCCCCACACACACACACACAAACACTATACATGTACGTCTAAGTGCACCAGGGTTTGGTGCTCATCGCATTTGCGCATGCGCGGATCCAGTTTTTTACTTTTTTTCGTCTGCTTATTTCACAGAGGGGCCCATATGCTTAGGTCCCTTACCAGTTTCTTTTTTTCTGGCTAGTGCTTGTATTAATTGCCCTGTGAGAGGCCCATGCATGATGCGCAAAAGTCTGCTTTAATGGTTGTGGTTATCCTGGTCGTGAGATTGTATGGAAAACGTGCTGGTTAGTTTGCGGTTGAGCCTGGTCCGATATGGTTTTGTGGAGGTTTGGGATGCTTCCACGGACCCTCTTGTAATGTACTGAAAATGTTCAGGTATTCATGCGTGTATCCGGGGGAGGGGGCAGGAGTCTCTGGACCCCCCCTGAAAATCGAAGAAATATAGTATTCCCTTGCAATGCTGGTCCAGTGAAGAATCACAAAGTTGTCAACTTAGCATTCAATGTTGGGCCATCGTCGGTTTGCCAGCAAATTCGGTGGCCCGATGTTGTCACGCTAACAGTGTCCCCTATCAAAAAAGTAAAAGTTGGACCCCTCTGCCAAAACATCACGCCCCCACCAGTATTGAGGCTTAACACCCCTCCCCCAAAGCGTCCTAGCTACGCCTATGTGGTTTTCGTCTTGGTGTAGCCAGAGTCGTTTGAACTCGATTTCAGTTTGAGTTCAATTGGCTTTGTGGTTGTGGGCTTCGGCTCGTTATTATCACTTAATTATTTCCCTTACTACTAACACAAGTTTAAACTTTTACAAAAAAAGCTTGGTCTACGCTGAACAATTCATATTTCAGACCCTGACTGGGGGTATAATCTCGGTGCACTTACAATACAATTCAAGTCGAAATCGAGAGTACAGTTTAATTGCACAATTTGTAATAAGAGGAGTGGAAATATGTTCAAATATCCACCCACGGTTGAAGAAATTAAACAAACCACCACATTAAACCAGCCTTTCCAAATAGAATTTACTGTCCTGCCAGCTAAGAGTGACAGTGAGAGCAACCTTCAGGATAGGATTAAAACGGCATCTTCTAACGTGAGGTGTACTGTACACGTTAATGTTTTACATTGTACTAGCATTGTACTATAGAGGCTTGTATAGGGGTTTAAGGGATACAGGATATTTGCCATTTTACTTCCAGGGATATAGGATATTATCCATTTTACTTCCAGGGATATGGGATACTTGGTTCAATATTTTCGTTACTTCCAGGGATATTGAAAATTTAGGAAAATTAATTATGGGGATATTTGCCGATTTATAAGGGATATTTGCCTGTTTACTTCAAGGGATATGGGATATTTGGTACCCCCTATACAAGCCTCACTATATATACTTAGCAACTGTAAACAACATATAACGTCACGGTCACTCTTGGTTGGCACGACAGTCGCTAGTCAGTAAAATTTGGGCTCAAAAATCGCTAATCAGTAAAATTTAGACCCAAAAATCGCTTATCAGTAAAATTTACACTTAAAAATTAGTATTCAGAAGTATTAAGACCCAAAATTCAGTATCTGTAAAAATAGCCCACAAAATCGGTTATCAGTAACGGTTTATTATAAAAACAAATTGGAATAACCTTCTCCATCGAAAACGCGTCATTTCGATATTTGGTATTTTTTCGCCCAAAAATCGCTTAAGGCCATTTCACATACACACCGAAACCGAACCGAAACCGAACCGAAAAATTAAAATGCCTTAAACCCTATGGGCGCTTTCACATATGCGCCGAAACCGAAACCGAACCGAAACCGAACGCCGAACCGAAAACGTGCACAATTTTGATTTTATTTTTTTTGGTTTCGGTGGCCGAATTTCAGCAAACACGACAGGTAATTTTAATTACATCTGCACATACACAACCACGTGCGTTGTATATAACTTAGTCATCATGAAAACCATTGATGGATTGTCCAGCGAGACAATTGTGCAATTATTTTACTAGCTCAATACCGGTTACTACAGACTTTTGTGGGACAATACCCAGAGCGACTATAAAGACCACGAACTAAATGCAGTGATATGGAGCAATTTGTATTGTAAAGGTATTTCTGCTATCTGAGAGGGAAATAAGTCCAAATTATACAGACATTTTCTTAGATTTCGTCCACGGATTCGGTTCATATGTGAAAGGTCTGCCGAAAACGAAACGATGCAATTCGGTGGCCGTTACGGTTTCGGTTCGGTTTCGGTTCGGATTCGGTGTATATGTGAAACAGCCCTTATCGTTAAATTTTAGGCCGAAATTCGCTAATCACTAGCACTTAACATTCCGTTATTCGGTCAAATTAACCCTAAAATCGCTAATCGTTAACTTTTAGGGCCAATATTCGCTAATCGCTAAATTTTATGGCCATAATTCGCTAATCAGTAATCCCCATTTACATCCTTACACATGTACATGAGATTGGGTATTACGAGCAGCCAAACGCTCAGACTAGGCTGTGCATCCGCGCAGACTCGCCAAGGCCTTTGCTGCTCTCAGATTTACGTCAGCGTCAGCATATTAAATAAAACTTTTGCGAATATGCTATAAGTACCAAAGCCCATATCTGGTGCTGAGGTGTTTGGTGTGGTGTTTGGGGACATGAGGTTGTTTGAAGCTGGCAAGGCTGGTATTGGTGTTCGTTTAGGATGATTTGGGTGGTTTGGGGAGTTTTCACGGACAAACATGTCGATGCAAATTGCGGTACTGTAAATTTGATGTTATTTTCAAGTTGCCGTACTCCGGACTGGTAAATTGCCGTACTCAAAGCGTTTTCTGTTTTTGATGATATATCAGTCAAATCAAGATCATTACAAATAAAACTTATACCTAACGTGATATCCAATATGCTCATTATTTTGACATTGAAAATGAGGTGGAAAACGGTTTTAAACAATGCAGAAACAAACATTTTTCGATGGGACATGCTGTTTTAGCGGTACTAGCTGGCAGTGTTTCACGCTGTTTTGTGACATACAGCTAGAATTGGTCATTTTGGCGGGCCCGGGCAAGTGTTTGACTTCTCTAAAGATGAATTCTATTCACTTCGAAGGCATGCGCTCATTACAAACCACTAAAAAAACGTTTGACTCACCCCACTACATGCCATGTCTGTGTTGACATTCGAATAACCTGGTAGCAAGTTCCGGAGTCGATGCTACACCGTGACAGTGTATCCAAGCAAAAACCACGTGACTACCCACCCTGAAGATTGTTTAAGACCTACAGGTAGGATGGCACACAATGGAACAAAGAAGGACAGACGCCCGTCTTTTTCTATTAAATACAAAGTTATTCATGGTTGCTGTGCCCCTTCCGGATTATATATAAAGCTAGCACAGTAAAAAAATCTCCAGGCACTGCCATTTTATCAGGAATGACCTTCAGGCAGGACCAGGGGCCAATTTCATCAATAAAGCTCGTACGATATATCTTAAATTGTGCGTACGTTGTTTTCTGAGAAGTGAGTACGTCAGTTTCATCAAAACATCTTAAATTGTTCGTAAGAACAAAAATTTGCGTTTCACTAAAAACATCGTATTTTTAACTTTGCCGAACTCCAGTCTCCAAATATCACGTAATTGGTCACGTGCGGACTTTATATAGCCGTGTAAAGTGGTTTAACACAGAGTGAAAAATACGAAGGTATGTGAAGAAAGTTTTAAAGAAGAACGATGTGCATATCCGAATGAACGGAGTGGGTACGGACCTTCATCCTTTTGGAAAACCACATTAAAGTTAATATAGGTTTCTGCAGAAATTAGCAAGTGGACCACCTGGAAAATAATGAATCCCCCTCCCAGAACCTTGCAAACTTGAAGTTTTGCGGACAAAAAATTCCTGGACCCGCGCATGAGAAGATGAGCTGGCGACAGCATACCCATTAAGAAATCAATCACTTTAACTCGGTGCATATACTTGTGTCAAACGTCGGTCTGATCTGGAGCCAAACTATTACACTTTTATGACTTTTTCCCGAAATCATAAGAAATCATGTCCAAGTAAGGCACATAAATCAGTAAGATTACCTAAAACTACAAAATATACCGAGAATACAATTCACATAATTAATGATAGCATCAAGAACCAGTCCTATACTGCCGACAAATTTCGTATGCTCTCGAAATTTGGTCCTGAGTCGTGGGCATTATGGGCGGTTGTCTCGGCTTTCTTCAGACCCCGGTGATTGATTGCTGTTATGCTCAATTACAGATCACTAAGAGGGACATACTATTATCATTTGAACATATAATAAAAGAGATAGATAATATTGTATTCATAACAAAAATGGTACATGTAATGTTACATGAAACTGCTTCCCGAAAAATACTCGTTTTCACACTGTATGTTAACACATGCATGTCGAGTTAATCTTTTGGACGAGCTCATAACCTGATCCGACGCCACCGTGGTTATGTGGCGTCTGATCTGGGTCTGCACTGTTTGCCAACGTCCCACAAAATGGGGGCAATGCTTAAATGAGTTAAACATCACACCCCGGGTGCTTGAGATATCAAGTCGAAATTTTCGAAAATGTAAAAATCTAGAATGCAACATGTGATAGGGTCGGATCTGAGATTGTGCTAACCCGGATGTATGTCCCTTCATGGAGAATAAAGCTCTTGTGAACAGCTCCCACATATACATACTAATACAGAGACATACGTTTTAATACTTTATCGAATGTTGAACGTATGGTTATTGACGAAAGCCGCTCATCATTGCCGTCCCTGGCAGTCATGCAAATGGACGATGACTTACCCGTACAATTGAATATGTATATTAGTATGTTTAAGCAATGGTGACATGTGAAAAAGTACAAAAAATATCCTGTTGGTTTTACTACAGAATCCCTTCCCTTAGACGTGATGATTATTCATAAATTGAGCTACTGACATGGTGGTCATAGGCGAATCTCTTGGTGACAGTATACAGCGTGGTAGGGGAAGGGGTGGTAGAGTTTACATGGACAAATAAATAACTCATAAGCACCAAGGAAAGGGGGTCTTATTTTCTCATTTTGGTAAACCATAATTGAGCCTCGACGCGAGAAAACCTGTCTTCGGGGGTTTGCGAACAACACAGGTGCAGACCAGCCTGCGAATCCGCGCAATCTGATCAGCGCCTTTGTTATTCGCTTATAGGAAAGTCACATATTTAACCTTGCTACATGTGAAATTTCAATTTTCTACATAGTCTCTGTAGCTGAGGAGACCGGTTTGAAACTCGCTTTGACGGAAACCCCGAAGACAGGTTTTCTCGCGACGAGGCCCAATGAAAAGGGTGGTCTTGATTGTAGTACTTTAAAAGTAGTTAAACCTTTGTCGATTTTTTGTTAAATGCAGCAGTCTTGGTATCTATGTAGAAATTTAGTAATATTTAAGACAAAAATGTCAGCTGCGACACCTATATATTTGTCTTAAATATACGACAAAAAGTAAGAAGTTCGCAAAGTTCAATAGTTTGATGAAACCCGATTTTTAACGTACGAACTTCGTACGATGTTTTTAAGACAAAAACACGTCGTAAACTCGTTCATGAAATTGGCCCCATAATAGTATATCCTGACTATGGCTTATGGTCATATATGTTCTCCAATATTCATAGGATTTCCTGGATATATCCGTTGAACCAAAATGTACAGAGCATTAAAAACAAGACCAAACTCTGCTCTGGACCTGCGTCGCAGGTGCATTTCGGTGTGTGAACAGTCAATATGCAAAGTTCAAATATACAGGAATGAAATCAGATTACACCAAATTACACAATTTAATCTACAGTAGGTGACTTAACAATTTCTAAGTTAAACACTCAAAAAAATATAATCAAATGTGCATAATTATAGGGTGTACATGTTCAATGTGTGAGCAATCATAATACAAAGTTTGAATATAAAGGAATGAAAACTGCTTGAGTTACAGATTACACAAACAAGACACCCCCTAAGCATTTCGGATGGAAAAATGTCTAAGTTCAACAGTCCTAAAAATAAGAAAAAATTTATTAAATGTGCACAAAATGGGAGGTGCACATCATCAATGTGTGAACATTCATTTTTCAAGGTTTGAATATAAAGTAATGAACACTGTTGGAGTTACAGATTACACAAACTAGGCACCCCCTAAGCATCTCGGAAGGAAAAAAATGTCTAAGTTCAACGCCCATCAAAAATGGAAAAATATTTATCAAATGAGCACAAAATGGAAGGTGCACATCTTCAATGTGTGAACAATCATTATGCAAAGTTTGAATATAAAGTAATGAATACTGTTGGAGTTACAGATTACACAAACTAGGCACCTCCTAAGCAATACGAATGGAAAAAACGTCTAAGTTCAACACCTGTCAAAAAAGTGAAAAAAATTATGAAATGTGCACAAATTGGAAGGTGCACATCTTCAATGTGTGAACAATCATTATGCAAAGTTTGAATATAAAGGATTGAATACTGTTCAAGTTTCAGATTACACAAACTAGGCACCCCCTTAGCATTTCTGATGGAAAAAATGTCCAAGTCCAACACCCGTCAAAAAAGTGAAAAAAATATGAAACGTGCACAAAATAAAGGAATGAAAACTGTTGGAGTTACAGATTACACAAACTACGCACCCTCTAAACATTTCAGATGAAAAAAATGTCTAAGTTCAACACCCATTAAAAATAAAAATTGAAATTATGAAACGTGCACAAAATAGGAGGTGCACATCTTCAATATGTGTTCAATCATTAGGCAAAGTTTGAATGAGAAGGAATGAAAACTTTTTGAGTTTCAGATTACACAAACTTGGTACCCCTAAAGTGTTGCGGATGGACAGACAGACAGATGCACGGCAGGACGGACGGAGTGGACCCACTACTAGACCTGCTTTCGCTAAAGCAACGCAGGTAATAAATTGAGAAAACTGGCAGTGGTATTTTACCTATAGTACTTTCAAAGATAGATGAGAATTGTTGTAAACAAACTCTGGCGAGTTTACCTTGATTTTGGGCATACAGGTAGTCTCTATTTACAGTTATATTGAATCTACCACAGCTTACTGCATATGCGGGTAGTGCTCAGTGAATAGTCATGCTTTACATGTTAATAAGAAAAATTGAATTGCCTCATTACTATGCATCTTTAAAACTACTAATGATGAAGGGTTAGTCAACCCGAAACGCATAGATCAAAAATAAAGTTTATAAAAAAACCGTTCCTGATCGTTTGTTCCGTCCTTCATCCCCTTTCCAGTAAAACTACTATAGCAATAATCTCTTGTTCAATAATGGTTATATCCGGTGCAAACATGGACAAACAAAGTTACTGGCTGATATTAACGCTAGTCCACCCGTAGGCCTGTGTCAGATAACGTCATTTTTTGCAATGTTTTGTATCGAGAAATGCAAACAGTTGAAATGTTGGGTTTCATCAAAGGCAACTACAATGTAAATATTCGGCATAAAGGGTCAAGAAGTAGAAGAATAAGACAGGCCATTTATTAAAAGATTTATTTTTTGCCTAAAAGTGACAAATGGATAAAATTAATTTGGCAATGTATCACTTCAACATGATTAGTAAGTATATAGGTCCCCTTACAAAGGGAAGTAACAACAGATTCACTAAGAAAGACAATAATGAACACAAAATAAAATATTCAGTAACATATTCATCAAATGTTTAACACACTAGATATTTTCATGTACTACACTCCTCCCATATTAATTTGCAGAATTCTAGTTATAAGCATGCATTTACCAATAGATTGGAGATCAGCTGATTTCTCACTTTGACAGGCAAGCTCATGAAATTTCGATACTTATGGCACACGCAGTCATTTTTTGAATATGCATGAACTGGTCCCTAGTGAATCTAAAGGTTTAAATTTCTACATGAGCATTCATCTCAATCCATACTTTGTGTGTGCTGGCAGCAAAGGCTCTGGTGAGACTGCACAGACTGGTCTGAGTCTTGGCTGCTCATGGCTGGTCTTAGTCTTGTCTGCTCCCCAATGTGAAGAGTATCAAAATCTCTTGGGCTGGCTCTTAGTAGTGTTCTTTGTATTGATGATTTGAAGGAAAATTAGGCTATACTGTCATCAAGTCTATCTGTACCCCAGTCTGTTTTGCTCGCAATTTGCATGCATTACAACGGTAAATGCTCTAAAATTTCGAACGATTTACTCTTTCTGTTCTCAGAAAAATGATGGCTGGAATTCACAAAATGCTTGTCAGAATAGGAAAAAGAGAAGGCCCTGATCTGGTTCTGGCTTTTTGGCAACTAGTGTTTGTAGTTTTAGAACATTTACCGCAAAGTAACCTAGTAACATATTTTATTATCATAACAGACTCCAGATAAGAAAGTATGTGGAATTAAATATAATTGTTTATTCTTTATTTCTCAACCAAAACATATGTTGTGGGTACTCAAAAGAATGGTCTCAAATTTTAATCACCCAAAACAATTGTTGAAATTGATGAGTAAGAAAAAATTCACAATTTTACACAAAAATATTTTGTTCAACTGGACCTACGCATTAAAATGGCATTTGACAAGTAGTTCAGGCTCTTATGGGATGCTGCAGTGAAAACAGCATTTCTTTTGGGTCTGCACTGTGTACTAGAATAAAAATTAATCAATTTGCCAGGCCCAGAGGTTATAAAACTTCATGCTCTACTTAGCTGGGCATGAAATTTATCATGTCAATAAAAGTAAAATTCAAACAATTGTTGGCAGTATAACATTTATTAGCATGATAAATATAATATTTGAGAGTTTGAAAGCAAGGAAAGTCTTTATTTTTCAGCATTTTCATCTTCATGCGCAGTTGAAATTCCATGCTCAGTTGAGTGGAGCTTGAAAAAGTTTTATTACCTCGAACAGGACCTTAAATTAAATATTGAACTAACCTTTAGCTATGAGTAATGCCAGATAAACTAAATTATGTTTAGTGTCAGAAAACATGCTTTTTCACCCCATTTTCACTTTGTAATATAAATAAATAAAAAAAAAAAAATTAAACCTAGAAAATTTTCCAAGGTTTCAACAATTTGTTTGGCCTATTGAATTTAAACAGTAGGCTCCACACCATATCCAAAGCTTATAAGTACTTATAAGGCAATAGTCAAAATATACAAGCACTGATTATGCAATTTTTTACCATATATATACATATATTTAATTTATTAAACTAGATAAGAATTATGGAAATCATTATGAATTATAAATGATGTAATGGAAATTCACAATCCTTTAAAAAGTCAGAGCTATAGAAGGAAAAAACTATGATAAATTAAAGCTTCACATTACATAATAAATCAAACCATAAAAACAACATCATCTTTAACTATAAACTGAATAGATATATTATTCTGCTATGCAGCTATAATAGACACAATAAATATATAACCCTGCTAATATCTTTTGTCCAAAAATGATGTCTGCTCATTATACCTCCTGCATACAAAAGCAAACACAATGAACCCTAATCAGATTGCTCCTAAGGGAGTAGCCTGATCTTGGACCATATTGTTTTTAATATAGACAAAGTACAGAAAACAGAAGAAAGAGAGCAAAGATGACAATTTTCGTGAATAGCAGGAAAAACGCCTGATTAATAAATTAATTCTCTAACAAAATCAGCATGACAAAAGTTGACACCATAAAACCACCAAAACAGAATAACTTTTCCACTTGCAAAAATAATGAAAAAGTCAATAAGCAATGCTTATTAGATACCCCCGCACAGTAAGGGTCAGTGAAAAAACTTAGTTTTGGCAAGTGATAGTTCGAACCAGCAGATCCTAGTTTAGAAAAAAAGATTTCAGTAAAATCTGTGAAAACAAGATTTTAGTATAATCTGTGCAAATGGTCTTAAAGCATGCAATATGGAACATTTGTTTAGATCAAATACACAAAATTATTCACACCTGAAAGCTCTATATATCAAAGCTTATATCAGAAAAATAGTCTAAGTTCTCATAGATGCACTTTATCAAAAATTATTTTTTCCAAACCAAACTCCTTCATGCATATGTTCAATGTGTCTTTATTGTATAGGCAACATATCAAATTGCTCCATCAAAAGCTGCGGTAAGAGTTGATCGGCCCATGAATGCACCATCTATGCATATACAAAAGCCTTGTTAGGGAAAAATTGTCTAAGTTCTAACAGCTAGTGTAGGGGCCAAACTGAGATATATGGGCTATTTTGCGAGTTTGTTGCATCCCCCAGGAAGAAAAAGTTGGTTACTATTTTCAGTCAGGGACATGTCTGGGGGCATCAGAAACCAATGTTTTACTAAGTTTTCTGTGGTCAATTCTCTGTAAATGGCCTGTAATCAACGTTACCCCACACACATTGAAAATAGCAGTACATAAAATACAAGACTAATAATATATTTTGTAATAGTAGCAATGAACTTATTTGAGGTTTACATGTTTGATCTAGTCATAAACATTAATTGCAGACATCTGTGGGATGTTTTACCGCTCATCAGCGTTACGTATGTTACATTTTATACGAAATTGCAGATAATGACTTATAGATTGCATATAAGAATGAACCATGTTCCCCAGCCACAGGAAGAGAAACTTGGTTACTATTTTTAGTCTGGGACATGTCTTGGGGCTATATAAACCCATGTTTTAGTAAGTTTTCTATGGTTGGTTTTCTGTAAGTGAACTGTAATCAATGTTACCTTAATTTTGAAAATAGCATTACACAAAATACAAGACTAGTAGGATAGTTTACAATATTATTAATGGAATTATTTCAGTTTTTCATGTTTTAGCTAGACATAAACATCGAATGCGGACATCTGTAGTATGAATTTCTGCTTGTCAGAGTTACTTACGTTACATTGTTTTACGAAATTGCAGATAATAACTGTATAGATTTAATATTATAGTAAACCATGTTCCCAACCTAAAATGTGCGATAAAGATCCCTATTCCAATGATGAATTTCCATTTTTCCATATTTGAATCTATTTATAATTTGTAATTTGAAATAATTTGTAGTAAGATAAATTTTAAAATATGCTTATAACCATATCATTTCTACTGGCATACAGATTTTATATTTCAACCATATGCACTGCATTGGAATTGACAGTGTCTTCTTTCATCTCTGTCACAATGAAACGAAATAGCGGCATTATAAGTAAGTTGTACCATGGGCATTTATTTTCTGTCAATATATATATATATATATATATATATATATATATATATATATATATATATATATATATATATATATATATATATATATATATATATATATATATATAAGGTAACGTAAGTAACAACAATGGAGTTGTGCGTAAATGTATACACTAAAAATTGTGGAGAGTAGACTCATATTTTTACCTAAGCCTGACGACACGCAGCGTCTACTCTCCACATATGATATTGTAATAACTTCATTAATAGACAAATTATTTAAAATAAACATTAATCTAAGAGAGTTTTGTAATTTTGTTTGATCCTGTTACTTTGATTCATGTATGGTAATTTGCAGATTTTTTATCAATAGTTCATAGCAATAAACATGATATTTACTTTATGATTCAAATATTGGACTGAATATACCATACCTCAATAAATAAATTTAAATAGAATAGCAATATTTCCTGCATCTGGTGGCAAGGCATGAGGATAGTGTGGGTGCCTCCCAGAGCTGGGGCTATCTGTCGATTTTACACAGAGGACACATCTTAAAACTAGTAAAGTTCCAGCTTAGCCTTCTTTGAATGGGTAACAAATTGGTCAAATTTGAGGATTCACTGTTTTACAAGATAATAACCCTTTACACTATATGCATATATTTGTCAAGCCCATAACATATGTAACAGCACACTGTCATTATTTTAGCTTAAATATGTTTTCCTGCGACAACGTGCTCCTTTTTTGCCAGTAGAAGTATTTTATCATGCCTGAAAAAATATTTTGTTAAAAAGTGAGAATTACCATGAAATGTCACAATCACAGACTGTAGATCAAACAAAGGTGCCGTGAGGAAGAAACACAGAACATTTTAGGTCTTGGCTGCAGTTTGTTAAAATCTAAAATTCCTATATCGTTTTTGAAAATTACAAATATGATATCAATTAGAATAGAAATAACACGGTTTATACCAAAATGTACCTGATGCTTTGTAGATCTAGCATTTCTTTTTTTCTTGTATGCTTAATACATTAATTTTCACTGTTGACAATTACATTTTGAAAAAAAAATCAATGTATCCCTAGGCCTGTCACACTTGCAATCGTCTATTCTCTTGGTGAACACAATTTAATTATATCATATTGTAAAATGCTTATTATCTTATTATATTAAACAGCAATTTCGAAAGAAATTATTTTGTTTCTTAGCCAAGCAAGTTTGAGGTAAAGCAACCTGAGCGATACGCATAGCCTTAAAAGCATATTACGCGGTAACATTAATTACAAAGCTATTTCATGTTAACATTAATTACACATGTTTTGTCTGTTATTGAAGCTTTATTTTATACTCCATTTTGAGGAGTTATTCTAAAGCATTAATCATAAACATGGCTCACTGTAATTCAACAACATGGTTTGAATTTCTGAAACTCACAGATTAAATTGGCTAATGAGTGTCTGTTGAAAAAGTAATGCCATGACTCACTCGCAGTTGTTAGTTCTCTTACATTATTCACAAGGAATTTTTGTTTCGTTCTTTTTTGCACTCGGTTTTTGTCTTGTTGAGCTATTTGTAACACTGATACATGTTTACACATGAGGAGTAAGAGACTTATGATCAGTTTGTTGGTTTCAAAGATTTACTGAATTAGCCTTATTGTATGCAAAACCATCAAACATTGTGAGCAATACTGCAAACAACAGCTTGTTAACATAATTTTAGTCATAAACTGACTTGTTCTTGCACCCATAACCATGCATATATTTGTTTATACTTACATTGTTTGAGGGCTGTTTCTGGTTAAAGGAAAGTATTTCAGTTTTATTTAAAGTATAACGCCATATTAAGATTACAAATTATGAGTATGTTGCAAATTACAAGTGCAAGCTAATCTCAAATACTGCACTGTTTTATACATGTAGTAGATAACTTTAATGTAAAGACCAACCTTATATGCAACGAATCACTGTTTCAGCAAACTGATATGGTTAAAACACTGATGCATTTTTATATGTAAGGACAGGCGAGTTTCCCACCTTAGGGATTTATTCTACATCAAGCAAATCAGACATTAAACCAATTGATTATGTTCGTAATTTTGTATTAGATAAACATTTCGTGATGTAATTTCTCCAAACATAACACATGACCTCAGATAAACTGATGGTAGGCTGGGTTTATACAAGCTATTAGCTGCTGCAATATGGTGAATGACAGATTCTTGCATAGCATGTGTATATATCAATGAATAACCTTATTTAGAGCCTTAGTCACCAAAAGCCAACCAAGACACACTTACCTATTAGGATATTTTTCAATAGTATCAATGAACTTATTTTAGCTTTACTTGTTTGAGCTAGACATAAACATCAATTGCAGGCATCTGTGAGATATGTGAGATATGTTTCTGCTCGTCAGCGTTACTTATGTTACGTTTTATACTAAATTTCAAATAATGACTTTATAGATTGCATTTTAGAACAAAACATGTTCCCCAACCTTAAATTTATAATGTAGATATTTATTCAAATAGTAAATTTCCATTTTTACATATTTGAAGCTGTAAATTACTTGTAACTGTAGTGAAATTAATTTATAAATATGCTTATTAGCATGCTATTTGTACTGGCTTACAAATTTTCTAACCTCATTTATTAGGTAACGTAGTAAACTGGCCTATTATGAAACTTTGACAATAGGAAACGTAGTAAAACAGACCACATGAAATGTAGTAAAACATTCAGTCCAATATTTGAATTATGAAGTAAATATTCTACAAGTTGACATGAACCATTGATTCAAAACCTGTAAACTGTCATATCTAAGTAAAATAATCAATCAAAATTACAACTCTCTTAAATAAGTGTTTATTTAGAATAATTTGTCCATAATTGAAAATATTTATATAATATGTGGAGAGAAGACTCAAATATATTCTGAGGCTGGCTTGTTGTCAGGCCAAGGTAAAATTTGAGTCTACTTTCCACACTTTTTAAATTAGTATCTTATCCATTTATGCAAGGGACAATGTTGTTACCTACGTTACATGATATATATTAACAGTAACAAACTATCCATTGTAGTTGAATTTGTTTATAGTTATTTATTTTGTTTCACTGTGAAAGTGGTGAAGACATTGTACATTCCAATGCAATGTAAATTGTCAGATAGAAAATCTCTACGCCAATATTAGAAGTGAATGCTCTCATTAAGCATACTTAAGTATTTATTTTTCAACCTCTAATGCCAGTTACAAGTTGTAAATAACCTAAAATATGTAAAAATGGATATTCATCATTAGAATAGAGATCTTTAATACACATTTAAGGTTGGGGGAAATGGTTTATTCTAATATGCAATCTATAAAGTCATGATCTGCAATTTCGTAAAAATGTAACATAAGTAACACTGACAAGCAAAAATAAATCTCACACATGTATTTAATTGATGTTTATGACTAGCTTAAACATGTAAAATTCAAATAATTTCATTGATACTTTTGAAAATATCATATTACTCTTGTATTTTGTGTACTGCTATTTTCAATGTTAGTAGGGTAACATTAATTACAGGCCATTTACAGAAAAATGACTGAAGAAAACAGAGTAAAACATGGGTTTTGAATACCCCAAGACATGTCTCGACTGAAAACAGTAACCAAGATTCTCTTCCTGTGGCTGGGGAACATGGTTCATTCTTATATGCAATCTATAAAGTCATTATCTGCAATTTCGTATAAAATGTAACATACGTAACGCTGATGAGCGGTAAAACATTTCACAGATGTCTGCAATTAATGTTTATGACTAGATCAAACATTTAAACCTCAAATAAATTAATTGATACTATTATAAAATATATTATTAGTCTTGTATTTTGTGTACTGCTATTTTCAATGTGTGTGGGGTAACGGTGATAACAGGCCATTTACAGAAAATTGACCACAGATAACTTAGTAAAACATGGGTTTCTGAGGCCCTCAGACATGTCCCTGACTGAAAATAGTAACGAACGTTTTCTTCCTGGGGGGTGCAACAGAACTCAAAATTTGAGATTTGGCCCCTAGACCAAGCTGTCATTTTGTCAAAAATTAGTTTTTCCAAACCAAGCTCCTCCATGCATATGTTCAATATGTCTACATTGTAGAGGCAAAGTATCAAATTGCTCCAGCAAAGGCTGTGGTAGGAGTTGATCGGCCCATAAAGGCACTATCTAGCATAGACAAATGCTATATAAGTGAAAAATTGTCTAAGTTCTCATAGCTGTCATTTTGTCATTTATTTTAAACCAAACTCCTTCATACATATGTTCAATATGCCTACATTGTAGTGGCAAAGTATCAAAATGCTCCATCAAAAGATGTGGAAGGAGTTGATCGGCCCATAAAGGCACTATCCATGCATATACAAAAGCCATATAAGTGAAAAATCGTCTAAGTTCTCATAGCTGTCAATTTGTCAAAAAAATTATTTTTTCAACCAGACTCCTTCATGCATATGTTTAATGTGTCTATATTGTATAGGCAAAGTATAAAATTGTTCCATTTAAAGCTGTTGTAGGAGTTGATCAGCCCATGAAGCACCATCTATGCATATACAAAAGCCTTATTAGGGAAAAATTGTCTAAGTTCTCACAGCTGGCATTTTGTCAAAAATTATTTTTTCTGAATCAAACTCCTTCATGCAAATGTTCAATGTGTCTATATTGTATAGGCAAAGTATCAAGTTGCTCCATCAAAAGCTGTAGTAGGAGTTGATCGGCCCATGAAGGCACCATCTATGCATATACAAAAGCCTTATTAGGGAAAAATTGTCTAAAGTCTCACAGCTGTCATTTTGTCAAAAATTATTTTTTCTTAACCAAACTCTTTCATGCGTTGTTCAATGTGTCTACATTGTATAGGCAAATTATCAAATTGTTCCACCAAAAGCTGTGGTAGGAGTTGATCCGCCCATGAAGGCACCATCAATGCATATACAAAAGCCCTATTAAGGAAAAATTCTCTAAGTTCTCACAGCTGTCATTTTGTCAAAAATTATTTTTTCTTAACCAAACTCTTTCATGCGATGTTCAATGTGTCTACATTGTCTAGGCAAAGTATCAAATTGTTCCATCAAAAGCTGTGGTAGGAGTTGATCGGCCTGTGTATGTCCTATAATAGCATAAGCATAAAACCCTATACAAAAAGCCATTTATAACTACAAAGGGAAATAACTAATAGAATTGGCCCCTGGCCCCCTTATTAGGGAAAAATTGTCTAAGTTCTCACAGCTGTCATTTTGTCAAAAATTATTTTTTCTAAACCAAACTCCTTCATGCATATGTTCAATGTGTCTACATTGTATAGGCAAAGTATCAAATTGCTCCATCAAAAGCTGTAGTAGGAGTTGATCAGCCCATGAAGGCACCATCTATGCATATACAAACATATTATTAGGGAAAAATTGTCTAAGTGCCACTGCTGTCAATTATTAAAAAATTATTTTTTCTGAACCAAACTCCTTCATGCATATGTTCAATGTGTCTACATTGTATAGGCAAAGTATCAAACTGTTCCATTAAAAGCTGTGGTAGGAGTTGATCCGCCCATGAAGGCACCGTCTATGCATATACAAAAGCCCTATTAGGGAAAAGCTGTCTAAGTTCTCACAGCTGTCATTTTGTCAAAAATTATTTTTTCTGAAATAAACTCCTTCATGCATATGTTCAATGTGTCTACATTGTATAGAAAAAGTATCAAATTGTTCCATTAAAAGCTGTGGTAGGAGTTGATCGGCCCGTGTATGGCCTATAATAGCATAAGCATAAAACCCTATATTAAAAGCCATTTAGAACTACAAAGGGAAATAACTCTAATAGAATTGGCCCCTAGCCCTTACTTTTTTGTCTAAAGTATTTGTCTTGCATATATAAAGATGTTTGCAAGGTTTGATGAAAATTCAGCAATGACTCTTCAAGATATTAAAAAAACAAAACGTTACGGACGGACAACGTAAAAACAGTATACCCACCACAAACAAAGTTTGTGGGGGGTATAAAAATGATGTCAATTATCTCAAATAGCCCATGGAGTAAAGGATTAAAGGATTATTAGTACCAGCAGCTGTTGTTCAGATTTGGACTGAGGCTCACTATAGAATAAAATATATTTGGGCATAACAGGGAATTAAATAAATTGTGATATTTTGGAAAATTCACATTCAATTTAAAAAAATGTCATTCACATTTTCCGGAAATCAATTTGCATAAAATGCGACAGATGGACACTGCTAAATATTCTTGAACACTATAACAGAAATGTTATTCACATGTTTAGGAAACCAATTTGCATAAAATGAGACAGATGGACACTGCTGAACATTCTTGAACACTATGACAGTTATAATTTTCTCTGGGATGATCAAAACATATTTCACCAGAAAATTTATTTCTATGTTGATTGTTTGCTTTTCGAGTTGAATCTTTAAGCCCAGTCAACAATATTTCAGACATGTCTGGTTGTTTCCTGGGATGACCCAGCGCTAACCAGAGAATAAAGTGTCTTGCTCAAGGATGCAACGCAGTGCCTCCAGTAGTGAGGCTCAAACTAGCAACCCTTTGCATTCAACTGAGATCATAACTGACCCCTGCTTTCTGTCATTGGTAAAAACCTACTATTGTGGTGTGCAAACAACAAAAGTGCTGATCAGACCGCGCATGGGCAGCCTGACCAGAACTTTTGTTAGTCACAGTGACTGTTCTTAGAAAGACTATTAGATCCTTTCGCTGAATCAAAGTGTAGCAGATAAGACTTATTTGAGTCTTATAATTGTGGCAAACCAAGATGTAAGGTTTACTCTTGATTGGCTGATTATATTAAACTGACACAAAAAAGAATTCATACATTAAAAAAAAATACTAGCCTCTTTTTAAACTAGTGTAGATTCAGACCAGCCTTGATCCACATTGTTTTTCATCCATTTGTTAAAATATTTAGAATAATCTATATGCATTGTAAGCATATATTCTATGGCATAGCATAGCAAGCTCAACATTACAGTAAAACAAAAATACCTTATATTTCAAACTGTGATAAATTAAATGTAATTATACATATATTGAGCAATGATAAAAATCTTCACAAATGTGTAAGTTTGTGTTTTGTGCAACAAGAAAATGAATCTTCACTCATGTGTAAGTTTGTGCTTTGTGCAACAGCAAAATGAATCTTCACACATGTGTAACAACAAAATATATCTTCCCAAATGTGTAAGTTTGTGTTTTGTTCAACAACAAAATAAAAATTAAAGCTAAAAATGTGTTCCCCAGAAAAACATATTGACCCTCTATCAAAACAGTTACTGTGCCTTTTGTTTGTTTGGTTTGCGGTTTAACATCCCAGTTTATGATCCGGACCATAGAGAATACTAGGTGAGTGTCTTTTGATATCAAGTCTACCAGGCAAGGCTTTGAGAACCCTTGTTGACATTGAAAGGCTTGCCCAGCGATTCAACATGCATTCTCAAAGCCGAGCCTGGTAAACTTGATATCAAAAGACGCAAACCTGGCACTCTATTTATCAGTTTACCCATTGTTTCACTCTTCAAACTAGCGATTATGATGTAATTTTTGTTTTTTGTGTTGATTCAGCGTCATTAGCGCCGTCACTTAAAAAGTGCAACGTCATCATAATCTGATAAAGGCACATGCCCTGAGATAGACATGTTTATCAGGCAACGTGCAGCAATGCAGTTAATATGAGAGGTAACTGATAAAATCCATTCATTTTACATATATCAATACGTCTTTGATAAAAAAAAATATAAAGCAAACAAAAAAAGTCCCAGATCAGACTGCCTCCTCTAAGAACAGTCTGGTCTGGGACAGGGACGAAATGAATCTTTACACATGTGTAAGTTTGTGTTTTGTGCAACAAGAAAATGAATATTGAAACATGTGTAAGTTTGTGTTTTGAGTAACAGCAAAACAAATCTTTACACATGTAAGTTAGTATTTTGTGCAGCAACAAAATTAATCTTCACATATGTGTGAATTTGTGTTTTGAAATCTTCACAAATGTGTAAGTTTGTGTTTTTTCAACAGCAGAATGAATCTTCACACATGTGTAAGTTTGTGTTTTGTGTAACAACAAAATGAATCTTTACACATGTGTTAATTTGTGTTTTGTGCAACAAGAAAATCAATCTTCAAACATGTGTAAGTTTGTGTTTTGTGTAACAACAAAATAAATATTCACATATTTAACTTTGTGTTTTGTGTAACAACAAAATAATTATTCACACATTTAAGTTTGTGTTTTGTGCAGCAAGAAAATGAATCTTCACACATGTGTAACTTTGTGTTTTGTGCAACAAGAAAATGAATCTTCACACATGTGTAACTTAGTGTTTTGTGCAACAAGAAAATAAATCTTCACACATGTGTAACTTTGTGTTTTGTGCAACAAGAAAATGAATCTTCACACATGTGTAAGTTTGTGTTTCATGCAACAGTAAAATGAATCTTCACACATGTGTAATTTTGTGTTCTGTGCAACAACAAAATGAATCTTCACACATGTGTAGGTTGTTTTTTGTGCAACAACAAATTAAATCTTTGCACATGTGTAAGTTTGTGTTTTGTGCAACAACAAATTAAATCTTTGCACATGTGTAAGTTTGTATTTTTTCCAACAACAAAATGAATCTTGGCACGTGTTTTAGTTTGTGTTTTGTGCAACAACAAAATAAAAATTAAAGCTATAAATGTGTTCCTCACAAAAACATATTTACCCCCTTAACAAAACAGTTACTGTGCTTTATGTTTGTTTGGTTTGTGATTTAACATTCCAGTTAATGATCCAGATTAATCCATTCTAGTTACATATATCAATATGTCTTTGATAAAATAGTCATAAAGCAAACAAAAAAATCCCAGATCAGACTGCCTCCTCTAGGAGCAGTATGAAGCCTGATCTGGGAGTGGTTCTAGCGCTCATAGAGATTTTTGAGCAAGTCAATGTAATAACATGATACGGTGTGTGAAATGAAGTGTTTGTTACGGCCGATCACTCAACTTGATTATCTACATATGAGCCACCACATGCGATTTCCGACAATGTGGCATTTTGACAAGTGTAGACTCAGGCGAGCCTGTGCAGCCTCCTGTTTGTTTGATTTGATACTTTAGGTCCCATCAACAATCTTTCAGTTAAATAGGGACAGGTCTTCCCGGGTTGAAAAAGTACTTAACTAGGATAAATGTGTCTTGCTCAAGGACCACAATGCAGTGACGCCGGTGAGGCTTGAACCCGCGGCCCTTCAGTCTCGTGTCAAGCACTCTATCACTGAGCCACTGCGCTCCCCCAGCAGCCTCCTGTTAAACTTAGAAACTCCCAATGATGTTCTGTAAGCAGCTTAATATTCATAGAATATTCAAGTGAATAGCAAAGGCTCTGATCAGACTGCGCATATGCGCAGGCTGGTCTGAGCCTTTGCTGGTCGCACATACCACATTGTTGGAAATCTCATGTCGTGGCTCATATAAACTTTGCAAAGTGGTAGTTTATATTCAATCTCTGACAACTGCCTGAGAAATAAACTTAGCTCAGTAGTTGGAGCATTGTATTTGTATCAGTATGACCCGATTTCGTTTCCCAGACAGGGTGCTTGAACTTTCCAACTATGCTTTATACTTGTATTTTACATGTCATAAGATTTTGAAATAGAGTAAATCCTAATGAGAAGGATCCTTTATGAGGAGGTTGATCTTGGTTTATGCTGTCTGATCAGGCCTATCGGTCTCAATACAGTAAAACCTGTGTAAAAATGCCACTCAAAAATAGACAACTTTTTTTGATTGTTTGTTTGTTTTGTTGCTTTACGTCCCAAGTCAACAGCTAAGGTCATGGTGGGACGGTCAGTTCACCTAACCACACTTTTTCCTGGGCAAGCTTGAACAAGCGGTTAACCAGTACTTCGTGCTCATACTTTCGCTTATAACTGACAACAACCCTTCTTGAATGATTCAGCGGAACGGAGGAGAATGACCGTAGAAATTATTCCATAATCAATCTCCACGAAAGTAGGGGACCGGGATCGAACTAGCAACCCCTGGATCTGCAGTCAGACTCGCATCTGTAGCCAGACACGTAACCAACTGGCCTTATTTAATATTAATATTTAATAGACAAAACAAAGATCTTAATGAGAAATGGTAGCTTAATGAAGGTCGTAAGTATTGCAGAATGCTGACCTGCATTAAGCGATAATTGGTCTTGATATCCAATTTGTTGTCTTTTTTGTGTGGTCGTTTTACACAGGTTTTACTGTATTTAGAATGGAAAGATCAAGTATGACGGTATCTATTTATGAAAAATAAAATATCAAAAACAACAATCAGAAACAAAAATCAAAACAAAAACCACAAATTACTGTGTAACAGTACATGTACAGTGCTTTCCTTTTATAACAGGTCTTGTTATATCACAGATTTGGACCATGAAATTTTACAAAGAAATTGCAAGAAAATTACCATTTCATGGTCATTTTCCTATCATTCCTTTGTAAAAACGTCCTTCTATAACACAATTCACTTTTAACGCAGTCAAAAGGATATCAAGATTTTTGGAATTGTTTTGAAAGAGAAAACATGCATGACAAAAGTCTGGAGTAATTTTAAAAGGAAAACCCCTTCCTAGCTGATAAATAAGAGTAAATCATGGAAATTAAGAAAGTCCTTTTTCTACACTGATCTCAAGAAAAGCCTATTTTGTACCCTGGCTGCTCAAGGTACCTGCTTAACCGTTTTGCACTCAGAGTGGCTATGACTCTGAAGTGTGTTGGCCACACTGAGTGCAAGCTGGATGTTTAGGTCAATTTTGGAACCGCTGGATACAGATCAACGGTTGTATTTCTGCATTATTGTCATCATTTTCTATCAAAAAATCTAATAAGTTCTAGGTACAGTCCATTTATAGCATGATCATGGGCGGATCCAGAGGGGGGGGGGACAGGGGTTCCGGACCCCTCCTGAAAAATCACAAAAATATAGGGTTCCTTAGCAATACTGCTCCAGAATCCCTGAAAAATCACAAAGCTACCAAGCCAGGATTTAATGTTGGGCCATCATGGGCCCACCAGCGAAAGGCCATTTAAATGGAGTTTCGCTGGTGGGCGGATGATGGCCAATTTATAGCGGTATTTGGATCCTATATCCCATCATCGACTAAAAAAAAAGTTATCAAATTTGGACCCCCTCTGACAAACTTTCTGGATCTGCGCATGATGAGGCTTGGGTCCATAGGAATGGACTACTTGAAAGTAAGTTGTGTTATAAAGGGGCAATTCTACAAATGAATTATAGGAAAATGAAATTTTCATGGTCATGCATTTTCCTATATGCTTTGTAAAATTCTATGGTAAAAACAATTAAGGAGCCACAACATGAATGTGTTAAATATAAATCTCTGTTATAATAAGGTGTGTTTAAAGGGACTGCACAATACTTAGCCCTTAAAGGGCCAAGAAAAAAATGCATCTAAAAATGTCGTCTGCTGAAGTCGTCTGCTGCAAATAATTGCCTCACATTACTGACGAATTAAGTATAGAAGCAAACAATGTGGACCCAGACCTGATCTTGGTCCACACTTTTTGCCGTAGAGGCTTCTTTAACATTTCAGCAGACGAGAAAGCAGACGACTTTTGTTGCGATTGGCGCATTAACGGTTAAAAGAACCATCTCTCAAAGATAAATATTGGATTCCACTATAGTAGTTTTTTTGTATAATCAAAGAAAAGATTCTGTGTCAGTATCTTTAGACACACTGGACACCGAGTCATCAAATGTTTGATTATCCTCACTGCCATGTAGGCTTGCAGCTCGGCTCATCGTAAACTGCCTTATGCTATCCTCAATAGACATTCCATGCATTCTCTGTGGTGATGTCTGTTCCTGGCCAGGAGTACTGGCGGTATCTCTCTCAGGTTCTCTATGTACTTCATTTATCACTTCAACTGAATCTACACTGTAGCCGCCGGAAGAGGCACGGCGTATATCCTTAAAAGCTGGAAAACCTGTGGATGATAAGGATACAGATTTTTCAGGTTGAAGTAAGTTTGATGGCTTCCTTTTATGTCTGTCACTTAAATCTGTTGCTGAACCCCCCGAGATATCAATGTCGGATAAAAAGTGAATATTGTTTAGTGATACTTCAGAATCAGTCTTAGTTTTGTCCGTTTTGGGCTTTTTTAGAATTGGCTTTGGACTCCCTGGTACTGATCCGTCGTAAACACGATATTCAGAATCCGATCTTTCCCGCATAATTAGAGGATCATGTTCTGTAGGTTCATCATAGTTCTGGTTCTTGTTATCACCAACTTCCCGCAAGTCTGGGATAGTACCACCATGAGAGGACAGTGAGAACTGAACAGGTAAACCTCTTGTTTTAGATGATGGTGCTTCCACTCGTTGTTGCTCTTCTTCTTCCCCGTCATCATCATCAGGCTCATCATCTTCAGCATAGCTTTGCATGGCTTGTCTCAACAACCCAGATTCATACATCAGCTCCGCAATAACACTGTCATTACGCAACAATTTACTCTTCGGAGGAGCCTCCGGATCTTCTTCAATTGTATCAAATACTGTAGGTATTTCATTGCTATCCAGCCTCTGTGTGTCTACACTACCCTGTCTAGCAAAGCCATTCCTTGATCTCGGTCCATCGACTCCTAGGTTAGAGGAAGAACTCCCTGAACTCTCAGGGTCTTGAAAGTGAATAGACTTGGCAGACATGACACTATTGGTTCTTATTCTTCGAGAACTTTCTTGAGTATCCGCATCATCTTCACCCAAGGGATCATTCTGTATCTGTACTTCTAGCTCCTCCGCCTCACGCAATGACAGAATCACTGTCTTGAACAGCTGCCAATCTCCGAATTTCATTTCAAGAACTTTACCTAGTTCATCAAGCTCACAGTTACTAAGGACCATTCCGTTAATGTTGTTCTCTTCCACACTTTGTTGGTACTTAGGCAACTGATGGATATTAAGACCGTCTATGCGGGCTAACACTGAAGACACTTCATGAGTTGACATCTTGCAAAGAACTTCATCTTTGAACCCCTGAAATATATATCGAAACAGATACATTAAAACTGACTTAAACGTATACCAACAGATCGCATGCAATGTACAAAATATGAAACTTATGCAAAGAACAAGATCCTGGCAGGCCAATGCAGTTTAGACCTCTGTGGAATGCTAGTCAGTTAAGTGAAAATGGTATACTGGATAACTAGATCACCTGATCTCATTAATAATGTTAAAATAGGTCAAGATCAACTATGGCTTATAATGAAACATATTTTGTTTATGGGGGTTGCGGCCATTTTGGTCAAGTAACCTAAAACAATCTAATGAATACTCCATCAAACAGCCCTGTTATTTCTTAGGAAAAGATGTTTAGTTAGGTATGTGGCAGTCCAAATGAGTGGCCTTGGATAAAAGGTCACAGGTCAGCTTGACATTTGGTGCTTATATAAAACCGTTGTCTCATTAGGTTAAACATTTCTTGCACAGTATTATGATTTCTGCCTAATGCTCAGGTCACACATTCATGGACTGGACGCCGGATTAGCCACGGATACAATCCGACATCATTCATGGCAATCCGTATTGTTCTGCAGCTTTCCGTATTGCATCCATAATCATACGTAGTAGTACTTAATCATACGTATATAGCGCATCCGTATCAGACTACGGAAATTTGCATTTCCTGGGTCATCCGTGAGATTTAATCCGTAGTAGAACCGGCGAAGTGATCCGTGAATGTGTGACCTGGGCATAAACAGTTATAGAAAAATGAACATTTCAAGATTTTCCCATATAAATGCATTAGGAATCAAATTTGACCTTGAAGTAGGTCAAGGTCAACCTAGATTCATCATTTGTGCAAATCTGGTAGGGCCCACATCCCCAATGCTACATACCAAGTCCTAAGGCCATTGGCTTTTTGGTTCAAGAGAAGATATTTAAAGGGTTTTTACCATATATGGGCTTGGTGGCCATCTTGGTCATGTGACCAGTACAATTGGTATAAATTTTGGCTAACCTATCATAAGGAGTCTTCATATGAAATTTGAGTTCAATTGGCCTAGAGGTTTCTGAGGAAACTATGTTTTAATGTGTTGATGGGACTCCAATATGAGGGACCTTGGTTGAAAAGTTAAAGGTCAACCTTGACCTTTGAAATTTATTTATAGCCATTGTCTCATTAGGTTTGACATATCAAGTGAGAATGATGACTTTGGCTTCAACAGTATTCAAAAAATCAACTTTTCAAAAAAAAATCCCATTGAAATGCATTAGAAGCAAATTTGACCTTGATGTTAAGTAGGTCAAGGTCAACTAAGGATCATCATTTGAACAAACTTGGTAGGCCCCACATCCACAATGGTCCATACCAAGTCCCAAGGTCACCTGCCTACTGGTTCTGGAGAAGAAGATTTTAAAAGGGTTTTACCATATATGGGCATGGCGGCCATCTTGGTCATGTGACCAAAATATTTTTTATAAATTTTGGCTAACTTAGCATAAGGAGTCGTCACATGAAATTTGAGTTCAATTGGGCCAATGGTTTGTGAGAAAACTAGGTTTTAATAGATTGATGGGACTCCAATATGAGCAACTTAGCTGAAAGGTCAAAGGTCAACCTTGACCTTTGGAACTTATTTATAGCCATTGTCTCATTAAGTTATTCATATCAAGTGAGAATAATGACTAAGGCTTCTACAGTTTTAAAAAAAATCAATTTTTCAAAAAATTACCATTTAAATGCATTAGGAAGCAAATTTGACCTTGACGTTAAGTAGATCAAGGTCAACCTAGGATCATCATTTAAACATACTTGGTAGGCCCCACATCTCTAATGCTACATACCAAGTCCCGAGGTCATCGGCCTTCTGGTTCTGGAGAAGAAGATTTTTAAAGGGTTTTTACAATATATGGGCGTGGCGGCCATCTTGGTCATGTGACCAAAAACCATTTGAACAAACTTTCGATCCCGCGTCTTAAGGAGTCTCCATAGGAAATTTGAGTTTAATTGGCCAAGTGGTTTCAAAGGAGAAGATGTTTGAAAATGTTGACGGACAGACGGACGGACGGACGCCGGAGTGACTGGTATACTATTAGCTCACCCATGAGCCTTCGGCTCAGGTAAGCTAAAAATATGAATGTTAAACCATACTGTGATACAAAGCCAGGCACAAAATTGTAAACTTTTACTTGCATGCTATTCTTACAGTGGCGGATCCAGAGGGGGTTAAGGGAGTTAGCTTAGAGTTAGAGACAAAATTATTTCATTTTCACGGAGAATTTTCATCTAAATCAAATAAAATTAATAAATAATCAGGTAAATTAAGAAATCCTGAGTCCGCCCCTATTCTTATCTTAACCCATTTAAGCCTAGCGTCCTTTTTATGGGACATCCGCAAACAGTGAAAAAAAAAGCTCAGACACCGCAGAACGCAGGTTTTGCACTCTTTGCTTACAAAATGTACTTTCAAAAATTGACTGAGATTGAAATTTACCACCCAGCAGCCCTTAAATTCGAAATGAATTCGTCAAAATGATAAGGACAGGAAATTCCATAAGCAATAAATGAGTTAACATTATGTGTTTATATTCAATATGCAATATCACATAAGCTTCTAGATAAGAGTGCTTAATTGAAAATAATTTTCTTATTTCTCAACCAATACCTATTTTGTGGGTACTCAAAAGAACTGTCTCTTTTGAGCATCCAAAAACATGTGTTTAAACTGATGGGAAAGGCCATGATTACAATTTTTGCTAAACTTGACCTATGTCACTTATTTCTGAAACAAATTGACTGCTCCTCTTAATCTGGCTCTGAGGTTATAAAACTTTTTTCATGCTCGACCCAACTGAGCACGAAATTTCAACTGCTCATAAAAACTAAAATACAGACAAGTGAAGACTTTTCTTGCTATAAGTCTCTCAGATGTTGTATTTATCCTGTTTATAAATGTTAACATTTATGAGCAGGATAAATTTCGTGCTCAGCTGAGTTGAGCATGAAAAAAGTTTTATAGCCTAGGGCCAGCAGATCGAAGTTAACCCTATTGCACTCAAAAAAAGCCAGATGTACATAAAGTTTTCACCTTTCTGAGTGCAAAATGGTCAATATTGGCAACATGTTCTAATTTGTTTGCTATGCTACCCTTCTTATTTCTGAAAAACATGATTTTGATTTTCCAGCCCTGTGCCCCTCAAATTGTCCAGGCCTCCAGATAAAAGTCGTTAATTGAAAATTATTTTTTTATTGACAACCAAAATATATGTTGTGGGTACCTATAAGAACCATCTCAATAAGATTGCTCTTTTGAGCACCCAAAACACATGTTTAATTTTATGGGCAAAAAATAATTACAATTTTTAGCTCAAAAAGCCCTATAATGTCACTGAAATGTTTACAACAATTTGTCAAAAGAAATGAGCCACGAAACAAGATTTCCAACAATGTGGTATGTGCGACCAGCCTTTGCTAGTCGTTTGAATATTTTGTGAGTGTTAAGCTACTGACTGAACATCATATGGAGTTTCGTAGCTTAAAAGGAGGCTGCACAGGCTCGTCCGAGTCTACACTTGTCAAAATGCCACATTGTTGGAAATTATAGGTCGTGGCTCAAATATAAACGACAAGACTTACTCTTATATATGTACTAGGTGGCAGCAGTTTTTTCCCAGGTAACTGTAGCCCAGCTCCTTGTGGACCAACTACTTGCGGGTAAGTAAAGCTATTGGTTCCCATCATGTATGGAGGCATACCCATCATTGCAGCATGCTGCATAGACATCATAGGCGGTGAAGTTGGTAAACCCATCACAGTAGGAGAAACTCTTCCCATTGGTCCATAGGGCATCATGTGACCATAAGGCATGGGAGCCATTGGCTGTTTAGCTGGTGTCCTGGCTAAGGCAGCTCTCATTTGTTTTGCTTGGGTTTCAGGCTCCATATTTGGTGGAGGGGGCTGGGTACCACCAGGGTATAAAGTGGCATTAAAATCTGAGGCTAGATTCATTGTTTTCTGGAGATCTGAAACCAATAAATTTGTATTATTTACAGTGTAGTCCCTTTATTACACACCTCACTACTACATCAATTGTGGCTCCCAAATTTTTATACCGTGGAATTTTACAAAGGAATTATAGGAAAATGACCATTAAATGGTCGTTTTCTTTTAATTCTTTAGTAAAATTGTCCCTTTATAACATGATTCACTTATTACATGGTCCATCTCCATGGACTCCAAACATAGCCTTATAAAGGGACTGTACTGTATATATTTACCCTAAATTTTTGAATACCTTACCATTTACCTAAAAATGTGAACTATTGATGAGGATCTAACACATCGTGACAGATTGGCAAACAGATTTGATCTTGATCAGATTGAAAGAGCATTCTAATGCACTTGCTATTGTAACCGGACCTCAGATTGGATAAAGTTAGATATTTGAGGCAGATTTACTGTCCAAAATAGTTCTCCATCATTTATTAAGTCACATTTTTGTTGGATTGTTTGTTTCTTTACGTCCCAGTCAATAGTTTTTCAGTTATATGGGGACAGGTCTTCCTGGGTTGAACCAGTACTAAGCTAGGATTAATAAGTCTTGCTCAAGGACACAACGCAGTGACGCCGGTGAGGTTGGAACCTGCCGCCCTTCGGTCTCGAGTCAAGCACACTACCACTGAGCCACTGCACCCATAGTATTAGAATTTTGGAACAGTATACCCACTATAAACTGTCAAAAATATTTTGATGTCATTAATTGTCACATTTTGTTATTGACATGCCTTGCAATGTTCTGATTTGAGATAAAACAAATACAAGCCCAGAAGTGCATTAGAATGGAAATAACCAAATTCAGAATGTTCAGTTGGGGAGGTATATTGTCTGATATACAGTTGGAAATCATGTTTTACAGATTAGCTTTCTGACCATATATCCGACAATATACCTCCCCAAAAGAAAATCTGAAAGCACTCATCCCCTAAATCAAGTTATGGTGCAACCATGGGATCATTTTGCATGTACATTTTAGATTGTACATTTCACTTTGTCTTAGATAGTAAATGATTTGACAGATTACATGTAGAAAAAAAAATAAAAAATTTAGACTGTATTTTCAGAGAAAAACAGATTCAGATTTCCTTCCACCATCGAAACCAGATTTCGAGAGCCATTTCATCAGCAGCTGCAGAGATTTAGCATTCAAGTGTCATCTGGAGAAATAGTATGAGACTGAATCTGATAGAAAAAATTGCATAATCAATATTAAAATTTCTTATCACTCAACCAAAACATGCTGTGTTTCTTTTGAGTACTACTCAAAACAGATGTTAAAACTGATAAATAATGTTCACAGTCTTTCGTAAGAAAAAAGATGGCTATTTGGACCTATCAGATTTTAGTAGTTATTGTAAATGTGCAAAAACCTCCTTCAAATGCCCTTTACTCCATAGGCTATTTTTAGAACATAGCATCATTTTCTATTTTTAGACATTATTGAAAAAATTCGAGAAAAATTAAATTAAGTTTTAGATACTTTTGAAAACATTATGGAAAATGGAGCATTTGCTCCAAAAGAGCAAATACCCCATTTTTCCTTATATTTTCAAATACGTGATATTTCAAAGGTGCGAAAAAGGCTTTATTATAGGGTAAAGGGTTAAATGCCCAAGGTGCTGATGTATCCAGTGTGGCTAGAGGGTGTATGCCAGCAGCATAGGGACTGTGCAAAACACAGCCTCACCAGTCTTTGGTTCAGGCGGTGGATCTGTTGTTGTTGACTTTTTGTTTATTGTTACTCCCATTGTGGGAGTCTGTAATTGTTCTATGTTTTGTTGTACGTTACTTTATGTCCATTCTAGTATTGCAATCTTCTTGATGGGGAACGGAGAGCTGGTTGCTTTGCTGTATTTGTCTTCCTGGTGTCTCGTGATGGTTGAGAGGCTCTTCCTCGCGGTGCCATGGGGTTGTCTGCGGTTTGTGATTGTGGTATTCCCTGATCATACTCACTTACTATTTTTGCTGCAGGCATACACTTATCCTCCTTTGATTGACAATGTGACAAGTACAGTAAAACCTGTCTAAAACAGTCACTCTCAAAAAGACCAAAAATTGGTTTCAAGACCAATTATCGCTTAATGCAGGTCAAAAGTATCCCTTGGAGCATTCTGCAATACTTTTGACCTTCATTAAGCTATCATTTGTCATTAAGACCTTTGTTTTGTCTCTTTTTGAGTGACAGTTTTACACAGGTTTTACTGTATTGTATATGTGCAAAGGCCTCCTTCAAATGCACTTGCTGATGTCATTCAGGCTAGAGGTCTAAATTTTCATCAGAGTCTTCATCTACATCCGTACTCTGTGTATGCTAGCAGCAAAAGCTCTGGTGAGTCTGTGCAAAACACCGAGCCTTCATTGATTGACAATGTGATAAGTACAGTATAACTTATCTAAAACAGCAACCCTCAAAAAGACCAAAAATTGTTTTTTAAGACCAATTATCGCTTAATGCAGGTCAAAAGTATTGCAGAATGCTCCAAGGGGAGCATTCTAAAATACTTTCGATCTTCATTAAGCTACCATTTGTCATTAAGATCTTTGTTTTGTCTTTTTTTGAGTGACCAATTAAGACAGGTTTTACTGTACCCAAATCTTACGTGCTGTCCCATATTCAACTTACTTCTAATGAGCTTTCTTAGATATGGGTCAAGGTTGATTGTACATGGTAAGAACTCATACAGACTTGGCAAAACAAAATTCCCTGACATTTCACTGACTTTTCCCTGACGCCCACCCAAATTTCCCTGACATAACGTACTCGCAGGAGAAACTTGGTTATATTCAAACCTTTGTCTATAGCTACAGTTTACAGCTCTTTTGTCAATTTTGAGTGATTATTTTGAACTTTGCAAAGTGTTTTTATTTAAGCTTTTCAGCATGTGTATTTAGAAAATGACTTTTCCACAAACATTTACAGATTGTCAAATTACTATAATCTTAAAAACTGCTGTCTAACTCTTCTTTAAAAAAAATTGAATGTTGACCTCTAAATTTAATCACCTCTACAGACACTCAGAAAAGTTTTTTGATAATATTCCACTAAAGCCCTGAATACAGCAAATTGTTGATAGCTGACAACATATGACGGGCTTTGAGTGATCAGAACAACTCACTTTGAGCACAAAGTGCTTAGGTGGGCTAACAAGAGGCTTAATGAGCCTAAACCATTGACTTTATGGTTTCTGAAGATTTTTAGATTCTCTTTTTTATGAGTCTATAGGAGCAAATGACCCCCAGGTGTGGTGTCGGCCAATTATAACTTGTGGTCCCAGGGGCATGGTTGGCAGGATTTACGTAGTTAACCACTATGCATTGCTACATACTAAATATAGAAGCTGTAGGTTCATGTTTCAAAAGATTTTTTTTAAAGTTATTCCCTTTTATATGGTAAGTCTATGGAAGCTAAAGACCCTGAGGGTTTGGTCAATTTAGAACCCAGGGGCATGGTTGGCATGATATATGTAGGGGACCACCAAACATTGCTATATACAGTTTGTATACAAGCTGTGGGCCTTATGGGTATGGAATAGAAGATTTTTAAAGTTTTTCTAATTATAAGTCTATTTGAGCTGCTTGACAAGCTTTCACCCAAGGGGCTTGATAGGAAGGATCTATGTAGGGGACCACTAAACATACTAAATATATAAGCTAGTATTACCTCATGGTTTCAGAGAAGATATTTTTATGTTTTTCCCATTACAAGTCTATGGGAGTTATTGATCCACAGGGTGCTGCCAGTTTGGATTCCAGGGGGTTGATTGGCAGGATCTGTGCTGTGGAGCACTAGATGTTGCTACATACTAAAAATATATGGTTTCAGAAGATTTTTAAAGTTTCTCCTAAAATAAGTCTATGCCGGTGTAAGGGGAGCGCAGTGGCTCAGTGGTAGAGTGCTTGACTCGAGACCGAAGGGCCGCGGGTTCGAGCCTCACCGGCGTCACTGTGTTGTGGTCCTTGAGCAAGACACATTTATCCTAGCTTAGTACTGGTTCAACCCAGGAAGAACCGTCCCTGTTTAACTGAAAGATTGTTGATGGGACGTAAAGAATCCAATCAAACAAACAAACAATATGCCGGTGTAAGCTATTGATCTACATGATGTGGCCAGTTTTGACCCCAGGGGCTTGATTGGTAGGATTTATGTAGGGACCACTAGACTTTGCTACATACTAATATAACCTGTGAACCTCAATGTTTCAGAGAAGATTTTTAAAGTTTTTCCCATTATAAGTCTTTCCATGGGAGCTATACATGTATGTTGCCATCATCTATGACAACTAGTTCCAATCCAATCAGTCCAAAAACCTTATGTAGTCTTTCCCTCTACCTGATGATGCTTTACATGAAATTTGATTACATTTGGCCAACTGACATAGGATAATCAATGGACAGACTAATGGATTAGGGATGCCAAACTATTGCCATGCTAATACCTCACTAAGAGCCTTTGGCTCAGGTGAGCTAAAAAGGAAGTTGAGGAGGCAAGGGGAACCAAATCCTTCCATCTTCTTATGTTTAAAGCAATCTAGAAGCTATCAAAGTGGTTGAGCTTATATCCAAAAAGTTAAGAAAACTGCCCAAGTCATTTTCTGTTTCTCATCATTTGATACAAACTGGAAATTTTAAAATTCCCTGACATTTCCCTGACATTTTAGAAAACATTCATTTTTCCCTGACACAACATAAAATTCCCTGACAATTCCCTGACCTTGAAAAAATTTAAATTTCCCTGACATTTCCCTGACGCGTATGAACCCTGGCAAAGGCCTCCTTCAAATGCACTTGCTGATGTCATTCAGGCTAGAGGTCTAAATTTTCATCAGAGTCTTCATCTACATCCGTACTCTGTGTATGCTAGCAGCAAAAGCTCTGGTGAGTCTGTGCAAAACACCGAGCCTTCATTGATTGACAATGTGATAAGTACAGTATAACTTATCTAAAACAGCAACCCTCAAAAAGACCAAAAATTGTTTTTTAAGACCAATTATCGCTTAATGCAGGTCAAAAGTATTGCAGAATGCTCCAAGGGGAGCATTCTAAAATACTTTCGATCTTCATTAAGCTACCATTTGTCATTAAGATCTTTGTTTTGTCTTTTTTTGAGTGACCAATTAAGACAGGTTTTACTGTACCCAAATCTTACGTGCTGTCCCATATTCAACTTACTTCTAATGAGCTTTCTTAGATATGGGTCAAGGTTGATTGTACATGGTAAGAACTTTCGAAGGTCGCCGAGGTTCACCAACGGAGAACTTGGAGATTTGTTGGCAAGAAAAGCTTCTAACTTTCTTGTGTTTCTGTCAATTTCTAACAATGGCTCAATGTCACTCGATACTGGTACCTGAGGCTCAATCCTGAAAAGATTTAAACATCTCTGCGTACATGTAATTACAAATATCAAGTCTTGCTTATCTGTAAAATTGTACAGATGATAAATTTTCTTGAGACTTTTTTTCTTTAAGGAATTGCTTCACTCAGTATATCAAGACTGCTCACCGACAGAAAAATAAAACTAGAGGACCTGAAGGTCCTGAGGCGCTCACCTGATCTTCTTAATAATGTTACAACAGGTCAAGGTCAACTACAGCTTATAATGGAACAAATTTTGTTTTACCACATATGGGGGTTGCAGCCATTTTTGCCAAGAGACCTAAACAATCTAATGAATAATCCATCAAACAGCCCAGTGATTTCTGAGAAAAAGATGTTTAGATAGGTGTGTGGCAGTCCAAATGAGTGGCCTTGGACAAAAGGTCACAGGTCAGCTTGACATTTGGTACATAATATAAAACCTTTAACTATTATGAATTCAGCTTAAACATTTATAGAAAAATGACCATTTTAAGATTTTCTCCATATAAATGCATTAGGAATCAAATTTGACCTTGCCATAAAGTAGGTCAAGGTCAACCTAGATTCATCATTTGTGCAAACCTGGTAGGGCCCACATCCCCAATGCTACATACCAAGTCCCAAAGCCAATGGCATTTTGGTTCCAGAGAAGAAAGATTCAAAGAGTTTTTACCATATATGGGCGGGGTGGCCAAGTTAGTCATGTGACCATAACAATTTGTATAAATTTTGACTAACCAATCATAAGGAGTTGTCATATGAAATTTGTTTTCAACTGGCCAAGTGGTTACTGAGAAACCTCTGTTTTAATATGTTGATAAGACTCCAATATGAGCAATCTTGGCTGAAAGGTCAAAGGTCAACCTTGACCTTTGAAACTTATTTATAGACACTAGATTGAACATATCAAGTAAGAATAATGACTTTGGCTTCCACAGTATTCAAAAAATCAACTTTTCAAAAAATTCCCCATTCAAATGCATTAGGAAGCAAAGTTGACCTTGACGTTAAGTAGGTCAAGGTCAACCTAGGATCATCATTTGAACAAACTTGGTAGGCCCAACATCCCCAATGCTACATACCAAGTCTCAAGGTCACTGGCCTTCTGGTTCTGGAGAAGATGGTTTTTAAAAGGTTTTTACCATATATGGGTGTGGCGGCCTTCTTTGTCATGTGACCAAAATATTTTGATTAAATTTTCGCTAACTTATCATAAGGAGTCTTCACATGAAATTTGAGCTCAATTGGGGAAATGGTTTGTGAGAAAACTGTTTTGATATATTGATGGGACCACAATATAAGCGACCTTGGCTGAAAGGGCAAAGGTCAACCTTGACCTTTGAAACTTATTTATAGCCATTGTCTCATTAGTTTTAACATATCAAGTAAGAATAATCACTTTGGCTTTAACAGTATTCAAAAAATCAACTTTTCAAAAAAATTCCCATTTAAATGCATTAGGAAGCAAATTCGACCTTGACGTTAAGTAGGTCAAGGTCAACCTAGGATCATCATTTGAACAAACTTGGTAGGCCCAACTTCCCCAATGCTACATACCAAGTCTCAAGGTCACTGGCCTTCTGGTTCTGGAGAAGATGGTTTTTAAAAGGTTTTTACCATATATGGGTGTGGCGGCCATCTTTGTCATGTGACCAAAATATTTTGATTAAATTTTCGCCAACTTATCATAAGGAGTCTTCACATGAAATTTGAGCTCAATTGGGGAAATGGTTTGTGAGAAAACTATGTTTTGATATATTGATGGGACCACAATATAAGCGACCTTGGCTGAAAGGGCAAAGGTCAACCTTGACCTTTGAAACTTATTTATAGCCATTGTCTCATTAGTTTTAACATATCAAGTAAGAATAATCACTTTGGCTTTAACAGTATTCAAAAAATCAACTTTTCAAAAAAATTCCCATTTAAATGCATTAGGAAGCAAATTCGACCTTGACGTTAAGTAGGTCAAGGTCAACCTAGGATCATTATTTGAACAAACTTGGTAGGCCCAACACCCCCAATGCTATATACCAAGTCCCAAGGTCATCGGCCTTCTGGTTCTGGAGAAGAAGATTTTTAAAGGGTTTTTACCATATATGGGCATGGCGGCCATCTTGGTCATGTAACCAAGACCATTTGAACAAACTTTCGTTCCCGTGTCCTAAGGAGTCTCCATATGAAATTTGAGTTTAATTGGCCCAGTGGTTTCAGAGGAGAAGATGTTTGAAAATGTTGACAGACGACGGACGGACGCCAGAGTGACTGGTATACTATTAGCTCACCCATGAGCCTTCGGCTCAGGTGAGCTAAAAATGATGTGGCAGCATCAGCACTATCATATGCTACAGTAATTAAATTGCTTTTGAATGATAGCTAAGGTTGAGATACTTGGTCATGTGTGTCAGATGTAAAATGCTCACGATTAATGAGTAGTGACTTTAAAGCATTTATGAAAGGTACACTGTCTTATCATATCATATGGTCCGGCCAATCATCTAAACTCTTTGTATGCTTGGTAATTTTTCGTGCTTTTGTTGTCCTCTGTTGACTTTTTTCAAAAATTCTTTCGAGAACATCGTTTGAGTATCAAATGGTTTGGATCCAGATCAGGACCAATATTCTATTGGTTCTGATCTAGGTTCAAACTGCTTGCAAAGGTTATTAGCAGACAAGTTGCTGCTAGCAAGGAAAGAATTTTGTTCGTGTTGATGCTTTAAATCCCAGTTACGTTGGGACAATGTCCTTGTCTTTCTGGGTTGAACCAGTAC
Source organism: Loripinus fragilis (assembly GCA_964019695.1). Taxonomy (NCBI): domain Eukaryota; kingdom Metazoa; phylum Mollusca; class Bivalvia; order Lucinida; family Lucinidae; genus Loripinus; species Loripinus fragilis. The sequence goes on along the minus strand of OZ026521.1, from coordinate 98,836,700 downwards.
TAAGCAGGAGATAAAGCGCATTGCTCAAGAACACAGCACAGTGACTTTGGTGAGTCTCAAACTAGCAATCCTTTAATCCCCAGTCTAATGCTCTACTAACTGAGCCACTGCGCTCCACACAAGGAAAGGGTTATAATTCGCATCAAGATCATCATTACTTCTTCTTACCATCAGAGTGTCAAAAGGTTTGGATCCAGATCAGGACCAACATTTTGTCGGTCCTGCTCTGGGTCCAAACCGTTTGCAAAGGTTATCAGCAGAAGACAAAAGTCAAGAGTTAAAGTGAAACAATGCATAATGTTAACATTTTAACCCTTAAAGCTGCAAATCACGACTACAGTGACGACAAATTTTGCAACATCTTCCCTAATTTTCAAAAGAAAAAAGGTATGATATATGACAGCAGACAATTCTCATGAAATATCATGCCGATATATCATGAGAATTGTCTGCCAGCAGACAATTCTCATGAAATATCATGCCTTATTTTTTTTTTTTTAAAAAGCGGCAAAATTTTAAATTATCGTCTGCTGCAAATTATAGGTGGCGCTTGAAGGGTAAAAATGTCGATGCTAATTTGCAATATCATAACATAAAATTTTTGACATCAACACATTTTTCTGTTATGTGCAGATATGGTCCTTGCTGTTTGCAAAGGTTATCAGTAGATGACAAAAGTGGCAACTAGCAAGGAAAGCATTAAAGTTAGCCTTACTTCTGATATATATGTTTGAGTGTGACATCATCATCAAGGTCATCATGCTCTTCAAAGTACAGTATAATCCAAGACATCCTATAGGGCCACTGTTCTATGATATTCACCCAAGATGCCAGTCTATACCAGTTGAAGTCGATGTTGTAGGCACGTAGGAGCCTCCCTTAATTAGAGAAACATAATGTTAAACAATATACTACCATCATTATTATTTATGATGAAAAACAGTGTGGATCCTGACCAGATGGCTACATCAGAAGCCAGCTGATGTGGATTTACATTGTTTTCAAAAGAGGATATAGAAGTTTGAGACAAAAAACACAGCGTGCTTATAAGGTCAAATAAAAAAAAAATTGTTTAGGGTACCTGACCCTACATAAAGGATTTACTGGTGAAACCTAGATTTTTTTCAGATTTTCTGGAAAAAATATAATTTTATGCATTTTAAGATTTAAACATGTGTATTGGGTGCTCAAAAGACAACCCACAACATTATGTTTTGGTTGAGAAAAAAGAATACTAATTTTCATTTACACACTCTTATCTGGGGGCCTACTGGATAGAGGATCTTACATGAGTGCTCAGGTTTTATTGAAATTATTAAATGAGTTGAAGTAAAGAAATAAAATGCAAGGCTTGCCGAGCATTTTACACTTTTTCGCAACAAGTTTAATAAATCCAATATCTGAATCAAGTATAGATATTATATAGAGGATCTTAAATAGTGCTCAGGTTTTATTGAATTTATTAAACAATTTGAGGAAAAGAGATAAAATGCAAGGCTTGTCAAGCATTTTATCACTTTTTTGCAACAAGTTTAATAAATCCTGAATATGAATCAAATCTAGAGATTATATAGAGGATTTCACATGAGTGCTTATGTTTTATAAAATTAATTAAACAAGTTGAGGTAATGAGATAAAATGTGAGGCTTTTCCGCAACATTTAATAAATTCAATAATACAGTAGCACAAATGCTAGATTTTATTTATCATATGATGTTAAACGTATTTTGTCCTTGTGGTTTTAGTGTAAAAACGTCTAGTTTTTGCCATAATTATGCGAAGTCGTAGATGTCAATTAATAATGTTATTATACAGCTATTCGGTCACAGTATCACCATATGGTATGCAATGTCCAGTTCTCTTGTAAAGCTAACAGAGATAGGAACCAGTTGTGGACATGGCTAGACAGTGACCCAAAAGCTGATTAATACCAAAATCTGTAAACCAATAGTGTTTTATCAATTATAATGCATGGCGTTATATCACTCCCAGACATGATGCCATATGACAATAAAAGAATAAACAAACTACCTGTAACAGCGACTATATTCATAAATCTTCTCATACTTCTAGGGTTGATGTCACTAAAGTAGTCATTCTTAGTAAGTGTGTGAGCCAGATCAAACGATGAATGTATCATACTCATGCTCTCAGCCTTGATTTTACTCGACTTCTTAAACTGGGTGTCAGCCACCGAGAACCCGGATATCTGGGAGACTGTTGAATCTTGGTGCTGAAATATAGGTCAATCATCATAAACAGAACAGAACAGAACTTTATTGATAACTATACATGGGTTTAGATAAATAAAAGATTTGAATGTATACAGTCCACTCTTGTTAACTCAACTATGCATAACTCAATACTATCACTTATCTCGACTCGATGGCCCGGTCCCGGTATTTTCCTCTATTTATTATTGCAATTCCACAACATTTATCTCAACAACGGCTAAGTCAATAAAACTGATAACTCGTTATGAAAAACTGGTCTCGCTAATCAATTTTAGTGTATTTTACAATGCCTAACTCGATCCAATTTCATAAGAATAAGACAGTCATTAACTGACCTTTTTATCTGAATGGGTCTCCAAATAATCCACCGTTTTGAACGTTAATTATCCCCATTTAAATTGTTTGATCACTTGGTCCACGTGTGTGACACATGCACTTGTAAATTAGTGTGTTGTAAAATTACATAATTGACCGCGGTCGGCAAATTCTATTGATCTTTTGTGTACAACTTCAAAGCGGGTACATGTCTATCTCATGTTAGTGACGGTTTGAGCTTATGTGTCTTATTTGAGCAATCTATTTAGTATTAGGCCTGTCCGATGACTGCTCGTTTTAAATAAGGCCAAAGAATAATTTAAATGTTTCTCAGGCCATTTTTTGATTTTTGAAAACATATGCAGCGTTTTATTTCAGGCACTGGACAGTTGTGCGTTTAAGGCTATTTTCGGACATTGGTCATGTCATGACAAACTAGATTGGGAAGAGCCAACGAAAATTAAAACATGCATGCACACTGTCTGTTGGGGCTTTGAAATATGACGACGTATGAAAGGGTAAAACCTGCGACCTCGGGACCAGTAGCCGATACTTACTGTATTTGTAAACATTTTCTTACTCATCAATTTTAACATATGTTTTGGGTGCTCAAAAGCACCGTCTCACTGAGACGGTTGTTTTGAGTACCCACAATATATGTTTTAGTTGAAAAATAAGAAAATTATCATTTGGTACGCACTCTTAACTAAAGTCCTGACTATACATCTCGGGCCATGCACAGGTGGCGTAGAGATAAACACTGTTCTGTTAAAGAAACTGAGATTTGCGTCAATGTTCTAAAGCATCTGAGTTATTTTAATCCTATGAGTACTACAACCCAATTTAGTCATACAGAAGTAAATGCAAACTAATAGTCCCAGATCAGACCGCTCCTCTGATCTGGGACTATTTGTTTGCTAACTTCAGCAAAAGAATTAACATCAACAAGAATGGATTTATCCAGATATTCAGTCCTTCTATTGCAGTAGTCCAAGAGTAAAGGTAGATCCTTTCACTGGATAAAGGGAAAAACCTTCAAAGTTGGATATCTGCAGACTCATTTGCAACTCATAATGCATGTCATTGTAAAACAAAACAATTATATACAGTATATTTACAATTTCAAAGCAAGCCTTTAATGAAGCTTTAAACTTTTTTTAGTCATTAAAAACCTCATCAACCACAATATATAACTGACAGCTACCTAAGCTCATTGGCGTGAGCAAAATGCTCCAACTAGCGAATTAATTGGCCAGTATTTGCAACGTAGCTGTGACTGAAGGCTAGTCCATACCATATTTAACCTTTCAATACAAGCCTTGGCTACTTGTGTTGGCTGTTCTGCTGTTCCATTTTACACTCAAACAAAAATGATAATATGGTTAAGCATTAATTGCAAATTATTTTTTATCACTAGATCTGTATTAAATACTTCTATTAAAAATGTAACTATAAGAGATAAATTTCAATTAGCAGAGATTCATGAAGCATACATAATGAAAATTAATGTGATGCACTTTGGGCATCATTTACTTTGAAATGAATAAATGGTATTCATCACTTCATATATCTAACCTTTGAAAAAGTGAAATTCATTTCTTAAATAAAAACATCTATGAATAAATAATCAAGATCTTACCATAAAAAGATACATTCGATAAACTTTCAATGTAGAAAAGTCTGCAGCTAGTTTCGTGTTACCCAGCATTGCAAGTTTTTTTCATGGGTCATCAACGAAAAAAAAGTGTGTTACATGTACATATCCCATTTCCAAGCAAATACGATGATAGCATATTAATAGCAGACTTAACCTTTGTCATGTTTCATGCTGGATAGGTTTATGTACTATATTCCTTACCCCCAATTTTTCATCCAATTTACCCTTAACCCCCCAATAATTTTTGTCCTGAAATGTTGTCTGCTTTTTCATTGGCTGCTTATATTCAAGAACACTTCAAACTAGATTGTTTCATGAAAGCAAATAATATTAGCCTTGATCAAACTGCTCCCAAGGAGCAGTCTGATCTGAGTCCATATTGTTTCTAATATAGGCTACCTAAGAACACAAACAGATGAGGAGCAGACGAAAAAAAGTAGTGACTGGTGGGCTAAACATACAGAGTGAAAAACGGTTAAGAGAAGCAAACTGATTTGAATCTAGATTGTTTTTTTATAAAAAGAATACTGTCATGTATATACAGTGTATGCCACAGTAACTGGATTCCTGCATATGCATGTTCATTGGATGAAAATTGGGGAAATAAGTAGAACACAAAGATACCAAGCACGATAAGTGTAAAAATACAGTGCACATGGTACCTTTCAGCAAATCTTGGTGCGAGTTATATTACTGGAATTTGTGGTACTAAATTGATTGAATATTAAGCAATTATGTAAATAATTAAGCAATAATTTCCTTTTTCCTTTGTGGACCTGAATCCCCTAAACCCCTCTTTGGCAAATAGTGAAGACCCAGATGAAATGCCGCATAATGCAGCATTTCATCAGGGTCTGCACTGTTTGCTTAGAAAAAATAGATCTTCACAGAGAGGAAAACATTACTTTTTGGAAATTATAATCTGTGACCCCTCAATTTTTACAACAGACCAATTTCCAAAAAATATAATTGTACTCCTTTAAAATAATCCATCAGAGGAGATGGCGAATCCCACAACCTACAAGCATTTACAAATTGACAACCAAGTATATAAACTATAATAATATGATGAAATAATTCTGAGTGCCACTGCAATCTTTAGCATAGTTAAGCAAATATGGAATGATGCCTGTACATACAATTCTATTTTTATCTCTAAATTTATTCATGGGAGATAAGTCAAAAAGTAATTATTCTTACACCCAACAAAACACTTTGAAATGATATATATCCATATACATTTGTACTTAATATCATAAAACTCTAAAAGGTAAAAGAACTATTGGTTTCTGTTTGAATTCGCTCATGTGAGATAACTCAAACAGTAAACAATGGAGGGCAATCTTTTTTGCATGAGACACAACATCTTGACTTTCAGTACATTACCTACCAAACAACATCAACGTATCTGTCGAGGAATGAAAGTTACTAAGTGTCAGAAGTTTTGTGTTTCAGATATGTTAAAGGGCAATAACTAAGGAATCAATATGTGATAGAAATTTTTGCAAAACAAGGAATCAAGATGTGGTAACAATTCTTGCAAAACACAAACTGTCTTCACCTCCTATAATTATTTAGTATGAAAGGGTATGAAAGTTATTTTGGTATAAAAACTGTTCAAGGGAGATAACTAAAATAGAGATCAAGGGACAGCAGCCATTTTAGACTGTGACACATCATCCTGACATTGAATATAATCCTATCAAATATTATCAAAATATCGCAAAGGGCATGGGAATTATGGAATGCACAAGGTTTCTCCTTTAAAATTCAATCAAGGGAGATAACTCAAACAGCAAGTGAGGGACAGAAACCATTCTTGCATGTGACACATCTTGACCGTATATATATCCCTACTAAATATTATCAAAATATCTGAAAGAGTACTAGAGTTATGAAGTGCATAATTTTTATTTCTTTCAAGGGAGACAACTTAGGGAAGATCTGGGGAGAAAAAACATTAAAAGTCTTACAAGGGACACAACCTCTTGACCTTAGCTACCAAATACTATCATAATATTTGTTTGTTTGATCTGATTCTTTATGTCCCATCAACAATCTTTCAGTTATGTAGGGACGGGTCTTCCTGGGTTGAACCAGTACTAAGCTAGGGTTAATGTGTCTTGCTCAAGGATACAACACAGTGAAGCCGGTGAGGCTCGAACCTGAGGCCCCTCGGTCTCGAGTCAAGCACTCTACCACTAAGCCACTGGGCTCTCACTATCATGATATCTCAAAGGGTAAGTTCTGGCTGTTCCTTCGCAGTAGCCAGTACTGGGCCGGGTAGGTTTATGGTGTTTGTGTTTTTAATGTCGGGAGCACCCAAAGGCTCAACTGGCAGTGGTTTTAGATTAAAACATCCCAGAAACGGGTCCACAGCTTAAAGTTAAAGACTCATCTGACAAGACTGGTGGGGCAGGTGTTCAAACTCGGGACCCCTGGGTACAAGGAGAGTGACTTATCCACTACACAACGATGGTGAGATTACTCAAACAGGAAGCAAGGGAGAGCAACCATTTTTGCAAGTGACGCGCCTACTTGCTATAATATGCCAAAATATCTCACATGGTAAGAGTTATGGAGCGCACAAGCTAATTCCCCTTTGAAAATAATTCAAGGGAGATAACTCAAACAGGAAGTAAGGGAGGGCAACCACTCTTGCATGCGGCACATCGCCTTGACCTGATTTAAATGTATATATTCCTTCCAAATATCATCAATTTAAATATCCCAAAGGGTATATGAGTTATTGAACAGACAAGCTGGCCCCACACAGATTCACCAAACATTAAATAAAATACTTTTTACATTTTTTTCTCATGGAAATATGGACTATTAGTAAATAGCTGAACCCACTTGATAAGGCATTAAAATTGGTTAAATCAACAAAAACATAGATAAAGAAGAATAATTAATTAAATTGATAAAGCAATAAGTCATAATAGCATAGATGACTTTACATATTAGTGGTTAGATTTTCAAATATAAATTCAGACACGGGATATAAGCAACAAAATATAAGAGGAACTTGCAGGCCTTGCATGATAGCCCCGGATCGTTCACCTGAATTTTAAGCCTTGGAGACAATATTGAATCTTTAAGCAATTTTGGTAGAGGGCATATATAAGGAACATGGAGTATCATAGATTTGATCAATCAGAAACATTTCCGTGTATTTATTTTGAATCTGGACCAATGGATCAGATGATGTTTAAGCAGCTCTATATTTAGATCTTTTTAGATCTATTACCATTTTATTGTCTTGGATGTTTGATTTATTAAGGTGAAAATGGCAATATTCACAAGATAAAGAAACTAAGTTATTCTGATTTACAAGGGATTTGGCCTTAGTTCAAAATAAGGGCTGTCCCAAAAATAATAAGGGGTATGTGCATTAAGGGGCTATTTTGGCCCCCTCAAGAGCCAAAAACTAAGTTGCTTTTCACCAATTTCATCTTATTGGTTTGTAAGAAGAATAGCCCAAGTGCAAAATTCTGGCATTTATTTTACTTTTATCGGTTGCTATGGTAACCAAAATGGCCGACAAAATAGGCTTAAAATAGAGAAATTGCCATTTTAGGCCAAAATTGAGGCTTTGGAGACCGACTTTTTAAGAATTAGATATCAGCACAAGCAAATACCAAAAAAACCTTTTAATATATTGTGTGCCATGATAATTTTCATCATCTGTTAAAATATTTTTTTGGTATTTGCTTGTGCTCTATATCAATTCCCCTGTTACATGCCTCAAATTTGCTCCAAAATGGTCATTTTCCTATTTTCAGCCTATTTTGGCAGCCATTTTTGTTACCATAGCAACCGTAAAAGTCGAATCAATACCAGACCTTTACACTTTAGCTATTGTTCTAATAAACTAATAAGAAGAAACTTGTGAAGAGCAACTTTTATTTTTTGACCTCATAGGGGGGCCAAAATAGCCTCTTAGTGCAGGTACCCCTTTTAGTCACCTTTACATCCACAGGGTAAACAGTGTTTGTCTAAGTAAGAATTAAAAAACAAGAAATGTTACAAACACGTGATGAATGCCCCCAAAGGAATTGGTCTAGCATAAGTTACATTTGAGGAAAGTTAGTTGTAATATAGCACGAAAAACCTAGAAATGAGGCCAGAAGTCAATGTCAAGGTCAAAGTGACTCAAACTGGTATGCACCACTCCGCCATCCCAAGAGGAATCACCACCCAAAATTTGGGATTCCTACATCAAATAATATAGAAGATATGCTCTGAACACAATAATTCTTGAAAACTAGCTCAGAGGTCACAGTGACCCAAAAATGGTTTGTGACACTCAGGCATCCCAAGATGCAATTACATATCAAATTTGGAATTCCTATTTCAAAGAATATAGGAGATATGCACCAGTTTCTAGAAACTAGGTCAGAGGTCAAGTTCAAGGTCACAGTGACTTAATTATGGTATGCGACACTTCGTCATCCCAAGATGCATCCACACACCAAATTTGAGATTTCTATCTCAAATAATATAAGAAATATTCTCTGGACATGATTATTCCAAAAACTAGGTCAGAGGTCAAGGTCACAGTGACCCAAAAATGGTACGTGACACTCTGCTATCCCAAGATGCATCCACACACCAAATTTGGAATTCCTAACTGAAAGAATATAAGAGATATGCTCCGGACACAATAATTCTTAAAACTAGGTCAGAGATCAAGGTCACAGTGACCCAAAAATGGCATGTGACACCCTGCCATCCGAAGATGCATTTACACACCAAATTTGGAATTCCTATCTCAAAGAATATAGGATATGCACCAGACTCAATGCAGTTTCTAGGAACTAGGTCAGAGGTCAAGTTCAAGGTCACAGTGACCCAATTATGGTATGCGACACTTCGTCATCCCAAGATGCATCCACACACCATATTTGAGATTCCTACCTCAAATAATATACAAGATATGCTCCGGACACGATTATTCTAAAAACTAGGTCAGAGGTCAAGGTCACAGTGACCCAAAAATGGTACCCGACACTCCGCCATCCCAAGATGTATCCACACACCAAATTTGGAATTCCTACCTCAAAGGATATAGAAGATATGGACCGGACACGAAAGCGGGATGGATGGACGGACGGACGCATTACTATATGCCTCCAAAAGTTCCTTTGGGGCATAAAAATGGGGGTCATGTAAAACCTGGAAGCACAGTAGTAGCAACGTTTATGTGAAATTATTATTAAATTTGGGCTACTTGTTTAGAAGGCTAGGTCATTTAAAGATGAAGTTAATGCATGATGGATGATGCATGATTGACAAAGAAAGATCACAAAAGTTCACTCTTGAGCACTTCCTGCTCAGATGAGTTAAAAATGTTTCAAAGCCATTAAATTGATATGTGTATTCAAAAATTTTGAACACACTTAACTCATTGCATACAGGCATGTTTTAGGGGTTTTTTTTTGTCATCTACAGACAAAATGTAATGTTTTTGATTCTCAAAATGATTGCAATAAAGGCAGCCAGTGATGGTACTGATCAGGTGCAGTCTAAAATGAGTGCAACGCAATGGTGAACTGCCATGATTACTCTAATACTTACCTTCAAAAACTGAAAAAATATTTTGAAGAAAAGATCATAAATATATGTGTAAATTACTAGTTTCAACTTGCAACAACTAGCCCTTTGAGCAAACTGGAAATAGCAACAGATGATAGTTTAACCCTTTGTATTCTAATGGATTTTCCCATACAGATAAATACAATCAGGATGGGATTCATATTTTAAGGGACCATAGGTAGAAATTTCCAAATAATTATGTACTAGAAGATTGTATCTATCCAAACAGTGCAGATCCTGATGAATTGCAGCATTATGCTGAATGCAGCATTATGCTGCATTTCATCTGGGTCTCAACTATTTGCAAAAGTATCCATTTAGGGATTTCCAGTGTACAAAGGGTTTAACTGCTTGCTAGTGACAAATTCCGAATTCTCCATCAAGATTTTGAAAAGAAAATTTGCCAGGAACATTTTTTTACCTCTTCAAATAATCTATTAACAACATGATTTTGATTGCCATTTTGTACCTACTACAAAAGCTAGACAATGTCTTTATTGTCAAACTAGAATTTGTTTCAGAGAAAACAAATGTCCCCCTGGGAGTACACATGCTCAAATTTGACCTAGTATTTAGATCTACAATTTAGCTCTGCCATGACCTTGAAAATTTGGGCAAGGTCACCAAAACCTAATCAAGTCTTCATCATGCCCCGATATTATATCCATGAACATTTAATTCCAATCTGCCTACTAGTTCATGAGCTATCTCTCACATAAGAAAGCATCATGGACGGGATCCACACTTACTTCCCTTCAGTAGATGATCTTATGCTTTTTCAACTAGCTATATTTTACAATGCGAATGTAGACTAATGACAGTAGCTCACAACAGTGTGTGTGTATTTTCTCTATATTCTATCAGCATGATGTGGTTTTACTAGATTCTAGTGAGCTGACAAGGTGTAAATCTATAAGTTTAAAAAAATTTCATTTTGCCAAGAAAAACATATTTTGTCATGAAATAAATAGTTTGCTGTCTCCCTACTCATAATTTTCCAGGTGGGTAGGTAGGTAAGGGTTTTTCTTCACTATTTTGTTAAAATGACATTTAATTAAAGAAAAAAAAATATTTTATGGGTAGGTGGCATTTTGAGTGAGTCAGTCAGGTGACAACAAACAATGAATTTTTTGAAAGCACCACATGAGGCACATCCAATGAGTATCCATATTATGATGAGTTAGTTCAAGCTGATACAGCACCAGTCTACCAGAGTTAAGTAAAGTCTTATACTAGCTAGCTTATTACCCGATATGAAGGCTGAAAAAAAATTAAAATAATACCAATTTTAATGCACACATTAAAACCTGTATAAAATGGCCACTCTCAAAAAGACAGAAAATTGATTTTCAAGACCAATTATCGCTTAATGCAGGTCGAAAGTATTGCAGAATGCTCCAAGGGGAGCATTCTGCAATACTTCGAACTTCATTAAGCTATCATTTGTCATCAAGATCTTTATTTTGTCTATTTTCGAGTGGTCATTTTACACATGTGTTACTGTATAATAATGAAAGAAAATCTCAAATAAAAGGTAGCTTAACTTTTGATATGCAGAGTATTTTTATGTTATACATTATTCCTATCTAATTTTTATCCTCTTAACCAGCAGCATTCCAGTTGTAATCATGTATTTTCATTTGGAGTGCAAACAGAGTGAATCTTGATCAGATGGCTTCATCAGAAACCAGCTGATCTGGATTTACAGTGTTTTAAAACAGGATTGATCGGAATTCAGCAGAACAAGGGTTTATCAGAGATACTGTCCTTAAACAAAAGTTAAAGGTACATGTAATTTCCTTACTTATTTGTTGCTGTGCTCAGTGGATAACTACCCACAACATATCATATGATCCATCTCATGAAAAGTCTAACAAAATGATATGTGGGCCTATTAGTAATTGACTCAGATCAGCCTGGATATCCACATAGTATCTTACAGGGTTCATACAGGCAAGACTGTGTAAAATTCAAGGACTTTTAAAAGACTATAATCCTACAGTGTTCAAGGACTACAAGTTGTTTATTTACAATTCAATTTCACAAATTCTGGCTGAGAAAATGAAACAATGAGTAAAAGAAAAAATTGCATACAATCATTGTGGCTTTCTTTGGAATAAAGGCACAGCAATTTTATAATGACTTTGGTCTCCATTTACCAGGATTGGTCTTTAGAAAATAACAAATTTCAAGTACTTTTCAAGGGAGATTTAATTTTCAAGGATTTCTCAAGAAAGCCCTTCACACTAAAGTACTTTTCAAGGTCCTAGAGTGATTTCCTGGTACTTTTAACGGTACATTTAATTTTTAAGGACTTTTCAATAAATCCCCTCATATTCATGTAGTTTTAAAGTCTGTGAGAACTCTGTAATTTATGATGGGCAACTTAGTAAAGGACCAATGTTATCTTCAGATGGGAGGACAGTGAAGGCTGATCAGACTGAGCAGATATCCTGGCTGATCTGAGTCTTTGCTGGGAGTGTATATTACTTTGCTGGTTTTGTCAAGTAAGTGTTCTTTAGAATTTGTGTTGAGATATATGGTGCATATTAATCTATCCACTTCCCTTATCTATAGCCTAAATGATTAGCAAAAAGTGTGCTCTATCAACTCTTTGCCTTACCTTCACAAAGAGTTTGGACCCAGATCAGGACCAACAAAATGTAGAGCGTGATCCAAACTGTTTGACACTCAAATGGTATTCTTGAAAGAATTTCAAATGAAAAAAAGATCAGCAGATAATTAAAAAAAACATGCAAAATTACCAAACGCAACACTTGGATAACAGCTTTAATTTATGTCTCAAAAAAGAAGGCAGAAGAATAATTTTGATTGTATGTTAAAGAGCATTCATTTCTAAGTAAAACATGGAAAACTTGTGCAACTAAGATGCACTTAATGCATTAAAATGTAACTGTTTTGAGATAGGTGTCAACTGTTTCATGTGACCAAATGTTATGAACGAAAGATTCCCTACTTCTTTAAATCAAGAAACACTAGAAGCATCAAATTTGTATCATGGACTTTGTAAGAGATCGAGGAATCACTCTCATATTGATTGACAGGTCTGCGATACAGCATATTTGCGTATATGACGTTTATCTGGGTGTACCCTTTCATTCAATAGCTTAAAATCTCCTCTACTTTAAGAAATGTTTAAATAGCTAAATTCATACGGAGCAAATAACGTCGTCCAGTTTAGTTGTACAATCAAAACTAAAGTGTTTACTGAAGAAGCCAGCTCATGATTACACTATCGAAGCAAAGAAAAGATACATTCAACAGTCTTTGGAAGATATAAGGGGTAGTTAGTGTTGCATAACTAAAGTCCGTCAGTATATATCTTATCAAACCTCATCAGATTGTAAAATGGACTTGGGATGGTCCACTGAACATATCCAGGGGTAACAGGTTATAGCTTCCAAATAAAATTGTATTTCTTTCTTTGAAGATCGTTTTTGACTTTGCAAACGGCATAGACCCTGGTGAATTGCAGCATTATGTGGTATTTCATCTAGGTCTTCACTGTTTGCCAAAGTATGCATGTAATAGTTACAAGTATACAAAGGGTTACATTTTAGGATGAGTAAAAGTGATGGATTTAAACTTTAAATTTCTAGACGTGGAACATGTAAAATGTGAGAATGGGATAATATAATTTTTACACATAAATACGCACAAACACCCATGTTCATGTAATAACTGTGAATTTCGGTTTTGAGAAAAATTATTTGAGAAAAAACAAACCAATAGGTTGTGTTGTTATGGATAATATGGAAAAGACAAGGCAATGGTTGGAAACATCAAAGTATATAGGGATCACACATGTTTTTTCATGCATTAAGATTTGCCGGGTCCCGAGGATGCTGTTTGAACACAAGGCCGATAGGCCGAGTGTTCAACATCATCCGAGGGACCCGGCAAGTGTTAATGCAATGAAACAAACATGTGTGATCGTTATTCTTGCATATTTTACCTTATTCCAGCTCAATTCGCACTGAAAACGCTGCTAAAACATTAAATTGTCCATTTTCTTACACTTGATTTCTCTAAACAAAATGGCGTCGGCTGTGTACTTTCGAACGTCATTACGTCATAACCGTATGCAACGTTTTCGCGAACAAAAACATCGGCGAAATGGTCAGTCTGGTCCGCAACGTGTTCCGTATATAACGTCATGCAAATAATGCAGGGCTCATTTTAAGTATTTTCAAGTTCAGACCCATGTTCAAACAGCACGTGAATCTCCTGATTTGAACATGGATTTTCGTTCATTTGACAACGGGTGTAAACAGCTATACGAATAGATATCTATGCAAGAATAGCAGTTTTATTTGTTTGTATGTTTGCTTTGATTATTTACTTCCCAGTCAACAATTTTTCAATCATGTCAAGACAAGTCTTCCTAGGTTGAACCAGTACTAAGCAGAGGATAAAGTATCTTGCTCAAGGATACAATGCAGTGCCTCTGGTGAGGCTCAAACCAGCAACTCCTGGAGTCAAGCACTCTAACACTAAGCCACTATGTTAGTCTTAAGATATAACAAGGGTTGAAGCTGTTTACTGGGGTTTCAAGACATATCCGGGGATAAGGGGAAATGGGAATGCTTTGCTCCTGTGAACAGCATTTGTGGATCCAGAAATTTTCTTGAAGGGGGGATGGGGGGTCCAAGGTCCTATTGTCCAATTACTTCTTGAGGGGTGGGGGTCCATACTTTTTTCTTTGGATAATTGTGGCCAAATATAAAAATAGAGCACCCCTTGGCATAAGGAGAGTCGTGATCATAACTAGAATTGAAGCTACATACCTTTTCCAACTGAAAATCGGTAAATAAAAATAAAAACTTATTTCTCATATTGTCGAGGCTCAGTGATAGGACAGTGCCAATACTAGATGTTTTTTTGGTTGAAACTTAAGAAAAATAAGAATTTGGATATCTCTCTTATATAGGGTCTTGAGTCAAGCACTCTACTACTGAGTCAGTGCACTTCCTTACCATAATTAACTCTTTTCCAGCTGTTGTCTGCTCCCTCTGCTTCTGTTCTTAGGCAGCCTATACTGCAAACAATATGGACCCAGATCAGACTGTCCCCAAGAGAACAGTCTGATCTGGGTTTATAGTGTTTGCATCCATGATCTAAAGTAGGGTGAAGTGTATTTGAATATATGCAGCAGACGTAAAAGTAGGCAACATTTTCATGATAAAAACTTATTGGCAGAATGAGGATTAAACACTTATTTAGCCATAAAGTTCATGCACGGATCCAGAATGTTTTGCCAGTGGGGGTCTAACTATTAGAACGTTGTTTTTTGTTTTTATTTTTTTAGTTGATGATGGGAGGGAGGATCCAAATGCCACTATAAGCAGGCCATAGCCCAAATCGGTCCACCAGCGAACGCCATTGAAATGACGTTTCTCTGACGGACAGCTAATGGCCCAACATTGAATGCTGGCTTGGTAGCTTTGTGATTCAGGGGATCTGGACCAGTATTGCTAAGAAACCCTATATTCTTGTGATTTTTCAGCGGGGTCCCGACCCCCTTTACCCCCTCTGGATCCGCGCATGAAGTTAAACTACCTAACATGTGTTGTATTAAACAGGAATAAGCCCAATATTATGTATGTTTCCATGAAAATATGGACCTACCCATGATATACTGGTGTTTATTGTATAAGCTTACATGTAAATCAATTTTAACTCTTTCCTCGCAAGCGACAACCTTTGCAAACAGTTTGGACCCAGATCAGGACCGACAGAACGTTGGTCCTGATCTAAATCCTAACTGTTTGACACTAAAGATTTTTTTTAAAACGTTGCTTTTTTAAAAAAAAGTTCAGCAAACAACAACAAAAGCATGAACAATTACCCAGCATGCAAAGAGCTAAACATGTCAGCACAGCTATCTAATGGGGCTAGAGACATTTTTATCTAAGCTTTCATCTACTTTCATATGTTGTGTAAGACTGTATGGATGTGCACTGTGCAGGCTCTTCTGAGCCATGGCTACAGGTCAATGCCATAAACATCTCTTCTGCTGGCCCGTATATACAGTTTTGGCGATACCCAGATTTTCATTGGGGTTATCTTATTGATGCCCGGCCCTTGGGTTATAAAACTTTTCTCGTGCTCAACTCAATAGAACATGAAATTCCAATTGCTTATAAAAGCTTCAATGCTAAAAAATGAATACATTTCTTGCTTGCAAACTCTTAGATGTTGTATTAATTGTGCTAATAAATGTAAAAATGCCAACAATTGTTGGCATTTTAATATTTATGAGCAGGATAAATTTCGTGCTAAGTTGAGTTGAGCATGAAAAAAGTTTTATAACCCCGGGGCCTGGACTAAGTCACACCCACATTTACATGCATATACTAGCATATATATAGTTTAACTCTTTGCATGCTGGGTAGTTTTTCATGCTTTTGTTGTCGTCTGCTGACTTATTTCAAAATTAACTTTTTCAAAAAAATTCTTTCAAGAACACTATCAGAGTGCCAAACGGTTTGGAACCAGACCAGAACTGATATTTTGTTGGTCCTGATATGGGTCCAAACTGCCTCCAAAGATCATCAGCAGACGATAAACTTCACAGCTAGCAGGCATAGAGCAAGGGCAAAATCCTGATTAGGAACTGTTAACATCAATTTTAGCACAAAATTTCAGATTTTCACAAATAATTAGGGATGTAACAGTAGTCCCTAAATGACTTAGGATAGTATTGACATTGCAGGAAGTATCATTGCAATACTAAGCCAAGCAATTTAAAGTGAAAATCTCTGGGTTTAAAAACGATTGTGATAAGGAAAAGACTATTGCAAATACTATTGACATTGCAACTTTCCTATCAATATAGTAACATTGCCCAGGTTACTTTTGCAATATATCATAGTCTGATGCATTGTTACATCCCTACAAATAATTGTTCTAACACAATATTTTACGAATCAAATTATTTCTACAATTCTACATAAAAGAAACCATTCTTCAATCAGCATTTCAAAAACACTCCTTGTTACTTACATGGCCCAAAAAAGGTTTAGATCCCTAAAATATGGTAAAGTGCTATTCTATTTTTTCTGTCTTTTGAACCATAGCCTTTCTACACTTTAATGTTAACTACTAATACCTTCAATTCAGCTAGCTAACAGATTTGGTACTTATCACAAGATATTGCATCTGGGAGTGATATAATGCCATGTATAAAAGGTGATTTACCACCAGTGGTTTACATATTTAATAATTCCAACTTTGTTTTTATCATTTTTTGAGCGATTTTGATTGGTTAGTTGGCAAAATTATCAATAAAAACCCATGCATATGAATATTTGATATCTGCCTTCATTTCAGTGCTAATAAAGAACTGTACATAAAACTTCGAACACAAGTATTGTTGTGTCTGAGATAAAACATTCACCAGTTTAAATATAGTTAAGCATGTCCAAAGCTCATTTAAAAACCCTTACATTGTATGGTGGTGCATCTTTAAAGCAACAGGGGGAACTCTAAGAAATGAACTGGATGATGAGGCTATGTGACGTCACATAACAATCAGTCACATCATCAAAAGGAATCGTCATGGCTACATCAACAACGCAATGTTTCAACACAGTTTGATGGCCTCAAAACAAACTTTTTAAAATAAAGCTTAGGTCATACTAATGTGGGGATTTTAGGCAGGAACTTGTGAAGGTAAACCTGTGCTTTTTAAAACCTGTCAATTCGTGGAAGAGCCTAAATCTAAATGTTCTTCAATGAGCCCAGCAAGCTGTATGACAAAAGGAAACAATTCCAACCTACATGGAGATGTTTTTGAGCTCATACTCATAAATTCGCTCCCAAAAGAATGTCATGTTAAACTTTATTAAGCAAAACAAAGGTTTGAACTGACAGAATTTTCAAGATGGCTGCCCCATCTTTCACAGGGACAGCCGTTACAAACTATTTTCCATCAGCCGGCTTTAAATTGAAATATTGTCAACAACCCTTTTCAAATGAGCTGTTTTGTTCCAAACTTGGAATTATAAGGAATGAATTGTTGTTTTTGTGGATTTTATCAATGTGTAAACTCCGGCAAATCACTCACAAACTTTACATAAAAAAGGTTTTTACTCAGTTTGTGAGTGATTCGCCTGAGTTTACACATGGATAAAATCCACAAAAATAAAATTCATTCCTATAGCAACGTTATTTAATGACTTTCTTAATGATGTGGAGTACATAATTCATGCACAAATATGTGATTTCAAAGTAATGTAACTTGATGTCAAGATAAATAGAATCTAACATTCATGCTCGTGTATTATTGAATTTATTTAACTTGTTGCGGAAAATTGATAAAATGCTCGACAAGCCTCACATGTTTTCCCTAATTTGTTAAATAAATTCAGTAATGCATTAGCACTTATTAAAGATCCTCAAAGGTTTAGATAAAAAAAAAAATTCAGTGTAAAATTGTAAATATTTGCTTACCCATAATATTTAGCATATGATATGGGTGCTCATTCGAACCGTCTCATCGGGACGCTTCTTTTGAGTACCCACAACATATGTTTCGCTTGAGAAATAAGAAAATTATTTTTCTGTAATACACTCTTAACTAAAGGCCTGGATCCTCTATGCATTACATAGATGAGCAGGGAAGGATAAGACTCCCAGTCATCATCTCATATCTGTTCAACTTTTGAGGATTTTGAACAAAACTTGATTATAAAATTCCTTGACTTTTGAAGATTGTCTATTTTCCCGTACCATTTTTACAAGATTCCTGGACTTTTCTATAACCTTTTAGAAAAATTGAATTTCAGTGACTTTTTCCATCACAAGTGGGCGCCTTAATGCACATGTGATGAGTACCATTTTCTAATGGGCTTGCCTAGTTATATAACCCTTTACTTCATAGGCTAGTTTTAGATCATGACATCATTTTCTTTTTTTAAGCAACATTGAAAAAATTCAAGAAAAAATTAAGATTAGTTTTGAATACTTTTGAAAATATTATGGGAATTGGAGCATTTGCTCCAAAAGAGCAAATGCACCATTTTCCATAACATTTTTAAATACATGATATTTCAAAGGTGTCAAAAGGCGCTTTTATGGAGTAAAGGGTTAATCTATTGTTTTCATGCATTGAACTTTGAGTTTCTATACAACAAAGAATGGCTTGGTGGTAGAGTGCTTGACTCGAGGTCAAGGGGTTGCAGGTTCGAGCCTCACTTTAGGCACTGCATTGTGTCCTTGAGAAAGACACTTTAACCTCTGCCTAGTACTGGTACAACCCAGGAAGACCCATCTCCACATGACTGAAAGTTGTTGACTGGATCATAAAGATTCAAAACAAACAAACAAGCAAAACAAGGACTGGCATAGAATTTTGTAAATTATTTGTCTATGGGGCAAGCTTGGCCTGATTTGTGATTGTCCTATTGCTCATCAGCTTGCCTAGTTATCTCAAACTTGTGTTTTGTCAAATTAATAAAAGCAGAAAACAACCTAGTTTAACAATAAATGATGTGTAAAATTGTGATCATTTTATTATTCATCAGTTTAAACATATGTTGTGGGTACTCAAAATACCTTCTCAATGAGACCCCAAAAAACATGTTTAAATTGAAAGGTAAGAAAATGATTACAATTTTATGCTAAATGTTTTATTATCTGCACCTATGAGGGCACTTTTTAAGTCCAATAAGGTATATAAATGCTAAGTGAGAAATACGTACCCTGTAGGACTTTGATGAAGTATGATTTCCTGGTGATTCCGGTCTATTGATGTCGTAGGTCGAACTGGTCTTTGTAAGGTCTTGTTTCTTCACTTGAAGTCCCTGGCTTTGTAGGTAGAATGGCAAGTGAACAATATTCCGTAAATAATCAAAACCATTCACGTTTGTGTCATGAAACGGGGACTTCAGATTCTGGTCAATGCCTTTGATAATGATTTGCGGATCAACCGCTAATATTGTAACAAATGATGAATTTTCCTCATTGAATAGAGTATGGATAATATCTAATACTTGTAAAACCTTTTCTTGCTCACAGCTATCCAGCCCATCAACAATGACAACCAGTCTAGTTGTGTTTTTTGTATATTTATCCATGTTTGTAACCAGTCTATTCATGAGCATCACCTCTCGTTTTAAATTCTGCATTAACCCTTCCATCTTTAAACGATGAAAGTTATCCGCGGCCTTCATCACCCGCGTTTTCTGCGATACAAACAATGATATGAGGGCTCTACCAAATAAATGCAGATTTGTAAGGAGGCCTAACAGTAATATAGCACCGAGTGTAATCATCACGCCATTCACAACTTCATCAGAGATATGGTAAGTGACAATGAGCGCCACACCAGTGATGAGGCAAGCTTGGAAGAAGAAGACTATCACAAACACGGGTATACAGCATATCGTCTTGAATCGTCCTAAATACTGTTCTGTAAAATAAACAGAGAATCTTACATGAATAGACAATTTACCCTTTCTGTGCTACAAGGCAACTTTTATCATCTGCTGACAGCTTGCGCCCTTATCAACCCCATTCAAAAATCAGGCCTGTTTTACTCTCTGATTGATAGAATTCTAGAAAGATTTTTTCTTTAAGTTTGCCAAAATACCCTTATAAAAAGTTTCATAATTTAGTCTTGGCTATTCTGAATGAAATAGAATTTATAAAACACTGAACATTTTCTTGACCCTTTTCATTCTGATGGATTTGCCCATTTTATATTTAAGGGCTTCTAAACTAAGATTCTGTCATGAAGTTTTTATCTTTGCAAACAGTGCAGAACCTGAAGAATGCCGCATTATGCAGCATGTCATCTGGGTCTTCACCATTTGACAAAGTACCTGTTTACCGGTATCCAGAATGAAAAAATAATGTATCTTACAAGTCTAATATGCTGGCATTAAACATGCTTGTTACTTTGAATAGCATGTGTTTACATTTTGATTGGGAGACTACAGGCATGAAACGTTTCGGACTGGTTTTAACATGTTGCAGTGATTTCAATCATTATTGAGGCCCTGGAAGGGGGTCCCAGTATCTCATATCCCTTTAATTATTTTGAAAAATATTCCATATCCCTAAAATAAATATGGCAAATATCCCCAAAATTCAGAAAGCATTGTATCCCCAAATCCCTAAAATTGATCCAAGTATCCTGTATCCCTTTAAATATTTACGAAAATATCCTATATCCCTTTAAGTTTTTGGCCAATATCCCAGTATCCCTAAAAACGCTTCCAGACCTCATTAATTCATAGTCAAGAAAAATGTCTAATATATGGTTAACCCTTATCATGCTGAATTAACTAGAATTGTCAGAGAATCTGACTATAGCCCCGCTGCAGTGCCTTGCATACAGTAAAAGGCCAGAGTGTCTCAAAACATTGAGTGTTATCGTAATTCTGACATCAATCAAGGGCCATAACTCTGTTATAAATGTGCGAAAAATGATGTGTAACAATCCCAACATAGATCTTGTCAATATGAATGAATATATAAAATTTGGTGAAATTCTGTCCTTTTGTTCTCAAGATATTGAACGGAAACAAAATTTTGGCATAAATCAAGGGTCATAACTCTGGTACAAATTGGCGAAAAATGATGTGTGACAATCTCACGCTAGATCTTGTCAATATGAATGCATATATAAAATTTGGTGTAAAAATGTCAGTTGGTTCTCAAGATATTGAGCGGAAACTAAATTTCAGTTTAAATCAAGGTCCATAACTCTCTTTCAAATGTGTGAAAAATGACGTGTAACAATCCCAAGCTAGATCTTGCCAAGATGAATGCATATATAAAATTTGGTGAAATTCTACCAATTGGTTCTCAAGATATTGAGCGGAAGCGAGAGTTTGGCATAAGTAAAAGGCCATAACTCTGGTAAAAATTTCTGAAAAATGATGTGTAACAATCCCAAGCTAGATCTTGTCAATATGAATGCATATATAAAATTTTGTGAAAATATATCAGGTAGTTCATAAGATATTAAGCGGAAACGAAATTTCGGTGTAAATCATGGGCCCTAACTCTGGTACAAATTCGCGAAAAATAATGTGAAACAATCCCAAGCTAGATCTTGCCAAGATAAATGCATATATAAAATTTAGTGAAAATATGTCAAGTCGTTCTCAAGATATTGAGCAGAAACCAAATTTTGACGTAAATCAAGGGCCATAACTCTGGTACAAATGTGGGGATAATGACCTATAACAATCCCAAGCTAGATCATATCAATATTAATCCACATACAAAATTTGGATAATTCTATAAAAGGGTTCTGAAGATATTGAGAGGATATGAAAAAATTATGATGGACGAACGAACGAACAAACAAACAAACGGACAGACGGAATGACAGACAACCTAATCCTATATAGCCCCCCTTTTTTCAAAGCGGGGCTATAATTAATATGGCACATTTACTTCTGTTTTCCAGCCAGTTTATTTGTGTGATTTCTAAAGATGATACATTCATATTCAGCAGGGCAAGGGACATGAAAAATGGGCTTAAATTATACATACTATTCGAGGCTGGTTTAAATATCTGAAATAATCTCGATGACAGATATCCGAACTCTTGCTCCACCGACTCGCTGAGGCTGGCAACCATAGCAGCAAGAGCTTTCTCTCCTCCAACACTAGAGAGTCTTGTACTCTCAGAGAAAAGGAACCTACAGAGATAAGAAAATAGAAAATGGACCCTTTCACATCTAACTTTCAGCAGAAAATCTTTTGAAATAAAATGCATTTCTTTTTCTCATTGAAATTGTTATTTTGAGTACCAATATCGAGTCTTGTTTCAAAAATAAGAAATTAGTTTATTATTACAACCCGGTCTTATCTGGAGGCCTTAAACACTATTTCAGTAAAGCTTGGAATTTAGCAATGAAAATTCATTGCAAGGGTAAAAATTGAATTAAAGACTATAAAATCATAAATTTTTCATTTAAATGGTATAACAACCACCCCTTCCAAATCCTCTAATGCTCAATGGCTGGTTAAACATGAAAATATGGCCCTAGGAAGAGAATAAAAAATCGAGGAATGTCATGCAATAGCCCATGATTTCCTATGTTTGTGGTATAAATACAAGCCCAGAATGTATTTTCATTATGTCATACATTTGTATTTACTTTTTGTGAAATGAACATGTTCCCATCAGATTCTAGTACACCTTCATTCCCATACTTAAAGCGTCTGAGTATTTAGTAGGCCGATCAATCAAACATACATTTAATTAAGTCAAAACTTAATCTGTTATAATGAGACTTTTATACTTCAGGGGACAAAATTTCCACTCGTCCGCTCGTAATTACGAGTGAAATCTAGAAAGGACATGTAATTCTTCCCTAAGCACTCGTACTTTGTAAAGAATTACTCGAGGAAGCCAAATTACATATTATTCCCTTATGTTCTTTATTGCATACACTTTTAAAGGACAAGTGAATGTGTTTGCAGGACGAGTGAAAATTGTAAGTCACTCGTCCTGCAGGACAAATGCAATATTTGAATATTTTTGTCCACTGTACTTCAATATCACAATGTAAACCAACTAATATTCAGGCAAGCCTGAGCTTTTTCTTCTCCTAAACAAAAAGATGAATGTGTCCAAAATTTACATCTCCAGCCCAGTGTATCCAGCAGAAGTGTTTAATCCTTTGTGGACCAGAAATCCTTAAACAGGTACTTGGACAAACAATGAAGACTCAGATGAAATGCCGCATAATGGGATAAAAAGATCTTCAGAGAAAGAGATAAAATATTTTTTGGGAAAATCATAAACTGTGACCCCTCAATATACACAATGGACCATCCTGACTTCATTGTATGTAGTTTTATGGAAAATTCCATTGGCTCTAAAAGGGTTTAAGGAGGCTGTTGTGCATGTGTGATAAGTACCAAAAACTGCCTATTATAAAAAATTTCAGAAAAAAACACTTTTACTGATTGACAGAACAAATCGACCTTTGGTGAACATAACCTATTCTTGGCATACGTTTTGTCAACAAAACCTATTCCTAGCATATGTTTTGCTCATTATCACTGTACTGGCCATTTGATATGGTTCAACATAACCTAATCCTGGCATACGTTTGTCAACAAAACCTATTTCTGGCATAAGTTTTGTTCACAGTATTATACTGGCCACTTCTTAAGTTCAACATAACCTATTCATGGCATAAGCTTTGTCAATCTATAAAGCCTGGTGTTTTCCGAACAAAAAATAATTTCGGAGAAGAATTAATAGACTATTCAAAACCTTATGTAAAGGCCCATATAACTTACTTAACAAGTGGAACATCTTTGTTATTTGCTCTTGTTTGTGGATTACAAAACAGCACTTGTAGCAGTAAAGCCAGTATCTGTAGCCTCTTACCAATAGCTTGACTTATCCGGATTGTAAATCGAACATTGTGCCTCGTAGAACACAGCCATATCACACCTTGGAGATAAAAAGAGACAAATTAATGAGAAAATACAGTAAAAACCACAGGTCAAGATTAACAAATATTTTGAGAGAATTGTGAATATTTTCTTACCCATCAGTTTTAACATATTTTAGGTGCTCAAAAGAACCGTCTCATTGAAACAGTTTTTTGAGTACCCACAACATATGGATTGAGATGGGTTTTTTTAATACCCTCAACATATGGTTGGGTTGAGAAACAAAAAAAAAATTTTGATTACACACTTTTTTTTAAAGGCCTGAAAAACTCTAATAATGGAATTCCAATAGTTTGAATTATTACCCAACCGTTTATATACGGAGTAATTGTCTATTTTTTGCTATGTCATGCATGAGTCACTGAACTATTCCACCAGTCAATAAATATGACTATTGACTGGCTCTATACAATGGCCTCTTTACCCGCTTCCCTGTTAAAAACACACAGGCGCTTATCGACATGCACGACAATGATGTGCATACAGCTCATTTATGAAAGGAGACATTATGCAATAATGGTGAAAATAAGGCATGGTTTGGCAACTTTAAACTCCAATAACTCCGTTGTTTATGGTCAGAAACATAAAGTGCGGGTACTCATTTTCCAAGTTAGAACGAGGGGAACATTTTGAGACCAAAATTGAGCAGATTTGGTGAAATTTTCTGTTTTGCAACAAAACCGCATCATCTACAGCAACTCCATGCAAGAAAAGCTGCTAAGCATTTCATCGAATGGGTTGGGTAATAAAGCAGTTATTTCATGCCTGTTTGTAGTATAGTCAAACTATTACCCCTCGGACTACTTCCCTTTAATTCAAAATACTAATAAGGACCTCTTACACTTTGCTAATGTTTCTGCCTATTTTTCGGACGCTTCCCAAAACTAAAATCTCTTGTATTCTCTTGGTATTCTCTTGAATAAGATGTCTGATGAATGAGAAATGATTTTTTTTATAATTAAAAAAAGCAGACCCGTATGACAAAACAGGAGACACTAACAAAGGGGGTATGGTGTGCAAATTTTGACGTCCCCAAAATATATAGCATTACTTTTTTTTCATGTGTAAAGGCATCATAACATCAATACTTGATGAAAACACATTAACACTCAAAAATAGACAAAACAAAGATGTTAATGACAAATGGTAGCATTTTGAAGGTCGAAAGTATTGCAGAATGCTCCCCTTGGAGCATTCTGCAATACTTTTGACCTGCATTAAGCGATAATCTGTCTTGAAAACCAATTTTTGTCTTCTTTTTGAGTGGCTGCTTAAGACAGGTTTTACAGTACTGTACCTAAGAATCCATACTCCAGTAGAAACAAACCAAAGCCAAGCCCTATACCAAGTTCCCACCTGACAGCCAGAGCAAGGACGATACCAATATAACAGTTCACAATGAGAAGTAGAATAAACAAACTCCAGGTGAACTCCAGGCTGTCCTCCATGTTAGCTTTAGTGAACGATTTCATCTCCCCTAGAATGAAATATACGGTTAATGTTAAAGATAATGACAGCCAGAGCAAGGATAATACCAATATAACAGTTCACAATGAGAAGTAGAATAAACAAACTCCAAGTAAACTCCAGGCTGTCCTCCATGTTAGCTTTAGTGAACGATTTCATCTCCCCTGGAATAAAATATACAGTTAAAATTTCTAACATTTTCTTTTTCTGTTTTCAAATTTAATATTGGTTTTCAGGGCTGGAATTCACAAAATGCTTGTCAGAATAGCAAACAGGGAAGACCCAGATCAGACTGCTTCTTAAGAAGCAGTCTGATCTGGGTCTGCTCTGTATGTCTAGGCCTTTTCGGCATGCAACTAGTGTTAAAAATTTTAGAACCTTACTGCGTAAACTCCAGGCTGTCCTCCATGTTGGTTTTAGTGAAGAATTTCATCTCCCCTGGAATGAAACAACGGTTAATGTTCTAAAATTTCAAACATTTTTTCCATTTCAGTTAACCCCTTGTATTCTGATGGATTCTCTCATACAAATTGATACAATAAGTATGGGACTGCCCATTTTGTACTTTAAGGGGTCACACCATCACAGGTAGGATTTTCTAAATCATAATGAATTTCTGTCCCTGAAGGTTGTTTTAATTTTGGAAAACAGTGCAGTGAAATGCAGCATAATGCTGTAGTTCATCTGGATCTTCACTGTTTGCCAAAGTACCTGTTTTAATAGGGGTTTCCCATATAAAAAGGGTTAAATAAAAATTGTTTTTCAGGGTTGAAATTCATAAAATGCTTGTCAGAATAACAAAAAGGGAAGACCCTGGTCAGACTGCTTCTACAGAAGCAGTCTGATCTGGGTCTGCACTGTTTGTCTAGGCTTTTTTGGCAAGCAACTAGTGTTCGAAATTTTAGAACATTTACTGTATATACAATAAATGAACTGGCTCATAAGAGTTTAGAACTAATTGCATATTATATGCCAGAGATTGAGCGATGAAGGCTAACAGGAGCCTTTGCTGGTCACACATACAAAATAGGTTTGATTTATATGTTTTTGGAGATAATGCATTGATAAGCTAGGGTCTTTCATGCAAACCAAACATTTATGTGTCTTGATCCACATCTAAACTAAGGGTGTGGTTGGCGCTGTGAAACCGGTTTAAGCCCTCCAGTAAAATATTTTTTACTGACCATTCCAAAGCTGGTATTTCTTTTGTGGATAATTTGTGTTTTTTGTGTCTTGTGTTTCTCATGCTTTCACGTCTGTTCATTGCTGCTTTGTGGTCACCTGCTGGGAAAGGGCTGACCTCTTGGCTCTTGTTTGTGATGTTTATTGTATTTTTGTTACTTCCCATGTGGTATCCTGGGTCAGGTGTGGTACTTGATTGTATCGTTTCCTGATCTTTGCCGTCTTCCTTACTTTGAAGAGAAATGCTCAGGCCAAAATGTAGGCCTCTAGCTCCACTAGATAGCTAAATTAATTTAAGGAATTTAAAATAAGTGTATTAGATTATGAAAGTAGGTGGTTCTATCTAGTCAAGAAAATAGTATCATTCATATAACAACTTCCTTTCAAAGTATTAAGAGTGATTCTCCAGCACACTTTTCAAGGCAAGTTCAAGGACTTTTCAAGAAAGCTCTTCATATTCCAGTTATTTTCAAGCCAGTGACAACCCTGATCACAAAGTTTGCTTAATCCTCCAGTTGTGATGGCACTTTAAGGGGTTAACACTGTAAAAAAATTAGCCAAGTCAAGTTTCCACCACTTTAGGTGCAAACTGACACTTACTTTCCTACTAAAAGAAATAGCGGCCATCATTTAGCTGTTAATAAATGTTCAAACATTTCTATCTATTATAGTAATGCACTTTAGTTTGTAATGCGGCGTCTGATTGGATAATGTCAAAAATTTGCAACATTATATCCTGCGATATACCTCCCTAAATGAAAATGTTGAATACAGTATCACCTAAATAGAGAATACTAGGTGAGCGTCTTTTGATATCAAGTTTACCAGGCAAGGCTTTGAGAACACTTGTTGACATTGTGAGGCTTGCCCAGCGATTCAATATGTGTTCTCAGAGCCGAGCCTGGTAAACTTGATATCAAAAGACCCGAACCTGGTACTCTGTTAATCAGTTTACCTATTGTTTTTCTCTTCAAACTATAGTGTTTCCAGGACTTAAGTGACCCCCGTTTTTTGCTAATTATTTTTTAATGGTGATTTTAATTGAAAAATTAATTAGAGAAATGAATTTAGATATATACCGCGTAATTGAATTTGTTTTTTCCACATATATATGAGTTTTTGTAAAGGCTGGGATTAGATGGAATTTTGGTGTGTTTTTGCTGCTCTTCGTTGAATTAGTCCCCAAGTGAACCTAGCGGTATAAATAAAACATGGGTATACAGGTCACTCGAGTCAGTTCGTCAGTCCCACAGATAAGAATGCGTAACAGAGAATTATTTTTCCTATTTCTCAACCAAAAAATATGTTGTGTGTACTCAAAACAACCGTCTCGATGATATGGCTCTTTTGAGCACCCAAAACACGTGTTTAAACTGATAAAGACAATCGCAACTTCACGCTAAAATTGCTTAACTGGCCCAATCTTCGTGCATTAAGCTATGATTCACTGCTTATACTAACTCATAAACCCCACTGTACATCTTAAGCGGGTGCATTGAAATGGCGATTCAAGTTACAGTATTATCTGAACCATAAATAATAGCTGAACTTTCTTACGAGATAATTGTTTCCTAAAAATATGTCTTTCAGGAATACAAGTATGTTATCAAACAGTATGGATCCAGATAATGCCCAACATTTTAACCTGAACTTGCCTTCGGCTGTTGGCAAAGTTTATCAGCGAAATAGCTTTAGCAGGCAAATATTTGATGCTTTTTAAGTTTAATGTATATCCCCGATTACCTTTGCAAACAATTTGGACCCAGATCAGGCCTGACAAAACATCGGGCATGATCTGGATCCAAACTGCTTGGCACTCTACTGATATTCCCAAAATATCATTTTAGAAAAAAATAACAACAAGAAACAAGCTGATTTTGAAAAAATATCAGCAGACGACAAAACCATGACAAATTACCTCGTGAGCAAAAAGAGTCAATGAATTGAAATGGAAGGGGCTACATGTGCATGCATGTTTCATGCTTAAGCCTTATATTTGCCTGCTTTCAATACGGCACGGTCTAGTACCCCTATAGACTTTTTACAATTGCTCGTGTGTGTGCGTGTGTGTGTCAAAATGATGACGAGTGAGGTTTGCGGAATAGATTTTCATTGAATCATCGGATATGGACAGTCCTGTAGGCTAGTACATATCATCATAGCAATGCAAATATACCACATGTATCTATTGGGGTACACATAGGTATAATCACAGGGAAAAAAACAACTAAGTTATTGTTTTGTACAGGGGACTGGGGCTTCAGTTACAGATAAGGGCTTCTTCAAAATATAAGTCTTAGTTACGCGGTGTGCATTTAAATCCATGTGCTAAGTGCGCCGTTCTTCTAAGTTCAATTTTAAGTTGTTTAAAAAAAAGAAAAACGGGGGTCACTTATAACCTGGAAACACATTAGGGATTATAATGTAATTTTTAATTTTTTGTGTTGATTCAGCGTCATTTGCGACGTCATTCAAAAAGTGCAACGTCATCATGACCTGATAAAGGCACATGCCGTGAGATAGACAGCGTTTATCAGGCAACGTGAGACAATGCAGTTAATATGAGAGATAACTGATAATTATAACTACCTGTAGTTATTCTTCGGATCAATACAATGGAACAGAACATAGCTTTGAAAGCAAATGAAAGGTTGCACAAAATCAGTGGCAGTTCTGATTTACATATTTTTATGTCTTACTTCTGTGTCACATAAGATACAAATTAAGTTACCTTTTAACTTTCCTAACAAGAAAGATTTCCCACTGCCCCATTTAGCATAGAGTCCAACAGTGATTGGTGTATTCAATGTGGGGTCACTCAGAATGTCTGCCAGGGCACTGCCGTAGATTTCATATCCAAGCAAATTTTCACCATCACTAGCATTTAACTGCCCTGTAAACACAAAAAAAGTCATTTAGCATCAACAAAATTACAGACTGGATATAAAACAGTGTGCAGAAGAGTAGCCAGGCGGAGGCCAGAAAGCTCCTATAAAACTTGTACAGTAACTATCAGATTTCCCTGTAAATAAGTTATTCGGTGGATGCTGACATTAGAAGGGACAGAAACATGCACACCTAAATGATGACGAGTTTTCCCTGACACTCTGTTTCTATAGACAATAGGTTCCCACAGAAATTCAAAGACACAATTCCATGATTTTTTCATGATCACGAATGTAATTTCCATGACTTTTTAAATTAATACATGGCCTCCAACCAACCCTTTTAGCAGCATCTTCACCAAGCTGAGATAAATGTGGAATGCAGCAACAGTAATGTTTTTAGATAAGCATGCTTGTAGACCATGCATGCATTTTGAAATAACTAAAACTTGAAACCATCAGAAGCCAGAAAACAAGCTGTCAGACACCCAAGTTTTGTGTGTCTGACAGCTTGTTTTCTGGCTACTGGTGATTTCGTCAAATTATTTCACAAAATTCCATGATTTTTCCATGATTATTCAGGTTTTTTCAAATTCAATGATTTTTCCATGCATAGAACTTTTTTTGGCAATTTTCCCGGTTTTCCATGATTTCCAGAGCTTGTGGGAACCGTATATAGTAAACAAATCCATTTTACAAATAAGCGTTAAAATACTTTAAAAGTGTTACAATCATACTTTTATACTGAGGCCATTGCCTTTTTCAAGGGGTCAAAGGAAAACCCTGATTTGGCGAAACAATAAGAAATCTTACTGTGTCCATGAATAAGAGATAGAATCTGCTTCTGGTGATAAGCATCAATGCTGTAAGGTGTTTCACCATCTTTGTTTGGTCGATACAGAAGACGGCTATTCCGGGGATTTCTCAACAACAGTTCCGTAATCCTTTTACTTCTAGCTCTCAGCGATATGTGCAAGGCAGTGTCTCCTTTCTGAAAATATATATCATATAGGATCTATTTATTTGTTTGATTCAATCAACAATTTATTCTCACCAACTTATCTCTTGAGAGAAGCTACTTTGTGCATAATTTTCTTATCCCATCCACGTGACCTGCTTTTCCCATCCACATGACTTCATTATGGGCCTCGACACGAGAAAACCTAACTTCGGGGAGTTGTCAACAACAACGGCACAGACCAGCCTGTACATCTGTGCAGCCTGATCAGCGCCTTTATTATTCCCTTATTAAAACTAGCTCCAAGCCAAATTTCACTATTCTAGCAAGTCTTTGTAGCTGAGCAGGCTGGTTTTGGTACAACCTGATTGGAAACCCCTTAGACAGGTTTTGGCGCGACTAGGCCGATATTGCAAATGTTTAGGCTGTTTATGAGGACAATCTGCGCCAAAGTATTATGTAAAAATATCAAAACGGCAATAATTAGTGTGTCCAACATTTTCTCATGGTTGAATGACATCATTAACATTTATGACATCACCAAAATGCATCAACAATGTGATGCACAATACTGGCCCTGTTTGACACCACAACGTCTATGTCAATAGATACTGATACCAATGTTTATTTTAAACCCCCATAAAACAAAACAGATGGTTAAAATGCTATCTCCATTTTAGGCGCCAAACTATGTTTACACCGGTTCCTGTACCTTGAAATTTCAAAAAATCTTTATGCAAAACTGACAGAATTCATTTAAGAAATGAATTCGATTTTTGGAAGGTTCATAGGGCTTCACTTACTTTGCAATAGACCTGAAGTATTCATGATTCCATGAACCTTCCAAAAATTGAATTTATTGCTTATAAATTATATTTTATTAAAGCTATCTAAAACATAAAAATTATCTTTAATTTAGGAATTAAACAGTTTTGTATTTAAAGTATTATCGTATAGACTGTTTAGTCGGAGTGTAAAACGGAAAAGCAGAACAGCTAGTTTGATCACGGACCGCCAGTGGAGCAAACAAGAATCTTGTTTTGCACATGCAACTCAGGTGTGGCTTGCTGTCAATGACAACACCAAAATCACATCTGGCGAATGAATTTGATCTTCGAAGCGAATTGCACAGGCAAGTGAGCTTGGCAGCTGTCAATCAAATTTTGTGTAATTCATGAGGCTATGAACGGTTTCAAAAATCTAAAGATTCATCAATGGATTGCTTTTAAAATGTAAATATATACATGTAATACACTTAAAATGTGGACGAGAACACTCAATCACAATAATTTTGTCAGAAACCAAACTTTGCCGAGTTATATTAAGATTATAACTTAACAAAAAGGTTACACTTTTGTTTTCTTTTTTCAACAAAGTAGGGTGGTATCATATTTCTAACTTATTGATGAAAACATATATTGTGGGTGCTCAAATGTTTTCCTAAAGGGAGCAACTTTTAAGAATCTGTCTGCCAGTTAATCTGACCCATATTTTCAGTAGTTGGAATGGATATAGATATGTAACAGTTGCTAACAAACATAACCCTAACCCGAACCTGGTCCTAACCATTTAATAGGAGTTCAATGCATTATATGTTCAAGCACATTCTTCCAATTATCACAAGAAATACAGTAAAACCTGTCTAAAATGGCCACTCTCAAAAGAACAAAAACTGGTTTTCAAGACCAAATATCGCTTAATGCAGGTCAAAATTATTGCTGAATGCTCCAATGGGAGTATTCTGCAATACTTTGGCCCTTCATTAAGCTACCGTTTGTCATTAAGGTCTTCGTTTTGTCTATTTTTGAGTGGTGGCTTAAGACAGGTGTTACTGTATTAAAAATGCTACCAGTCTGAAAACCCTCATACCTATGGTGACATATTTAAGAAATAGATCAGCTCTAGCAGTGAATTGTAGTATAATAATTCACTGTTTGGAGGTAAATTGTAAAGAAGATCAAATCACTAGTGAGTAGCGCGAGTAATTTATCTTACAACTGACCGCCAAACAGTGAATTATTACTCAACAATTCATGCACTAGAGCTGATCTATTTCGATTTTAACACACAATAAATGATGAAAACACATTTTAAGTATTCAGTTTCTTCTAACTTTCTGCCATTGCACTGAAGAAATCTCACCAATAGATGGACTGTGTCACATACATTTACCTGAATATGTAACGTCTTTCAAGTGCAAAAACGAAGTTACACCGTCTAACGCCTAAGTTTTACGTCATTTTTCAGTAACAATTGACGTCAGCTTGTGCGCGCTTTCCATTGGCTTTCAAAACTGTGACTATATCATTTAATATAACACATTTTATAGCATTGAGTCTATAGGCAAGGTGTGTTAGAATAAAGTTTGAAACTACACTCACCTTATCATAGACTCCAACCTTTGCCCCTTTATCTAGCAGAAACCTCACACACAGCTCATTTCTAGTTCTAACTGCTCTCATTAGTGGTGTATCACCATCCTGCAAGGAAAACACAGGCATCCAGATACAGGGTGGGTAGTCACATGGTTTTTATTGGATACACTGTACGGATGTTCGAATACACTGTACGGACATTCTGATCGAATGTAGGAAGATTTCTCTATGTTTTCTCATCTATACCCAGAAAGTTATACACCATTTTGCAGCCCACATTTTCCCCTATCAAACGATACCAGGATAGCATCTTTAAGCTTCTTACTTTGAGTACTAACTCTGTCACAAATGTTGTCCGTACAGCTTATTTCCAAATTCAGGCCCGATCTTCGCCGCTAAAAATTTTGTGACAGAGTCTGTACTCAAAGTAAGAAGCTTTATGAGGATATCCTGGCATCGTTAGATCGGGGAAAATGGGGGCTGGAAAATTGTGTATAACTTTCTGTGTAAAGATGAAATGAAAAAAGTCAATAAGCAATGCTTATTAGATACCCCCCGCACAGTAAGAGCCAGTGAAAAAACTTGGCAAGTTATAGTTCAAACAAGAAGACCTTAGTTTTGATAAGAAGATTTCAGTAGAATCTGTGCAAACAAAAATTATAAACTCCTTCGTGCATATGTTCAATGTGTCTACATTGTGTCGGCAAAGTATCAAATTGCTCCATCAAAAGCTGTAGTAGGACTTGATCTGCCCATAAAGGCACTATCCATGCATATACAAAAGCCATATAAGGGAATAATTGTCTAAGTTCTCACAGCTGTCATTTTGTCAAAATTATTTTTTGTGGCCCATGAAGGCACAATCTATGCATATACAAACACCTTATTAGGGAAAAATTGTTTAAGTTCTCACAGCTGTCATTTTGACAAAAAATATTATTTCTAGACCATACTCCTTTATGCATATGTTAAATGTGTCTACATTGTATAGGCAAAGTATCAAATTGCTCCATAAAAAGCTGTGGTAGGAGTTGATCGGCCCATAAGGGCACCGTCTATGCATATACAAACACCTTATTAGGGAAAAATTGTCTAAGTTCTCACAGCTGTAATTTTGTCAAAAATTATTTTTTCTGAACCAAACTCCTTCATGCATATGTTCAATGTGTCTACATTGTATAGGAAAAGTATCAAATTGTTCCATCAAAAGCTGTGGTAGGAGTTGATCGGCCCGTGTATGGCCTATAATAGCATAAGCATAAAGCACTATATTAAAAGCCATTTAGAACTACAAAGGGAAATAACTCTAATAGAATTGGCCCCTAGCCCTTACTTTTTTGTCTAAAGTATTTGTCTTGCATATATGAACATGTTTGGCTGTGGTAGGAGTTGATCGGCCCGTGTATGGCCTATAATAGCATAAGCATAAAGCACTATATTAAAAGCCATTTAGAACTACAAAGGGAAATAACTCTAATAGAATTGGCCCCTATCCCTTACTTTTTTGTCTAAAGTATTTGTCTTGCATATATGAACATGTTTGCAAGGTTTGATGAAAATCCAGCAATGACTCTTCGAGTTATTAAGGAAACAAAGCGTTACAGACGGACGGACGCACGGAGGGACGGACAACGTGAAAACAGTATACCCCCTACAAACAAAGTTTGCGGGGGGTATAAAAACATGCAGAAATATCTACTTACTTTTGCTTAAAACATCGTTGTGGAAAGAAGTCCGCCATTTTTCCGTACAGTGTATCCAAGCAAAAACCACGTGACTACCCAACCTGAGATAAAACCAACTTTCTTATCTCTCAACTAAAACATACGCTATGGGTACCCAAAGGAACTGTCTAAATATTCTATAATATTTAAGTACCTACTTTTTTGAAAAATTTAACCTGACAAATCGTCTTTTAAACTGCAAACCTAGCCACTTTGTACTCTAGGATGTCCAGAGTTTCTTTGATTCATAAGTAATAAAGTTTTTATTTTTCATGAATATGACTTAGGTGAGAACAAAGAGAATAAAAAAGTTTTTTTTTCACTTTGCCCCAATAAATAAAAGTAAGTAATGGTGCAAAGATCAGGAATCGATACAATCAAGTACCACACCTGACCCAGGATACCAATGGGAAAGTGACAAACTCACAGAAGACACCACAAACGAGAGCCAAGAGGTCAGCCCTTTACCAGCAGGTGACCACAAAGCACATATAAACAGACGTGCACAAAACATAGCAAACACAAGACAGAACAAAAACATAAAAGATCCACAAAAGAAGTACCGCCTTGGAACGGTCAGTAAAATATTTTACTGGAGGGCTTAAACCGGTTTAACGGCGCCAACCTCACCCTTAATTCAGATGTGGATCAAGACACATAGATATTTGGTTTGCATGAAAGACCCCTAACTTATCAATGCATCATCTCCTATAACATATAAATCAAGATATAACAAGGAGATAAAGCAAGGATAAGGACTCAACAGTAAATTAAACTGAATACCGGAGCAAAAGAAATCCAACAGGTAAACCCCGGTGGGCCCGACAAACAGCCAAAGCATCAGGCCCCTACCATCTCATCAATAGATAAGTCTTTAAGTCAGAACCATCATAGAGTCTGAAGTCCGACCCACCGGCGTGCAATTAAAGAGGAAAGCAAAGTTGCCAACTGTGATTGGGTTGACTACCAAGCATGCAGTCTGTTGCAATACATTAATGTTATAGCCAATCTTTTTATAATGGGAAATTATTTTAATGAACTGCGCTGAAAAATTATTAGAGCCAACAATCTTCTTCAACTTATACACCAAGTCACCATAGAAATCAGGTTCCGAAAGTCCTTGGCGCAAGAGAGATTTAAGTCCAACTTGGAATTTAGAAATCAAATCATAGTATCGTCTATAAAATTTTGAAAATGTTTTGCGAAGTTTATGATACCGATAGCCTTGTTTAAGAAGTTTCTGAGTTAACAATTTATTGCGAGTGTTGAAGTCAGCAACATAGCTAGATGCTCTAGCAAAACGAATGAGTTGAGAGATATAGACTCCATAGGATGTAGAACGAGGAACATCACCATCTAAAAATGGGAAATTGACAATTTCAAAATCAAAGTCGTCACGTTTATCATAAATTTTGGTAGAAACAATATCATTAGAAATTGACAAATGCAAGTCTAAAAATGCGGCTTCGGTATCAGAGGCATTGGCTTTATTAAGTTGGAGCTCTGAAGGGTATATTTGACTAACCATATTGTCAAAATAAACATTATTAATATTTAAAATATCGTCCAAATATCTGGAAGTAGTGTTAAACGCATCAATAACATCAGCCTGCTTATCATCAGAAAGAGACATCATAAAGTCCCTTTCATAACAAAACAGGAATAAATCTGCCACCAGGGGAGCACAATTAGTGCCCATAGGAATCCCAACAACTTGTCTATAGAGCTTGGTGCCAAATCGAATAAAAATATTGTCCAACAAAAAGGTCAGCGCATCACATACATTTTGACACGACCATGCATGATATTTTTTAGGTTTTTCTGAAGTAAAGAATGCATTTCTGTCACTACATGCAAGGTAAGGAGAGCCTTCTCTCTGGAAGGTATTTTCAATAAGATCAATAAGTTTATCTTTAATTAAATTATGAGGTAAAGTAGTGTAAAGTCATATTCACAACAATAGTCTGCAGTTTAATCACATAAAATATCAAAGCCTTATGGCTCCTGAAATGAATAGGGAATATACACATGGAAAAAGCTAGGTAACACCTCTTGTATTACAAGGCTAAACTTTGGACTAACATTTCCCTACATTCTTAAAGTGTATTATTAAAACTTTTTAAATAATCAACATCTGTTTTATCAAAAGTTGCTTCAAAGTGATAATGATGAGTATCAAGCAATTACTGTGGCTGGAAGCGGCCATTTTGGATACAGAAATTTAATATTTGATTTTAGGACCCTATTGAGAATTCTTGCAATAAATTGTAATTCCATGAAGACTGATTGTTCTCTTTTTTCGTAAGCAAAAAGCTGAATTCAGGATTCCCACAAATTATAGAAAGTAAACTTCACTGACTTTTCCCTGACCAAATTCAGATTTCCCTGACCCAAAATATCGGCATTTGTCAAGCTTTGCGGGTAATCTTTGAGCATTATTAGCGAACAAACACCAAGCAAACGTTCCTGTATAGTGTAGGTACAATTTATGATCCTTTCATCAAAACTCCTGAGTTGATCTTTTGTCTTCTGGTCATCTTTGACTAATAGTAGTGCTAATTGCCTAGCATTACTACCAGAAAGCAATCTGTTGTACAAATGGGTTAACTTCAAAATAATAATGTGATGTAGAAGGATTGGCCTATATACAAGTGCATTATATAACTTCTTTTTAAAATTCCCATAATTTAGCCATAACTTAAAACCAAACAGAACAAAATTGGCTACGTATATAAAACTGTCATGACCAGCATCCTTTATACCTTTGGAAGCATCATGTTTCTATGTTATTTAAACCAAGTTTCACAGTTTTCCATCAAAAGGTGTGGTAACAGATTTTTGCTTTTTGTCCCATTCTTCAAAAGGCAAACAAAATGAGACTGTCACTCTGTCAATAATAATTTGGTACCCAATTAATTATATGGAAGGTTCAGGGATTGCCACAATTAAATGATGCAGCCTAAAAAGCAAGTACCTGTAAAAGAAAAATCACCAAGCAAATGTTCAAATTTGTCTTCACTGTATGGCCAAGGTTAATGCAGTTAAGTTTCATCCAAACTGTGGCAGGAGTTGTCGCAATCCATAAATGAACTATTATGGCAAGAAAAGTATACCTTTTTTTGTCAAAAAGCAAGCAGGAAAAATTGACAATGTTAACACAGCTACCATTTCATAAAGACAAGGATTTTCAACAATTAAACTTCTTCATGCTAATGTTCATTGCGCCAATAGTATATATTGCTGGGTGTGAAGAGTATCTTGACTACAAAAGGCAAAGTAAGGTACCTAATCTCAGTCATCCAGTGTAATAAGAACCTAATACCTATAAAAGCAAGTAGGAACAAGACAAATTCGACGAATTTATATCCCCCGACGAAGGGTTATTTGAGAGAAACGTGTAAATCACAAAACATAAATCCCATTTATCTAAGTCTTAGTTCACCTTCAGTATCATTCAGATCATAACAAACACCTGTCAAGTATGCTTAAGTGCTTAGTTTAATAAAAATATACTTACATCTGCACAATTTCAATACCTGACCTTTAAACCCAACCCCAGAGGTCAAGGGTGTGTGTAAATTCAAAGTGTTACCTTGCATGTAGGTCTACACTTCTTCCACTTTCATTTGATATGCAATATGACCACTTTTAGAAAAGAAAAAGAAAATGACCTTTTGATCCCACCCCACGGGGTCGTTGGTGTGTGTAATGACAGCATATTTGCTTTCATGGTGCTCTGTGATCAATTCCCTTTAATTTGATATGCAACATGACTACTTTCAGAAAAAGATATAGTTTGACCTTTTGACCCTACCCCCTGGGTCGAGGGTGTGTCTGTGGGCAAAATATTTGCTACCATGTTGCTGCCAGCGTTGTCAGCTTTAATTTGATATGCAACATGACTACTTTCAGAAAAAGATATAGTTTGACCTTTTGACCCCACCCAATGGGTCGAGGGTGTGTCTGTGGGCAAAATAATTGCTACCATGTTGCTGCCAGCGTCGTCAGCTTTAATTTGATATGCAACATGACCAGATTCTGAAAAAGTTTAATTTTGACCTCGGCCCCACCCCCTAAGTCCACCCAACAGGCTCGGACCCAGGCCTTCAAACTGAAATCCCGTTTGATATGTTTCATATCTATTGCTGCTCTGCTTGTATGCAAAATTTCAGCCAAAAATATTAATAATTGCCTTAGTTATTGCGAAATTTAAATATTTGACCTTTGACCCCTTAGGTGGGGTCAAAGGGGGTGGGGTAAAACTTTGACACTGCCATGCTTATCTACATGCACTTGGCAATCATGGTCTAATAGTGAGAAGTTGTTAAATATAATAGCTTTGATAAAATGTGAAGATCATCACACAAAAAAGCTAATATAGGTTTTGCCTTATAATTGCCTATACTAAAACAAGGGCAATAACTCAAGTGTTAAGGGGTTGATTTTGACCAAACTTATTGGATGTTTGAGAGTCCATGGTACTTATCATTTGTACCAAGAATGAATCAAATCTGACCAATAGGTACTGAGATATGGTTCCGGACGGACGGACGGACGGACGGAATGGACGGACGGACGGACAGACGGACGGACGCACGGACGACGCCAAAACTATATCCCTCCGACTTTGTCGGGGGATAAAAAACTTTCCTAAGTATTCAAAGATGCTAATCTGTAAATTCATATTTTTTTCAACAAAACTTCTTCATACAAATGTTAACTGTAACCATGGTGTGAAGACAATGTACCATGTTATTCCATCAAAAACTGCAAAAAGAACTTTATCAACTTGCAAATTTAAGTTTAGCCAACTTCAGTATAACCCTTATTTAAAGGATAATTTCACATAGGATTTCATTTTGACAATACTTATTTATGTAACCAAATGTTCAATGTGTCTATCTGATGAAAGCAAAGCATCTAAGATTGTTTATAACAAAGCCAGTAATATGACTGAGTTGATCGGCATTGTTTTTGCATAAGCATACTCTATTAGGATTTACAAACATAAAAAAAAAACTCTAAAACAATTTGGCCATACCCCTTACTGTTGTATTATGAGAGTCTTACGTTCAATAGCATATGAACGTTTTTGGTGATGTTTAAAGAAGTTTTAAAATAGGCTCTAAAAGATATCAAAGAAACTAAATGTCACAGACAGACAAATGGAAAGACAGAGTGAAAAAAGTTTTTCCCCAGCATTATACTTCACATCAGTCCATTATTCTATATATTATATTTGTCTCCCTAGAATTTAGACACATTGATCTACTTAATTGGACAGTATATTTTTCAACAATCAAAAACATGACAAGTTGTTATAAAATTCCCTGACTTTTCCCTGACTTTTTCAAAAATTTCAAATTTCCCTGACTCAACTCAAAATGACCTTGAACTTTTTTCATTTTTCACTGACTTTTCCCTGACCGTGGGAACCCTGCTGATAGTCTGTGTGACGAACTTTGATAATAATCTTTTACTTTCCCGGCATTTTGTTGGAGCAGGGGGCATACTTTACCATGGCAATATTCTATGCCACATTTCCCACTTTGTCTATACATTTTGCAGGTTGTTATGATTTAGCCAGATTTTGAATATGACCATTCAGGACTTTCAAAACGTACATTCTTATCATAAAATCACAACAGAAGTATTAGAATTTCGTTTGCTTTGGAAATTATCTAAGAATATTGGTTTCCATTTAGGAACTAGTGCAAAATGCAGACTGTATACTGTTATGTTACTCAAAGCTGATACACTCTTTTTCAAAACCAAAGTCATTTATTCATTGGATATGCTCAGTTCTTTCATTTTATGCTGTGTTTGCTTTCCAAAATTGTCTTCTATGGTGTGCAGAAACTAACAGGCAAATGTGTATTCAGGAAAATTGAGATTATGCGGTATATTGTATCCTCTGTAGCACAAAAACAAAATTCAGTGGCAATGCTTACCAAAGTGTTGCTATCAAAAATCCAGAATTGCACGCCCTCAGGTAATTTGGATTTTCAAACATTAAAATTAGGGCTTCAAGTGTTCCTTAACTTTTTTCCACGTGTATATATAGGATGTCAATATCAACTTTTAGGCGGTACTTCAATTTAGAGACACTAATGAAGCTAGGCATTTTTGTCACAACTATATTTGCCAAAAAGGGGACTGTGGAGTTGCTAGATCCAATAGTTTCTACAAGGGATTTTCCTAGGCCTGATTTGGGGCCGAATAAAGGCCCCTTCCCAATTCAAAAATGAGACAAAACTTCCCAAAATAGTGAACATCATTCCCAATATCTTAGTTTGGCAAAAATGTCATGAAAATCTGAACAAAAAAAGCAAAGTTACAGTTAAAAAACATGTTTTCATTCACAGTTTTATGCAAATTTTCATGAGCTTTTATGATGGGTAATTCAAGCAGCAACTATGTTACAGCTTTACACTGCTAATTTCTTATATAGTTTTAAATCCATTTAAAATGGCGGCCCAGTTCTTTTCCCAATTTTGATGGTCCAAACGCTATTTTTCCAAATTCAACAGGCCCCTGGCCCAGACTTCAGAAAGCTAGGAACATCACTGTCTAATTAAACATTTTGTAGACCAGGCAATTTGGCAAACAGTGAAGATCCAGATGAAATGTGACATGAAGCAGCATTTCATCAGGGTCTGCATTGTTTGCTAAGACAAAATCAATCTCCAGAGAAAGATTTTTTCTTTGGAAATTATAACATGTGACCCCTCAATATTTACAATGGACCATCCTGACTTTATTGTATGTAGCTCTATGGAAACTTCCATTGATCTGAAATGGGTTAAAAACGAGTCACTATAGCAGGGTTTATACAGGCAAGATTGTGTAAAATTCAAGGACTTTTCAAAAACTTTTCTACTGTTTTCAAGGACTGAAAACTTAAGAAAAATACTGATTTACACATTAAAATTCTACTTCTGAAATGCTAGAGTTCATTACTAAAGATATTAGTTTCAGATTAGTATAAAATTGTGGTGCCTTTATTTAATGCAGCATATGCTGCACCAAATAAACCCCTCACAATTTTATACTGACTTAGGTCTCCAAAAACACTGTTGAATCCTCCTGTGATACCCCTATTCCACACAGGCCACGAATCGCCCTAATCCCCACAATTTTTTTTTTTACAGGGGGATTCGTGAGGTTTCATTCATTTTTTTTCTCCAATCGTGATGCTCTAAGAGTCAGCCCCAAGTCAGATACGATGTCATTACTTATATTCGGGGGAATCGGCTCAGTTCGGCTGGAATCGCGCAAGAATTCATTACGATTAGCAGAATTACATTAGAACATGCTGCATGAAAGTTAAGGAATCAATTACGAATCAGTTAAGAATATGCAGAATGCAGCACGAATTGGGCACGAATTAACAGAAATCCGAGACAATTCGCCGCGATACGCCAGATTTCTCTCACGATAGTTATAAAAAAAGGCCCATACATGCTTCGGGCATCAGTTCCAAAATCAATGTTCCTCATAAAACAGCAAAAGAATTGATCCTGCAACTTGAGTGTTGAAAACAGCTTCTTATATAGATAGAAAACAACTATGTTAAAGTTGAGAGGCCCTGACCCAGACTCTTTGACTAGGAAAAATATGGCAGTTCACCATTGACAAAATCACCAGCCAGGAGCTACTGACTGATCCTAATTGTGCTCTAGAATCTGCCAAATCTGTTTCAACTTCTAGGACTGCTCACATGCGCATGAAAGGGTAATAAATCTTGGGGAAAATCCTTCTATTATCTCTTCCTTGGTTTTATTGCTTGTCTTAATCTCCCGATTCCCCACGAATGAGCTAAGAGTAGCTACGAATGCCCAAAAACGCCTCCAAATCGATAATGATTCAGTAACGATGTCCAAGAATGCTTTAGGAATTTGGTACAAATCATGAACGATTTTTCAAATCGGGGAATTCGTGGCCAAAGTTTTGAACAGTTCAAAACTTTTGAACCGGGTTCCCGATAGACCTACGAATTGCAAGAACTCTCTACGGACTGTGGGAATCAGTTAGGATCTTCACAAACTGAGTAAAATTCAGCCACCAATCCAAATATTTGTCAATCTGGACAATACTTGGGATTCGGGGGCCTGGGTGGAATAGGGGTATAAATGGTAAAATTCAAGGACTTTTCAAGGCCTTTGAGTGTTTTTCAAGTACTTTTCAAGGCAAAATGTATTTTCAATGATTTTTTCAAGACAGTCCTGTATATTCAAGTACTTTTCAAGCCTGTACAAACCCTGTATAGCGTACAAAAGGGATTTGTATGTTTTGATTCTATAAGTCCTAGTCAAAAATTTTTAAATAATGTTGGGATGGGTCCTTCTGCCTTTATGATTACTCACTTTGTTTGCTATTTCAAGGTTTGGGTCATTATCCAACAACAGCCGAGTAATTTCTGTGTGACCTTTTTCTACTGCCCAGTACAATGCTGTTTTTCCTTCCTGAAACGACAATACAAATAAATTGTACAAAGATAGGAATCAATAAAATTAATGCGGCAGCATGAGACTTTGGTACTTATCACAAAAAAAACTTATTTTACCCTTTATACACTAATACATTTTTCTTTTTGGTTAAATACATAAACTTGCAATTGGCCAAAATGTCCAAATAAAATTGCACCTTTTCTCTGAGGATCGTTTTTA
Source organism: Loripinus fragilis (assembly GCA_964019695.1). NCBI lineage: Eukaryota > Metazoa > Mollusca > Bivalvia > Lucinida > Lucinidae > Loripinus > Loripinus fragilis. The sequence goes on along the minus strand of OZ026521.1, from coordinate 98,793,182 downwards.
TCTTAGCAAACAGTGTAGACCCTGACAAAATGCTGCATGATGCAGCATTTCATCTGGGTCTTCTCTGTTTGCCAAAGTATGCATTTATGAGTCACTAGTATACAAAGGGTTAAATACACATGCTGGTGTATCCAGGAGCTAGAGGTCTAAAATTTAGTCTTGAGTCTTGATCTACAGTCATACTTTGTAAATATGTGCAGCCAATGCCCTGACCAGACTGCCCATAAGGCTTGTCTAGGCCTTGGTTGCTCACCAATGTGATGATAAGTTGCTGGCCCAAATATTTTCATGGGAAACAAAGAATGGTTTCTAGTTTAAAACTTCAGTTATTCCAGGCCAATATTACCAAGCCAATAAACATGCCTTTACCAAAAAAATAATTTTCTATTTCTCAACCAAAACATATGTTGTGGGTACTCAAAAGAACTGTCTCAATGGGACAATTCTTTTGAGAACCCAAAACATGTTAAAACTGGTGGATAAGAAAATATTTGCAATGTTTCGCTCGGAGATTTTGTTTATCTAAGCCTATGAATAAATGAGCATCACTTTGAGTGGGAAAATTGAAACCCTTCTAGTCTATTCATAAAAGCAAGATTTTGTACAAATGAATCTGTTTATTCTCTGTTGATGTTTTAATTCTTTATCAGGTTTTCAACCTCTCGAGATTTATTAATCTCATGTTTTAAATGGAGTAATTCAATAAACTATAATAGTCCATGCTCTACAGAAAAAGACCATGATTTATCAAACAAATAAAATCTGTAATTTAGTTTATGTCTATACAAGATTTATCTAATCTTTAACCAGAGCTACTTTTTATACACAAACTGTTTGCAAAGGTGATCAGCCGATGACAAAAGTCACCGCTAGCATGGAAAGAGTTTTACAGAGCATGTGCATTTATTATGTTGATTAATGAATCTACAGTAAAAGCTGTCTTAAGAGGCCACTCAAAAAGAAGACCAAAAATTGGTTTTCAAGACCGATTATGGCTTAATGCAGGTCAAAAGTATTGCAGAATGCTCCAAGAGAGCATTCTGCAATACTTTCGACCTTCATTAAGCTAACATTTGTCTTTAAGATCTTTGTTTTGTCTATTTTTGAGTGACCGCTAATAAAGACAGGTTTTACTGTAGCATTTTCTCAGCATAAATTACCTGTCCCTCCACATCAACATCAGCGTATCTATTCAGTAAGCCTCTCACAATGTCAACATATCCTCCTTTCACAGCATGAATTAGTATTGTGTCACCTGCCTAAAATATAACAAGAGCTAGCATGAATAAGTATTGTGTCACCTGCCTAAAATATAACAAGAACTAGCATGAATAAGTATTGTGTCACCTGCCTAAAATATAACAAGAACTAGCATGAATAAGTATTGTGTCACCTGCCTAAAATATAACAAGAACTAGCATGAATAAGTATTGTGTCACCTGCCTAAAATATAACAAGAACTAGCATGAATAAGTATTGTGTCACCTGCCTAAAATATATAACAAGAGCTAACATGAATAAGTATTGTGTCACCTGCCTAAAATATAACAAGAGCTACCATGAATAAGTATTGTGTCACCTGCCTAAAATATAACAAGAACTAGCATGAATAAGTATTGTGTCACCTGCCTAAAATATAACAAGAGCTAGCATGAATAAGTATTGTGTCACCTGCCTAAAATATAACAAGAGCTTGCATGAAAAGGATTGTGTCACCTGCCTAAAATATAACAAGAGCTAGCATGAATAAGTATTGTGTCACCAGCCTAAAATATAACAAGAGCTAGCATGAATAAGTATTGTGTCACCTGCCTAAAATATAACAAGAGCTAGCATGAATAAGTATTGTGTCACCTGCCTAAAATATAACAAGAGCTAGCATGAATATAGAGAATACTAGGTGAGTGTCTTTTGATATCAAGTTTACCAGGCAAGGCTTTGAGAATGCATGTTGACATCGCGAGGCTTGCCGAGCCATTCCACATGCATTCTCAAAGACGAGCCTGGTAAACTTGATATCAAAAGACGCGAGCCTGGTATTCTATTTATCAGTTTACCCATTGTTGAACATTCTTCAAACTAGCGATTGTGACGTAATTTTTGATTTTTGTGTTGATTCAGCGTCATTAACGACGTCATTCAAAAAGTGCAACATCATCATGACCTGATAAAGGTAACATGCCGTGAGATAGGAAACGTTTATTAGGTTATGTTGAATCAATTCAGTTAATATTAGCGGTGACTGATAAAAGCCTGAAACATAACAAGAGCTATACAAGCGGTGCAATATACCCCCATAGGTTTTGATAAACACAATTTTTGAGTGAAAAGTGTAAATATTTTCTAACCATCAGTTTTAACATATGCTTTGGGTGCTCAAAAGAACCGTCTCAATGAGACGGTTCTTTTGAGTACCTATAACATATGTTTTGGTTGAGCTATGTAAGCAGTGCAATATACCCATGCGTTATATTAGTTAGCTAAGTGAAAATGGGTTATTGGTTAAAGAAATCAATATATTAGACAAAAAGGGACATACAGCTAAAACTAAAAAGTCCTTCCTAGATGCATAAAGGTACAGGTCAGTCCCGTTAGTACTCGTCGCGTTATTACGCGAGTACGCTTAAAGCGCGGATCGGCCTTGGCTCCCAAAATTTAAAAAAAAAATAATAATTTTTTTTTTTTTTTTTTTTTTTTTAAGAATTTTTTTTTTCATCTTTCCAAACGGCTGTTTACTAAACTACTAATTTGTTTTGCCAAAACATTACTATTCACTCTTGAAATAAATAATGTATTCTTAATTAAGCTCTTCTTGTTGTAAAAACGCCAGGGAGCAGAGTCTGCACTAAAGGTTGACACAATTTCCACTGGGTAATTTGACAAAAAGATGTTGTGTATTGTATCTTTCTGCCCTGTCACCTGTCTAAACGTTTGTCTGGGTAATTTCCTGTACAATTGTAGCAATTGATTAAAATCAATATAAAGTTCACACCTGCTGAGTTTACAACACAAGCCAGACGTCAAATTATCTAGTTACCTCAGGGTGTTTTCACAGCAATAAAAACGGTCATTGACCTGTGACACAACCTTGCTTAATTGAATATTCATTATCCATAACGCAGATTAAATATCAGCCAATCAACATACAGCTCATTGAAGTTGACCTTTGATGTCAGTAAGAATTATCCAATCAATAATTATAAGAGTATTAGACTCTACTGCCAGACGTTCTAGCGGGTATAATGTTTACCATGACGCCGCATATACTGTAACGGTGCTCGGACATTTCGGCCTCGGACATTTCGGCCTAGGACGTTTCGGCCTGGACATTTCGGCCACGGACGTTTCGGCCACGGAAAATGCCAAAGGTGGACGTTTCGGCCATAACCATAAATTTTTGGTTTGGGATGTGTCTGCATAAATGTGCGATACATTTCATAATCTTTTTGAAATCAAATATGCATGTGAATACTTACAGTTGATTCAAAGGTGCATGATAATATGAGTATGCTATTTTTCATAGAAAGCGGTAAATTATGTTGTATATTATACAGCAGAAAATGATTATGAAATACCTGTATAAAGTACGCATTACCTGAATTAGATTATATTTTTTGTTTACAACAATTCTCGTGTATATTTGAATCTACTGTACATAACAATTGATGAATGTTAACTACTTTCATGCTGAACCTGGGTTTATCCTTTTTCTTCAAAACACTGCAGATCCAGATCAGCCAGCTCCCTACCTGATCAGGATCAACACTGTTTTCATCTCTGCTTGCAAATACATGCAGTTAAATAACTGATAAAAATTTGGTAGAAATACTACTTATAGTATATAAGATTATTCAGTCAATTATTTCCTGGAAATGTGTCACACATTTATGCATGCACACACCCCAACCCAAAATTTATGATTTGGCCGAAACGTCCACCTTTTGCATTTTCCGTGGCCTAAACGTCCGTGGCCGAAATGTTCAGGCCGAAACGTCCTAGGCCGAAATGTCCGTGGCCGAAATGTCCTACATTCACTGTAACACCAATGTGAAGAAATCTTCAATTTTTGAAATGCTTGATTTTTGTTTAAAATTGAGTTATTTTGGAGGGATTTGAAGTACAAAACATATGATACTGAACTTGTGTTTATTAAATTATCTGAATAATTAAGAGTTAGTGTTATTGGAATTTAAATAACCCCAGAACCTCTCCTGAAAACAGAATACCCCACCCACACTGACTTTGTTCTTAAAAAAGGTTATTCTTTGGAAGCAAAGAATGCACTGAAGACTTGAAACTAGAGTGTGCAAGTTTCCTGGGCCAGACTAGCTAGTTTCGGCCTTGGCTCCCAAAATTAAAAAAAAAAAAAAATTTTAAAAGAATTTATATTTACATACCATCCATAGTACTCTGTGTTTGCTTATAAGAACATGTGCACTTATTTTGTATAATACTGTAGCTAATGTGTATAAATCAGCAGCCAGGCCCTGAGGTTATACCCTTATTCCACACAGGCCCCGAATTCGTAGGTCTATCGGAATTCGGCTCATAAATTTTGACCTAATCAAAACTTTGGCCATGAATTCCCTGATTCGAAAAACAGTGCTTGATTTGTAACAAATTCTTAATGCATTCTTGGACATCGTAACTGAATCGTAATCGATTCGGAGGCGTTTTTAGACATTCGTAGCTACTCTTAGCTCATTCGTGGGGAATCGGGAGATTAAGACCAGCAATAACATCCCAAGGAAGAGATAGTAGAGGTCAGGGCCAGGGCCTCTCGACTTTAATGTAGTTGTTTTCTTCTAGCTATATAAGTAGCTATATCAATACTCAAGTTACAGGATCAATTCTACAGCTGATTTATGAGGAACATTCATTTTGGAACTGATGCCCCCAAAGCATGGATGGGCTTTTTTTTTATAACTATCATGAGAGAAAATCTCGCAAATCGTCGCGAATCATCAGGGATTTGTTATTTCGTGCCCAATTTGTAATGCATACGGCATATTCTTAACTAAATTTGTGATCGATTCTTTAACTTATTGCAGTATAAATAAGTATCTTATTTCACATCATAGTGAATTCAGTACAGTATTGTGGCGATTCAGGTCAAATCCAGCCAAATCCTGCGAATATTCGTAGCTGTTTCTTACCTGTTTCGTAACTGAATCGTAGAACATGACGGAATGGGTTGAAAAATTTACAATTCCACACGAATCAGCCGAATCCTAGCATTTATCGATTCTTGATGATTTGGGGGATTCGTGGTCTGTGTGGAATAGGGGCATTTTAAAACATTTTTCATGTTCAACTCAACTGAACATGAAATATCAATTGCTCATAAATGGTAACTGGTGAAAAAATAGATTTTTCTTGCTTTAAAACTCTCAGATGTTGTATTTTTCCTGCTTATAAATGTTAAAATGCCAACAATCGTTGGCATTTTAACATTTATGAGCAGGACAAATTTCATGTATAGTTGCACTGAGCATGAAAAAAGTTTTATAACCTCAGGCCAGGTATACGTACCCTGTCTGCAAGATTCACATAAGCATCTTTAGCTAGTAACTCCTGAACTATATCACCATAGCCTTCCTTAGCTGCAATAGTCAGTGCTGTGAAACCATCCTGGAAAGGAACATGACTGTTAACTAGATGGAGACTGAGTAATTTTTCATGCCTTTACATATTACATGCCTCCAGATAAGAGTGTGCACTTGAAAATTATTTTTTCTTAATAATCAAATCAATTCACTTTTATTGGTACATGTATAAAGTCCAGTCACAGGACTGTCACCAGTCACATGTATACAGTTACACAAGAACAATCACAGAGTTAATATAAGTACACTTTTTTTCTTCAAATTTACCTTTTCAAAAAATTCTTTCAGGTACACTATCAGTGTCAAACGGTTTGGATCCAGGTCAGGACTGATGTTCCGTCTGTCCTGATCTGGGTCCAAACTGTTTGCATGCAAAGGTTATCAGCAGATGACAAAAGTCACTGATATCAAAGAAAGAGTTATTTACTATATTCCTGAAGGGTTGATTGTTGAAAATATTACCCCAAGGAATGTACTTATCAATCAAAATGAAGTTGAGGTTGATAATATATTAGGAGGGGAGATATTTTTAGACAATCATCCTCTCAGGAAAAGTATTACAGTAAAACCTGTCTTAAGCAGCCACTCAAAAATAGACAAAACAATGGTCTTTAAGACAAATGATAGCTTAATGAAGGTTGAAAGAATTGCAGAATGCTCTCTTTGCAATAATTTTGACCTGCATTAAGCCATAATCTGTCTTGAAACCAATTTTAGGTCTTCTTCTTGAGTGGCCGCTTAAGACAGTTTTTACTGCATTACTTTATTATATAAAACAACATTCTTTTACTTTCATTTTTTGTTCATTCTACCTCTTACCATGGGGTGGACAGTTCCAAAGTCTTCATGAACTATAACCTTGTATTAATACAAATGAACAGAAATATATCTTCCATAAAAGAGATTTGTTTTTCAACTGTTAATCATGACTGTGGCTTAGATGAATCAAGTCATATAAATTGATGACTTTAAGCTAACAACTTGATGGGTTTTTTCGTTTCAAAACCGAAAAGTTAGTATAATTTTCACAATTTTAGTCTCAAAGTGTTTCACTTGTTCTATAAAGTAAGAAAATGAGCGCCCATACTTTATGTCTTTGACCATAAACAATAAAGTTATCAAGAGTTGAAAGTAGTCAAACCGAGACTCATATCTTCCAGCGTAACTGAGTATCTCCTGACGTAAATGAACCACATGTGCATCTGCATTGTCAAAAGTTTTCTTTTGTTTGTTTTGTTGCTTTTCCCCTCAAGTCAACACTCAACAGCTATGGTCATGGCGGGACAGTCAGTTCACCTAACCACACTTTTCCTGGGCAAGCTTGAACAAGCTGTTAGCCAGTAATTCATGCACATACTTTCGCTTGTATTTGACAACAACCCTTCAAGATGATTTAGTGGAAGAGGAGAATGACCATAGAAATTATTTCATGATCAATCTCCACGAAAGTATGGGACCGAACTGGGATGGAACTCACAACCTCTGGATTTGCAGTCAGATTCACATCTGTAGGACTGCACTATGCTCCCCTGTCATTGTCGAAAGTGATAACTTCTAGTATCGCCCAATGTCATTGTAAATGGTTTAATAGGTTATCAACAGATGACTTAAGAAGCTGCTAGCAAGGTAAGAGTTAAACAATAAAATTATTTCTTGCACACAGGATAAGGATATCTGAGATTTTACCCTAGGGAAGAAAATCTTATCTTACCCATGCTATTTTACCCAGGATGTCAAGTAGTCATCATGTGAAATTGTATCTTAGCGTATTCAGGGACTTCTGGAAGCTTATTTTAAAATAAATAAATAAATAAATACAGTGGTGAGCAAGAAAAATAATCCATTATTCGTGTGAGGGTAGGATAGAAAAATCTGTCCCTTGGGATCACCGTTTGTCATCACTCGGCAAGCCTCATGATGCCAAACGGCAATCCTCGGGACGATTTTTTCTATCCCACCCTCACACTCATGATAGATTCTTATAGCTCGGCAAGCCTCGTGATGCCAAACGGGGATCCTGGGGACAGATTTTTCTATCCTACCCTCACACTCATTATAGATTCTTATAGTTTCGGCAAGCCTCATGATGCCAAACGGCGATCCTCGGGACGGATTTTTCTATCCTACCCTCACACTCATGATAGATTCTTATGATAAGTCTCGGCAAGCCTCGTGATGCCAAACGGTGATCCTCGTGACAGATTTTTCTATCCTACCCTAACACTCATGATAGATTCTTATACTCGGCAAGCCTCGTGATGCAAAACGGCGATCCTCGGGACGGATTTTTCTATCCTACCCTCACACTCATGATAGATTCTTATAGTCTCGGCAAGCCTCGCGATGCCAAACAGCAATCCTCGCGACAGATTTTTCTATCCTACCCTAACACTCATGATAGATTCTTATACTCAGCAAGCCTCGTGATGCCAAACGGCGATCCTCGGGACAGATTTTTCTATCCTACCCTCACACTCATGAAAGATTCTTACAGTAAACCTACCTTGTCTGTAGCATTAACATTGGGATCATGTTCAAGAATTGATGTTACAACTTCAGAGTACCCTCCCTTAGTAGCTACCAACAGAGCAGTTAAGGAATCCTGAAAAATATTAAAGTACATATTGTTTGGCTTTGTTTCTTTTCGGAATTTAACAAACCTTTAAAGCGCCAATCGCAACAAAAGTTGTCTGCTTTTCTTGTCTGCTGAAATGTTTAAGAAGCCTCTATGGCAAACAATGTGAACCCACATCAGACTGCTCCTATGGGAGCAGTCTGTTCTGGGTCCACACTGTTTGCTTCTATACTTAATTTGTCAATAATGTTAGGCAATTATTTGCAGCAGAAGACTTCAGCAGACAACATTTTCAGATGCGTTTATTTTCTTGGCGCTTTAGGGGTCAAAGTGTAGGCAAATAGCTGCAGCAGATGCCATTTTCAAATTTTAACATGAAAACATTAAGTATTGGTTTTGAGGTGAGCTGGTGGATTTGACTCTATACATCTCAGTCAACAGCTATTGTAATGTTGAGACGGTTAGTTCATCTAACCACACTTTTTCCTGGCCGAGCTTGACAATGCAGTAAATCAGTACTTCGTGCAATACTTTCCCTTGTAACTGAAAACAATACTTCTTGAATCAGTGGAAAGAGGAGAATGACTGAAGAAATTCTTTCATGATCAATCTCTACATATGTATTGGACCAGGCCTGCATCGATGAATAATTTGGACCAATATGTATCATCATATGAAAGGTAAAAAAATATGTCTTCAAAACTATAACACAAAACTCAAAGTCCTTGACTTTAAGATGACCTAGCGGTGTGTATAGTACAGTAAAACCTGTCTTAAGCGGCCACTCAAAAAGAACAATAAAATTGGTTTTCAAGACCGATTATCGCTAAATGCAGGTCAAAAGTATTGCAGAATGCTCCAATGGGAGCATTCTTCAATACTTTCGACCTTCATTAAGCTACCATTTGTCATTAAGATCTGTGTTTTGTCTATTTTTGAGTGGCCGCTTAAGACAGGTTTTACTTACTGTTCTATGCAAAATTTTTGACCAGCATGTTTCATCATACAAAACATGAACCAATTTTGATATGGGATCTGCAAAGATTGAGGTCTTAAAAACTTTTACTGTTTGCCAACGACTCTGTTTATTGGTATCCAGAATGAAAAGGATAAGCTATATTTTACTTAAACATGAAAATTTTAAGATGGTGACCTTAACTTTGATGTGAAGGCTCACCAGAGCCTTTGCTGCTCGCAATGTAACTAGCACCCAAAGCTTGTGTGTTGTCTTAACAACAAACAACAGAGGCGCAGACCAGCCTGCACATCTGTGTAGTCTGACCAGCACCTTTAATATTCCCTAATTGGAAAGAATCATATCTAAATTAGCTACAAGCGAAATTTCAGTTTTCTAGCTAGTCTCTGTAGCTGAGAAGACTGGTTTGAGTTTTGCTATGTCAGAGACCCGAAGACAAGTTTTGTCAAGTCGAGGCCCATCTGTAAGATTACCATTCCAGTTGTATCCACATTAGCTCCTTCATTCAACAGGGCTTTCACTATCTCAGCATGTCCCTTCCTGCTGGCCCAGATCAGTGGTGTTGTCCCATACTGAAAAGTTAAAACATTTAAGCTTTTACTCCATAATAACGCCTTTTGACACCTTTGAAATATCATGTCTTTGAAAAATAATGGAAAATGGAGCATTTGCTCCATATTTGAAAATATTATGGAAAATGGAGCATTTGCTCCAAAAGAGCAAATGCTCTATTTTCCTTAATATTTTCAAAAGTATTCAAAACTTTACTTAATTTTTTCTTGATTTTTTTCAATTTTGTCTAAAAATAGAAAATGATGCCATGATCTAAAAATAGCCTATGGAGTAAAGGATTAACAGAGCTGGAGACAATTATTTCTAAAAATGTGTAAATTCATCAAACCATCATCATCTTATCAGTTATTTTATTAATAATATGCAGGTACATCTGTAACAGGGGTGGTTTTTACCATAAATGTTTCACATTCACCTTCATAGTGGAATGCCTTAAACCTATATGGTAATTTGACATTGGAGCCTAAACCCCATTGATATGCATAAAGATGTTCCTGGGAGTGATAATTTCCTACTTGTTGCGCCCACTGCAACGCTCCAATGCATTCGCCATATTTGTGTTGTTGTCAACGTATATCGTTGACAATATTCTGAATATATTTCCATTAAAAGATACTATCTAATTGTGTCTTTTCAGGTATGTGAAAGTTTAATATGTTATCTTTTAGAAAATGTACCATAGGCATATGTTACATGTTGGAAAATAGGCATTTTATAAGGTTTTATATGTCGCCCATTCTGCTTGATATGCATGTACTCAGGTGTGTTAACCAGGTGTAAATAGCTGTGTACTTATGCATAATATAAACAATGCTTTTAGTATGAAATTCAGCGATTGCATGGTTGCAGCTCCCCAATGGTGATCTGCCTCCACTGCAACGCTCCAATGCATTCGCAATATTTGTGTTGTTGTCAACGTATATCGTTGACAATATTCTGAATATATTTCCATTAAAAGATACTATCTAATTGTGTCTTTTCAGCCTTCAGACGACATAATTAAATCATCATCTGTCACCTATCGTTGTTTTGGTTTGGTCCAATAGAACCCAGAGAATATCCAGCGAGAATATATATTATCACTCTGTTACACATCATCCACATCAGTGGGCTTCCCTCCAGGAAGTTGACAAGCTGCATGCATAGCATCATTCGAAGTATGCATTAAAATCATATACAGTGTTTACATAAACCCTCTTCAAACCAAAATGGACAGCTTTATACACGTTATATTTGTTGCTCATGTTAAAGGCTTTAGTAAATTTATTGTTTCATGCTGAAGGAGTTCCGCAAATTGATTGATGTTTAGTTATGTGAAAGTCTATTTGGTGTTGGGTCACAGATGATTTTTTTTTTTTAATCAAGATGCATTTCTGCCATGAAGATTGTTTTTATCTTAGCCCGATGCAATTCTCCCTTCACTGTAAGCCAAAGTACCTGTTTATTGATATCCAGAATGAAACAAACTTAACCATATTGACAAGCAGTACATGTAACATCTATTAATTCCTCCAGACACTAATCTCACACCAAATATTAGTAAAAAATCACTTGCAATCACATGCTACTTTTTCAATAGATTTGTTGTATTTCACTTACCCTTAGTTAAAAATCTCGGAAATCCTGAACTTTAGAAATTCAAATCTTTAAATTGCACCTACAAAAATGAACAATTTGAAGCCTAAACGGGCAATTACCTTTAAAAGATGAACTGATAAAAAAATCTATCATAATCTGCTAAATTCAGCATTTTGAGGCTGACTTCACAGAGAAAGTCACCCCTAAAATTCTGAATTCAGGAATAATCCTGAAAACATTCTCCCATGCTTACCCTTCCTATGATGAAACCAATACATACTACAGGACTCCAGATAAGAGTGTGTACTTGAAAATAATCATTCTTATTTCTACACCAAAACATGTGTCATGGGTACTCAAAAGAACAGTCTCAATGAGACGGTTCTTTTGAGCACCCAAAACACATCTTTATACTAACAGATAAGAAAATAACTACGATTTTATGCCAAAAATTTGTCCTTATCTAGATCTATACATAACTTACCTTGTCAGCAGAATTAGCTCTTGCTCCCTTTACTAACAAAGCCTTTAGAACTTCTAGATGTCCTCTCCCTGCAGCCCAACCCAGACACGACATATTGTACTGCAAAAGAAAGTATTGCATAAAAAGCAGTGCTGAATGTCACTGTTTAATCCAGTGAAAATCTTTAACAAGGAAATTCAAGTGCTGTTATAAATTGACTTTGCAACTTTTCAATTTCTATAAGCAAAAATGGATACCCTTTTGCTGCTTAAATTGTTTTTATTCTAGAGTAATATGACACTGGTGACCTTGAAAATCAGGTCAAGGTCACCAAAATCTATCATCCAAATGATGTATCTATGCCAGGTTGGTAAAAATCTGGCCATTGGTTCAAAAGATAGAGTGCAGACAAGGCTTTTTCATAAAGTTATATGACCCCGGTGACCTTAAAAATATGTCAAGGTCATCAAACTCATCATTTCTTAAGGTCCTCCCAATAATGAATCTGTCCATTGGTTCAGAAGATAGAGTGCCGAAAAGGCTTTCTCATAGAATTATATGACCCTGGTAGCCTTAAAAATAAGGTCAAGGTCACCAAAATCTGATACTTTAAAGCTTCTCCCAATGATGTATCTGTGCCAGTTTGGTTACAATTTGGCCATAGGTTTGAAATATAGAGAGCAGGCAAGGTTTTTCATAGTTATATGTCCAGGTGACCTTGAAAATTTAGGCCAAGGTCACCAAAACCTAATCATTCCTTTCAGCTGTCTCAAATAAGTATCTGGGCAATTTTGGTCCAAATCTATCCAACAGTTCACAAGTTAGAGGGCAGACGAAAAGCTATGCCAATGCTAACACTGTCCCTGAAAGGATCTGCACCACGAAGAATGTCCACCCACTCCTTCAGTGGGGATGTAACAATACATCGGACTATCGATATATCGCAATAGTAACCTAGGCAATGTTACTGCATCGATAGGAAAGTGGCAATGTCAATAGTATTGGCAATAGTCTTTTCACTATCGCAATAGTTTCAATAGTTTTTAGACCTAGAGATTTTCAGTTTATAATTGCTTGGTTAGGTACAAAAAGGAAGTTATATGGCAAAAGGATGTCTATGCTTTTGCATCCCATGCATTTCAGCAAGATAAGTAGACTTTGACAATATTCTGAAATTTTTCTGTTGTTTTCATACGAAAATTGGTACCCGTAACTGCAGAAAAGTCCTACCGTATTCTTAATATTCTCCTTCAAACAAGCATGAGTGTTTCAGACAATAGAATCACAATAGTATTGCAATGGTAGTCCACAATAGTAATAGTATCGCAATGGTACTTCCTGCAATGTCAATACTATCTCAATAGTCAGATTTGGTCGTAATAGTCACCCCTATCCTTCAGAGGGGGACATAAATATTTCAATACCTCAGCTTTGACATTGGGGTCAGCCCCTCTCTCTAGGTACTCCTGTACTACCATCTCATTGCCCTTATAGGAGGCCCACATCAGAGGAGTCCAGCCAAACTGTGAATAGAAAACATAGGGAAACATATTAATCATAGCCATATATAGCATGTTTTTATTATCCCCCTATCCCCCCCTCCAAAACATTTGGGCCATCACATGAGATTTAGGCATTTATCACAGGGCCAATTAAGCCAAAAATAAATGCGTAAAATTGTGATTATTTTCTTATCCATCTGTTTAAACATGAGTTTTGGGTGATCAAAAGAACCATCTCATCGTGGCGGTTCTTTTGAGTACCCACAACATATGTTTTGGTTGAGAAATAAGAAAAATAATTTTCAGTTATGCACTCTTATCTGGGGGCCTGATTTATCGCATATGTTTGAACACCTCCTTTAAACATCCATACTGACATATCCAGATGGGCTGAAGGTTTAAAAATCTTGGTCAGAGTCTTCATCCATTTCTATACTTTGTGTATGCCAGTAGAGAAGCTGCTGGTGAGACTGTGCATAATAGTAAATGCAGGCTGGTCTGAGCCTTCATTGCTTGCCTATAATCTCATGTACTGGTCCATTTATTGTGGGAAATCACTTTGACAACACACATCTATCTGTCTGGGAAATGCTGGTAACCACTGATCAGTCAAACTCATTGAAGCCATCAAGTTCCACTATACGTAGACAGGATGTGGAAAAGCATGTGCAAACAAAATGTTCCCAGATCTATCAGTTCCTCAAGGGGCAATCTGATCAGCAACTGTTTGTTTGCTTGCTCTAGCAAACCATTTTTCAAAACTAATATAGATTAGTCCAGATCTTCAGCGGGAAGGATCCATTTTAGAAACAGGCCTCCAGATAAGAGTGGGTACCAGAAACATTTTTTTTTTTATTTCTCAACCAAAATATATGTTGTGGGTACTCAAAAGAACCGTCTCGATGAGACGGTTCTTTTGAGCACCCAAAAATATATGTTTAAACTGGTGGGTAAGAAAATTATCACAATTTTACACTAAATATTGTTTCTTAACTGGCCCTATGTAGAAATTCCGTTGTTAAAGTGTTAAGGGTTAAACTTTGTCATTATCTTGGTGTGAAAACAGTGAAGATCCAGGAAGCCATTGGATCAGGATCCACACTGTTTTCCACTTTGCTTATAAATATTAAGTTTTGTTTGTTTGTTTGACTTGATTCTTTACCTCCCATCAACAATCTTTCAATTAAACAGGAACGGGTCTTCCTGGGTAGAACCAGTACTTAGCTAGGATAAATGTGTCTTGCTCAAGGACCACAACACAGTGACGCCGATGAGGCTCGAACCCGCGGCCCCTCGGTCATGAGTCAAGCACTCTACCACTGAGCCACTGCGCTCCCATATTAAATAATAAGTGGAATACTGCAGGTTAACAAGATAGAAAATTGGGGAGGACCATGAAAATATTCAGCATCACAAGAGTTAACTTTTTGCCTACTAGTGTTGTCTGCTGATAACCTTTGCAAAGAGTTTTAACCCATATCAGGCCCGTCAAAACATCGAGCCTGATCTTGACCCGAACTGTTTGACACTCTAATAATGTTCCTGAATTTTTTTGTTGTGAAAAAGTTGATTTTAAAATTAGTCAGAAGACGACAACAAAAGTATGAGAAATTACTCAGCATGCAAAGAGTAAAGTTTTTACCAGATCTCTGTGCTCCAAGGATGCCCCTCTTTCCAGCAGCTCTATCGAAATTTCAAGAGCCCCACTTTTGGCAGCAAACAACAATGCACTCCAGTTGTCCTGTAAAACAAATGTAATAGAGAATCTTACCACCTCCATAGGTTTAGAAAAACAAAAAATTTCTGCGTAAAAATGTATATATTTTCTTACCCATCAGTTTTAACACATGTTTTGGGTGCTAAAAAGAACCGTCTCATTGAGACGGTTCTTTTGAGTACCCACAACATATGTTTTGGTTGAGAAATAAGAAAATTAAATTTTTGTTACACACTCTTAACTTAAGTCCTGCACCTCCATAGCTCAGTTGGTAGAGTGTTCGCTTTCAGAGTGGGAGGTCATGGGTTCAAATCATGACCGCATAAAAAATAGCATGAGCAGCTTTCCTGCTTAGGGGCTGTGCTAAGAAGATAGAGTAAGGCAGGTAAGTATCTGTTAAAGATATTGTTATGCAGCAATTATAGCTCTACAGAGCAAATGCTGTCTGTTTCAAATCAGCAATGTTAAATAAAGCTTCTCTATCTTTTATCTTTATTTTTACATGAATGCTCATATATTATTGAAACTATAAATTTAAAACAAGTTGAAGAAAAGAGGTAAAATGTGAGCACAAATGTTAGATTCCATTTTCATATCACACCACAATTACTTTGAAATTGCCTCTTAAGGTATGAAAACGTCAAGATTCACCATTATATTCGCTATGTTGTTATGGATGGTGGCCATCTTGGAAAACTGAATGGCATGTTTAAAGCAATTCTGAATCTCCATATTGCCCCACTGTCTCCCCACAAGTTTCTGTTCAATCCAACGTATGGTTCAGGAGATGCCATTTGAAGAATTTCAATATACCAGGAACCATCTAGGAAATTGGAACAAAGCGATTTTAGCAATTTGAAATCTCCATGTTGTCCAAATGACTCGATCCCAACAGGTTCAGTTCAGTACGACATATGGTTAGGGATAAGAGGCTGTTTGAAGAATTTCAATTTATTTTGATATTTGCCACTACCAAAATATCAAAATATGGAAAAGCCACTTAAACATCAGAGAAGGCTCGGATTAGGAGACATTAGTACTGGAAAATTAGTATAAAATTGTTGTGTCTTTATTTGGTGCAGCATTTGCTGCAACAAATAAAGGCACAACAATTATATACTGATTTAGTTCTCTATCAACAGTACTAAGTCCTATAGAAAATAGTAGAATTCAAGGACTTTTTAAGGCTTTTGAGTGATTCTTCAGTACTTTTCAAGGCAGATTTAATTTTCAAGAAAGACCTCTAAATTCAAGTACTTTTCAAGCGTGTGCGAACCCTGGGTTCAGGAGATGTTGTGTATCAGAACGGAAATTTAAGCAAATCTGAATCTCCATTATGCCTTGATAAATCCCAACAAGATTCAGTTCAATTCAGCATATGGGCCTTGATGTAATAAAACTTTTTTCATGCTCAATTCAGAATTAATTTCAACTGCTCATAAAAACTAAAACGATGAAAAATAAATACTTTTCTTGCTTTCAAACTCTCAGATGTTGTGTTCATTATGCTGATGAATGTTAAAATGCCAACAACTGTTGGTGCCAACAATTGTTGACATTTTAACATTATGAGCATGATAAATTTCAGGCTCACTTGAGTTTTAAAGTCTCTGGGCTGGTTTGAGAGGAGATGTTATTTAAAGAATTTCAAGATGGCCACCATCTTTGACATCAGAAGTGAAAGATTTTAGCGATTCTGGATCTTCATGCATCAAGGTTCGGTTAAGTATGACATATGGTTCCAGAAGAGATGTCGTTTTAGAATTTCAAGATGGCTGCCCCTGGAGCGATCTTAGATATTGAAGCCAAATGATTTTAGCAGATCCCAGTCTCCATGTTCCATGCCTGATTGCTTCCTACAGGTTCGGGAGATGAGATTGTTTGAAGAATTCCATTTTTCCCTATGTCTTACACCAAGTTTCAGCTCACTCGAGCATATGGTTTGGGAGGAGCCAGCAGCTATGGCAACCAGCTGTTTGGATACTAAAACAAAGAGATTTTAGCAATTCTGAATTTTCATGTTGCCCTAATGCCTCCCATTAAGTTTTGGGTCAGTGTTACATATGGTTTGCAAGCAGATGTTGTTTGAAGATTTCCAAAATGGCTGGATATTAGAACAAAAAAAACAACAAAAAAACAATTCTGAATCTCCACTTTGCCCTGATGCCACACAAAAAGTTCAATCTGACTTATGCATGTGCAGATCCAGAAAGTTTTCCAAAAGGTGGTCCAACTCTGACAACGATTTTTCCCCCTTTTTTTAGTTGATGAGTGGAAAAGAGAGGATCCAATTACCCCTACTATAAGTGGGTCATCATCAGCCCGTCAGCGAAACGCCATTTAAATGGCGTTTCGCTGGCATGCCGATGATGGCTCAACATGAAATGCTGGCTTGGTAGCTATGTGATTTTTCAGGGGATCAGGACAAGTTGCTAAGGAACCCTATATTTTTGTGATTTTTCACCGAGGGTCCGGACCCCCTGTCCCCCCCTCTGAATCCGCTCATGTTATGGTTAAGGAGATGTTGAAAAAGTAAAAAGCTAATGATGGAGAAAGGGCAGACAACAGACAACAAGCTATACCCAGGTAACACCCCAAAACTTTCAAACATAAAGTAAAACCTGTCTTATTATAAGTGGCCACTCAAAAATAGACAAAACAAAGATCTTAATGACAAATAGTAGCTTAATGAAGGTAGAAAGTATTGCAGAATGCTCCCCTTGGAGCATTCTGCAATAATTTTGACCTGCACTAAGCGATATGTCTTGAAAACCAATTTTTGGTCTTTTTTTTGAGTAGCTGCTTAAGACAGGTATCAATAAATTTTCTAAAGCCTTCACTTACATTATCAACACCATTAGGATCAAGTCCTGCCTCCAACAATTCTCTGACGATACTGACATCTCCGGCCTGACAGGCCGCCATGAGGAATGTCTGGCCATGCTGTAAATAGAACTTAACTCTTTAATGCATGCTGGCAATTTTTCATGCTTTTTTTGTCGTCTGCTGATTTTTATTCCCAAAATTAAACATTTTGAAAAATAATTTCTGGGGAAAAAAGAGTGTCTGACCCAGATCAGGCCCAGCATTTTGTCAGGCCTGATCTGGGTCGAAATTGTTTGCTGTAGTTAACAGCAGATGACAGTTGAAATAGAATTCACAATTATTTGTAAATGTCCAATAGGGTTGCAAATTTGAAATACAGCTGATTTTTTGTCAATTTTCTGGTCTGTCGTATAATTTTTTTCATTTATCAGTAGTGTTTCAGTTACCCCCCCCACCCCCCCCCCCACACACACACACATATTGTGACTTTGTTGTCTGCTAATAGCCTTTGATTACCTTTACAAGACATTAATTTGGACCCATATCAGGCTCTGAGGTTATAAACTTTTTCATGCTCAATTCAACTGAGCATGAAATTTAACTGCTCATAAAAATGAAATTGCTGAAAATTAAACTTTTCTGCTTTTAAATATTTGTCACACAAATGCCAACATTAGGAGCATGATAAATTTTATGCTCAGTTGAGTTGAGCATGGATTTTTTTTAATCTCTTGGCCAGACCTAGCTATTATACTGATAAAAAACAAATAACAAATGCTCATATCAGACTGTGCAGACTTGTCTACACTCTTGTTTGCATACACCTAAATCAGATTTTCTCCTGACAAGGCCCATATAGGGAGCGCATGTACTGTACATGTTCTAAAATGTTGAACCCTTTTCTCTTTCCGTTCTCAAAAAAAGGTGGTAATCAGAGCTGGAATTCACAAAATGCTTGTCAGAATAGCAAACAGGGAAGACCCTGGTCAGACTGCTTCTTCAGACTGTTTGCACTGTTTGTCTAGGCCCTTTTGTATGTCAGGCCATCCTTAAAAAATATATTTGTTTGCCATGCTCCTACCCATCAATTTCAGTTTGGGTAGGTAGGTAGGTAAGCCTTTTTTTTTTTAGAAATTCAGCATAATTTTATCACCTCTTCTTACTAACACTTTCAGAGGTCTACAAATGCTGTAATCAGGTAAGAATACATAATAATAATAACAGTCTCTGTAGCCTTTCTTCAATTAAAATACAGCTTTTAATGATTTAAAGAAGGGTTTGTTAACAGAATTAGAGAAAAAATAAATGATAATAAAAAGATTCTCAGAAAGACAATAACTTTTTGGGGGTAGGGCCTGTTTTGGGTGGGTAGGTAGAATCACAGCAAATCAACATTTTTTTAAGGTTAGCCTCACTACCGTTAAAAATTTTAGAACATTTAGCGTACTCCACGTTCTTGTTTTCATACCTCATCTCTCTCCTCGAGATTAATGGTTCCATTCTGCAGAAGGTTCACTAATGCTGTCAGATCTCCTTTCTCTATGTATTCCCATAGCATCTGAGACTTGAAATTAAACATCAAAGCCATTGCCACTCACAAATGTCTGACTGCTACTCAATCTATTGTCTTACTAGTTACATCAAAGCCATCTTCACTCAGATATGTCCGGCTGCTCAATCTTAATAGTATTATACTAGTTTTACCTGAAATAACAAAATATGGCTGATTAATATCTGTTATCCATTTCAGCAAGTTATCCCTTTATGGTTGGTTGGTTTGATTCTTTACGTTTCAGTCAACAGCTATGGTCATGTGGGGACGGTCATTTCTCTGAGCCACACTTTTTACCTGGGCAAGCTTGACTTAAAGCAATTAACCAGTACTTTGTGCACATATTTTCGCTTGTAACTGACAACAACCCTTCTTGAATCAGCGGAAGGAGGAATTATTTCTTTATGCATTAATGGATTCTTCCTTAACTCTGGTTTGATACAATAAGCTTGGGATGTGTGACTCTTTGTATAGCAACAATGCTATTGCTTACATATGACCTTATATATTTACATACTACATGCTTTAGGTTTGATATCCATGTAAGGTATAACTGTCTCTGCCTCTATCTCCGACCCATAATCGTATCTCACTTCTGACACCATGTTTCATTTTCTTTTTTGTTTGATTTGTTGCTTTACATCCCATTTAGTCCACAGCTATGGTCATGGCAAACAGTCAGTTCACTTAGCCACACTTTTTACCTGAGCAAGCTTGACTTAAAGCGGTTAACCAGTACTTTGTGCACATACTTTCGCTTGTAACTGACAACAACTCTTCTTGAATCAGCAGAAGGAGGAAATATCTCTTTATGCATTAATGAATTCTTCCCTAACTCTGGTTTGATACAATAAGCTTGGGATTTGTAAGGCTATTGCTAACCTATGACCCTTATATATTTACATACTGCATTCTAAGGGTGTGATATCCATGTATGGTATACTTGTCTCTGCCTCTATCGCCGACAGGCATAATCGCATCCCACTTCTGACACAATGCTTTGTTTTCAGTATGAAATTTTCAAATAAAATTGTATTTCTTTCTCTTTGAAAAGTGTTGGCAGATATTGTCATTGCCTCCCCCTGACTGTTTGTCCTTAAAAAAGTTTATACTACAGTGAGCCACTTTAGTTACGCACCACTTATAAAATGTAAAATCATTCAAAAAAGAAATAGGATATTTTTAATCTGAGACTACCAGAATCTATAGTTGCATAAGCCATTGAAATTATATTGTGATCAGATCAGAAACAAATGAGAAAGTGGATCTTGAAGGACCCCGTAACCCTCCAAACACCATTTCACATTGCATTATTTCGAATGAAACTCAGATCACATTGCACTTTTTTCAGGGTCAAATTTCTGCTATGCCAGAGATAAGAACCGATTTATTCTTGACAATATCTAAGACTGGAATGTGTTTGTTAACTTTATATTTTTTTTTAACGTTTTACTAGTTTGGTTCCCAGCTGGCCAAGGTTTGAAAAAAATTGATTTTAGTACTTTTTTTAAAGCTAGATAAAATTTCGTATGATTCTTAGTAAACCAGTTATCAAAACACTTCTTTTATAATCTCATTTTAAACAACCATGTATCCGCCATTTATTTTCGTAAAAAAATTAATGGATTTATTGGAGTCACGGTGTTGACGCTAGTGATGACGTCACTCCTACCAAGGCTATAGGACGTGTCAATGATAAGATGTTTTAGAGTTTTGATACTTCTATGTCAACAAGTGACTCATTTACGAAGGAAAATCTGCTTGATTATTGTAACTGACGTTAATATGACGTCAAAACGAGCATTTCTTCAAACAGTAACAGTGTTACAGATTTCAACGACCGAAAAAGGGGGTTTACTTGTGTCACGTATACCGAGGGCCATCCGTGTATGTGCATGGTAGTGTAATTTAAAAGTAGACTTCTAATAAGAAATAAGTTCACACAGCATTATTTATTCAGACTAGTAACTCAACATCAACACATAGTCAAAACAGCAACCATTTTAAATGCCACTCTCTACTTAAGCATTATGCAGTTAGACATAACATTTCCCAAAAACAGAGGGTTTCCACATAGGAAAGCACTAAGCCTAAACCACAAAGGTTTTCCACACAGGACTGCACAAAGCTTTGACACTAAGTCTTTTGAATAATGACACGAAGTCGAAAGCACTAAGCTGGTCTTTGTCAACTACATAATCACTGCATGACAACGCTCAACAATGAGTTTGAGTCCCAAATAAAATGGCCACCTGAAAACAATGTAAGTACACTAAGTCTATTGTCCATCAATGTTCAAGTAAAAACAAATATTAATTTTAAAGAAATCAGATCACCCTTTGATCTAAGGCTGCTAAAAGCTATCATATTTATATGGCATTTGCTATAGAGACAGTATTCAACTAACTGTACAGTTTAATCCCAATTAACTGGACAGAACATTTGAATACTATAAATGTGCTACACAAACTATATACACATGCTTGTACAGCATATTTGCAACTCATGTACAACATTATCACATTCAGATCATGTAAATTATTTGGGATATTTGCAACTAACTGTACAGTACACTCTCAATCAACTGTACATCAACTTGCTATAAACTGTACAGTACACCAGCAATCAACTGTACACTAAACTTGCAATAAACTGTACAGTACACTAGCAATCAACTGTACACCATGATTGCCATAATCTGTACATATAATCGCAATCAATTGTACAGTAAAATCTCAATTAACCGTACAAAATAATCGCGATCACCTGTACACAATGTAGACCCCGAATACAGTACTTAAAATACCCGCCACAAGTAAATCATAACCATATGCGGACCACGCAAATATTTTACAAGTTTTTGACCGATATGTGCTCTGCAATCACCCTAGACTTCTGTAAAGTTTGCACTTAAAAATCATATCTGAAGCTAGTCTATTCACAAGAATATTTCAGTTCAATTTGATATTCAGACTGTCACTGCTCTGTGCACTAGCTAAGTGCAAATATATGAATAAAATTTGCATCATGTGCAGGGCAAAGTCATAACATAAGTCTACTTACAGAAATCACAGCCGTCTCTCTATATATTTCCATATATCACTATTCAAATTTTTGTCCCAAATCACATTTTCATCTGCACTGTTCACAAACTAAACCAGGAATGATTATAATAATACAGTTACTAATTATTCACTCACAATTTCTCACCTGTTTTCTTAACACTTTTACAGGTAAATAATTCTCACCTAGCCACTACTGACCACTAATTACATAATTAAACCTGTATTCAGCTATACTGTGAACTACCATTTAGGGCACTGCATATGCTCACTGTTCACCTACAGGTTGTGTCCTAAAGTTAAAAATACAATTTAAAACCACATGTCATCATATTTGTGACATCACTCCCCTTTTAGAAAAAATGAATGAATTCATTTTTCAGTTCTGCTCATGTAGTCTGCCCCAATGTTTTGAGATCCCTTGATAGCTGCAATTCTAAATCGATAAGGTTGAAGACTCAATACCCACCTCATGACTCTACTATTTGTCAGTTTGGTCTTTTGCATGTAAATAAGGGGACAATGGTCAGTTTCTACCTGGAATTCCTTGCCATAGAGGTACATGTGGAATTTCTTTATACCCCAGACAAGTGCCAAACACTCTCTCTCTATGACTGAATATCTAGTTTCCCTAGGGAGTAACTTCTTACTTGCATATGCTATAGGAAACTTAATCTCATTTGTTTCCTGCATCAGCACAGCACCTATGCCTACATTGGAAGCATCTGTCCGAAGTGTGAAACCTTTATCCAGGTCAGGCAATCTCAAGATAGGTGTACTCACCATGTAACTTCTCAGTCTTTCAAATGCTCTTTGGTGCTCACCTTCCCATACCAATTTGTTTGGGTTACCTTTTTTAGTCAGGTTTGTGAGTGGAAGAGCAATTTCTGCAAACTGTGGTATAAATCTCCGATAAAAACCTACCATCCCTAAGAAAGATCTTATCTGCTTCTTAGTTTCAGGCCTCTTGGCCTCAACAATTTCTCTACCCTTATCCTGATTGGGTGTCAAGATACCATCTCCCACATTATGCCCTAAAAATGCTACTGATGTGAATCCAACCATACATTTGCTAGGTCTAGCTGTTAAGCCTGCCTGTCTAAGTCTTTGTAAAAGCTCTCTTAAACCCACTATATGATCACTCCAGTCAACTGTGTGCTCGAGAATATCATCTATGAAATTATCTATGTCTTTCAAACCTCTCAACAGCAGTCTCATCATTCGGCTAAAATTAGCAGGGGCTGTTACTAAACCAAAAGGAAGCTTTCGAAACTGGAATAACCCATATGGGGTTCCAAACGCTGTTTTCTCCTTACTATCTTCTGTTAGTCTTATCTGCCAGTACCCTTTACTCAAGTCAATTTTTGTAAAATACTTACAGTTGGCTAACTTTGAGAATATCTCATCTGGATTTGGAATAGGTTCTGCATCAAACACTGTCAATTTGTTCAAATTCCTGAAATCTATACAAAACCTGATAGATTGATCTGACTTTTTGACAAGCACCACTGGGGATATATAAGGTGATTGGGAAGGTTCTATAATACCCATTTCTAACATTTTCTCTGTTTCATCTTTTATTGTTTCTGTCATTGAAAAGGGCAGTGGATATTGTTTGGTTCTAACAGGCTGGTCTGAAACCAACTTAATTTCATGTTCAATTAAGTTTGTTTCTCCAGGTACATCTGTTAAGACATCTTTAAAGTCTTCCAGCAGTTGGCTTACCTCAGCAAGCTGTGTTGCCGACAATTCTGGGTTAATTCTCACATCTGCAACTGTCTCCTTACCTTGAAATTCAGGCAATTCAATCAGTTCTTCTTCATTTACTGAACTTTCACTTACATCTCCATCATCCTGTCTATCTATGCTACTATCTATTACTCCTGTACATACTATCTCTAACAGTCCCTGAGCATGTGTATCTGTCCAATTATGACCATTATTACTTTCTACGCCCAATTCATTTTTTCTACTGATATATTTCTTCAACAAGTTTGCATGAAATGGCTTTATCTTGCCATTGACAAAGAGCTTATAATCACACCTACCAACTTTTTCCACAACTTTATATGGGCCCTTCCATTGCATAAGTAACATATTTCCATCTGTTGGTAAAAGAACTAAAACATCATCATCTACTTGGAACTTCCTAGGTTTGCTCTTTTTGTCATAATTCTTCTTATATCTACCTGCAGATTTTCCCAGCTCTTCCCTTGCTAACTCTAGTGTGGCCTCTAGTCTTTGTTTAAGATCTAACACATACTGATATGTTGTTCTTACCTCAGGTTCCTTCACCTCATCTGTCCAAAGATCTTTCAAAATTGCCATTGGACCTCTCACAGTTCTACCATATAAAAGTTCAAAGGGACTAAATCCAAGACTTTCTTGTGGTGCTTCCCTATATGCAAAAAGTAAGGCTGGAATATATCTGTCCCAGTCTTTCGGCTTTTCTGAACAGACTTTCCGAAGCATACGTTTCAATGTTCCATTAAATTTTTCAACCAACCCATTACACATTGGGTGATAGGGTGTTGTGTTTAGCATATGTATTGACAGAAGTCTACTCACCTCTTTCATTACTTCTGACGTAAACTGGGATCCTAAGTCAGTAAGTATCTCAGATGGAAAACCTAACCTTGTGAACATGTTGAACAATGCTTCAGCCACGCGTTCTGCCTCAATGCCTGGCAATGGAATTGCCTCTGGGTATCGAGTTGCATAATCTACCAAAGTAAGGATATACCTGTTCTTCCTATCTGTAATGGGTGCTATTGGGCCAACCAAGTCAACCCCTACCCGTTCAAAAGGCGTTTCAATTAGAGGCATTTGCTCCAATGGTACCCTTGTAACTTTTCCTTTTGGGAAAGTTCTTTGACACAGATCACATGATAAACAATGTAATTTTACATCTTGTTGTAAACCTGGCCAAAAAAATTGTGAACGTATTTTATCACCTGTCTTCTTCATACCCAAATGTCCACCAAGTATTGACTCATGCGCCAAATTCAGGACAGTACTTCGATATGACTTTGGTACTACCAGTTGCTTTTCAATTTTACCTTGATCTTTCCCCCTGTCTTGAAAATACCTGTACAGTAAATCATTTCTAATACCAAACCATGATACCATATCTTTTCTGGTCTTCTTTTCTCCTGATTTTACCTTTTCTCTTACCCATTTCAAAGTTTCATCTTTATCCTGCTCTTCTTTAAATTCATGTTTATGAACTTCAAGTCCTTTCATTACTTTTAACTTCTGAAACGGCTTACCTTCTTTCAGCTTCTGTGCCCTGGTTTGCACAGCTTGTCCCTTTTCTATCATATCTGTCCTACTTTGTTTGGTTATATCTGATATTATCTTCTCTGGAAGAATATCACAAGGTTCATTCAGAATCATATCATTGTCATCTTTTGTTACTATCTTGTCATGGGCTGTACTTATAGCACTCTCTTGTCTCCAACTTACCTCTTTGTTGTCCAAACCAGATCTTTCTTTTTCCAAATGCCCAGTATCCCAGTTAACATCTGGGTTATTTGGTTCTCTCACTCCAGGAATGTTACCTAAAATAAGGTCATAAATAGGTTTACTCATACAAAGGGCTTCTGTCCTACCTTTGAAATATGGGGAATCAACCACAATTTCAGCCACTGGTACACTCCTGACTGTCCCATCTATTAATATACATGTCTGAATTTTACCTGTTAACTGTTCATTTTTCACAAGTTCTTTCCTAACCACTGCACTACTACAACCAGTGTCCCGAAGAACAGTAACCCCTTTTCCGTTTAACACTCCTTGTACCACTGGCATTGACTTCAACATTCTATTCTTACAGAGTGCATTAATCACGGGTAATTCATGTCCACATTCAAGACGAACTTTATTGTCATGAATACAACATTCATGATCCCACTTACCTCCAGAGTAACAAGCACTTGCTTCTAAAACATCATCTTGAACCTCACCTACCTTCACTTCTGTTTGATCATCTACACAGCTCATAAAACCAGCTGCTTGCTTACCACCTTGATTTTTTAACTGCCTCTGTCTTTCAAAACAATCTTTAAGCACATGACCCTGTTTCTTACAAAAGTAGCATGTTCTTAATTGCCTACCTTCTGCTGTTATACTTTTACCTACTCCACCCGGAGGTTTACTTCTATTTTCATGTTTACCTGAATTATCAAATTTCTTTCCTTGGGGAGCCATTTTGCCCTGTGTCATAAACAAATTACCATGTGCTTCTAGATATTGCTCAGCCAATTCAGCCATCTCTGATATATTACCTGGTTTCCTTTCTTTAAGGAATAGTGCTAAATCTCTTTGAGATGCATTTATAAATTGCTCTCGCAACAACAAATCTTTCAAACCATTAAAAGATTTGTCTGCACCAGCCATCTCAATCCATCTAATTAAATAGCTCTCTATTCGCACAGCAAATTGGGGAGCACTTTCACTACTTTCTGGGAGACATGACCTAAATTTTTGTCTAAAACCTTCCTGAGTTAACGCAAACCTTCTCAATAAGGCAGTCTTTACTTTCTTATAATCATTTGCTTCTGCAATTGATAGTCTGCTATATACCTCTAGGGACTTACCCTTCAACAGTGCACTGAGACTTACCGCCCAATCTTTCTGTGGCCATCCTGCACTTTCTGCAAAACGCTCAAACCTATTTAAATAAGCATCCATATCATCCTTACTGTCCTCAAAATGAGGAAGTTTGGGACCCTTTGATAAATGTTTAACCGAAACATCCTTTCCAATTTCAGCTGCATGTACCTTAACCTTCTCTAGTTCTACCTGTCTTTCTACCATATCTAACTTTGCTTTATTCTCCAACTCCATGAGTTTTACTTTATTTTCTAATTCTAATTCCTTAATTCTATCTGCTCTCACTTTTGCTCTCTCATCTCTTTCAGCTTGTTCTTTCTCAAGTTTACTTTCTCTTTCTAATCTTTCTCTCTCTTTTCTTTCCTCTCGTTCTAATGCTTCATTCTCTTTGCGATCAATAAAACTCAACAAATCAGTTCCTTCTAAACCTAACTCTTTTCCTATTTTGAGTATTTGTGTCATTTCCATGATGAAAACTATTACATATAAGACTTCAAATTGCAAGATTTTTGTATATAAATCTATATTTATCGGTATGTTATATGGCACTGCACATTGCCCATAGCAAATCTTAATCTCAATCTGCTAAATGACAAAGTACATTACCTACAACAAGTGTTAGTCTTATATGGTATTAGATATGTCACCTGGCCCAGGTATTGTTTATTTTCACAACTGTTTCTCAAGTTCTATTTTAAATGTTCCTGCAAGAAAGTAATTGAATTAGATCTTACTTTAGCTTGAAACTTCTGTCTCTAATACAAAATCATCACTGTCATTAAGCTGTCCCTGAAGTTCATGTAGACATCACCATAGAAAAGAAACATCACTCTAGCAGTCCACGAAACATAGAATCATCTCCACCATGAAAGCATATATCCAATAAGTACTCAAAATCCACCATGAGGAAAAAGACTAAGGGATAAATCAGAATCCACCAATTTATCTATGCAAAAACTATGCACAGACCATATTCCGTAATATGTAAACATTCTTCATAGAGCTGGATACAATTAACCACCATGTTCCTTACAGACTATGTTCAAAGATTGTAAAGCAAATCACATCAGGATGGAATCAATCCCACCGCTGCCACCAAAATGTCACGTATACCGAGGGCCATCCGTGTATGTGCATGGTAGTGTAATTTAAAAGTAGACTTCTAATAAGAAATAAGTTCACACAGCATTATTTATTCAGACTAGTAACTCAACATCAACACATAGTCAAAACAGCAACCATTTTAAATGCCACTCTCTACTTAAGCATTATGCAGTTAGACATAACATTTCCCAAAAACAGAGGGTTTCCACATAGGAAAGCACTAAGCCTAAACCACAAAGGTTTTCCACACAGGACTGCACAAAGCTTTGACACTAAGTCTTTTGAATAATGACACGAAGTCGAAAGCACTAAGCTGGTCTATGTCAACTACATAATCACTGCATGACAACGCTCAACAATGAGTTTGAGTCCCAAATAAAATGGCCACCTGAAAACAATGTAAGTACACTAAGTCTATTGTCCATCAATGTTCAAGTAAAAACAAATATTAATTTTAAAGAAATCAGATCACCCTTTGATCTAAGGCTGCTAAAAGCTATCATATTTATATGGCATTTGCTATAGAGACAGTATTCAACTAACTGTACAGTTTAATCCCAATTAACTGGACAGAACATTTGAATACTATAAATGTGCTACACAAACTATATGCACATGCTTGTACAGCATATTTGCAACTCATGTACAACATTATCACATTCAGATCATGTAAATTATTTGGGATATTTGCAACTAACTGTACAGTACACTCTCAATCAACTGTACATCAACTTGCTATAAACTGTACAGTACACCAGCAATCAACTGTACACTAAACTTGCAATAAACTGTACAGTACACTAGCAATCAACTGTACACCATGATTGCCATAATCTGTACATATAATCACAATCAATTGTACAGTAAAATCTCAATTAACCGTACAAAATAATCGCAATCACCTGTACACAATGTAGACCCCGAATACAGTACTTAAAATACCCGCCACAAGTAAATCATAACCATATGCGGACCACGCAAATATTTTACAAGTTTTTGACCGATATGTGCTCTGCAATCACCCTAGACTTCTGTAAAGTTTGCACTTAAAAATTATATCTGAAGCTAGTCTATTCACAAGAATATTTCAGTTCAATTTGATATTCAGACTGTCACTGCTCTGTGCACTAGCTAAGTGCAAATATATGAATAAAATTTGCATCATGTGCAGGGCAAAGTCATAACATAAGTCTACTTACAGAAATCACAGCCGTCTCTCTATATATTTCCATATATCACTATTCAAATTTTTGTCCCAAATCACATTTTCATCTGCACTGTTCACAAACTAAACCAGGAATGATTATAATAATACAGTTACTAATTATTCACTCACAATTTCTCACCTGTTTTCTTAACACTTTTACAGGTAAATAATTCTCACCTAGCCACTACTGACCACTAATTACATAATTAAACCTGTATTCAGCTATACTGTGAACTACCATTTAGGGCACTGCATATGCTCACTGTTCACCTACAGGTTGTGTCCTAAAGTTAAAAATACAATTTAAAACCACATGTCATCATATTTGTGACAACTTGAACAAAATAATTGTTTTTGGTGTTTTTCTGTCATAACGATCACCATGGATAATGCCTAGCGCAAAACGCAAATATAAAATACAGACGTTCAGATTGCACGTGCAGTCGTGCACTTTTGTCAAAATTGCTTTTGGCGTAGCAGAATGATTCACATGAATGATTCTGATATCTTTTTTCAATGTCATCAAACAGATAAAATGTCAATAAGTCAATTATGATAGAGAATGTTCGATTCCAGCATTTTTGTGAAAAAATGTGGGCCCTTAAAAAGTGGTGCGTAACTAAAGTGGCTCACTGTATTTCCTCCTATAGCACTGAACCACATGCATACCGGGTTGCGTATCACAGTTGGTAACATGTCTGGCAACAGATGCTAGTCTGACTGCAGATCCAGGGGTCGCGAGTTCGATCCCGGTCCCGTCCCATACTTTCGTGGAGATTGATCATGAAATAATTTCTACGGTCATTCTCCTCCCTTCCGCTGAATCATTCAAGAAGGTTTGTTGCCAGCTACAAGCAAAAGTATGTGCACGAAGTACTGGTTAACTGCTTGCCCAGGAAAAAGTGTGATTAGGTGAACTGACAGTCCCGCCATGACCATAGCTGTTGACTTAGAACGTAAAGCAACAAAATCAAATAACAATAAACCACTGAACCACATGCATCAACATTTGACGAGTGAATGGCTTACAATAATGGGGCATGCAAGAGCATATTTTAATATTTAAAAGATTTGCATAGAGCAGGACTTTAGTTAAGAGTGCGTAAAGAAAATTTAATTTTCTTATTTCTAAACCAAAACATATGTTGTGGGTACTCAAAAGAACCGTCTCAATGAGACGGTTCTTTTGAGCACCCAAAACATATGTTAAAATTGATGGGTAAGAAAATATCTACAATGTTACGCTGAAAATTTTTGTTTATCTAAACCTGTGATAGAGGTTTGATGTTCTTTAATCGCTTCTCTCCGAATATCTGTTAATTTTTTGCTTCACTTTTCATTTTTTGTTTGTTAGATTTGATCAACAATCTTTCAGTTAAACTAAGCTAGGATAAATGTATCTTGCTCAAGGACCACAACGCAGTGACGCGGGTGAGGCTCGAACCCGCGGCCCCTCTGCTTTTCATTTATAAAATTACAAAATTTTGATTCATATTAAACAGAAACAGTATATCCAATATTTTATGAATGAACATATTAATTTCTTTAAGTCAAATACGCTTTTTGCAATTTGTGCTAATTGATTATTGTACAAAGTAAGTAAGGGTGCAAAGATCAGGAATCGATACAATCAAGTACCACACCTGACCCAGGAGTTTATTTTCAATTTATATTTAACCCCTGTCATGCTGAATATTTTCATATCTACACTCCTCGCCAATTGTTATCCTTTTAACCTTTAGCCTGATTCCAGTTGTTAGCGTGTATTTTCAATCAGAATAGAACGCAGAGTGGATCCATACCAGCTTGCTTCAACAGAAGCCAGCTGGTCTGGATCCACAGTGTTGTTTGTTTTTGTTTGATTTGATTCTTTACGTCCCATCAACAATCTTTCAGTTATAAAAGGACAGGTCTTCCTGGGTTGAATCAGTACTAAGCTGGGATTAATGTGTCTTGCTAAAGGACACAACGCAGTGACGCCGGTGAGGCTTGAACCCGTTGCCCTCGGTCTCGAGTCAAGCACTCTACCACTGAGCAACTGCGCTCCTTTCCACAGTGTTGTCAAAAGAGGATAAATCTACCAAGGTCTGAGCAGGACAAGTGTAGTGAATTAAATTTGCATACCTGTAAAGATTATCAAACTGTTAAAGCAATAGTTGATAACCAAGAAACTCTCTATTAAAACAAATATATGATAATCCCTTTTAATAATCCTTTCTTTTATACTGACATACAATCTTCAGTCTAGTCAAATACAAGAAAATTCTGATGGTCCATATCTACTGTGAGGAGTTATATAGGTTAGACTTTCAAAATAATACTGTCAAGTTATTTGAACCCGTACCATTTGTCAATGTAACCCATATACAAAGGGTTAAATTACTTTAAATTTGATTAAACAAAATAGAAGTATTTTTTCTAATAAATCTCATCTCTAAACTACCTCTCGTTTTAAAGGGGAGCCACTAATGCATTTGTGTATAGCGTTTCACCTGCAGTTGAGAATTTCAAGCCCCTGGCAATTACTTGAATGGATAAAGTATCCATAATCTTTGCAATATGCTGGGTATCTTTTTATGATTTTTCTCTTATTGTCTTACATTATATTTTTCAAAAATTTCTTTCCGTAATATCATCAGTGACAAACGATTTGGATCCAGATCAGGCCTGACGTTCTGCCGGACCTGATCTGGGTCCAAAACTGTTTGCAAAGGTCATCAGCAGACTAAACTAGCAGACAAAGTTTTAACTCCTTACCTTCTAGTGTTGTCTGCTGATAACCTTTGCCAACAATTTGGACCCAGAGCAGGCCTGACAAAATGTCCAGCCTGATCTGGATCCAAATTGTTTGACACTCTGATGGTATTTGAAAGAATTTTTAAAATAATATGGTCAGCTGACGGCAAAAAAATCAAGACAAATTACTCAGTATAGCTATATGCTAAGACATAATCCTATCATTTTACTCTCACTCAGATGAAACATAAATTACAAAGTAAAATATCAGTTTCAAGTAAATCAACAATACCTTGTTTGACACTTTTAACCTTGGGCCAAAGAAAATAATATGTGTGTTTACTAATAATTAGGTTGGTACATGTAGGTCGGAAAATGTTTCACATTTTATGAAAAGATTTTATATGGGAATAAATGGGAAACATTATTTCACAAAAAAATACTTAAAAATCTTTAGGGTCTGTAGCAATAAATAGGAACAGTTGGGCAATTATAAGTATAAACAGAGTTAACAGACATACTTTTTCTTTGGCCTTGTCATCTAAAACCTAGAAAAGGTTAAAACACACTAGTACTATAACAAGAGATTAACACGGTCAGAAACAAGAAATGCCTACTAAGTTGGCCCATAAAGCTCAGCAGTTCCAAAGATACCCTTTGAGTGACAAAACCAAAATAATTTTAAGCATGTGCAAACATAGTAGAGCCAGATCAGATGCTCCTCTCACCCATCCAGTTACTGAAAGAAGTAAAAAATGATTTTTTGCTTAATTATGCAGGATCAGGTCTGAGTAATATATAATGCTGCATCATATTCTTTATTTATTTTATGTTTCTAACCCTATACTGGATATGCCTAAAATGTAATGGAAAACAATGAAGACCCAGATGAAATGCAGCAGAATGCCAAACAGTTTGGACTCAGATCAGGACTGACATTTTGTCAGGCCTGATCTGAGTCCAAACTGTTTGCAAAGATTACCAGGAGTCGACACTCGCAAATAAAGAGTCAATATATAGACCTTATGACTTCTGGACAGATAAACAATCAAACAGGAACTTCAGAGGAGCATTATATCAGTTTACATATTCTTAAGGGCTTCTTTAAACTCATGTCAATGACCGTTCAAACCTCAAGAGCATATAAAATGAAATATAATAATTAAATCAAGTCCATGTGTCTGTGCAAAGCTGTACGATGGACCCTCTTTTCAAAAGCATATGGGCCAGAATATGATAAAAGGTACCTTAGCCCTACCTTATGGTCATTATAATCAAAATGTAGTTAATGTTACATGTGGAAAGAACAAACCACTTATTTTAAAGCATTTCCTCAAAATATGAAGCAATACATTTAGAGACTAACTGTATTCAAAATTTACATTGCAGTAAAACGAAATTTCCGACCATATATCCGACGATTTATTATTTTGAAATGAAAAATTTGAATCCTGTTATCCCCATGCTAATGTACTTTTGTAGTTTCCTCTCAAATTGAAGCGTTGCAAGCCGCATAAAGCCACGTCATCCAAGGATATGTGATGTGATTAATGATGTCAAACTATTTCCAACAGTATATCACAGGATATACTGTCGCAAAGTTTTGACTTTATCCAATTACAAAAGCAAGTGCATTAGAATTCAATATTAATGAAAATATGGATATGTTAGAAACAATGTGAGCCGCGACATGAGATTTCCAACAATGTAGTACATTTGTATGTGCGACCAGCAAAGCCTCAGATCAGCATGTGCATATGTGCTGTCTGATCAGAGCCTTTGCTAGTTGCTTGTATATATTCTATGAATGTTAAGTTCCTCTAATTATACTTACCCTTTGGTTTATACAATAATCTTTGTCCCCCTTTCTTTCATACCATTCCTTCATCTTCTGACTCGAATCAATTTATCTGTAACAGGGAAAAGTTCATTGTTACCACAGAACTTCAAAATTCATCCTGTGAAACTATAACCAATATTTACAGCATTAGCATAGTTACACATGTGTAGACCTATCAGGCCTTAACCCTTTTGTATACTGGGTACTTTGACAAACAGTGAAAGACCCAGATTCAGGCAAATGTCATCTGCTCTCTCATCTGCTTTTTATATATACTCTGGCAGGCTGTATTGTTTGTTTGTTTGATTTGATTCTTTACG
Organism: Loripinus fragilis; assembly: GCA_964019695.1. Classification (NCBI taxonomy): domain Eukaryota; kingdom Metazoa; phylum Mollusca; class Bivalvia; order Lucinida; family Lucinidae; genus Loripinus; species Loripinus fragilis. The sequence continues at coordinate 98,758,931 of OZ026521.1, read as the reverse complement.
TCCCATCAACAATCTTTCAGTTATGTCCGGATGGGTCTTCTTGGGTTGAACCAGTACTGAGCTACGATAAATGTGTCTTGCTTAAGGACACAATGGAGTTATGCCGGTGAGGCTCACAAACTGTATTGTAAACAAAATGGACCCAGACCTAGGAGCAGTATGATCATGGTTCATAGTGTTTACGTCCAAAATACATTTATTTTGGTGTGCATTTGAGTATACATGTTTGAAGCAGACGTAATCAGCAGACAAAAAGTATTGGCACATGTGCGGATCCAGAGGGGAGGATAGGGGGTCGGGACCCCCTTGGAAAATCACAAGTTATATGGGTTTCTATAGAAATTAGCATGTTGGACCCCCAGGGGGGGTACTCTAATTTTTTCCGCATACGTAGGCTCGGACACAGCATCTACCGTTCACCCCAAAAAAATATCAGGAATTTCAAACACCCCAAAAAAATATTTGAAATTTTAGCAATCCAAAAAAATATCCCAATTCTGTACATTGACCTTAAAAAAAGACCCTAAATTGCATAGAAATGACCCTCAAACTAGCCCAATTTTGTGATGACCCAAAAAAAAATATCCACAAAATCTTAATACCTCAAAAAAATATTCATTTTTCTGAAAAACCCCCAAAAAATTGAAATTCAGAATTTTGAACCCCAAAAAATGGACCGAGCCTACGTATGTGTGAAAATATCGGAGTACCCCCCCCCTGGGGTTGGACCCCCTCTGGATCCTTGGAAAAGTATAGTTTTCTCTGTAATAAAACCAATGGACACCCTCTGTGAACTGTAAAATAAGTTGAGGACTAAAAAAACAAAAAACTTCAGACTATTTTCTGGCCGTTGGGCCTGGACCCCCCTGAAAAAAATTGCTGGATCCGCGCATGTGGCAGAGTCTGATAAGTATTAAACACACAAAAATTCTAAAAAAAAATAAGATACATAATCCTTAGTAACATTGAAGTGGTTTGAGCTATACCTGATAACAAAGTTTAAACATTCCAGAATCGCAGGAAGTATTCAGCAAATGTCATCATGACAAGTTAACTCAAGTATCATCTGCTGATAACCTATGCAAACAGTTTGTACCCAGATCAGGCCCGACAAAATGTGGATCCAAACTGTTTGACCCTCTGGATGGTATTCCTGAATTTTTTTCCAGAAAGCTGATTTTGAAAAAAAATCAGCAGACAACAAAAAAAAAGCAACTGTCAGGACGTGTAAAATGATCTGCTAAACCTAATTAAGTAGGACTAGGGTTAATTTATTTCATCCCCCCTGGCTGCTATGTTATTCTAAAGATCAAATTTTGTTTGTATTGATGCTTTACGTCCGGGTCAACAAGTTTTCAATTCACTGTTGTGTCGAGACGATTAATCCTGTCTTTCTGGGTTTTAAACCATTAAAGAGACAATGCAGTGCCTCAGGTGAGTCTCGAACTAGCAACCCCTCAACCTCCAGTCTAACACTGTACCACTGAGCCACCGTGCTCCCATAATAGATCAAATTAAGTTGAGGAATCAATGGTAGACAGTCACCGAAGGGCCAAATTTTGTAGCTTTAACATTAATGATTTTTTAAATTTGGAATTTAATTGCCTTTAAATATGGAACTTGGGAATTTCTAATACATGATTTAACTCCTGAAACACAATTTTTGGCTGCAATAGAATATGGAACTTTCTTGAATTTTCTATATATATATAAGAGACTCGTTACATATCAGGAAAAAAAAATGTGATTTGTGTTTTTTGAAAGGGTGTGTGATGTACAGGTTGAAAGGGACTATATACTGAACCTGTGCGTCGCACACCCTTTAAAAAAAGATAAATTACGAAATATTTCAGATGTGTATGATTTTTAACTAATCTTATATATATCAATTAGACGGCAGTCGATGGTACATCATGGCATATACCCGCTTTTCATCTTTGACCTTGACTTTGGGGTTACACAAAATATTGCTCAGTATCCTCTACATCATGTGACATATGCACCTGCAAAGTTTGAAGTTGCTATGACAAACGGTTTAGGAGAAAAATTTAAAAGAAAATACATTATTTGACCTTGGCATCAAGGTCACATGAAATATTACCCAGTACCCTCTACATCATGAGACCTATGCACCTGCAACGTTTGAAGTTGCTACACCCAACGGTTAAGGAGTAGGTGCATTTACAGGAAAATACAGTATTTGACCCTGACCTTGGGACCAAGGTCACACAAGATGTTGCCCAGCACCCTCTTCATCATGTGACATATGCATTTGCAAAGTTTGATGTTGCTACATTTAAAGGTTAAGGAGATGCATTTACAAGAAAGTACAGAATTTGATCTTCACCTTGGGGTCAAGGTCACACAAGATGTTGCCTAGTACCCTCTACATCATGTGACATATGCACATGTAAAGTTTGAAGTTGCTGCATCCAAAGGTTTGGGAGAAGATGCATTTACAAGAAAATACATTATATGACCTTGACCTTAGGGGTCAAGGTCACACAGAATGTAGCCCAGTACCATCTACATCATGTGCCCTATGCACATGCATAGTTTGAAGTTGCTATGTCCAACGGTTTGGGAGGAGATACATTTATAAGAAAATTAATTATATGACCTTGACCTTGGGGTCAAGGGTCACACAAAATGTAGCCCTGTACCCTCTACATCATGTTACTGTCAGTGTTAGAAATAAGCAATTGCCCACTTGCCTCCCACGGGTTGAATTTGCTGGGGGCAAGCTGACAGTCTCGGAAGGTTGCCCCCTGGGCAATCTGAAATTCGAGAACTTGAAATATTTCTTTCTCATGTCTTTCTTAAAGTCTTGCATGTTCACTGCAAATTAATAAATAATAAGATGTTGCCATGCTGCCAACTTAATACAACTAAACAGTTCAAACTATGAACCTTTCTTTAGAAGTTCAGGTCTAGGCAAACAGTGCAGACTAGATCTCTATGACTCATGCAGGGCAAGCTCAAATTATGGGGGGCCAGTTGCATTTGTCTTCAGGTTGCCCGCCGGACAAGTTGAATTATCTGGCTTATTTCTAACACTGGTTACATATGCAGCTATAAAAGTTTGAAGTTGCTACCTCTAACGGTTTAGGAGGAGATACATTTACAAGAAAATATATTATTTGACCTTTAACCTTGACCTTGGGGTCAAGGTCACATGAAATGTTGCCCAGCACCCTCTTAATCATGTGACCTATACAGCTTTTAAGTTTGAAGTTGCTATGTCTAATAGTTAAGGAGGAGATGCATTTACAAGAAAATACATTATTTGACATTTGACCTTGACCTTGGATCGAGGTCACACGAAATTTTGCCCAGTACCCTCTTAATCATGTGACATATGCAGCTACAAAGTTTGAAGTAGCTAGGTCTAACGGTTTAGGAGGAGATACATTTACAAGAAATGTGACAGACGCACGGTCAGGCTTTGGTAAAAAATTTATATACCCTTTTTTTTCTAAAGAAAAAGTGGGTATAAAAATTAAGAAAGTTGCAAGCCATTTTGCAGACATAAGTTGTGTTTCAGAAGTTAAATTATGTTTTAGAAATGAACAAATTCCATATTTAAAATGTCCTTTTTTTTTAAATAAGAAGATTTTTAAATGCTCCTTTCAGCATTCTGTGACATTATAAATCTGATTCTTCGATGTTTGCCAATATACAGGTTTGGGTGTTTCCAGTATAATACACATTATAAATGGTTAAGAAACAAACAAATCACTAAAGCCTATGGTATTTTAATTTATAACTGGGATGTAAAACAGGAAACCAAACAAACAAAATTACTCTCAGATCAAAGGTATCAAACACATCTTTTACGAGTTCCCTTTGTCTTTAGATACTGATTCTGACCAAATAGTGAAGTAAGATACCTTTGATACTTCATGAAGTTCAATCCACATAAATTGACATTCAATTAGGATGTGACAACAATAGAAATTTTGATGTATTGTACTTGACCTCATTTTCTTAACCCTTATTCTGCTGAACTTTTTAGAAAACACTGTAGATCCAGATCAGCTGTGCGTATGGTCACTATGCCAATGAATAGTATGGCTACAGATGAAGACTCAAGCCAAAGCTTATGCCTCTAGCCCACTACATAGCTGCACATGAGTTTGCTTATTTGCATTATGTACCATTATCTTGTTAACTGGCTAAAGTGGTACAGGAAAACCTGTCTTAAGCACCCACTCAAAAAAAGACAAAACAAAGGTTTTTAAAACAACGGGTAGCTTAATGAAGGTCGAAAGTATTTCAGAATGCTATCTTGGAGCATTCTGCAATACTTTTGACCTGCATTTTGCGGTAATCGGTCTTGAAAACCAATAGGTCTCTTTTTTTAAGCGGCCTCTTAAGACAGGTTTTACTGTATGTATGACCAAGTAGATGTGCTCTTATTTTAAATGGTACATCTCTCTTTTCTATTGTTACATGAGACTATGATATTTTTAAATTTGAATTCATTATGCTAAATACGATGTTGTACCCCTCCAGCCTGGTACAAATATAATTCTAGATGAGATGATAATATAGACGAGACATCTTACACATACACCTTTGGAAGAAAAAAACATCTACATGTACGCTGTTTGGAGCCCCTACTACAAGCTTATAGCAAGGCTTTCAGAAAAGGTCCCACAATCTCAATATGACCTAAGTACTGTTAACTGGTACATTAAACCTCAAATCAAACAAATCTGCTGGAGCGTGAGAATTGTTGCACTTTCCATTAGTTCTCATGAACAAACTCAATTAAACCGAGTCTGGTTTTTTCTTATATTGTTGGTTCTCTCTATTTCTGAAGGATCCGTTTTTCCAGATTATTTAGAGGTTGTTACAGCTGTCGTTGTGCAGCGTGGAGTCGGTAAAACTTCTTCCCGTACACCAATATAGTGTCAATAGGAGTTGTAATCACGTGACTATGATGGTGGCAGTACAAATTTTATCGAAGGGTCGAAAACCATTAAAATATACGTTTAAATAAAAACATTGGAAGCTGAAAGTTAATAATCGTGTGTGTAACATAGCTTAGGACATTTATTGTGTTTTTCGTGGGAAATGGATGTTGTTTGAAATAGCAAATGGGCCAGAAAAGTAAGTCCACCAAGAAGACAAAGAACTGTAAAGGTAACCCTCCATTGCGCCCAGATGAATGAGAACACGCAAAGTCCAAGTAACTCAAATGATATTCGATCTACATCTACGTCTAGCCCGACGCCAGGAACTGCTGATATGCTCGGACAATCTAGACAAGTGCTTTATGGCCAACAACAAATTCATAATATGAACGGTATGCAGATTACACAACCGCCATGTTTGCCAAATGTTGTAAACAATCAAACACCTTGCCAACCTACACCAGTGAACAGTACTCATATGCTATATCAATACAGCCAACCGATGCCACATAACTCGGGCAACGTGAACCCAAGTAGCGTTATGAATAACAGTATACCACCGTGGGCAGCAAATATTTGTCAACAGTTACAAAATATACAGGGCCAGCTGGAAATGCAAAATGAGCGGTGGCAGTCAGTTGAAAACAAGCTTGCTGATCAGAGTGCGCGGATGACAAATATTGAATCTCAAATATCACAGTTCAATCAAGTAAAGCAAACTGTCACCGAAAATGCTAGAAACATAGACGCTATCAACAAGCAAAGGAAATCACTTCAGTTAAAAATAGATGACTACGACAACTCTGTCTTAGAGTACAGCAATATATGCGACAATGTGATAACGGCAAATACAGAGTTAGGCTCAAAAGTAAATGATATGTTGTCCCGAGTAAGTACGGTAGAGGACAAAGTAGTAGATGTACAGTGGCGAAATATGAGAGAAAACCTTATATTTACTGGTATCCCAGAATCAGAGCGCCAGTATGATGGGTATGGTAGAATTAAACCTGAAGACTGCGAGTCTGTTATAAAGGAGTTTCTCAGATCAGAGATGTTTATAAGTAGAGAGATGCAGTTTGATCGAGTGCACAGATTGGGTAAATTTAGAAGAGATCAGCAATACCCCAGACCTATAATTGCGAAATTTACATTCTATAAGGATAAAGAAGAAGTGCGGCAAACAGCGCCGGAGGTTCTTATGGGCAAACGATTTGGGGTCCGCGAACAATTTCCACAAGAAATGGAAGACACCAGAAAACTACTCTACCCTATAGCTAAAAATGCTAGGCGAAATCCTGATAATAAGGTCCGTTTGGTTAGGGACAAGTTGTTCATAAACGGTGAACAACATGTCCCCAATCAATCGAGCAACCAACCTAATTATGTTCAAAATAGAAACAATCGTCAGGGCAACAACAGGCAAAATACCACTTATACAGGTCAAAGTAGTTCTCATTCGCGGTATAGTAACCCACATAACATACCCAATACACATCAGCCATCCAGTGCCCCAAAACATTGCGGAAATAGAACAGACTGGAATTTCCCCGTGCGTCCACGCGAAAAGCAGTTGAGAACGCCAGTAAACACACACTCTCATAATGAAAATGATATTTTTCTGTCAAATAGGTTCAGTTCGTTATCAAATGATGACGGAGCACGAGAGGGCTCAATTTCGTATGCAGGCAAGAAAAAGGCAACTTCCCCACTCGATGCAGATATGACTCTTAAAAAACAGAGGTCAAATATTATCCGTGACAGTACTGAAGGCCTAGATATTGAAATGACGACGTATTCAGTGAGCGGTGCAAGTACTGTCAGTGACGATGTGAGTACACCAGACAATATTAACGTTCGACTTTGAGAGGTTCCGGGAGATGACAGTCTTAAGTCACAACAGTTGCCAACGGGTGGCTCAGAGCAGCTTAAATTCCTATCGTTGAACGTATGCGGGTTAGTTTCAAAGCTCAAATGTCCAGATTTTTTGTCTCTCATTAATGAGTATGATATTATTGGGGTCCAAGAGACAAAAACAGAAGATGTAGATAGCTATATTGAAATACCAGGTTATGATGTATTTTTCCACAATAGAAGTTGTATTTCAAGATATAGGTCAGGTGGTTTAGCACTTATTGTTAAGAAAAGTATAGTGCCGTTCATTAAGATTGATAAGCACAATTCAAGCAAATTAATTTTACTTTTTACAGTATCAAAAGATGTTTTCGATGTATGCGAGTCATATGACGACCTATACTGTGGAGTTGTATATATACCTCCGATAGGATCCAAATATGCTAGCACTGACCCATATACTGAAATACAACAGGAAATATTACGGTTTTGTGATGACAAGAAATATATATTGCTGTTCGGAGACTTCCAATTCCAGAACAAAAGATCTGCCTGATTTTACTGAAAATGATGAATTTATTTCAGACCTTTTTGGCAATGAAGACCTGATACTAGATGAAACACGTATTTTTGAATGCTTCAAACATTTCAATGTTCCACTAAAGAGAAACTCGTCTGATGAAAATGTCAACTCATATGGCTATAATCTCTTAGAATTTTGCAAGTTTAATAATATTTTCATATTAAACGGCCGCCTAGGTAGTGACTATTATCTACCAAAACTGACTTGTAAAAATAAGAGCACTGTTGATTATGTCCTATCATCACCATTTCTTTTTGAATTTTTGGAAGACTTTTCAGTTCATGATTTCTCAAGTATATTCTCTGATGCTCACTGTCCTGTCTCATTTGCACTCCGTCGCGCAGCCACAATAAAAATGCCCTCTGACGCTGCACAGGCAGACTCTATAAAGCCAAAACTTTGGTCATCTGATAAAAAAGACACGTTTGTCGAAAACATTGATATTTTTCAGGTCGCAGAGATAGAAATGAAGCTTGACAAAATCGTTGAGGATGATAATATTAATAAAAATGATATCAACGATATTGTAACAGGCATTGGTTCCCTTTTCAAAGATTGTGCAGACAAAACATTTGGCCAGCCTAAATCAAAAGCTAAAGCTAAACAGCATGCTAAGTACTCAAATTTCAAACCATGGTTCAATATCCCATGCATCAGAGCACGAAATCTTTATCATAAAACGAGGAAAATGTACAATAGATATAAATCAGACTACTACAAAAACATGCTGAAAGCAGTAAGTACAAACTATAAGAAAACATTATCTTTACAACAAAAACGCTTCAAAGACAAAAAAATAAGTAAACTAAAGAGCTTAAAGAAAAATGATCCCAAAGAATACTGGAACATTATCAACTCAGCTAAAAAATCAGATAACGTAAGTGCATCCCTTGAAGATTTCTATACGTTTTTCAAAAATGTTAACTCTCCAGACAGTTCCAATGGGACGCAAAGTGATGACACAAATGAATCACAAAATTTCAATCTTACACCTGACATTGAGAACAGCAATGAGCTTAATCAACCGATCACAGAAAGTGAAATTATATCAGCTGTCAAATCATTAAAAAATAACAAATCACCAGGCCTAGATAATATCATTAATGAACATGTAAAATCTACTTTACATATAATGGTACCTATATATATAAAATTATTTAATATAGTATTTGACTCTGGGATCATACCTGAAAGCTGGACATGTGGAGTAATCAAACCAATTTACAAAAATAAAGGAAGTCCAGAAGATCCGTCAAACTATCGACCAATTACCTTGCTTAGTTGCATTGGAAAACTATTTACTGCGATTATAAATAATAGACTAAAACTATTTACTGAAAAACATGATTTGATAGGATGGGCTCAGTCTGGTTTTAGAAAAGGATATGCTACGACAGAAAATGTATTTATACTAAAATGTCTAATGGATATGATGCAAGCTAGTAAGAAAAGGCTTTACTGCTGTTTCGTTGATTTTAAACAGGCATTTGATACGGTTTGGCGGGTTGGGCTCTGGAAAAAAATTATTGAACATGGGGTGACAGGCAAATGTTTCAAACTTATCTATAACTTATATAAAGATATTAAGTCACAGGTCAGAACTAAAGAGGGAAGCACATTATTTTTTGACTGCAATATAGGTGTAAGACAGGGTGAGAATTTATCCCCGATCTTGTTTATATTTTATCTAAATGATCTTGAGTCATTTCTGTTCTCACGACAGGCCCAAGGTATTAATATTAATGTTAACACAAATGATACCTTTGTCTATTTTAAGTTGCTGATTTTATTATATGCAGATGATACAGTCCTTTTTAGTGACAATATTGAAAGTCTGCAACATGCCTTAAATGTATTTGAAGAATATTGTAAAACATGGAAATTACAAGTAAATGTTTCAAAAACAAAAATAGTAATATTTGGACGTGGAAAAATAAGCAAAAACATACATTTTACATTTCAAAATAATGAACTTGAAATAGCAGAATCATATAAATATCTTGGCATATATCTAAGCAGAACTGGCACATTTGCGAAAGCAAAGAAACATATTGCAGAGCAAGCAAATAAGGCATTGTTTTCACTCCTTAAGAAGATACGTAGCTTAAGTTTACCATATGATATTCAAATTGATCTATTTGATAAGTTAGTAAAACCAATTTTACTGTATGGGTGTGAGATATGGGGATCTGGAAATATTGACATTTTAGAGCGAATACAACTGAAATTTTATAAATTTATTTTTAATCTTAAAACTTCTACTCCTTCATACATGATTTATGGCGAATAAGGAATTACTCCTCTATACATTGATGTACAAACATGTATGGTTTCATTTTGGTCCAACTTAATAGAGAATCATGAAAATTTTAAGTTGTCTTCGTGTATCTATAGTGCAGTTCATGCATTACATAAAGAAAAAAAGATTAACTCTCAGTGGATCAATTCAGTTTCAAATATTCTATGTATGCATGGGTTCTCTGGTGTTTGGTTCCAACAAAGTTTTGCAAACTCTGTATGGTTACAGAAGGCCATCAAACAAAAACTAACAGATGTTTATATACAAAAATGGATATCCCAAATAAAAGTAACATCAGAGAGCAATTGCTATAAAATATTCAAGACACATTTTGGACAAAGTAAATATATCTCAACATTGCCTAGATCCCAATGTAAATCACTAATCAGATTCCGCACCAGAAATCATAAACTGCCCGTTGAAGTTGGTCGCTGGAAAAGTGTGCCACTAAATGAAAGACTGTGCATATATTGTAATGAACTGGGTGATGAATTCCATTATCTTATGTCATGCAAACATTTTGAGGACGAAAGAAAACAATGCCTTAAGAGCTATTTTTACAAACGTCCAAATATTATAAAATTTGAACAGCTATTAAACTTACAGGACGATTAGCAATTGAAAAAGCTATGCAGATTTATTAATGTGATTGTTAAACAGGTTGGATGAGAGTAAATCATATTACAAATGGCTGACACAGCTATTTAACACATGCCGTCTTATACGATAATACTCTGCAGCTCAAACATGCATTTTAAGGTAAATATATAAACATTTATGACCGTTACCAACAATCTTTTTATTTCGCTTTCGGGAAAAGGTTGTGGTGTTGGTCCATATCTGTTATAAGCTCCAGTTGGGTTATTAGTTCCTTCTATTTATAAGAAGAAACTAAGTCCAAATATGAGTTACAAAATATACTATAACTAAATAGCTTATGCACATAACGCAGGATAAATAAAGAGTTGTTGTTCTTTTCTGCAAAGTCTGGTTGACTCAAAATGTGTACTTCTTTTATTTTAATGTTCTCTTACTTTTGATATATATATATACTGCTTTTCAATCACATTACTCTGCATATATGGACAGTCCAGTGACGTTTATGGCTCTTGTGGCCAACCGTCTTCTGACGACACATGAACCATAAACGGTATTGAGGTGTCTATATTACAACTGGTGACCACGTTATATATGATTGACTTGAAATGTGTACTATCTTGTATGTCTTGTTGTTTTTGTTTTTCCATTTCTGTTTACCTAAGTAATTAACTACTGACTGATTTAGATAAGTCTAAAGCTTGAGATTGCACTATTTGGTACATTTATGATATTGTGCCCCCTTTTCCAGATATGGTAAATCTAGGCAGCTTTAATGGCGGCTATGGGTTCTGTGACCAACCGTCTTCTGTGCGGCAATTGAGCTTGACGTTGACGGCACTTGAGCCATAGGCACTATTAAAGCTTCTTTACTGCAAAATCTAAATATCAAAATAGTAGGTGAAATGACTGTACCAAAATTCTGGAAACATATTATTGGAATAATGTACAATTGGATGGACCTTATGGTAAACCATAACACAAGTATGCAGTTGCTGTTGTTATTCAATTTACTGTCTTTAAACACAGACATATGATATTTATGTCCATTTGGTTAAACATGGATGTGTGTGTGTGTGTGTTTGCAGATAAATTCACCATATAAAATATGTAAATATTGTAATATGACAAATCTAGGCAACTTTAATGGAGATTATGGTTTCTGTGACCGTCTTCTGCGCGGCAATTGAGCTTGACGTTGACGGCACATAAACCATGAGCGAGATTAAAGCTGCGCTGCTGAAAGACATTTGTGATCCTATGGTGCTTATCCGAATATATTTAAATGTTCATAAGTTGTACAAATAATTTATTATTGTATGCACACGACACTGTGACAAAAGCCATTACTTGTACATGTATAACTAACTATAATGTATGCTTCGGCTATGAGTATAATTGTAATAGCATCGGGACCGAATGACTCAGATAATTCTATTGAGCGTATGCAACCTTAAATGCTGATTGAAGTAGTCTTGAGTGGCGGTTCAATCCATGCAAGCTCATCTCCCGAGATGGAATATTTTGAAAGAAATACAATTTGATTGTTATTTGTTGAAAAGCTGAAAATGTGTACCAGATGCAATTGGTATCTACTGCCACCATTTTGATGTAATGTGTGCTATTGGTTTTCTTGTATTCTCTTGTTGTTTACCTATGTTGTAAACCTGAGACTAGTTGAAATAAACTTGAAACTTGAATATATTTTCCTATTCTGGTCCTTCAGGAATATTGGGTTCTGACGGAAAACAGAATACTCCTTAAGCCGGTGCTAGGGGGCGTGAGAATTGTGGCACTTTCCATTAATTCTCATGAACAGACTCATTAAAACCGAATCTGCTGTTTTCTTATATTGTAGGTTCTCTATTTCTGAAGGATCCGTTTTTCCAGATTGTTTGTTAAATTACCTGTTTGCCTGGTTTCAGTACTTATACGGCCTAGTCTGTGTCCAAGCTGTTTGCCTAAAGGACCTCTGACGATGGTAATGGGGATCACAGTGTATCGTTGCCTATAATTTTGATAAAAATTAAAGTCGATCAAATGCTTCCATCTTCATATATAAGCTCGCTGTTGGTCTCTATTTTATGATTTTGCATTTGATTTCCTATTTCCATAAATGTACAGCTTTATTTTGGGGCTAAAATGGTCACTTTTTGTATCAAACATATAGGAAATACAAAATATTTTTAAAACATCAATCTGTACCCAAAAAATATTTTTCTTTAATTCTCAACCAAAACATATGTTGTGGGTACTCAAAATATATGTTAAAATTGATGTGTAAGAAAATATTTACAATTTTAAGCTCAAAATTGTGCTTATCTAAACCTATGTAGTAGGGAGTACACATTTGATATTTGAGAGATAGCATTGCAACTTAACTTTTATTTGACAAAGTCCAAGGCTAAACAGAATTTCCATGAAACAAATGGTTTGGAACCAGATCTGGCAGCGGCACGACTTTTAATCGTACCTGACATGCAAACATGTAAGTAATGAGGATTGTCTTAGAATTTAGACAGGGAAATAAAATAAATATTTTGGACCCAGATCAGGTCCGACATTTAGATAAGCCTTATCAGGGTCCCAACTGTTTGCTTCTGTTAGGAGGGCTGCTGTTATTTGGGAGGGGGGGGGGGGGTGCTAGGATTTTGTAGAGTTTCAATAGAATTGGGTGGTAAATAGTTTGGACCCAGATCAGGCCCAACATTTAGTCAGGCATGATCTTGGTCCTAACAGTTTGGTTCAGTTAGCAAGGTTGTCTTTTTGATGGGATATTAGATATTTAGTGGCAGTACATATCAGACACTAAGCGTTTTACTTAATATCCATCTCAATTACTCTTAGCCTCAGGACATAATAAGAGTGAAGATGTAGTATGTGACGGTATCCACTATTGCAATTTGCCTATTGCATATAGACCTGGCCTGGTATCAGTGTTCCCCTCCTCCCTCTCCGACCAACACTTGCACATCCTATTTTTCATTTATTATCAAAGCTTATGTTTTGTCAATGCTAACAAATATGCTAAAATCTGAATCCTGCTTACTACATTGGATAGTTCAAGTGTCTTGTTTAAGACTTGAAGTATTTAATCATAAATTCTACCCGTGGACTTGCACCACTGCATGCTGATAGGGACATACTCAATAAGCACCTATATTTGTTAGCATTGACTGACTTCTATATTATAATGTACAGTATTCGATATGATCTGCCTTCCACTTACAGCTTATTTCGCATTGGAGAAGAACTATATAAGCTACATGCTTCCATTCTTATCCTAATCTTATTGTTTCAATTTGTATTTACCATGTACAAATTAATTGGAATAAAATATGTTTAAACCAAATAGTTTGGACCCAGATCTGGCCCAACATTTAGTAAGGCATCATCTGTCAAAACTGTCTGGAGTACAGATTAGAGGGTTGATTTTTTCTGTGATATTTTAAATATTTAGTGGCAGTATTATACATGTAGAATTGGGTGACAAATATATAGTTAAGACATAGATTTAGCCCGACATTTAGTCTGAGGCTGAGTCAAAACTGAGCTGGGTCAAAATTGTCACATTTAATTGGGCATGATCTGTGTCCAAACTGCTTGCTTCAGTTAAGAGGGTTGACTTTTTGCTTGGACACTAGATGCTGCTGGACTAGCTGTTGCTCTTTAAACAAGACAAATTTGACGAATTTATATCCCCCGACGAAGGGTTATTTGAGAGAAACATGTAAATCATAAAACATAAATCCCATTTATCTAACCCTTAGTTCAGCTTCAGTATCATTCAGATCATAACAAACGCCTGTCAAGTATGTTTTAGTGCTTAGTTCAATAAAAAGTATACTTACATCTGCACAATTTCAATATCTGACCTTTAAACCCAACCCCTGAGGTCAAGGGTGTTTGTAAATTCAAAGTGTTTATCTTGCATGTAGGTCTACACTTCTTCCACTTTACTTTGATTTGCAACATGACCACTTTTAGTAAGATAAATAAAATGACCTTTTGACCCCACCCCAGGGGTCGTTGGTGTGTGTAATGACAGCATGTTTGCTTTCATGGTGCTCTGTGCTCAATTCCCTTTAATTTGATATGTAACACGTATTGACTACTTTCAGAAAAAGATTAGTTTGACCTTTTGACCCCACCCCTGGGTCGAGGGTGTGTCTGTGGGCAAAATATTTGCTACCATGTTGCTGCCAGTGTCGTCAGCTTTAATTTGATATGCAACATGACTACTTTCAGAAAAATATATAGTTTGACCTTTTGACCCCACCCCCTGGGTCGAGGGTGTGTCTGTGGGCAAAATATTTGCTGCCAAGTTGCTGCCAGTGTGGTCAGCTTTAATTTGATATGCAACATGACCATATTCTGAAAAAGTTTAATTTTGACCTCGGCCCCACCCCCTAAGTCAACCCAACATGCTCAGACCCAGGCCTTTAAACTGAAATCCAGTTTGATATATTTCATATCTATTGCTGCTTTGCCTGTATGCAAAATTTCAGCAAAAAATATTAACATATGCCTTAGTTATTGGGAAATTTAAATATTTGACCTTTGACCCCTTAGGTGGGGTCAAAGGGGGTGGGGTAAAACTTTGACACTGCCATGCTTATCTACAGGCACTTGGCAATCATGGTCTAATAGTGAGAAGTTGTTAAATATAATAGCTTTGATGAAATGTGAAAATCATCTCACAAAAAAGCTAATATAGGTTTTGTCTTATAATTGCCTAAACTAAAACAAGGGCAATAACTCAAGTGTTATGGAGTTGATTCTGACCAAACTTATAGGATATCGAGAGTCCATGGTACTTATCATTTGTACCAACAATGAATCAAATCTGACCAATAGGTACTGAGATATGGTTCCGGACAGACAAAAAGTGCGGACGGACGGAATGAACGGACGGACGACGACAAAACTATATCTCTCCGACTTTGGGGGATAACAATCAAATAAACTTCTGACGACAGCTTAACTAAAATCTGTTCACATAAACCAAACAGCAAAGATTTGACTGTATGCATGCTTCGAGATGAAATCAAGGGAAGGTACTAAGTTAACAATTGATCAATCAGATTCCGCGCAACAAAACACTATGACTGGTTTGCTTAAGTGACTCAGTACGGTGTAAAATAAAGCAAACCAGTCTGAAACTTACAGAAATCTGGCCAAATCAGCGATAGTTTATAAAACAAATATCCCTTACAAAAAGAAAATCTTGCTGCAAGCTTACTCTAAGGTTGCCGCAAGGTTACTGCGAAGAAATCCTTCGCCACAGAACTTGGAAAAGGTTCGCAGGACTTGGCCGCTAGTGGTAATGTTCTTGCAACCTTTACCAAAACATTGCCACAGACAGCAGAAATTTTATTATGTCCTGTAACCTGCTGGTAACTTTGCCACAGATAGGCCAGAGAAGCATCTAAATGCAATTAAGCGCCACAGGCTTACCAAAACAAATATCTTCTCAGTTTCCATGGTTATAATATGGTACTAATTAACTTAGAAGACAAGATCTTGTCCAAAATTCTAAAATACTTGTCACTTATAGAGACTGAGTGAAAGAGAAAACATGGTCAGAAAATAAAGCAGAGTGTGCAAGGAATGTTCTTTTCTTTGTTTTCTTAGAATATAGCTATTAAGTATTTCGTAAATTTGGAATCAGGGATGTAAAGGTCTAAGGTAGGTTTAAAACTATTTTAGTCATTACTTTACAAATAAAATTTTATCTCCTTAGACACTATCCTTGATGGAACTTTAACAAATTATTCTAGATGCCAAAACTGTTCTGAAGGACATTGGCAGCATAGCTCTTCAAGTATTTAAAAGTTACTTTTTCACCAATAATGCTTCTATATCATATATGCAGTAACAGCGATTCATTGAGTGGTTTAATGCCTTGTCCTCAAAAGTTTCGACTGCTGGTAAGTTTTTCATATTGTTTAGACCCAGATCAGGCCTAACAAAATCGCAGGACAAAAGATAGGGCCTGATCTGGATCTAAACTGTTTCATGTTCAAAAGCTTTGAAAAATAAAATTAGCAGAAGAATGGAGAATAACCCATTAAGCACTTGAAATATTCATTTCAGGGGCAATAACCTATAATATATTATTCAAGGGAGGTAACAGTCAATGGATACCCTTTAAGGGAGATAATAGTTGATTTTCAAGGGAGCTAATCTCTCTCTAAAAGGGAGGTAATCTATTATATGAACATTACTGAAATCTATGAATATTCATTAGCCATTATCAGTGTGCCAAAGCATTACCAGAAGCTGTGGTAATATTCTGGCGATGTTCGCAGCTGCTTAGCCGAAACTTTCTTATGAATATTCAATATGAGAAGTCATCACTGAAGCATCGCCAGAAGCCTTAACTGAAGGAATGACTTCTGTGAGTTTGCCAGAGGAAACAAATGAGGAGCTCATTTGCATGGTAAAAAATTGCCGTAACCTTGCAGCAAACATTGCAGAAAGCTTACAGTAGCTTTATTGTAGCTCAGCGGCAAGGTTCACCAGTAGTGTTTCCCCTAGGCCCTTTTAGAATGGCGCTGCGCCATGCCCTTTTCTTGTAGCGCCGTGCCCCTTTTCCCATGCGCCATGCCCAGGGATACAGACTAAACTTTTTTTCACAAGGAGCAAACTGGGCCCCTAAAACAAAATGATTGGGGGCCCAGCCCAAAACTAAGGGGCCCAGGGTTCGGCGGAAAATTTTACTCATTTCAATACTATTGCCAAGCATTTGCTTTACTCATAATTGAAGTCAAGAGACACTCAAAATATGTATTCCCCTAATTATTTACCATATTAACAGTATTTGGAATCAGCTAATTGAAGATTTGTAAAATTCCAATAGCTAGTGTCAGATTTGACAAGGCTTCATACTTTTACATACTACCCTTTTATCAGGGGCAAGCTGGGCACCTTAACTTTTATTTTTAGGGGCCCAGCCCAAATTTTAGGGGCACTGGGCTACTGGGCCCCTGTTAGTATTTTTCCCTGATGCCTTTTTTCTGACCGATTGTAGCCTTTTCTATAAAACAACAGTCCATTTTCTAGTATGAAAAGTCCATTTTCCTTTGTTACTACCGTAATCTGAGATACCAGAGCCATTTCAGCAAACAGGTGACCTGATTTCGTAAATATTGCCGGGTAAAAGAAATCATATTGCATCATAATCCTTTGGGGTTTTTTTAAAAAAAGGACATCTTTTTTGGAGGATCAAAGGAAAAAGAATGCTGGATTTTTTTAATTCTACATGTATAAGTAAACAGGGAACAAAAGTATTTTTTTTTTGGGGGGGGGGGGGTGGTAGGAGGAGGGGAAAAAGACAGAGTTTTGAAGGGCATAAAAACAAATTGGTATAAACAGAGAGTTGGGAGGAGGGTTGGGAGGAGGGGCGGGGGAGACAAGCCAATTTATTTCAGGGGAACTAGAGAAGACTACCAGCTTATTGTAGTAAACATTCAAAGTAGGGTTGCATGCAAAAATTAGCCTAAGCTATCACACATATCGCAAAGTAAATGTGCATTTTTTAATCACACAGGGCGTGCTTAGGGTGCCCTTTTTGATCGCTCAGCGCGCGCTTAAAGTGCCCTTTTTTGATAAAGTTACCGTGCCCTTTTCTGTTCCTGGGGTAAACACTAACCAGAGGCCTGTTTATTTGCTAAGGGATACTATTGAATATCACTGTGCATTAGTAATGCACAGTGATATTCAATAGTATATTTGTTTTATAAAACTATCGCTGATTTGGCCAGATTTACCGTACAGTGTGTGCCTCTGAAAATAGTCTCTAACAAACTGTCCAAGCTGGACAGCAAACTCTCGGACACTTGGAACTATTTTTGAACTATGTCTTGATGGCTGACGCCAAACTGAATCCCTGTGATTACCAATTATAATTACGGTATCATAAATTGGACAATTGACTTTGAACAAAAGTATCTGGGAACTGTCTCAAAAACTGTGTTGCCAAAGTGTTCTGTCGTCAAGTTGTCTTGATTCCCCATTCAAAGGGGTCTTATTTCAGAGTCTACATCTCTCTATGTTGTATACTACATTCCCATGATATCGACATGTCCATGATATTGACACCATTAGTTTTCCCACGATCTTTCGTCTGACTCGCCACCTATCAGTTATTTACATTTCTGCTTCAGTAATCAGGAAGTCACTCCACACACTCATCAGCAATTTGAAGAAAAATGTCAAGACTTACTTGTGAGTGCAAGTGATGTTTAAACAAAGGTCTTTTATTTCCAATATGCCTTATTTGTCCCTACCCCCAATATCAATGCAACTTATTTATTTGTCATAACAATCAGTTTTCAAAAATATCTCTTCTGCTTGAAAAAACGTCTGCATGACCAATCAGGTGACAAACCAAAATCACATGATTGCCGTAAATGGAATCCATATTTTTTAGAAATAAAAGTATGGGAAGCCTTAACTGTCTGAAAAGGAGAAATCTTGAAGACGAGACAGAAGACTGTGTTCGTCAGGTTGGAACAATAGGAGTATTTGTCACTTTTCTTCACACTGGATGCATCTTAAAACTTGCACAGAAGTCAGAGTGTTGAGAAGGGGCAGCAAATCCAGGTGTTCTCACTGCATGTGTACACTAAAATTAAGCAGGTCTGGTCCGTATATGAGACTTGTTAAAATTGTAAATTGTTATTTCATTAAGATGTATTATCTCATTATATACTGCTACTTAAAGCTCATTTGATCTTTTTTGATTAAAGTTTTGTCAATATTAAGTCCTCATTGGACCCTCAACAGCAAGATCGCCAAGTATCAAGCCTTTTGCCTGAATGGCTGCCCATAGAAATGGCATTCATGCTAACATGTCGATACAGTCAACCCTCTTTATAACGACACTGTTTGTTACAAGCTATCTTTGACGTTAAAGTGAATTTGCTGTAATAAAGAATTCTGACCATTACAAGATTTCAACATAATAATCATTTGGTAAAAGAAAATATTGTACAAATGAATTAAAATGCTATTATTCCAAATGTATATATCATTTCAATTTCATATTGCATCAAAATGCACAAAGCTTCTCACTTATCAAGTGAGACAGAAACCTGTTCATGCAAAAAGGCTGTGTTCTGATCACAAAATTGTCTGACACATGGTAACAATTCTGTAATAATGAATTTATTTTCTATAGAAATTGTATATCTGTTCCCAAAAGTTACTGTCGGTGTCGTTAAGTGAATATTCTGTTATAAAGAGGGAATTTTAATGGAAACAGATCCATTCCCAGCAATTTTATGTCTGATATTGAATATTCTGTTATAACGAGTGACGTTATAAAGAGTTTTGACTGTATCATGGTAAACTCCCCTAATGGTCACATGTCCAGCATGGCATCTGGTCAGCAGGAAATGTAAACACAGAGAAACTATTGGTCACTGGACATTTCGGCCCATAACAACTTCGGCCCATGTCAACTTCGGCCCATAACCAAATAGGCCTATACACTTTCGGCCCACAGGTATAATAATGTATATAATTGGTATGTTTGTCTATAATTGGTATAATTAGATCGGCTTACCTGTAATTATCCACACAAACATAATAATAATTAATAAGAATGGTTCGTTTTAATTGCTCTTAGGAGTGTGTATGTTAGAGTAGAGTTCATCACATAGGCATTGAGTGGCCAAGGCTCAGAGGAGCCTGTGCATTTGCACATTCTAGCCAGAGTGTTTCCTGCTCGCATCTGAAACGCAATCGATTCTTTCTTAATCCAATTATTCAGTTTAACTCACCGAACAAGTTGTATTTGCTAATATAAAATATATATGTGATTTATGATGCCAGTGACTAAGCGTTTAATAGCGTTTTATAATAGTAGTTTGTAAAGTCAATCTATTTTCAGTGTTTTTCCCAATATAACTCTATTTATCAATTTTAAATACTTTCAATAATATATCTCTTTTGCAGAAATCCAGGTTGACAAAATTTATGGGCCGAAACTGCTATGGGGCGAAATTGACATGGGCCGATTTTGTTATGGGCCGAAATGACCCTGAACCAAACTATTGACCAACATTCAAAATTATGAATAGTAAGAGGACATATTACGGTAAAAGTATCAAAGGAAGAAAAGGTTTGAAAGTTTATCTTTTATTAGCAAATGATTGATAAGTATTAAGGGTGTCGATACCATGGAACTCCGGGCTACACACCTTTCATCACACTTGGTTGCATTGAGAAAAGTGAAAAATTAATTGTGGTGAAATTGGGTGTAGAGGGTGCAACTTGTCTTGAAGACGCATGGTAGCTGTACAACTAGACGCACGACAGCTGTACAACAAGACGAAAATGGACTCTGAAAGACACAGCACATGATTTAGCTATTGCAGTATATATTCAACTGTACCAGCTTGGTGCCTAGTCTTCAACCGTCTCAGACCCTTGTAGGAAAGGTAAAATGTATTTCACTACATAATTACAGGATAGATAGAATTGAAAACAAAATTAAGAGTCTGAGACTGAGAGTTGAAAGGAAAGCCAATAAGAGTGTGGAAAGATTATGTTCAATCTAGATGAATGCGGGTCAACTCGGCCTTGGGTCAAGTCGGCCTGAGTCAAGTCGGCCCAGGTCAACTCCGCCCGATAATATATCGGCCTGTTCATATTTTGCCTACTTTTTCGTAAGGGATGCCAGTATGAATTGTGTGATTTATATATAAAATGTTCAGCAAAAGTTTGAGGGAATAATGATTGGTTCTGTCAAACTTGTTTCAATCAACGGGTCCGACTTCACTACGGTAAGAGGGACGGACAAGAAATATACTTTTGAGTTGTTTATTCTTATTTTCTTTTTAGGCAGTGGCTAGAGGTACGGATCTGTACCCCTAGCCTCCCAGGCTAGGGATACGGATCCGTACCCCTAGTCTCGGAGGCTAGGGGTACGGACCCGTACCCCTAGTATATTCTACCATGTCAGGCTACAGGTACAGACATATAACCCTGATGAGAAATTCTAAATTATCATGATGATAAGTGTTAGAAAGTACCTTGTTGTTGTGTTATGAAATAGCAATCCAGTAAGTCGCCATTTGCAATGTGGGATAACTCTGTATAGTAAATATAAAACGAAACACGAATTCGGAATTTGAACAAGTGGTGCGGGATTTATGTTATGTTGTGTTGTTATTATTATTATTAATATTATAATTATTATTAACTATTATTATTATTATTAAATCAAATTAAACTTGTTATAGTTTGTCAAAATTGACCTTAGACTGATTAATTTTTGCCAAAATCTTCGTGATATTCGTGCGTTTTCGTGGAGTACTCCGACCATGGTCACGCTTTTACAGAGAACATGACAATAATGTCAATTCGTTAACGCAAATAGTCTGATAGCCTAGTGGTTAGTTGAATACTTACAAATCAAGCATACCTGGATCGAAACTTGGAAAGAACCCTTTTTTATATAATTGTCAAATTACTTTCTTTTTTAGTTAATATTTTTCGTATATTTTACATCATCTTGTGATGAGCTTTACATCTGTCATTTGCATTTAGCCGCTTTTGTATTAATTATTCCCTAAGTTTTCCACTCTTTCCTTGTCAACTGATAACATTTGCAAATAGTTTAAACCTAGTTCAGTACCAACAGAACGTCGGTTCTGATATGGATACAGACCATTTGACACTCTGATAGTGTTCCTGTAAGAATTTTTGAAAAAGTTAATTTTGAATTAACGTCAGCAGATGATAACAAAAGTCTCAAAGAATATTCAGCGTGCAAAGAGTTAATTGCATGTAAGCTTATTGAAATTATGCACGGTGCTGTATTTGTTACATAAACGCATGACAAATTCAAATACATGTATCCAGTTGTGCACAAAATCGAGAATAAAGACAAAGAAACTAGCAAATCGAAAAACAAAACGAAAAAAATGCAAATGTTACTGGACTCGAACCCACATCTTTTGAGTGCTAAAACACTCGACTATCCACTAGGCTATCGGGGAATTGTGATTAATTTCATTCAGATTAGTAATTGTTCAACAATCTAAAGCACAAATTTTACGAAGATTCACGAAGACTGAGTAAAAGGTCATTGAATATTCATATGTCTCGGGTCAATTTTGACAAACAATATAAATGACTTGTTTTTGCTGTTTTCACTTTCGGTTTGTTCATTAGCGAGGGTGCGAACAACATTCTGTGATTAATTGGTCGGCATGATGCACTACAAAGGCATCTTTAAACTTAAAAGAACAAATTACAATGATTGGCTGAATATTTTAATGCCCAACCTCACAGACATAAGAAGAACGTCCTTAATTAGCCTAATCCGTACAAACAGTATCTAGACCTATAATTATACATATAATAATAACCATTTGATGTAACCACCTAATTCTCGCTGCTCATTTATAAAACTCCCAAGAAAATTATGTTCAGTCTCACTTTGTCAAAATGGCTAAAACACTGAACATAGGGAAAAAGTTTGAGGACTTTTCCTCTTAGAAATTGCCATCCAGCAGTATCAGAAGGAAGAAAATATTCAATTCTTTAGGCGCCAAAAACTTACGTTAAAAGTGATAGAAAACACAATTTTACACACTGCCCGTCCGTCTGTCCGTTCGTCAGTCAGTACAATTTTATTATTTGTTCTCGTGCTTAGAAGTAACACAAGTACCTTAAGGATCTAAAAAATATTATGTTTGCCCATAAATCTAAAGGTCCTAACAAATAAACCTAGCCAGCACAAAATGTCGGACCCATATCGTTCTGCTAGCAAAATGCCATTCAAATGGTATTTCCCTGGCGGGCCGACCCTTGCCCGCTTTTTTATGTTTAGTTTTGATGTTAGTTTTGATATAATGCGTAAATCAACTATTATATTTTTAGATACAGATTTTTGGTGCGCAAAAGAGTCTTCACGATGAGAAGGTTCTTTTGAGCACCAAAAACTTACGTCAAACGTGATAGAAAATACAATTTTACACACCACCCGTCCATATGTCCGTTTGTCAGTCCGTACAATTTTATTAATTTTTTTTCGGGCTTAGAAGTAGCATAATTACCTTAAGGATCTAAAAAATATTGAGTTTATCCATGCGTCTAAAGGTCCTAACAAATAAACCCAGCCAGCACACTTACTTAGTTAAATACAGGTGAGCTTATTTGAAATGCTCACTCATCAGCTGCCAACGAGTGTTTAATTGGTTACTTTAATTGAAGATGAGAAGACAATTGCTGGTGAGAAGATAATTGATTTGTTACAGGTGATTAATTTCCTTTACCCATGGTCTGTTAAGGATAAGAAAAAAATATAGGCAAAAAAATATATATAGAATTATGTCCTTTTTTTTTTACTTTACCGTTATTTTTTAACCCTTTTGTATAAGCTTATACTTGTTTGAATTATATATGACATATGACGTCACAGTAAATAGAGTAGCTTCCCTTTATCGATCAAAGCTGGCGGACAAAACAAATGTAAAACTTCAACACGAGTTTTTGTTTAATTAAGCTATATTAATCATGATAGCTTCTCATCAGGGTTATATGTCTGTATCTGTAGCCTGGCATGGTAGAATATACTAGGAGTACGGATCCGTACCTCTAGCCTCCCAGGCTAGGGGTACGGATCCGTATCCCTAGCCTCCCAGGCTAGGGGTACGGATCCGTACCTCTAGCCACTGCCTTCTTTTTAAGCAAGAAGAGAAAAAAATCAGCGGTACCAGTTTATGATGGATCATATATTATTTTCACAAATATATGATCCATTCGTGCTAGGACCCATTAGATTACTAATTCAATTGCCAGAAAAAGTCTGCAAGATATGGGAAGTCAGTGATTGAAAACGTGTGAAAATTTCATTAGGTTCAAGGCTGCAATTAACATTAATCAAATGACAAGTTCTGAAAGATTATACATGTACAAAACAAACAATTTACCATATACGTAACTGAACGCTCTGAAATCACACCGGGCCGAGTTGACCCAGGCCGAGTTGACCCAGGGCCGACTTGACTCAGGGGCCGACTTGACTTCAGGCCGAGTTGACCCGCTACCATCTAGATAGGGCCATGGGGGAATTTACCTCCTTTTTATCAGATGTCCCCTTGCTAAAGCTAGAATGGGCCACCTTTAACATTTCGTGAATGGGGAAATATCTTGAGATTGGGCAGTGATTTTCATCTGAAATCAAATGAAAAATGCCCCTCTTTAAAATTTCCTAGATTGAACACTGGAACGGGTATCTCCTTTTAAAAGTGACTGACAGTCATGCAACAAATGTAGCAAAGGATGTTATAGTGAATCAATTCTTGCCTTACCAAGTTTGATTTTCAGTTTATTTCGCAATTTTACAAGAATGTTTCTTTCTGTTTCTTTTTTCTGGTACCGGAAGTAAGATCTAGCTGAATCCGAAAAGGACGTTTTTTAAGCGAACCGTTCCAAATGTCCAAGAATGGCAGTCAAAACGTCCCCAAGTCATGTCGTCCCAGTAGTAAAATATTTTACTGACCGTTCCAAGGCGGTACTTCTTTTGTGGATCTTTTATGTTTTTGTTCTGTCTTGTGTTTGCTATGTCTTTGTGCGCGTCTGTTCATATGTGCTTTGTGTTCACCTGCTGGGAAAGGGCTGACCTCTTGGCTCTCGTTTGTGGTGTTTACTGTGAGTCTGTCACTTTTCCATTGGTATCCTGGGCCAGGTGTGGTACTTGATTGTATCGATTCCTGATCTTTGCACCCTTACTTACTTTTACTTATATTGCTATGTTCTACAACCCAAACCCCAAAATACTCGAAGTACCCCCCCCACACACACACACACACACACACAGAACAAGGTGAAAGAAAACCCCTAAGATCCATGGACCTACTGAGAAGAGTGAAAGAAACAGAAGTTGTCAACAGTATGATTCAATCATATAAAGCTCTTATCACTCCACGACTAGAATATGCGGCGGCAGTCTGGCAGATGGGAGATTGCAGAACTTTGGAGAAAATACAAAGAAAAGGGCTAGCTATGTGTCTAGGAGTTCCAGGAACTGCAGGAATAGAAGCACTTGAAGTGGAAGCAGGAGTTAAACCCTTATGTATTCGCAGAGAAGAGTTAGTAGTCAGACAAGCAGCAAGAATAATGATGAATATATATATCACACCAATAAAGATCAGCTGGGATAGTTTCATAGACAATGACCAAACAGAAAGGAAAATTTCTCTATTTGGGAAAATGAATGTTCAAGTAGCAAATATGACAACTAACACTGACGTCTCTCTTCAAAGCTTAGAAAAGGAGTTTAACTTTCTTGAATCCCTTCAACCAACCAAAAGATCTCCTGAATATTGGCAGAAGCTAGGTTCATCAAAAACAAGAACTGTAAAACAGGAAAAGTTATCAAGAGAAATAATAGAAGGCCTTATAGACAGCTGTAATACAGAAACTGCAGTAGGATTTACTGATGGTTCGTGCCTTGGTAACCCGGGACCTTGTGGTGCTGGAGCACTTCTGTTCATACCCGGTTCTGTCGACCCTATAATGATTAAACAACCAGTCAGCAATTGAGGTTCTATATTACTTGGGGAATTAGTAGTCAAACTGGCTCTTAATCATATATATCAATACAAGACTGAGCGTCAATCAGATATCAAGAAAACCCAAGTTTTTTTCAGATAGCCAGAGTGCTGTTGGTCAACTGGTACTAGGGTGGGAGGCCAAATCCCATCAAACAACAATTCATGAAATAAAAAATACTTTAAAACAACTTGAAAAACTCAACATATCCATAGAAATATCTTGGACACCCAGACATGCAAACATTAAAGGCAATGAATACGCAGACATGTTGGCCAGAGAAGCAGCTCAAAGGAAAAAGAGAATTTGCCACCTGTCATTTCTTTAGGCGATGTGAAAGAAGCCGCAAGGAAGTCAGGATTTGTTTAGTGGCAGGAGATGTGGGAAAAGTCAGATAAAGGAAGACACTTATTTCAGTTCAGGCCAAAAGTTAATTTCGAAATTGCTCACACTTTCCAGTCTTCCTTTGGAGAAAGGATAATATCCCAGTTAAGAACAGGCTATGTTGAATTAAACGACTACTTAGAATATTGCAACATAAAAAAAGATGCTAACTGCGTATGTGGAGAAAAGGAAACAATAAATCCCTATTTAATAGAGTGTGCAAAATATGAAAATGCAAGGGAAAAAATGAAGACTTTTTGATTGCTGCGGAATACTTCACCTAGACGTAAACATGTTATTAGAAGCAAAACAAGAAACATTTTTTAAGGAGTGGAGAGACTACATTTTGTCAGAGCTAGAGGATTATGTGGTTGAAACGAAACATTTCATCACACGAGAACAATGCCAATAGCTGCGCACCACCAGTATACCGCGAGTTAATACCAGTGAAGTTTACCTTCTGGCCGAAATACAGAAATACAGAAATACTGTTCTATAAATTCTGCCTTTAAACTTAAAAGCACACCTGGTATGAACCAGTAGACAAACTAATATCAGGAATATATACAAGTCCTTGAAATAGCAACTTAGGCTTTGACAGTGTACGACTTCTTGGCCACAACGGAACAAGCAAATCTGTGAAAGTCCCGGTCGTCCATAAAATACCTAACTCAAAATACCTAACCTAACATAAGACATAACACTAATTTACCTAACCTAACCTAACCTAATATATACAACATAACACACTAATTTAGCTAACAATAAACATTAGGTAATTTAGTGCTTCACTAAAATATCTAACATCCTGATGCTGTATGACATTGTACAGTTAGGCACATCCCTTCGAACGAGATATATTATGTCGGTCCAAATATTATATCTAATTCGAAATAACATATCTTAATCGATATTTAAAATACTATATTTCAACTAAGATATAATATCTCCTTCGAGATACAAATAACTCCACATCCGCATATCTATATTTCATTGAAATATTATATCTAAAACGACATACAAGTTTAATAGGCTATTTCAATTAACTCGTTTACATGATTATCAGATGCGACAAGACAGTTCACTGACACACATTTTGAAGACAGTTCACCAACATATTTGAAGACAGTTTAACGACATAAAGGGTTGGGAGCTCTGTGCGCTCGAGCAGCAAAATCTATCTGTCTGTCCGTCTGTCTGCCTGCCTGCCTGCTTGTTGTCTGTTTGTTTGTAACAAAACTACCTTGGATTTTGCTTAAAACATAAGACTGTTTGTATCGATATCAACGTTAAGCTAAATCGTATTTAAGAAATAGATCAGCTCTAGCAGTGAATAGTTGAGTAATAATTCATTGAATGGAGGTCAGTCGTAAAGACGATAAAATCACTATCCCACTAGGGCTGAATCTCTTTCTATTCAAACACGCAATAAAGGACGAAAACACATTGAAGTCTTCAGCTTCTTCCAACTTTCCGCCATCGCACTGAAGAAATCCTGCAATAGCTGATCTGTTTCACATGTACGTCGACATTTATTTGCAAAGTCTTTCAAGTTACACCTCTAACGTAATGACTGACGTAGTTTTGCAGTGGTCATTGACGCCAGCTAGCACACGCTTTCCTCGCGCTTTCGAAACTGCGACTTTGTTGTTTCATAGCACGATTTTTAGCATTGGCTATAGGTGAGGTGTGTTCGAATTAATACTAAAATACTTGAGTGGCGTGGAAGTTTTTTGTCTCTGCGCTATTCGACTAGATATTTGAAATGATAGGTCTGATCAATCAGCGTAGACCCGGATCAGCCTACTCCCAAAAGAGCAGTCTGATCAGGGTTTACACAAATTGCCTCTCCATCGCAACATTTACATACCTTTCTCTTAAAGCAAGTGAGTGTAAAAGTCTCAGGCGTTGTCGCCACTGTGGGCGCGCAGGATTAAAGGAATGGAATACTATTACAAAGGCAAATGGGGGAGTCTTGAATTTTGAAATAATTTGCCCATCTAGGGGGCTGAACTTACATGTAGCAACCCCCCATCCCCACCCTGGCGGTCTTTCTTAAGTTTAGGGTACAGAATGGGAATATATTTTGGGGTATGCTAAAATTTCAAATATTTCTTGGCTATGCCTGATATGCCAGAAAATATATACCCAGCATTGTCTAGTTATGAAGATCCCTGTGTTTTGCACTTGTAGGATGCCACAGGACAATGAACTATATTTTAGTTGCATTTCATGTAAAAAATGGTTTTACACAGCATGCCTGGGCCTGTCTCATTTAACAAGGGCACAAGTCATAAAGTCCAGAAATATATACTGTATACGATGCTCTCTGAAGAGTAAGAATAAATAAAAGTTAATTCATTGTGCTTACTTCTTTGTTAATAATTCTGCCCTTACCTAACCTAGCCTCACCTAACTTGACCTACCTAACCAATGCCCACCTTAGCTAAGTTATTTAGGTGGGCATTGGTTAGGTAGGTCAAGCCACCCAACCAATGCCAACCCAACCTAAGTAAGTAAGGGAGCAAAGATCAGGAATCAATACAATCAAGTACCACACCTGACCCAGGATACCAATGGGAAAGTGACAAACTCACAGTTTGACACCACAAACAAGAGCCAAGAGGTCAACCCTTTCCCAGCAGGTGACCACAAAGCACATATAAACAGACGCGCACAAAGACATAGCAAACACAAGACAGAACAAAAACATAAAAGATCCACAAAAGAAGTACCGCCCTGGAAAGGTCAGTAAAATATTTTACTGAAGGGCTTAAACCAGTTTAACGGCACCAACCTCACCCTTAATTCAGATGTGGATCAAGACACATAGATATTTGGTTTGCATGAAAGACCCCTAACTTATCAATGCATCATCTCCTAAAACATATAAATCAAGATATAACAAGGAGATAAAGCAAAGATCAGGACTCAACAGTAAATAAAACTGAATACCGGAGCAAAAGAAATCCAACAGGTAAACCTCGGTGGGCCTGACAAACAGCCAAAGCATCAGGCCCCTACCATCCCATCAATAGATAAGTCTTTAAGTCGGAACCATCATAGAGTCTGAAGTCCCACCGGCTTGCAATTGAAGAGGAAAGCAAAGTTGCCAACCGTGATTGGGTTGACCACCAAGCATGCCATTAATGATATAGCCAATCTTTTTATAATGGGAAATTATTTTGATGAACTGCGCTGAAAAATTATTAGAGCCAACAATCTTCTTCAATTTATACACCAAGTCACCATAGAAATCAGGTTCGGAAAGTCCGTGGTGCAAGAGAGATTTAAGTCCAACTTGGAATTTAGCAATCAAATCATAGTATCGTCTATAAAATTTTGAAAATGTTTTGCGAAGTTTATGATACCGATAGCCTTGTTTAAGAAGTTTCTGAGTCAACAATTTATTGCGAGTGTTGAAGTCAGCAACATAGCTAGATGCTCAAGCAAAACGAATTAGTTGAGAGATATAGACTCCATAGTATGTATGACAATTTCAAAATCAAAGTCGTCACGTTTATCATAAATTTTGATAGAAACAGTATCATTAGAAATTGACAAATGCAAGTCTAAAAATGTGGCTTCGGTATCAGAGGTATTGGCTTTATTCAGCTGGAGCTCTGAAGGGTATATTTGATTAACCATATTGTCAAAATAAACATTATTAATATTTAAAATATCGTCCAAATATCTGACTGTAGTATTCAACGCACCAATAACATCAGCCTGCTTATAATCAGAAAGAGCCTTACTTTACTTAACCAATTCCCACGTAACCTTCCTACTTCTGCCCTTACCTAACCTAACCTTACCTAACTTGACCTACCTCACCAATACCCACCTAAGTTAACCTCACCTAACCAATGTCAACCCAACCTAACCTCACCTTACTTGACCTACCCAATGTCAAGGTCAAATATATTAATTTTAAAATTTGCCTAACAACTCTTAAAGTAAAGACCACATTCATAAATCCACCAACCCGAAGTGTCTATTTATCCGTTTATCCATAACTCTTGTATAATATCTCATTAAACCTTTAAAAATTATCTAAGCTTTGGTCAAATGTTCACCTCAGTTAGACGGTGTGCAGAACCCATGACTCAATTACGCAGACTCAAAGTCAGGGTTACAGTTACAGGTAATGGAATTAGCCTTCAATTGCGCGTATGCTCCATATTTCCTCAAACCCTTGAAGGATTATCATTGTACTTTGATAAAATGTTCGGCTCAGTGCGAGGGTATGCAAACGCATAGCTCAATCATGCAAACTAAAGGCCAAGGTCACAGTTGAAGGTAATGGGATTGAACATTGAATTTCATGTCCACCCTATATTTAATTCTGGTCGAGTATTTGTCTAAGTTGAATGATGTGCGAAGCGAGTAATTCAACCTTGACCACAAAGTCGTGGTCACCAGTGGTGACCACAAGGTTGAGCCTTTAATTCTATGTCCGCACCCTATCGCCTTTACCCTGAAATTATTTCATAAACTATAGGTGAAATGTCCGGTTCAGTGGGAGGATATGCAAAATGTATGACAACACTGTGGCTAAAGCTCTATGTGGCGAAAGCTCTATGTAAAAAATTAAGGTCACAAGTTTGAACTTTTTAATCCCTTTCTTTATGTCAGAAGGATTTTCATTTTAACTTTAGTCAAATATTCAACTCATTGAGACTGTATGCAAACATTATGTTTCATCCATGCCAACTCAAGGTCACAGTTGAAGGTCAATAATTAGAACATTTGATTTCAAGTTTGCATTATGTTTCTTTTAAATTTGCTAAACTAAAATGGTTTCTTCAGCGAGAAGATGTACAGAATACATGTCTCCGTTATACCGGCTCAAGGTCAGTGTCCTAACTTCATGCCTGGCCTTGAAGGATATTCATTTAACTCTGGTTACAAATTGACCTAAGTTAAGGAAATGCGCAGAACACATGTCCATGGCCGTTCATGGTACCAGTCATGGGGCTAATGACTTTTGCTCTCAGCAACCAAAGACATGCATGGTTGCCTTACCATTTTATGTCCTTTAAAACAGTATTTTAGTCATGCTATGATATTGGATGGATGGCTAAAAAGCTGAGTGCAATGAGGTGATGTATTTTTCAAGCAGTAATCGAACCCTGGACGCTGTGATCCACATTTGGGAGGACTAATCGCTCGGCGACGCGGTCATTTCGACAACTATAGGTCCAAACACTCTGTCGTTCTGCGGTTAGGGATATAGCTGCCCTTCCAACTGCCTTCTTGGGTTTTGCCTGAAGGTGTTCGTATCTAGCACACTCATTGCTTATGATGTCTAGATGACAACGAAGGTTTTCAGATTACTGGTGTCATAAGTAGAAGTAGGCAGTAGGAGTGAGTTATATACCTATACCAACTACATATGCTTCCCGGCCGATGCACCATATGTAGTAGGTATAGGTATATAACGCACTTCTTCTGCCTTGCGGTAGAAGCCGGCTTTTACAGCGACGTGGTAGAGTGATTGCCTTTAGATCCTACGGCCCAGGTTCGATTCCCACCTCGGGCAGTTGGGATTTTTCTGCACCCTGTGACATTTGGTGGCCAGTATGTGGGTCCATGGCTTGGGTTTCGGGCATCACTCAGGATGAAATGTCCCGAAATTACAGCGTGGTTCCGAGTAGATTCGGGGACGAATCAATTTAAAGCAGGGAAATATGTAGTAGGTAAAGGTATATAACGCACTTCTACTGCCTTGCGGTAGAAGCCGGCTTTTACAGTGACGTGGTAGAGTGTTTGCCTTTAAATCCTGCGGCCCAGGTTCGATTCCCACCTCGGGCAGTTGGGCTTTTTCTGCACCCTGTGACACTGATATAATTTCGGAGCAAAGGTCAAGGTCAAGTATACTTGAAACCTGTCTTACAACTCGTAACACGAACTTCTTTCATTTTTGATGGAAGGTCTTCATATTTAGCACACTTATTGCTTATGGTGTGTAGCTGAAAAAAAGGTTTCGGTTTGCCTATCAAAGGTCAGGATGAGATATACTTAGCAAGCGAACTTGCTGATGCGATGGTTATAGGTTAAGGTCTAGATCAGCCGAATTCAGCATGAAAAGATCTTTACGTTCATTTGTAAGTAGATGTTGCTGATTTTACTGGATTAATGTCCGGCAAGGTAAAATATTATGTTGGAAAGCTTTCAGTAACGCAGATTCTTCTGTCCATGAAGCTTTCAGGTAACTTGGTCATGCCTCACTGGAAGACGGGACTAAGAATGCTCTCGAACAATATATATGCCTGCTTGTCAGCCAGGTAGAACCATTGAAAATTTTACTAGGTTAAGATAGTGGATGTTTCGTAGGAAACTAAACTTTCTCTTCTTCAGAGTGTCAGTATCAGAGCATCATATGGAAATCCATAAAGGAGCCAATTCTCACTATACAGTTGCTTGAAAGTAAGAAAGACGGCAAAGATCAGGAAACGATACAATCAAGTGCCACATCTGACCCAGGATACCACATGGGAAAGTAACAAGAATACAATAAACATTCATAAACACGAAAACCATGTTGGAGTTGTTAAGGTGACACTTATGTTCCTATTATAACAACTTTACCTCCAAATAAGGAGTAATAAATGGTTGCAGTAAATCTGCTTGTGTCACTTCTCACCACAAATAACTTATACACTAGCATTTGTTTAAACATCATTGCTTGTATTACAATGGCGAATTTCGAGTAATATTGCATGCCATTACTTTGGTGGTATTCTGTCGCCTATGTGATATGCGAAGCCCTCTCAGGGGGGGGTACATGTTTCCTTGTTCTTCTGAAATAAATTGGCTTGTTCCTCTGTTCCCTCAAATTTTATTTACTTATATTCCCTGTTCCCTAATATTGTCTCTGTTCCCCTCAAAATCTGGCCTTTCTTCTTCTGTTCCCCTGAAACAAAAAGCCATTTTCCTTTGTTCACTAAAACCCCTGCGAATGCCTCATATGCAACTGACTGATAGACCAGGTCAATGAGCCCAGCAATCAATAATTCATATAGTATGGCTCTAAACCAATCAAATAGGGCAAAACTGAATTTATAGACTCAGGGTCAATTTAAATAAAATAGGAACCCCAAAATGACTTGGCCCTGTAGAGCAATCGGTATTGAGTTCAATTGCTGATACAGGGATCGTGAGTTCGATCAGGGCCCAATACTTTCGTGGAGGTTGATCATGCAATATTTTCTATCGTGATTCTCCTTCTTTCAGTTATTCAAGAAGGGATATTGTCAGTTACAAGCGAAAGCGTGTGCACAAAGTACTGCCTAGTCTAAGCCTGCCCCTGAAAAGCATGGTTAGGTTAACTGACCATCTCGACATGGCCATGACAATTGACTAGGACTTTAACTCCAAAACAAAAGTATCCCAAAATAGCCCCAGGGGTCAGTCATATTTATATAGTATGGTCTCAAATTCATCAAAACAAATGAGCCGCTGTACTCCTCGCCTTGTAAACCAGGGGTCGTGTGTTTGATCTCCGGCTTCACAAGTCTGTCAGATGGGAAAAGCTGTGGCCCGTCTCGATATGACCTTAGCTGTTGTAGGGACTTTAAGCACAAACAAGCAATCAAATAAACAAAAGGAATAAAAAAAACACACACACACACACACTCAATTTTAGCATGATGTCCTACGGGATAACAAGTACGGTAATGTGTTCTGGGTCAATTTTATTGAATCGGAAGCCCAAAAACGAGTTCCGGGAGTCAGAAAAAAAGAAACACGTCATTGTCGTATCAGAAGACTCGAAATCAACCAATTAAAGACAAAAAATTGATTCCAGCAAGAAATTCCTTAATACTAGTGCTTTGAATCTAACTACTTATGTATATATGTGCATAAGTAGCACTTTAGCGGCCATTTTGATGACGTCATCATTCGGTCCAGACGCAGAACTTAGATGTGTGAACTGGTTTAAATTGTTACGTATGCCCCAAAGTTTATTTTGATATAGGTCACCAAATCTCGTCACAAAATTTACACGAGATTCCCATTCGACGTTGACTTTTAGGTCAAATGTCGTGTACGATAACAGCTCCATAATTCGGCTCTAGGCCTATTTAAATGAAATAAGGACTCCAAAATAGATTTTTTCCATTCTATGGATATAAAAGCTTATTCACTTCATATTTTGTAAAGAATGGTCCCAAATTAACTAAAACAGAACAAAAATCACTTAATTTTAGCACGAACTTTCTACAGGATTACAACAAAAGTAATGGGATCTGGGTCAAATTTATCGATTTGGGAACCCCAAATGGACTCTAGGCGTCTGAAAAAAATGGAACACATGTTTTTCGTATTGTTTGAGGTCCAATCAGTTAAATAAAGACGATAAATCATGTCTAGCAATAAAAAAATTCTCAACTATTGCTTTAGATACGATGTCTTATATGTGTACATAAGTAGCACTTTGGTCGCCATTTTAATGACGTCATTACTCGGACCAGACGCGGAACTCAGATAGGCGAACTGGTTCAAATAGTTACATATGACCCAAAGTTTATTTTGGTATAGGTCACCAAAAATCGTCACAAAAATTAAACGAGATGTCATATTGCGTGCAAGATCCTCTACAAGTTGTATTAATGTGTTTCCAGAGTTTAAGTGACCCCCGTTTTTCTTTTTTTAAACAGCTTTAAATTGAACCTAGAAGAACGGCACTTAGCATGTGGATTTAAATGCACACCGCGTAACTAAAACTTATTTTTGGGAGACGCCCTTATTTGTAAATTAAGCCCAAATCCCCTGTACAAAAGAAAAACTTAGTCGTTTTTCCCTATGAATATACCCATGTGTACCCCTATAGATACACGTGGTATATTTGCATTGCTATGCTGATATATACTAGCCTACAGGAATATCTATATCTGCTGATTCAACGAAAATCTATTCCGCAAACCTCACTCGTCATCACTTTGACACACACACGCACGCACACACGCAATTGTAAAAGTCTATACGGGACCTAGACCGTGCAGTATTGAAAGCAGGCAAATATAAGGCTTAAGCATGAGCCCTGTATGTACATGTAGCACCTTCTATTTTAATTCATCGACTTTTCAAGTTTTGCCTACGAGGTTTCCATGGTTTTGTCGTCTGCTGATATTTTTTCAAAATCAGTTTTTTGTTGTTGTTTTTTCTAAAAAAAATCGGTAACATCAGTAGAGTGTCAAGCAGTTTGAATCCAGATCATGCCCGTAGGGTCTGATCTGGGTCTAAATTGTTTGCAAAGGTTATCAGCAGACGACACTAGTAAGTAAAGAGTTTATGACTACAATTCAAGCAAATTAGAGAGTTGACGAGAAATAGCCAATCGGGGATATACATTAAACTTCAAGAGCATCAAATATTTGCCTGCTTAAGATATTTCGCTGATAAACTTTGTCAACAGCCGAAGCCAAGTTCAGGCTAAAATGTTGGACATTATCTGAATCCATACTGTTTGTAAACCTACTTGTATTCCTGAAACACACATTTCAGAAAAGAATTGTCTGGAAATAAAATTCAGCAGAGGACAACAACAACCCAGCATTTAAGGTTTAGACAAACCTAATTTCAATGCATCGGTTTTAGATGTACATTGAAGTTTATAAGTCAGTATGAGCAGTGAATCATAGCCTAATGCGCGAAGATTGGTCCAGTTAAGCAATTTTAGCGTAAGGCTGCGACTGTCTTCATCAGTTTAAACACGTGTTTTGGGTGCTCAAAAGAACCGTACCATCGAGACGGTTGTTTGAGTACACACCAAATATTTTTGCAAAAATTTATGGTTGAGTAATAGGAAAAAAATAATTTTATGTTACACACTCTTATCTGTAGGACTGATGAATTACCGCCACTGACCCGTATAAGCCATGTTTTATTTATATCGGTAGGTTCACTTGGGGACTAATTCAAAGAGGAGCGGCAAAAGCACACCAAAATTCCATCTAATCCCAGCCTTTACAAAAACTCACATTTATGTGGAACAAATTGATTCAATTACGCGGTCTATATCTAAATTCATTTCTCTAATTTACTTTTCAATATAAAATCACCATTGAAGAATAACTAGCAAAAAACGGGGGTCACTTAAGTCCTGGAAACACTATAGTTGAGTTTCACATGATCTACGCTCGCGGAAACCATGCTGGAGGTCATATAGGATATTGTGCTTAGTCAGGGTGGAGGCTACTTTATGCTCCATGGTCGTACAGAGTATACAAGGGAGTGAGATAGGCCGGCATTTTGAAGGGTCTGTTTATTGCCTTTCTTGAAAAGAGGACATACTTGGGCCTTCTTTCAATTAGTTGGTACTATATCACTATCAAAAGATGTCTGAAAGATCAGAGCTACTTTGGTGCAATTTTCTAGCACAATTCCTTTAAAATAATGGGTCGAATAGCATCAGGACCAGCTGTCTTGGAAAAATTAAGGTCAGGAAGGAGCTTGTTGATCCCTGCTGTGGATATTTTAATGTCTTGCATAATAGGGAATTAGTATTGTAGACGTCCAGGCGGAAGGCTTACGAGGGAGGTTGCACCATCCAACCTATTCACCATTACTCACTATTTGCTAGGCAATTTCTAAAGTTCCAGACCCCTTTGGGATCTTTTGGATATTTTCTCAAGAAATTCAAGGATACTGTTTCACTCGGGATGTATAGCATATGATACACGAATTTCAGCTTAGTCCGTGCGAATGTTTGCTTAGCCTTGATTTAAAGGAGTTCAATGAAGGTGGCGTCACTATGTATACGTTATATGGCAGAGAGTTTCACACATTATCAACACGGTTGGAGAATACACTGGTATGGCTCTCACCTTTGGAACTATATTTCATGATTTTCTCATGGGTCCTCTATCATATAATAAAGTTTGCGTGTCACTTAGACGATCACACATTGTATGACCATTCACCAAAACCAGTGCAAAGAAGATTGCCAAAGAATGGCCAAAACTTTTAGTCCATATACTGGGCTGACCGTTTTTGGATATCATTTCTTTACAATTGACATGATTTGGGTGAAGTATCAATTTAAGCAGTGTACGTGTTGGTCAAAGTGACTCGAAAGTTTATAACATCAGAGGAGCATTTAAATTGGAAATGAGTAATAACGAGTGGTTATAACCAGGCCTCGAGGGTATAAAACTTGACTACAGTCTCAAAGTCAAAGTAAAACGCAATGATAGATTGCTTGCGGACAGGTATCCGCAAGCAGCAGCCAATCATTGCGCTTTATTCTGAGTTTCAAATGAACTCAAGTTTTATAACCTCGAGGCCAGGCCATGCCATACACACGGATCAGAAACCAACCAACGCTACCACAAGGAAGAGACACACACGCACATAGAACCAAGAATATAAATAAAGCAAAGCAACCAGCTCTGTCTTCCTAGGCGAGATGGTAGGAAAACTAGAATGAACATAAAGAACTTGACATGTACATTACAAAACCAGGACCAAACGCAAAATCCCCACACACAGTGGGAGCAACTCAGCAACAAAAAAACAAACAACGAATTACTAATATTAATAACAAGAACAAGAACAACAACAACGGAATCACAGCCGTAGAACGGACAGCCGTTGCATCCACTGGGTATGAGTTTGGGGGTTAGATGGACTTAAATATATATATTTATATATCGACCGGGTCTTCGCCCTAGATTCTGCTGTTGTTAAAACACACAAAATTGTTTAGCTTTCATGGAGGATCCCTAGCTTATTCAGGTAATTATCAAATCTGTTTAACTAGCTTTGATGAACCTAAGAAAACCACTGGTTGAGCCCTGGAGGAGCAGACAATGACAAGCAACAAGGCAACAAGTTTACCTGTGATCTTCTCACCTAGGTTAAAATCGACACCATACCTCTTGAGGAAAATCCTTACAAAGTAGTGAAGGGGGCAACTGCACTTTACCGGTATGTGTTTAAAATTTGTTCCAACAATTTATATATAATGGGGGCTGTCGCCCCAGACCCCTGCAGCATTGTAAATAAGTATGTCATAAGCATATAGAGCTACAACATAAACATATTTAGATTCAAGTCCACCCATAAAGCTTAGTCAAAGTCAGTAGAGACCGGTAAAATGCAGGGGGCTACACTACGCTGACAATAAAACTGAGAAAAAATAGCCTTACGGATGTCCTTCATTGACGCTAACTCATTTAATATGATGGTGGTCATTTCTTTCACATGAAGATTATTCTTTTCATTTTTGATTATTTTTAAAATCTGGACTATAAAAGAGCTACGTGCATTAAGGGGTCATTTGCTCCCTCTCAATCCCTTTGAGACCAAAGAATAAAAGTTGCTTTTATCGATTTCTTCTTAATGGTTAATAAGAGCAATAGCCAGTGTCAAAGTCTGGTATTCATTCGACTTTAAGCGTGGCTATGGCCACCAAAATAGGCAGAACATAAGAAAATGACCATTTTG
This sequence comes from Loripinus fragilis, assembly GCA_964019695.1. NCBI lineage: Eukaryota > Metazoa > Mollusca > Bivalvia > Lucinida > Lucinidae > Loripinus > Loripinus fragilis. Next base: position 98,720,272 of record OZ026521.1, on the reverse strand, counting down.
GAACAGATTTGAGACTTTTGAGAGAGGAATTAACATAGAGTACAAGCAAATACCAAAAATATATTTTAACAAATGGTACAAACAAAGTAAAAGTTTGTTACCATAGCAAGGGTATCGTAAAGTTTGAGCAATACCATAATTTTACAGTCTTGGATTATTCTTCTAATAAACCAGTCAGAAGTAATAGATGAAAAGTAGATTTCAGTTTTCGGTTCCAGAGGGGGCCAAATTAATGAGACTTTCACCTGCTGGGAAAGGGCTGACCTCTTGGCTCTCGTTTGTGGTGTCTTCTGTGAGTTTGTCACTTTCCCATTGGTATCCTGGGTCAGGTGTGGTACTTGATTGTATCGATTCCTGATCTTTTCACCATTACTTACTTGTATAGGGGGTACCAATATCCCTTTAAGTAAACAGACAAAATATTTAACACAGTATTCCATATCCCTAGAAGTAAAATGGATACTATTCCAAATCCCTGGAAGTAAAATGGCAAATATATTGTATCCCTAAAACCTCTTTACAAGCGTCTTTAATGCGTGTAGCTCTTTGCTTGCATCAGATGCCTATGGGAACACAGCAGAAAATGGGCCTCGTGGTGAGAAAATCTGATTGCCATATCAAACTATCGATTGGCTTAACAGGTAAGTTGTCGTTCATGATTGGCTATGACTCAATTAACTGGTTGTCTCCCTTACACTCTGGAGAACAACAAAGATGAAGGCCAGCCTGCACAGCGTAAGCTGATCAGCTCTTTTGTAAGTTCACTTTTTGGATGGAAGAATAGCTTAGCCATATAGAACTATCGATTGATTTAACAGGTAGGTTGTCGTTCATAATTGGCTAGGAAATCAATAAACTGGTTGTCACCCTTACACTGTGGAGAGCAACAGAGATGAAGACCAGCCTGAACAGCGTAAGCTGATCAGCACTTTTGCTAAGTACACTTTCAGGATAGAATAATAGGTAAGCTTGCTCGAAGAAAAAAAATCAAATTCCTAGCTAGTCTATGCCTTAGGCCAGATTTTTATTAATCGATTTACAAACCCCCTACTGTAATTTTCCGGAAAGTAGAAAAAAGTCTAAAAGTTTCTCCTTTTTTATTCTTTCCACTGACTCTGAATATTATTTGTTTCGTTTAAAAAATTGAGGTTCTGTCTCTGTATTTTTGAGAGTGACACTGTTAAAAGTGGTTGTTCTGTCCAGATTTTTAGGAAAACGATGACATATTTAAAGATTTAATACAGACTGTTGGTTTACCTTACTACTGTATTTTTACTGTTTGTTCTGGAGGTATTAAAAAAACCAGGAAAATGACCAGTTCACTATTTTTTTGATTGGTCATTTTCAGAGCGTTTTTTTAATCCCCGACCCTATATAAGAAAAAATACCATAAATCAACTAAAAATGATGGCCTTAGCATGCTGGTTTGAGATTTGTCTGGTCGGAAACAAACAGTACGGTATCCAATTGGTTGATTGCTGCAATCGTCAGCTAAAATAGCAGATGCATTTTATTCACAATTGCAAATAGTATGGACCCAGTCCAGAATAGTCGTATCAGGATCCACACTGTTTACAACACGAGCCTAAAAATAGCACCACAGATGGAATTTGGCATTTAAGTTTAACATATGATACCTGCATGTAAACTGTACACATGTACCAAGTCGCTAAATCTCCCCTCTATCAAGGAGGCCACTCACGTTGTCCGGCTGATTAGGTTCACAGACTTTACGAACCAGTAATCGGACATCACAGGTTAGGAAAATCGTTCTTACTTTCGTTATACTAAGTCGAATTTCATGCGATAAAGTGCAACCCCCCCCTCTTATTTTCTGCACAATACGATGTAAAGTTTCTCCTGGGTTCGCTGCAGTTTTCCAAATTACTTCGACCAACTGAAGTGTGTACCCAGTCGCGGAAAATTTTCCGTTTTTTCTTCAGTTGGTCGAGGTAATCGGGGACGCTACAGCAACACAAGAAGATACTTTTACACAGTAGGCCTATTGTGCAGAAAAATATTAGGAGGTTTGTGCACTTTACCACATGAAATTTGATTTAGTATTACGAAAGTAATGAATGATTTGGCTGGTCCAGGAAATCCGTGAACCCAATCATGCTGATCACGTGATTGGCCACATTGTCTATTGATTATAGACAGCCATTTTGAGAGTTTTCACAAAACTAATGTGGTCGGTGACGTATGCTACTTTCAATGTTAAAAGACGGACGGTTTAAGAAGGTTTACGGACGGTGCCTTTTGCTACCAGACTAAAGTTTTGAGCGTTTTCACAATTGCTATATGTACTACTCCAAATGCTCATGATTTTGATCATATTTACGGAAACAATGAGACGGAAGTTTGTCATAACCTGTTTTCAATGTAAAAAGACAATAAACAATGGTTTTGACACGTTTCAAAGGAAACCACACACGACCTTAAAATATTATATGTGTACTTATTGAACGCTCCACAAGACAACGCCGTTGCCGAAGGCAACATGCCATAATGAGCAGTGGAAACGCAGTCTTATTTGATACTTCATTTTTCGCCAAGATAATACAGATCACTACATGAAAAAAAAACAAGTGAAAGCAAAATTGTTGATACGGATGTGTTGAAATAAGTCGACGGGCTAAGGTACTTTTCTCACGTGACGTCTTAAATGCCTTAAACGTGAGATGCCAAAAATTACAAGCTTAATTAGTTATCGACGTTCTAAGTTAAAGATCGAGGCTCTCTTGAGAAAGAGTCAGATTTCAGTTTTCATTGAGTTATCAGTAGGCTGAGTTATAAAGAGTTGACCTGCAAAACAGTTTTGTTTTCATTATTATCTTTGAAAGAAATGTTGTGGGTACTTTAAAGAACCGTATCAACGAGATGGTTCTATTTTGTATCCATTATATACAGGTACCATTTGATAATATGTCAATGGACATATTCGGATATATTATGAAATTTGATCTGAACTGCTGAGTACTTTTTCATGGTTTTATTGTGTCTTTATTGTCGTTTGCTTACTTTTTTCAAAATTAACCTTTTGAAAAAAATATTTCATGAACACTATCAGAGTGTCAAACGGATCCAAGCCGTTTGACACTCTGATACTTATTTGGGTACAAAATGTTTGCAAAGGTTTTCAGCAAACGAAAACAGTGGCCGCTAGCAAGGAAAGAGTTAACGCGTATACGAGGGGTGATCAGAAAGTTCGCGGAAAATAGTTGCCATTTCTACATCGGTTGATCAATAGAGCTGGAATTACAGCACATAATACTGCAACACATATGCAGTTGATCGGTTACAACATGCTTGATGTTAGTCCTCCACGTGCGTTACAGTTGTCGTCAAGGCAACGCTATATAGCGCGTACCGGCCCATTTTACGTTGCATTTTGAGGTTTTACTACACAACCAATTAAACTTCATCACTTTGTAAAATCATAATATGCTGTGATAGCCCATATTGCGTCCCATGCGTATTTAGCGACATATTTACTCCTTTTTTATGCAATCTTTCAAAGATTTATATCTAACGGATGGTGTTCTAGACAGTCGAAACGAATAACAGTGCTGTCAAAAGGCAAAGCATTCAACTTCTATGAACCCATTGCCTGTTTTGACATGTCAATTCTTTAAAATAAACTATTTACACAGTTCGAAAAACACTCATTTTCAGGACAGTAGATCATATATTGATAGTTAAGCCCGATATTATAATCATTGTGATGAGCACTGACAAGAAAGTAAGTTTTTTTTATTTAAAATTTACGAAAACTCGAAAAAATTGATGCATTTTAGGCCTGCCCGTCTGACTGAAACCTACTAATTTGAATACATAACGCAGCGGAATAACATAAAAACCTCATATTATGTTCAAAGAACGACGGAACATTACTTTCGGCTAAAAATACTAATCAATTCAAACACAACTATGAGTTTTAGCCCTGAGACGCAACCCAGGGGTACATATGGGCCGGTTCCAGCGAAGTGACGTCACGGCGGCGCCTCGTGCTCATACGTCTGACGTCACATTCTCTAGATTTTAATTTCAGTTAACTTGCTATGAATGGTGGTTTATATCTATGAATTTTCATTGCAATCAATAGAAGCAATGCGATTTAATAGCACTTTTCCGCGAACTTTCTGATCACCCCTCGTACATTTATTTCGACTGACTTCAGATAGTTGTTCAGAGTTTGTAGTTAATATTGAGCCAGCTCATAAGATTTTGGTAACTTACCGTGCTGTCGAGCTACGAATGCTCAGGCGAGCGTACGCAATCCCATATAATCGCCAGAGTATTCGCTGCTCGCAAACAGAAAAAAATGAATATACAGTCAGGGACCAAAAGTAATTCCACAATGTCAGAAATCCCATAGATCAGTGTATAAAAAATGCACTTCGCTACTGTTTGCAAACATAATATCATGCGTTTGGTGTCGTGTGAAAGTTAAATTAATAAGGCCATATTCTTTAAAGTTTTCATTAAATTTCATCCATGTATTTTAAAGATGCAAATATTTAAACAATTTGCAAGAATTCTTTAGACTTTTTTTGACAACTTTACCATTGACATCAGTGGAAAAGTGGCATTTTCAAAATTTTGTAAAAGTTTAAACTGTTGTACTTGAAAAGGACAAAGATGAAACTTCATCAAAAGTGTACAGTACATCCATTTTTTATTTAGTTTTACAACAATTGCAAAGTAATTGCTATATTATCTTGATATCTATAATAAAGATATTTGTGTAAACAGAAAAATGCATTAAAGTATATGGGATATTAATTTTGCGGAATTACTTTTGGCCCTTGACTGTAGATGAAGATTCATCTAGTCCAGCTGAAAACTTCAGCATTGGCGTTTATATTTTACAAGAGGTTTTGTGCATTCGCGGTCCCCATAGACTAAGTCTGCAATTATGAACATTTTCTGAATAAATTTATTTTCTTTTAAAATCATTTGTAAAAATAAAAGTAAGTTATGCTTCCACAGTAAATCTGTTCACTAAAGCTGAAAATTGCATGGAACAATGAATAATCTTGTAAAAGCAGGTGTTTTTTCTCTTGTTGGTAAATATTTACGTTCCTCCAGATATTCAAGACAAACATAAATGCTGCTGAAATGCTGCTGTTTTGATAGTGATAATTTGTTAAGGTTTTAGAAGCTGATAAAATGTGTGCATACTAAACTTTCTAGCTAAATTACGGTGTTCTTGAAAATTACAAACATTATTTCGAAAAATACATCAAAAGTTACAGACTTTGCAGCTTTAAAACAATGTTATACCAACGTCGATGCGACGTGATGACGTCGCATCGACGTTGATACGACGTTGTTACGATGTCAAGTGCTTGCTGGGATAAGCATAAGACATAAAATCTCATGTGTGGGCTCAATTACAGTTTAGCATAAAAATGGGACAAACGTGGTTGGTTTTCGTGATTCTCAGTATTTTTGGTACGACAACATGTAAGCGTGCTATACACGAGGAACTAGAAGAACCGCAGTGTTATTCCAGGTTTGATTATGACTATAAAGTTATCCATCATCTTGTCACTCTGAAGGAAGCGGAAACGGAACTAAGGGAGACCATCACTCAGCTTCAGGAAAGGGTCAGCCTCTTGGAGAAAACTGCAACCACGGAGGTGAAAGGTAAGACAATGAGTCCAGTTGGGATATAGGGCGCTCCACTGTATAGTTGATTGATATATATATTTGCAACGCTATATTTAACCAAAAACTACCCCCCACCGATAATTTTGCGTTGGGGTGCTGGTGGGGTTTGGAGAGGTGATAGGGGTTGGCAGCTTAAAAGGGCCAATAAAGAACTATGGAGCAACGTAGGCTTTTAAAAGGCGAATTATATTCTTCGTTTATTCTCGAGCTATTCAAAGTAAGTAAGGGATCGATACAATCAAGTACCACACCTGACCCAGGATACCAATGGGAAAGTAACAAACTCACAGTTAGACACCACAAACGAGAGCCAAGAGGTCAGCCCTTTCCCAGCAGGTGACCACAAAGCACATATAAACAGACGTGCACAAAGACATAGCAAACACAAGACAGAACAAAAACATATATGATAGTATTGCGTTTATAGCTGAGTGTCTAGCGCGGGAGTTGAACCACGGATGGAGAAACTGACAGCATGTCTTCAGTAATAAATATGTTACTCGGGAACACATACAGGCCAACGCTATGTGGATGAAGTCCTTCACCCACATATTCTGCCTATCTATCAGACTATTAGAAACAATATATCTTTCAGTAAGACTATTCCCTCATATCTGCAATATGGCAGGGAACTGTTGCAAGCTGGTCATGTGATACCCCTTTAACTGGCCTTCCGGATTCTGGTCCATGTAAGTAAGGATGCAAAGATCAGGAATCGATACAATCAAGTACCACACCTGACCCAGGATACCAATAGGAAAGTGACAAACTCACAGCAGACACCACAAACGAGAGCCAAGAGGTCAGCCCTTTCCCAGCAGGCGACCACAAAGCACATATAAACAGACGCACACAAAGACATAGCAAACACAAGACAGAACAAAAACATAAAAGATCCACAAAAGCAATACCGCCTTGGAACGGTCAGTAAAGTATTTTACTGGAGGGCTTAAACCGGTTTAACGGCGCCAACCTCACCCTTAATTCAGATGTGGATAAAGACACATAGATATTTGGTTTGCATGAAAGACCCCTAACTTATCAATGCATCATCTCCTAAAACACATAAATCAAGATATAACAAGGAGATAAAGCAAAGATAAGGACTCAACAGTAAATAAAGAAATCCAACAGGTAAACCCCGGTGGGCCCGACAAACAGCCAAAGCATCAGGCCCCTACCATCTCATCATTAGATAAGTCTTTAAGTCGGAACCATCATAGAGTCTGAAGTCCGACCCACCAGCGTGCAATTAAAGAGGAAAACAAAGTTGCCAACCGTGATTGGGTTGACTACCAAGCATGCAGTCTGTTGCAACACATTAATGTTATAGCCAATCTTTTTATAATGCATCTCCAATCGACCACCTCTGGGATATTCAAGACAGGCGGGTACATGACTTGTATCCTTTCCCAGCTGCCACATTACCGGAATTGGAACGCCAGCTGCTTGAACAAATGTACGCCTTTCACATGGGGTGGGGTACAAATGTATACCCATGGTTCCGCTAAGCATCCGCAAAAGGCTCATAAAATGCATTAATAAAGGTGGCGGTCATACAAGGTATGACTTACAATTTATAAATTCGTAATCATTAAATGTTCATGTCTATACTTATTTTCAACACAATTGGGGTGGCCTTCTTTTTATTAGCATGAGTTTATTATCCCAGAAATTGAAGAACTATTCATATTCAATGTTTTCTCTGCCAGTTATAATTTTGTATGTTTCAATTAGCTCTCCCCTATCGCGCCCTTTTCCTTTACAATTCTAACACACCTCGCCTATAGAGTCAATGTTAAAAAAGTGTGATATATCAAACAACAATTCACAGTTTTAAAAGCGCGAGCTGATCTATTTCTTAAGTTTAGTGTTCTTAGTGTATCACTATATTCCAAATTTCTCAACTCTGAAACCATCTTTGTTGCTCTAAGCAGTCAATGTCCTTTTTGGGATAACGAGTCCATGCTTGAACTGCTAATTTCAAAGTGCAGTAGAATATATGTTTTATATAGAATTCCAAAACTTTTACGTTCGTAATATGTGAATGTTCTTTTTATAAATTCTAAGGCCCGAGAGATGCCCTTTCTGCAGCCTCAACACAATGAAGGCTTGGCTTAGCATCATCTGTAACATGAACACCAAGATCTTTCTCGTTTGATTAAATACTATTGCTGTTGAAATTATGCATATGTTTAAAAGTAAGAAAGGGTGCAAAGATCAGGAATCGATACAATCAAGTACCACATCTGACCAAGGATACCCATGGGAAAGCAACAAACTCACAGTTAGACACCACAAACGAGAGCCAAGAGGTCAGCCCCTTCCCAGCAGGTGAAAGGTAAAAGCCGCTGAATAAAAGATATTCTTTTTATTTATATATATGTTGAGTTTTCGAGCTGCTGGGTGACGCAACAACAAACGTTACAGTCCTTGTTTATTGTTTATAGATATACGCTATTTTCTTTCTTTTGTGTTTTGTTCCTTTGGCGCCAGCATTGACGATTATTAGAGACAATAGATACCGATATCTTGTGCACAAACCCATTTGCTTCTCGTGTATTTTCAGATCCCCTTGCAGTTGGCTTTAGTGCTCACCTAAAGAATCGATTCGTCAGTCAAGAACCGTCAATAATTAGATTTAACCACGTGCTCGCCAACACAGGAAACGGATATGACGTACACACTGGTATATTTGTTGCTACGGTGGCTGGACTTTACTCCTTTACGATAGACATTGCCTCCGCTGTCTCATCACGAGCTTTCATAATGTCTAATGGGATGTATGTTGGATATTGCTTTGTAACCGGAATTGGGGGTAAATGGGAGTCTTGTACTCAGACTGTAGCTCTTCTGCTGAATATTGGAGACAAGGTATGGGTGACAGGGTATGGTCAAGTAGAAGGATTTGAAGAATTCGCGTGCGGAGGCCACAAGTGTTACCATTCAACATTCACAGGATTCAAAGTTCAGTCCTTATAAGGACTGTCAATGTGATTGTCAAGAATTGCCTGCTTGCAGAGATCAAACAGAGAGACTGTTTGATTCAGATATATTTCCCATTCTAGCTATTTTTCCAGTTACATCAACAACGAACAATTTATGAAGACCTAGGAGACCCTGACCGTTCAGGTCCAAAAGAGCTAAGAAGATGTTTAAGTGGAATATCTCCTGTCTGACACGAAAATAGTGTCATTTGGAAATTCTGGGTATCTTATAAAGAAGAACAAAAGCAACTATCTATTTTCAAAGAAAATATGTTCAATTTTATTGCACCATTTTTGCTTGCATCAACCGTGTGTTTTGACATAAATACTGTTGTCATATGACGTCGCGCCTGGGAGTGAGATAACGCCATGCATTAATATAGGGATCACACATGCGTTTTCATGCATTTACATTTGCCGGGTCTCGAGGAAGCTGTTTGAGGGACCCTGCAAGTGTTAATGCAATGGAACAAACACGTGTGATCGTTATTCTTGCATACTATACCTTATTCCAACCAAAAACCCACTGAAAACACCACTAAAACCTTAAAATATCATTCAACTTACACTGTTTTCTCCTAACAAAATGGCGTCGGCGTTAAACTCTCTAACATCATAACGTCATCAAAACGTCATAATGCTTGCAGTGTTTTCGTGACCAAAAACGTCGACGCAATGCTCAGTCCGGGCTGCGAATTTTCCGTTTGATGTCGAACAAACAAATCAGGGCTATGTTTAAGTATTGTCAAATTAAAACCCATGTTTAAAAAGTACGTGAATCTCATGATGCAAGAATAACGATCACACATCTTCGTTCCATTGCACTAACACTTGCTGGGTCCCTCGGGAGATGTTTGAACACTCAGCCTAGCGGCCTCGTGTTCAAACAGCTTCTCGAGACCCGGCGAATGATAATGCATGAAAACACACGTGTGATCCCAATATTCTAACACACCTCGCTAGGCTCGCCTATAGAGCAAATATAAAAAAGTTTGATATATCAAACAATAACTCACAGTTTTGAAATTGCGAGGAAAGTGCGTGCTAGCTGACGTCATTTGTTACTGGAAAATGACGTCATTCTATCGTTAGACGGGGTAACGTCGAAGACGTTACAAATACATGTAAACACATGCGACGTATTCTAAGTATTGGCGGTAGTTCTTCTGTGCAATGGCGGAAAGTTAGTAGAAGCTGAAGACTTCAAATGTGTTTTCGTCGTTTAATGTGTGTAAGAATAGAAATAGATCAGCTCCAGTGCGTGAATTGCTGAGTAATAATTCACTGTTTGTTGGTTAGTTGTACGAAGATAAATCACTCGCGCTACGCACTTGTGATTTGATCTGTTTTACAACTGACCTCCAATCAGTGAATTATTACTGCTAGAGATGATCTATTTCTTAAATAAACCACTAGTTGTTTACTGATTTTAGTAACGCTATGTAATGACGTCGTATATGGGAAAATCTTAGCGGTTTTACGCAAAAAAGCGATTAAAAAGTTGTGTTAGGGTCATATAATAAATAGAATCTAGCATTCTTGCTCCTGTATTATTTATTTTTTTAAACTCGGTGCGGAAAAGCAATAAAATATTCTGGAAGCCCCGCATTTTATCTCTTTTCTCCCAACTCGTTTAATAAATTCAATAAACCATGATCACTCATGTAAGATCCTCTTTCCACCTCATTCTCTATAAAAGTATGGAAAAGCAGTTTTTCCAGCGGAACATTTAAAATGTTCGTTGTATCCGTGATATTATATGCCACAGGGCGTTAGCCACCAAGCTGCCTACATCTCTTGTCACCTTAAATGCCATAGTACTTGACTCATCAAAACAAACAAGATAACATTAACAGAAATTGCCACAAATACAGATAGACCAAACAAAGGCACCATAAGGAAGAGACACAGAACACAGACCATGCACCCAATTAAAGAAAGGCAGCCAGCTCTCTCTTCCTCAGTTAGATGACTGCCGAACTAAATGATACTAGTACTGTGAAATACACCACAAAACATGGACCAAATACAAAAGTCCCACAATGGGCTTTGACGTGAGAAAATCCGTTTTCGGTGGTTTGGGATAATAAAGGCGCAGACCAGTCGGCGCATCCGCACAGTCTGATTGGCACCTTTGTTATTCGCTTTTTAGAAAGTATCATCAAAACTTGCTACAAACGAACTTTTACTACTTTACCTAGTCTATGTAGCCGAGGAGACTGGTTTTAGTCTCCTTGTCTGTAACCCCAAAGACAGATTTTGTCACGTCGAAGCAGGAAAGCATAACATAGACCAATATGATATATAAATAACAAAAAGGACCCACAAAAACACTGTCTTGGAATGGTCAGCAAAAACTCACTGGAGGGGTTAAACATGTTTAAAGGTACCAACCTCACCCTTAATTCTGATGTGACCCAAAAGTCCCAAAACCTAAATCTCTCACTACACTGGGCTCCACCATATATACGATAAAAAGAAGTGAGTATGATCAGAAAATAACACAATCACAAGCTTCAGACCAACCCAAGTCACATGATAGAAGCCGACCTCAGTGCCATCTAATGGCATCATCATTAGCCAATAATATTTTATCTATCAATAAAGCACCCTATTTATATCATCCAATTGGAAGATACATAAGTGACTCATATTCATACAAATACGCAATTTTTCAAGAGTCAGTGCACTGGATGATTGCAAAATTCTGCCAATCAACATTAGACCTGAAACTATCTATTTATTTGCATGATGCAATATTACTAAGCAAAGTAACATTTAAAGCTGCATACTCTGTAACTATGAACATTTTTCGAAAAATTTTATTTTCTTTTTAAATCATTAGTAAAAGTAGAATTAAGCTATGTTTTCACAATAAAAATGTTCAGTACAGCTGAAAACTGGATGGAAAGTGAATTATTTTACCAAATGGTGTATTTTTCTCTTGTTGGTAATTATTTGTGTCCCTCCAATAATTCTAGACCGTCGAATTTTAACATAAATGCAGTTGTTTTGATAGTGATAACTTGCTAAGATTTACGAAAATGGTAAAATGTTTACCTGAATTTGAGTATTTTTACTGTGTTCTTGAAAAATAAAAACATTATTTTTAAAATTAGAAGATCAAAAGTTACAGACTATGCAGCTTTAAGTCATCGCAGTTTATCGAATGTCGCACAGAAAATATATACTGTGCTTAAAAGAAGGGCTTAAAAGAGATCGCCACGACAGCTCTGGCCAAATTATTTTTACAGACCATTTCTATGGACACTATTTAAGCATCATATATTAATGGAACAAAGAATATTTATGCATTGCTGAAAGGCAAGGAAACTACTTACATAACATAAGTTTTCTTCGTCTTACTCAGAGTCTATGATATATGGCAGCCAATATCATTAACAATAAACAAAAAACTGTATAAAACGGGTCAGTTCTTATCATTCTGGGGCCTGTCACATTTGCAACTAGCGATGCACATGCGGTAGGTACCATCTCTACCTGAGCTGAGCACCCCATCCCACCCCACCCCAACCTATCTTATCTTAAGGAAATTAAAACAATCAGAGAGATATGTGTATAGATATAACTACCATACGTAGATACTGTTTAAGATATATGCTGTGTCTGTTACATGTTTCATTGAAAAATAAAATTATATAAAAAAAAACATTTATTATCGCAACGTTTCCAAAGTGTTAACTTATATCACCAGAATTGGTAAGCTTATCAACATGACCTTTAATAAATAATAATAACAAGCTAGTGTCAAAATTCCCTTGCAAAAATAAACATGCCAATAATAAGTGCCAACACCGCTCCTGTTATAAGAGGATTTACAATGTTGTGAATATTTGTTTTAGTTAAACAATGACTTTTTACTTTTTTTCAATAGCGTTGATAAATAGTTCTTTCCTTAGTAATATTGCATCAATCAAAAATAGATCGTGTCAGCTTACAGAATATTCTATTAAAATTTGAATAAAAATGAAATATACCACCCAACGAAACAGATGGGTCCATTTGATCAGATAGTGAAATTCCATTCAGTTTAAATGGGCTAAGCTTGCAGTCTGTTTCTGGCTTTAATGCATATGTAGTCCGAGAGCCTGCAATAGGTTTAATTAAGTGGTTGAGGCTTAAAGGTTTGAAGGTGTGTTCTTATGTAGAAAGGTGTGCTGATTTCAAAAATTAAACTCTTAAAATTATAGGCTGGTACACAAAAGTGCTATGCCTAATTGAATACCCCCTGTAAAAGCAATATCCCAAAATAGCACTAACATCGGGGTATCTTTGTAGGTTTATAATTAAACCATGTAATATAAGTAGTAAAATGCATAGTTTGGCAGAAAACAATATAAAATAATCACTATTCAATATACAAAGGAATAGCACATGACAAGGAAGCTTTCTAACACTAAAAAATAGCAAATAAAAAGCCCACGAAAACTAATGTCCTTGATCATCGGATGATTTTTAATTTGTTTTGGCTAGTACAGATTTATAATTCAATGTAATGGAATGATGTTTTCATCAAAAGTTAAAGATTCAATGAATGATAGAGTATTACCAAGAAATGCCACAATAACAGACTGCAGGCCAACCCATTACACGGCGAGGAAGAGACACAAAGTAGACATAGTCCAAGCTCTTACAGTACAAAATAGGTATATTTCAAGTTCTTTTTCCTTTCAATGTGAATAAAATATGCTTAGATAAGACTAAGATTTGCCTGGATATTGACCCAGTCCTATTAGCTTGTAATGTGTACTCTATATATAGCCATCGTCACATGGCCAGCCAAGACTGACCAGACGGTGCCGATCAAGGTTCCTCAGATGTTCTAGGAATTGCACGATAGCCCCTATCCAACTATTATGCAGATTCGTGAAAAAGGAATGGATGAGTATAAAAAGGCAGTGTGTATGATCACAGGAGCTTGGAGTTCGGTCATTATATCACATCTATAGCCTCAAAACCAAAAGCTCACAATGACATCTTGAGCTTTTGGTTTTGAGGCTTTGTACTAGTAAGTGCTATATGGACAGAACTTCAAGCTCCTGTGGTATGATCAGAAAATACCAAAACCAAACCACCAGACCATGAGGAAGAGTCCTAACAGTCACAAGACATCTATGGAAAGGTATGAGCAGTGCACGGATCTTACTAGCTCGGGGAACACGACCAATCAGCAGCCTTCAGAAATATATACAGTAACATTATAGAGCTTTATCTTCTTTTCAACAGTTTGCACCACAAATGATTTAAAACTTTTCACTTTCTGTCTAGGTAAATTGTGTGCAACATTCTTTGCTACAAGTTGTCCAAATTAGGCTCAATTGATGACGAGATATCACCTAGACCTACTATACATCGACGAGGAACACCCAGATGCGTGTACACTGTTTGAGACAGGGGCTATGTTCATCCTATGAACGATCTAGCCATTCTTTAGGAGCTCTGGGTCTTGGAATACCGAGCAGGTTGCAAATGTCACTGTTCCATCCAGACTAAAGGGGATGGCATCATTCAGTGATACAGTGAGAGCAAGAAGGAGGTAGATAGTAACTAGGACAGTACTTAGTGAACATATCAGCCATTTGATTGAAAGTCAGGACTGAAAGAGAATGCAGCTGCAATACAAGCACTGGCACCAAGCCCGATTAAGCGTGACGATATAGATCTAAACAAGTAGAAAAATCAGAAAAAGGCGCTTATTTAAGAAGTTACAGGCATTTTGTGAAGAAAAGGTTTTGAGATACCTATTAGTGGTATTTTGGTATGCTGAATCCAAAAACCAATGTTGGCAAGCTGAAAAATGGCGTCTTCCCTATCTAATTTGCATATTTCCAAGATGGCCGCCAAATTGAAGAAAAATCCGTAAAAATCCATAGAATAACATGTTAAGGATGCCAAACTGGTACAACTCAATCTAAAAACATATTCTCATGATTGAGGGTCTTCACTGAGATCAATGTGTGCATTTAGAAGTAAAATATGACCAAGAGGTAATCAGGGGAGACAACTTGAGCAAAAAATTTGCTTCCGACTTGGTTAAGGTTTTTTCATGATAGTCCATGCATATTATCTGGCTCAAATGTGTCAGGAATGATTCATAAAAATGAGATCTTTAAAAAATGCATCGCAATGATATCACTTTTGTTTGCAGGAAAATATGGCGATTGAAACAAAATGCTGTAAGGTTCAGCTAGGGGAGGGGGTTGATGTGATTTTAAAGAAGGTGGGCCTGTACCTACAAATGACTCGTATTTCATCAGCAACACAGCATACACTATTTTTGCTAGCAAATGAAAGCTTAGATATAGCGTTTTCATCTGATGGAATGGTCTGATATGCAGATTAGTTATCTAATTTGCATATTCATCAATACTGATGAAAATTTCAGAAAATAAGGGAAAATTCTTAAAAAAGCAAATATAAACTGAATTCTGCCCCAAACCGTCTTTGATGCATGTTCTTATATCATCAGTGATACAATTTGACAAGTCCTTTCATCCAATAATCATATATAAAATCATCTCATTTGCATATTTATGAATATATATGAAACTAAAAATAGAGGTAAAACCATAAAATAACTATACCCCCCACACACACCTCCGGAGGGGGAGTGGGCTTATTCGACTTACCTTGCACCCAAGGACAATGTCAGGAATGATTTCATTAAAATGAGATCTTAAAAAATGCATCGCAATGATATCACTATTGTTTGCAGGAAAATATGGCGATTTAAACAAAATGCTGTAAGGTTCAGCTAGGGGAGGGGGTTAATGCGATTTTAAAGAAAGTGGGACTGTACCTACAAATGACTCGTATCTCATCAGCAATACAGCCTACACTATTAAATTTGCTAGATAATGAAAGCTTGAATATAGTGCTTTCATCTGATGGAATGGTCTGATATGCAGATTAGTTATCTAATTTGCATATTCATCAATACTGATGAAAATTTCAGAAAATAAGGGAAAATTCTTAAAAAAAGCAAATATAAACTGAATTCTGCCCCCAAACCGTCTTTGATTCATGTTATTATATCATCATTGATACAATTTGACAAGTCCTTTCATTCAATAGTCATATATAAAATTATCGCATTTGCATATTCATGAGACTGAAAATAGAGGTAAAACCATAAAATAACTATACCCCCACACACACACCTCCGGAGGGGGAGGGGGCTTATTCGACTTACCTTGCACCCAAGGACAATTACTCATGGATGCAAAATTGTTCATTAGGACCACTAAATACCAAAAAAATCATATTGTCTCCGAAAATAACCTATTTGGATTACATAAAATTGCATGGTGTCCATGGCAACTCATCGGGCACTGTAGCTGGGTCATTTGCAAGCAGGCCCAAGATTGACACTTTCGTGCCGCACCTATTTTCAGGGATTTTTTCTCTCTTCCACTAATTCAAGAAAAACATGCTGCCAGTTACTGGCGAAACAAATAGTCGCTAAATAATAAAGAAAAAAACTGGCTAGAACAATTTACCCTTCCCACATAATGTGAAAATCAACAATATGATTCTAAAGAAAGTGGGTGAAACTTCAAAATGATTCGTATCTAAGCAGCAACTCATCATAGACTACCGACCCTGGTACCAAATTGAAGCCCAGACATAGTTTTTTATTCGATGTGCTGATATGCAAATTTTCGTTTGTGCATATTCATGAGTGTTAATAAAAAATAAAAAAAAATCGTAGAAAAAATAAGGGAGTGTACCTATTAACATTACCCACATGTCATTTGCTAGTTATCAAAGCCTATCAAACTGGGTATTAAATCAAAGCCTAGACAAAGTACTTTTATCCAATGGTACGATATGCAAATAATCTAATTTGAATAGTCATGAATACTTATGAAAACATGAGAAATAAGAGAAAAAGGTAGAAAAATAACGAGGGTATGTACAACATAACCTAAATGACAGCTGCTAACTTTTCTAGACTACCAAACTTGTTACCAAATAAAAGTTGAGGCATTACATTTTAACCCAGTAGTATGATATACAAATTATCTAATTTGCATATTAATGAATATTAATGAAAACATTAGAAATAAGAGAAAATGTTATAAACTTTAAAGGGGTGTACGTACAACATAACCCATATGTCAGCTGCTAACTATTCTAAACTTCCAAAATTGGTACCAAACGAAAGATGAGTCATAGTACTTTAACACAATAGTCTGATATACAAATCGTATTTACATATTTGTGAATATTAATGAAAACATTAAACAAAGAAAGAAAAATTGCAGAAAAATTCAAATGGGTATGTCTACAAATTTACCTATATCTCCTAGACTAACAAGCTTGGTACAAAAAAAAAATGCTAAGACATAGCACATTTTATGCCGTGATAGGGTATGCATTTCATTTTATGATTATATACTTGAATATTAATTTAAATGTTAGAAATGAGAGAAAAAATAAAATAAAATTAAGGGGGTGTACCTACAAAATTACTCATATCGTAGCTGCTAATATTCCTAGACTACCACACTTCGTACCAACTCATAGCTACGACATTTTACTTTACTTAATAGTCATTATGTGAAAATATCGATTTTCTAAATATATTGATATTAATGTAAACATTTGAAATGAGAGAAAAAAACGTAGAAAAATTCTAAAATTACTCCTATCTCATCTTTTAATTGTTCTAGACAATTAATCTTAGTATCAAATTAAGGCTGAGACATAGTTTTTTATTCCAATGGTCAGATATACATTCATTGAACAAATATTCATAAATATTGATGAAAACTATATACAACTAAAGAAAAATTGAAAACGAATCAATAAGGTTTTATTTAAAAAAATACTCATTAATAAACAAATTAAATAATTTGCTTATCAAACAACACTATTATAGAACTTTTTCTGGACTTTAATTTGGGAACAAGTTTAGAAAATAAGTGAGTGTGAAATCTAGGGTAAATAGCAGCTTAGATATGAGTAATTTTGTATGTGCGTTCTATTAATTGTTCTCTAATTTATTCTCATTTCTAATATTTAATTAATATTCATGAATACAATTTAAGATAATTTGCATATTGGATCATTAAGTAAACATGCTATGTATTAGCATTAAATTGGTACCAAGACTAGTAGTATATGATAGTAAGCAGCTGAGATGTAGATAAATGTGCATGTACACCCCTTAATTTTTACGATTTTTCTCTTATTTCAAATGTTTTCATTAATATTCATGAATATGCAAATTTGATAATTTGCATATTTGAACATTGGATGAAAGTCCAATGTCTTAACATTCAGTTGGAACCAAGTTTAAAAGTTTCGGATGAGCTGCTGCTGAGATATCAGTACTTTTGTAGGGACATCCCCATTCTTTAGAAGCGCATTATGCGTTGTCATGGAAACCATGCGATTTCACATAGCTAAAATGGGTTTATTTTTTAGGGCAATACCCCCCCATTTAGGTGTCTCTCAAAACAATTTGACACACACTAGAAGTTTTCATGATGATGCAAAAATAGTAAGTGAGTATGATCAGGAAATACCACAATCACAAACTGCAGACAACCCCGTGGCACCGCGAGGAAGAGCCGCTCAACCATCACGAGACACCAGGAAGACAAATTAAGCAAAGCAATCAGCTCTCTCTTCCCCATCAAGATGATTGCAATACTAGAATGGACATAAAGTAACGTACAACAAAACATTAGACCCAATGGTACTAAGGAATGTACATGCTGTTACTTTTTATAGATACAAAATGTACCATATATTTGGGCATGTACATTATGATATATCTATTTCAAAACAAAGCATGTTGTTGATTCTCGAAGTTTCTTTCTCATTTATTACTTGAAAAGCTGATAAACAGTCCAAAATCGTGCTATGAATAAAACTAACATTTAAATAGCAGGATACTGAATAAGGCACGTTTATATATGATTTTATAGACTAAACGGACATTTATTACCGTGAATACGGTAATATCATGGAATAATTATGTAAATTGTCGCCAAAACCATTTGTACTCTAATTGTAAAACGATCTTAGGACATAATACAAATGATTTTGAATACAAAAAAATTGTCAAAGAATAAAATATTTCAGTCATATGTCAAATTCCATGATTTTGGTGGCCATTTTGAAAATATGCAAATTAGGCCATTAAGACGTCATTTATCAGCTTGCCAACATTGGTTTTTGGATTTAGCGTACGAAATTACCCCTAATCAAGGTGTCAAACCCTTTTCTTCACAAAATGCCTGTACTTGTTAACTTTTCTGATTTTTTCCCCTCAAGACCACTATGGAATATTTTCTTACAGACTTTTAAGATAAAAGGTATACTGCATTTCACATGTCAGATGATATCTAAGAATATTTTCTGGGAGCATTTTAGCAACTCAAACACAGCAACAACAATGGTATGAAGAGTTTAATACAGTATGCTCCCTTAATTTGGTGACAACTTTGATAAACCTATTTTCAGAAGAAAAGTAAAACGATTGCATGCAATGCTCTGTCAGGAAGCTTTAATCACAAGACAAAAAGATAAAGAACTCAAAGGCTCACCGAAAGTGGTTTTATGGAGAAGCCGGGAATCAAACCTGCGATCCCTGGTTTATCCCCTACGCCATGGCGGCTACTATATCCCCGAAAATCCAAACAGTGAACAGGTATTGATCGGATCTATCTCGTCCTCCCTGAAGTCTCATATAAGGGTCTACTTATATGACTGACTATTATTTCGAAGTGGTTTAATTTCACTGACAATGTACGAAAAACTTAAATCATTAAAGGGGGATCACCCCATCCAACAAGTATAAACTTTTTATCAAGTTGTCTCTTTTTTAAAAACGATTGATTATAGAATTCTGATTGTCATTGTCGTCCCTTACACTACTTTACCTCATCATTTAATTAAAGATAAACTTATTTATCTTATTTAAAGAACCTGTCAGAGAAAAGGCTCTCCTTACGTTGTATGTAATGACAGAATCGATTTTTACTTTGGAAAAACCTAAAAGAATATCATGCATGGTCATGTCAAAATGTATGTGATGCGCTAACCTTTTTGTTGGACAACATTTATATTCAATTTGACACCAAGCTGTATAGACAAGTAGTTGGGATTCCTATGGGCACTAATTGTGCTCCCCTGGTTGCCGATGTATTCCTGTTTTGTTATGAGAGGGACTTTATGATGTTTCTTTCTGATGATAAGCAGGCTGATGTTATTGTGCGTTTAACACTACATCCAGGTATTTGGACGATATTTTAAACATTAGTGATGCTTATTGTGACAAAATGTTAAGTCAAATAAACCTTACAGAGCTCCAACTTAATAAAGCCAACATCTCTGATACCGAAGCTGCGTTTTTAGACTTGCATTTGTCAATTTCTAATGATATTGTTTCTACCAAAACTTTATGATAAACATGACGTCTTTGATTTTGAAATTGTCAATTTCCCATTTGTAGATGGTAATGTTTCTCGCTCTACATCCTATGTAGTCTATATTTCTCAACTCATTCTTTTTGCTCGAGCATCTAGCTATGTTACTGACTTCAACACTCACAAAACATTGTTAACTTAGAAACTTCTAAAACAAGGCTATCGGTATCATAAACCTTGCAAAACCTTTTCTAAATTTTAAAGATGATACTATGATTTGATATCTAAATTCCCAGTTGGACTTATATCTCTCTTGCGGCAAGGACTTTCGGAACCTGAATTCTATGGTGACTTGGTGTATAAATTGAAGAAGATTGTTGGCTCTAATAATTTTTCAGCGCAGTTCAATAAAAAAAATCCCATTATAAAAAAGAAATGGCTATAACATTAATGTATTGCAACATACTGCATGCTTGGTACCGTGGTCAACCCAATCACGGTTGGCAACTTTGCTTTCCTCTTTAATTGCACGCTGATGGGTAGGACTTGAGACTCTATTACTGTTCCGACTTAAAGACGTGTCTTTTGATGAGATGGTAGGGGCCTGATGCTTTGGCTGTTTGTTGGGCTCACCGGGGTTTACCTGTTGGATTTCTTTTGCTCCCGAATTCAGTTTTATTTACTGTTGAGTCCTTATCCTTGCTTTATCACCTTTTTATATCTTGATTTATAAGTTATAAGAGACGATGAATTGGAAAGTTAGGGGTATTTCATGCAAACCAAATATCTATGTGTCTTGATCCACATCTTAATTAAGGGTGAGATTGGCGCTGTGAAACCGGTTTAAGCCCTCCAGTAAATTATTTTACTGACCGTTCAAAGGCGGTACTTCTTTTGTGGAACTTTTATGTTTTCTGTCTTGTGCTTGTTATGCCTTTGTGTGGTTCTGTTTATTTGTGCCTTGTGGTCACCTACTGGGGGAGGGCTAGCCTCTTGGCTCTCGTTTGTGGTGTCATACTGTGGGTTTGTTACTTTTCCATTGGTATCCTGAGTCAGGTGTGGTACTTGATTGTATCGATTCCTGATCTTTGCATCGTCACTTACTTAGATCTGAAGAGGGTGCTTGCATATCCCTTTACATCCTCTCCTTTGACTTTTGCCCATATTGATGGACTCAAAATATTTACTGACAAATCAACTCTAACTTTTTTCAGTAATCTGGAGATGAGGATAATCACAGATGCTCACAGAAATGTAGATTTTTGTATTGTCAATGGAATGTTCCTGATACAGAATCATGTAGATTTGGTTTCAACTTTTTGTGGTAAAGCAAATGTGACTTTGTCTTGTCTTGTCAGACGTGCACATTTGGTAGATTTTGCATGTGACAGTTATAAATATCCATCAATTAATGATATATATATAGAGAGGTAAATGTATCTGGACCTGAACAGTGCATGCCAAAAAACTTTACTCAAACTTTAAAGTCCGAATCATTTAAGGCATCTCAGCTGTGATTACGGGCAGAAGGGTGGTGCCTAAATGAGCAGGCTAAAGCAATGTGAGCTGTATATTTGAATGATTAAGTCTGCTACAGGCACAACCACACCTGATTTGACAGCATGTAAAAGCTGATACTCATATTGTTTTGAACGTAAAGCAGGCGTGTGAACTAAATTTTTATCCTTATATTGTTGCCAATTGCATCTATACTGATGTTCTCACTATATTGCTTTTCCATACAGAAACCGATGAAGGGTTTGTATGGATGGATGCCGAGCTGAACATTTCTTTTACTTCAACAACAGCAGAATCTATGGTGAAGATTTGGTACCAGTAAAATGCATTTTAGCCCCCGGTGGCTTAGGCTGCTGTCCGTTCTATGGCGGTGTTTCTGTTGTGGTTGAATTTTTGTTTATTGTTACTCCCATTGTGGGAGTCTGTAATTGTTCTATGTTTTGTTGTACGTTACTTTATGTCCACTCTAGTATTGCAATCATCTTGATGGGGAAGAGTGAGCTGGTTGCTTTGCTTAATTTGTCTTCCTGGTGTCTCGTGATGGTTGAGTGGCTCTTCCTCGCGGTGCCATGGGGTTGTCTGCGGTTTGTGATTGTGGTAATTCCTGATCATACTCACTTACTATTTTTGACAGGAACAACACACGCAGGTATGTGGATGTGACGAATTTATCTGTTAGGCAGATCAATATTCCAAGCTTAACCAGTGGTATATACTTTTACTGGATATGACTTTAACATCTCTGCCATCTTTCTTACTTTACATCTGCCTTTTTGGGGGTATAGGAAAATGTTGTCCAGTTGATATTGTAGAAAGGCCAGCTTGAGTCAAGAATGTATGGCAAGCCATTTTACTATTTATTTAGGAATGTAGATATCTAATATAGGATATAAGATATCTAATATAGGATATAAGATATCTTATATCCTATATAAGACATCTTATATCCTATATAGGATATCTTATATAGGATATAAGATATCTAATATACGATATAAGATATCTTATATCGCATATTAGATATCTTATATCGCATATAAGATATCTTATATCGCATATAAGATGTCTTATATCCTATATAAGATATCTTATATAGGATATAAGATATCTAATATACGATATAAGATATCTTATATCGCATATTAGATATCTTATATCGCATATAAGATATCTTATATCGCATATAAGATGTCTTATATCCTATATAAGATATCTTATATCCTATATAAGATATCTCATATCGCATATAAGATATCTTATATATATAAGATATCTTGTTTAATATATAAGATATCTCATATCTCATATAAGATATTTTATATAATAAAGTGGATATCTACATTCTATAATAAATAGTAAATTGGCTTGCCATAAGAATGCTTTAAAATAACTTGAATTTTCCGCTGACATGCCCAATTCTATAGAGGAGTTTATAGAAGCATTTATTTACACACTCAGTGTGTATGGCAAGTGCCAAATACAAATGAGCCGTGACATGCGATTTCCAACAATGTGGCATTTTGACAAGTGTAGACTCAGACGAGCATGTGCACCCTCCTATTAAGCTTAGAAACTCCACAAGACGTTCTGTCAGTAGCTTAACACTCATAGAATACTCAAGCGACAAGCAAAGGCTCTGATCAGACTGTGCATATGCGCAGGCTGATCTGAGGCTTTGCTGGTCGCACATACCACATTGTTGGAAATCTCATGCACTGGCTCAAATGGTACATTATACTCGCTTTGCTGTTTAGAGCCAACCTAAAGACTAGAACCATTCTATGTCAAAGTTAAAAAAGCTGTCTTGCCACTTTCCACACCAGTGCTTCATCAGAAAAAGGTGTGACCAAATGGTAGCATAAAGGTTGAACAATTTTCATAGATCTGTATCGCTAAAAGTTAGCCCTATTGTATGGTTGGATTTTGAATAGGATTCCCACAGAAATTCCAAAACACAATTCCATGATTTTTCCATGATTTTCCATGATCAACAATGTAATTTCCATGACTATTTAATGCACGATCTCCAACCTCTCTCTTTTAGCAGCATCTTCACAACGCTAAGCATAATGCGGAATGCAGCAACAACAGCATGCTAGTAGACCATGCATGCGCTTTGAAATAATTTAAACTTGAAACCACCAGTAGCCAGAAAAAAAGCTGTCGGACACACAAAGTGTCGGACAGCTAGTTTTCTGGCTACTGGTGGTTCCGTCAAATTATTTCACAAAATTCCATGATTTTTCAGGTTTTTATAATTTCCATGATTTTTCCATGCATGGTACTATTTTCCGGGTTTTCCAGGTTTGCCATGATTTCCAGAGCTTGTGGGAACCCTGGTTGAAGGATGGCCAGTACTGGACGAACTTGTTTGCTGGTAAACAAACGCCAGATCCTGTTGAAAAAGGCCATTGACGATTTGACAGATGATGCTGATCCAAATAAAGACGTATACGAATATCAATCAGCTTCTGACTCTATAAATAATAAAACGCAGTATATTAGATCAAGATAATCGTATCAGCTATTAAGGTGGTCTGGACCCATGTCAAAAGATAACCGAGTGTCTTCAAAAAAGTAAGAGTTATCTTTTTTTATTGTCTTTAAACGTACAAGTATTGGCGTTCACAAAAAAATATAATTTATCAACACATCTGTATGACCAAATATATTTTGACCGCTGGTCCAGTTTCACCCCTCAATGCGTTCCCAGTTATATCCTTGGACTTTTCGCTTACTGTAAAGACGGCACCTCATGAATGCTAATTAGGACTGGTCAATCTTAAGCATAGGTAAAAGTTGAAAATTAGGCGTGGTTTTATTCAAAAGTAACTGTATCATCTTGCGCCATTATCTCAGTATAAACGCAAAACATAATATTTAGTCCTTAAAACGCCAGCAAAATAACTGCATCTGAAAATGTCTATTTAACATAAGCATAGAGGCAAACGTTGTGGACCCAAATCAGACTGCTCCTACAGTCTGATCTGGGTCCACACTGTTTGTCTTTGAGGCTTCACATATTTTAGTGGACAATAAAATCATACGTTTTGTGATTATGCGCTTTAAGGGTTAATAAATGTGTCATGAAATGCACGCACGTTTGCGCGGCCCAAGCAACTTACTAATTCTTCACCAAATTATAAATAGAACCTGATTTCTCTTGTTTAGCATATTGAAATATCAAACAACATCCAGATATGAATATTAAAGTTACCGTCTTTACAGTAAGCGAAAAGTCTATTAATAATTGGTCATGCAATTCTGGTCAAAAAAGTTAATATTCATGTGTGTTCAATGTATGCACTATTCGCTAAAAAGTGTCTTGCCCGATGACACAACACTTTGACTCTGGTGATTCACAAATTAGTAATCCTTCAATCCCTAGTTTAACACTCTACGAACTAAGCCACTGTGCTTCTTGAATACATTATCTGTGTTAATATGACGTCGTAGGTGGTAGGGCCCCCCCCCCTTTTTTTAGTTTTTTTTTAGCTTGGATGAAACTCAAGAGCAACCTATTGGACACTGTGAGAGCGCTCGCCAAATGCTGGGGCGTGACTTTGCGCTTTTTTTAGCAAGCCAGTTTTCTTTTACTAAGGCTTATTTTGTTCAAATATATGGGAGCTGTGAATAATCTA
Source organism: Loripinus fragilis (assembly GCA_964019695.1). Taxonomy (NCBI): domain Eukaryota; kingdom Metazoa; phylum Mollusca; class Bivalvia; order Lucinida; family Lucinidae; genus Loripinus; species Loripinus fragilis. The sequence goes on along the minus strand of OZ026521.1, from coordinate 98,695,048 downwards.
ATATGGCCATTCACATATGCATGCTTGTCTTAGCATTAACTAATTGCATTTATGAAAAGAACTAAACTCGTGTATAATCCCTTCTTTACCCATTGCTGCAGTGGTAGAATGTTCAACTTGAGACCAAGTAGTCCCTGGTTTGAGCCCTATTGCTTGTTTTTGGTAACGCTATATAATGACGTCCGTAATGGTTTCTCATATAATTATATGGCAACATCAAAGCATAGTTCCACGCGATTTCTAAACGCGATTTAAAAGTAGTTTTAGGGTCATACAATAAATAGAACCTAACAGTCGTGCTCCTGTCAATTTCTGGCTTGAAAACTTGCAACAATATTTTCAAAATAGAACATTTTTCCAGATCAAAGACATGCGTTTGCGTCATCCTGACAACACTTCTATATGCGTTACTCCTGATGACGTCAATTTTGTAACGATTCCAGAATACGTATACTGTACGTAAAGTAAAGAAAAAGAAAGAAAAAAATAAAAGCAGCAACAAAAATGCTATGAATCACCATCTCTCTCTCTCTCTCTCTCTCTCTCTCTCTCTCTCTCTCTCTCATACACTCACCCTCATTTTGGTACACACACAAGCACGAACGCACTTATAAAGGTCTTAAGGGGTCCTAGAACGTGCCAAATGAGAGTAGACAAATAATAGGCTTTTCGCACACGGACCTAAATTAAGCAATGCCAACTCAAACAATACACTGTCTACGCACACGGACCTAAATCAAACAATGAAGCAGGTATGGTACTCCATGCCTGTTTTTATTTCAGAGGTAAAGAAAGAAAATGGCACAAAAAAGAAAAACGAGCACGGTGACATATGCTTTTTTTTTTTTTTATTAATTATAAGTTTCTATGCAAAATTTCTTTCAAAATAATAAGTTTTTTGTTTCTGTGGTTACATTGTGTGACATTTTTTTATTCAAGATTTAAACGATTTTTTGGCCTTAATGTTTTTTTTACAAAATAGATTTTAGCTTAAAAAATAAACGACATGCTTTTTTTTTCGCCGTTTTTGTGTTCATTTATTAGCCAATAGCATGTAGCCTATTCCCAGGAATAAATATGGCATTTCTCACTTTCGATTTTTTTAAAATATGAGAAATTGATATTTTGAAAAAAACAAAACAAAACAGATTTCACGATTTTTAAAGTTTAATAATTTTTTAAAAAGCATGGTAAGGTCCTGTTATTTTTGTCAAAATAGATGAGTTTTGGGCTATTTTTTAACATATCAAAAGATGGTAACTTTTTGGACATATGCTGGTGAGTACGGTACTACCTTAAGATACTTTATATATACTATGTACAATAAGTTTAGCAATTTCTTATGTTTCGCATCTTTTTTGTGCTCAGCTTCGTGCAGTGCCGATCAATTTTAATTGCAATGACGAGAACAGGATCTCAGGCACCACGAAACTTCAGATGCCATCCTTTGAATAGGCATTTGGGGAGAACAAGAATTGCAGAAGGGGTCAGTAAGCAAAAATCACACCCGTTGTAAGTAATGCTGAAATGATAAGCATGTGATTTTTCGTTTGGTGGTCTTTCATCTTCTTCATGTACCATACGCCTATAAAAAACTTTAGGTTATGTGACAGATGTGATAGAGGTTTCATGCTGATTTTTGATTTGTTTGATTTGATTCTTTACGTCCCATCAACAATCTTTCAGTTATATAGGGACGGGTCTTCCTGGGTTGAACCAGTACTAAGCTAGGATAAATGTGTCTTGCTCAAGGACCACAACGCAGTGACGCCGGTGAGGCTCAAACCCACTGCCCTTCGGTCTTGAGTCAAGCACTCTACCACTGAGCCACTGCGCTCCCATGGTTTCATGCTGAAAAAATCAGCTCCCATAAATGACATCAAAACGTAGTCATTATTTGATTTAACTTCTAATGTTAATTGGCATTTCAATTCAACAGAGTATCAGTTTAGAAAGATATTATAGGCTTACAAAGTAACTCATCTTATGGTTGATTAAAACCTTAAGTTACTGAAAGATGGTGCGTCGCATTTGCGAGATAACGGTGACGTTATATTTTATCTTTCGGCTCGTGCACTGTGGTATTGAAGAATGTTTAATCAACAGTATTTGTCTGAATGTGTTGGAAGGCAACAAACAGTTCTACTTGTTAATGTGGTTCAAGAAAACCCGACTAGAAACACCGTTTAAAGGCGATAACGTAAAAACATTAGTAAAAACGTTAAATTGTGAAAACTTGGTCCTTTATTTCTCTGAGAAAGTTCAAAAATTGCAGCATTTACTATGCTTTTTGGTTTTCAGTCACCAAACAATCGTTTGGAAATTGCTTCGGCTTCCCCCAATGATCAGAAATACCCACGTTACCCGCTAGTCTTAAAATTTAACGTCACTTTAGCACGGCCGCTGCGTTTGGTAATTCTGCATTTTTTAAAAGGAAAATCTTGTCAGATGATCGGCGCTTGTATCTTCATGACAAGAATTTGAAAACTCGAGATCTGATGTGGATGGGCTCACCCATACTAAACAATTGCTAAATTTATTGTGCATAGTATAGATACTTCAGTATAGCTGAACCCAGTACAAACGGACTGGTTACTGACGGAAATACAAAGTTATGTTGTCGCGGTTTTGTTTAGCGCTGTTTCAAAGTAATACAGCATATCAAATTGATTCTGAACACACCCGACAGTAAATAAAATTGAAGCTTTATCATATTTTAGGTTGATTTCTAACGATTTTCGGCTAAACGTGCCGAAAATAGCTAAAAGGGTACCTTGTTTTCTTGTTGCTGTTCATAAAGACTGATAGACTTTAAATAAATATAACAATACAGTCTTAAAGATAGTATATTGAACCTTTTTTGAAGAAATAAAACACACATATGCAGAGAAATAATGGAGAAATGATTATTTAATCTTCATTATTGGTCAGTTTGAGAGCTAAGCCTCGACCTGTATGTCAGTATACTGGTTCCGAGAGTTTAGTGGGTCAGACGGATGTGTTGACATCATTGATAATCAACAGCAAGAATTACCAAATCAAAATGATTTGACTTCTTCTTGATGCTAATAATATTCATTTCAGTATTGGTCCCTGGAACTAGCTGACATCTTAGTTTGAGGCTAAGTAACAATATATATATATATATATATATATATATATATATATATATATATATATATATATATATATATATATATATATATATATATATATATATATATATATATATATATAGAGTGAGAATAGGCTAATGCACCAAACGAGATATCTTTCCTGTGGCAGAGAGTCTGCAGAGGTCGGCACAATACTCCCATTTGTGCTGACATATCATCCTGACCTACCCAAGGTCAGGGATATTGTTGACAAAAATTGGTCCAGCATCGAGTCGTCAGATGAGTTGAAGGATATTTACCAGAGCAAACCAGTCATGGCTTTCAGACGCTCCAAAAGCCTTCGTGATTTCCTGGTACGAGCACGACTCAAACCAAACTCTGATGATGACACCCAAACTGGTGAATGTCGACCCTGTGGCAGAAAAAGATGTCAATGCTGCAAAATGATAACCTCTGCTGGCACTGTGAAGTCATCTTCTGGGGCCACTGTAAGACAGACAGAACACAGACTGCACAACAGAGAATGTTGTGTATCTGATCTCTTGCAGCAGTTGCAACAAACAGTACGTAGGAGAAACCAAAGGCCCATTGAACAAACGTATGAATGGCCATCGTGACGACTGGAGACACCGTAGGTTTGAAAGATCACCAACAGCAGAACATTTTCATTCTGCAGATCATGACTTCTTGAGTAATGCCTCTGTCTGCTGCCTTGAACACAACAAGGAGTGGTCAGATTCGACCAGGAAACTCCGTGAGAGCTACTGGATTCGGCGTCTGAACACCCTGTGTCCATTTGGCATCAACAAGGGTGACTGACTCTATCTGGTCATATAGTAGAACACTTGGTGTGCTGTGTTGTTGTAGACGATCTTTTAGACTTCTGTTCTACACAAATTTTCGTACAAGACATTTCTTGCCAGAACGCCAATTTTGTACGCTGTATTTAATTCATTAATATTGTGCAGTCATATTTGCGAAAATACACGTACAATAGCTGGGCCCTTTTTAGGGCTTAAATAATCATATAATTCATGTATATAGTTATATTTTGTTAACTATTCACCTAATCTATTGTGTCTTGAAACTCTGATGAAGGCGAAAGCCGAAAGCGCTTAGTTTCAAAAAAAATTAGCACTGTTTTTTTATTTATATCCTTTTATACAGTGCAGATTGCTAACGAGTTGTCCATTTTTGCGGGTCTCGTGCGAGACTCCTGCGAGTCCAACGCGTGTGAAATTAACGCATATTCCTTCGCGAATACACGCACTTTTCGCGAAGTTCTTCATATGAACCAATCAGAAACGCGTGGTCCCCGCACAGGATAGCCGTCCAATCATATTACTGATATGACCTGCGATAATCTACGCATGCCAACGCAGGGACATTTTAGCCAATAAATTTACTACTAACGCCGTGCGTGGGTATTGAGGACATCTGGTGTTCAGGACAGTACCTGTCTTTTTAATCTCTTAGCAGGTGGCAGAGTAACCATAGTAGCGGCGTTTAATTCACTGGACTGTTACAATATTTTATAGTGAAATAGATTTTCGAAAAAATAGCATTACTGATCAGAATAGTATGCCAAACAATTCTGCGCGTGTGCATCGAACACTGATCAGAGTGTACATCAGATTTGCATAAAAAAACAACGTAAAATAAGTAACATTTTTAATTAGTTTGATACATTTCCATAACAAATTGGATCAACGATGAAAGAAAGAAAAAATGTCTTGCACGCGTAGATTAGTAACAGAAGAGAACAGAACAGAAGTTTTATTAAACTTAAGCATATACAGCTCATCGTCACAAAACAAAAATACATATATGTGAAAGTAGGATACATATGTAATGTACTGAGAGTGAAAAACATTTTCAAGTAGAAGGACAAAATATAGTAGCATTTAGCTAACTAGTAACAAATGTTGGCAGCCAAAAAGGCGACCATCGCGCCTTTAAGCCCTACAACAACCAAAAAGGCCAAACCTCTTGAAAGAGGCCTCGCCATTCCGAATGCTTTAGTGCAAAAAAGGTGCTAGTAATATTGCCATGTTGGTACGACTGCTGCTGCTGTTGTTGTTGTTGTTGTTGTTGTTGTTCTAAACAGTAATGTTGAAACCTGCTTACAGCGTCTGTTTTACCATATAACACTCGGGATGGCCAATCATCTATTGAGGGTTCACCATTCCGAGTGTAACACAACACGTACACAGACGCAGTCTGACCATCGCTTGACCTATGTATGGTGCTGATAAGTATGATATATCTGTCCTACCTATCAGAATGAACTTTCCTCATTTATCAACCGGATGGGTTTATTTTACATGTTTTATGCAGGTTCTTTTTTTTTTAATTTATTGAACTTTTAGAGGACCCGTCTGTGAGCGAATAGTGAACACCCTGATTAAACACCGCGTACTAGATAAAATGCGAACCAAACCATGATGTGGCTCTGGGAGGTATTGCAAACAGCCTGGTCCCAGATCAGTCCCGACAAAATGTTCATCCTGATCTAAACATTTTGAAAATCTGGTGGTATTACTGAAAGTTTTTTGGAAGACATTTATTTTGAAAAAGTTTTCAGCAGACAACTTAACTCATGTAGAACCCATCGTTTAAAAACAACAACAGATAGGCCAGTAGGCTTCGACGGCGAAAATCTGTGTTCAGGATTTTCGACCAGGTAAGGTTCAACCAGCCTGGTTAGCTACAGAGACTAGCTAGAATCCAGAATTTTGCTTTTGGCAAGTTTAAAGCCCTCAAGATAGCGAAAAATAAAGGCGATTATCAGACTGCGCGGATGCATAGGCTGTTCTGCGCCTTTGTCATTTCTTCTCCAATAAACGGGATTTAACTTTATAGTAGAAGCGGACAGTAACCATGGCTAAAGGCGTTTTATCCACTTGACTGTATTTCGCAGATTATTGAAATTATAAGTATACTGTAAATTTTATCAACCCATTTAAGCCAAATGGAATTTCCCACTCTTGTCCATTGAACCAGTCCATTTCCGTTTTAAGGGTTGATGGATGGTAATTTTCATTTGTGTTCAAATTTTAATAGAACATTCTGTGTGCAGACAGTGGGGACCCTGATCAGATGCCGCGTTCTGCTGCGTCAGATCTGGGCCTGCACTGTTTTCCTATGTCCCACAAAAAGGACGCTAGGCTTATATGAGTTAACGTCGTTAATAAAAAAAATTGTTTTCTTGCATGCTAGTTACAAACGCGTAGATTACCTCTACACATCGCGTGCAGTCTGATGATCGCTCAGGATATTCAATGTATTCACGTTTTAGACGAACCTTGAGTGCGCGAACAGTGAAGACCCTAAGTAAACGCCACGTTCTGTGGCTCTGATATTGGTCTGTGCTGTTCACCTATGTTCCACAAAAGGGCCACAGGGTTTATATGAACTGAACCTGTTCAAATCATTCAAAAGATAGATTTCTCGTGACGTAGGCAACTTATAGATAAAATATTAAAAATTGGCAATGGAAGCGTCGATCCCTGGGTTTGATTTTACTGTTATAACCATTTATTTTGCAGAAAATCAACAGACAGCCAAACTCATGCAGAACACATTATTTATATGCTTATATATGATCATTAGTTAGCATTTTGAAAGTACAAAAATAAGTATGACCCTAGCAACGAAAAGAAAATACGTATTTTGGATTTTACTGTATTTTTATCATTTTGATTTTTATCAAATGGGCCTTTGAAACAATATTTCAAAATCTTTTTTCCACTTTATTTCAGAAACACCTACACAGTGTCAGAATTTCTCACTCGAACAGATGGAATCCAGATCAGTTTGACGCTTTGTCGGGCCTGATCTGGATCCACATTATTTGTACCAAAATTATCGCCACTAGCAAGTGAGAATCTTAACCAATACATCAATTTAACAGCGTTTGATCTGGTATCCACTGTTTGCCGTTGCCTATGTCCAATTAAAGGACGCTTTGTTTGTTTAGTTTAAACACATCCCTTAAACATAATCCGATATGCTTTTTAACCCTTTCAGACCGATTGAATTCCCCACAAAATGCATGAAAGTCAGGATGGCCCATTGCATATATTGAGGGGTCATTGATTATATTTGGAAAGTTTGAATATTCTCACTCCTATTGATAGGACAGGTTCATTTCGGAATAAGTAATTTTGATGGCTTCCTGTAAATATATTTATACTTAACTACTTAAGAAACCTGACACATACTGTGCGTCAATTTTTTAGCAGTAAATGAATACGCGCTTGTCTAGCTTTCCATTGCGTAAAGCCGAACAAAGGCAGACTAAGATGCACTGAGAGTATTTGAAAAGATGAACTAATTTCAGACGTCAGCTATAAAAACGTCACGTAACCCCTAAAATCAATTTTCGCAAGAACAAAGAAATCACGCACAATTCACCTAAGTCCTGCTGATAACAAGACGTTTCACCCCAAGACGTTTCCCTCTAGTCATTTCCCCCTAGTCGTTTCCCCCCTAGTCGTTTTGTCTCTATTTTCAATCCTATTCGTCCGCCCCCATACCCTAGTCGTTTCGCCTCATACCCTAGTCGTTTCGCCTCTCGCCCCCAATACCATTTCATACCTAGTCGTTTTGCCCCCTTTTTTTAAAAAAAAATATTTAATTGTCATATGTAGCTAGGTGGGTTGATATGACAAATAGCTAGGTGGGTGGATGGAAAGCTGTGTGGATGGATGGACGGACGGACGGAGGGATAGACAGACTGGATGAATGGGTGGGGTGTCGGTCTTATTACCGCAGGATACCACAGGATATCGCATGCTACCCCCGGATGCTGCAGGATACCTTTATAGATAGAAATTTAACATGAAGTTACATGGTAAATTAATTTTGAAATAATAAAAATACAAATCCTCAACTTTTCGTTTGTTGATAGGATCACTGGACAATTCGGCCCATCATCTGGCAGAATACTCGTACTTCACTGCTGGTGACTATTGATTATTAGACGCACATAGGTAACTTTCCAAAGAACTAATCGGTTGTTCTCCGGAAGTTAACATCTTCACCAGCGAAGGTTTCGTCGTATCTACCCTTCGACAATCGCAACCCGTGGTAGGACAAGATGGAAGTTAACGGCGATAGGCGATACTCTTAGGTGACGGATAATCCCTGGGGCTATAGTTCTTATATTGGTCATAATAAAAGACAGATTTTATGGTTTTATGACGCGTTCAGATTCAGAAGTGTTTTGCTACAAAAACTGCTCATGTGAAATAAATGTGACAAAACCTAACAAAATGGTTATGCGCCACCGCACACTACCTTTTAAATTTCCAGTTTTGACATGCGGCGTTTCGTCAGGGTCTTTGCTGAACAGAATAAGACTAGTATCACGATCTATATTGTTCAGTACAATAACATATTTTCAGTCATGACAATGTTATCAAAAATGTCGCTTCATAAACAGATGATCAGACGGCACTAATAATTATTCATGACTCGGACCCAGTATACTGGGTTCGCGTTCATGGTAATTGAGAATAAATACGATGTTGCTGAAGCGTCAAGCAACAGTGTGTCATTTTAAAGGTGTCTTCGTTGCTCAATGAGACGGTTCTTTTGAGTACCACAATACATGTTTATCATTGTATGTTTATGTATCGTTATAGAGAAACAAAATAAAATGCAAGTAGAAATGCACCGCGACGCAGGAAAATGACCACTCGGACAGTGCGCAGTGAGGTCATAGCTTATTTTTCGACTTGACCCAACGTTCATTAGAGTGAACAGTAAAGGTTTTGGCGAGAGTGCGCAGTGCATACTCGCATTCGCATGCCATATGCCTCCATAAAAGCATGTTGTGTGCAACTTCTAATAACTGTTATATAGGCAAAGCACACGAGATCTTGGTACTTATTGTACATGTCTCTGATAACCGCAAATGCTGACGTATCCAAAGTGGATATATAGGGGTGGTACTGGACATATTTCCTTTTGAAAACATTATAAGTTCCAGATTAAAACTCTTTTTAAAGCAGTGTAGATCCAGATCAACTGGTTTCTTTAATGATTCTCGTCATGCGAAAACGTATTCAGACCTACACTGCCGCATGTTGTAGGTTGCTACCCGTGTCGCTGTGATGTTGTTGAACAATCGGTATACATTGCAGACCTTTAATAAAACGTCACAGGAGGCACTTATCATGTCATCTGGGTCTTCACTTATTGCACATATATATCTTCCCACCCCAAATTTTACTAAAATCTAAAAGTGGGAGAAACAGGAATACACCATATATCCAATATTTTGGAGTGGGTAAGTGGATTAAACTGATAACAAATCGACCCCATAGTGCGTGCGCTTACCGGTAGCTTCGTAGCATAGCAGCTCCTAAAAGCATGAAAAAGTACCAAGCATGCAAAGAGTTATAACATAGAGTGTGTATACTCGCTAGAACTGCGAAAAGAGTACCCAACCGAGCGAATAGCAAAGACGCTGATCAGACTTATTTTTGTCAAACGCAATTTTTCTTTACAGTCGTCAGATTTTATTTTTATAAAAAGTTAACGGTTTGGTTCCTAATCAGGACCCAGCATACAAGGCCACCATCGGCGGTACGTCCGGTTCTGCTATGGCTAGACCATTCTTTTGGCCAAAAATGTTTTTTGCCAGACCACTTTTTTGCCAAATATGCTTTTTGGTAGGGTCCTTCTTTCAGTTTCCTTTAGAATTTTTTTATGCGATGATCAAAGTTTGTTTATTGTTTGATAACTTAAGCGTGCATCACTCAATGCTCCGCCTGCCTCAGGGTCCTTATCTGGATCCACACTGTACATTTTTTTCGAAAATAAAATCAGCTGACATCTGTAAAGACTGGGTCCGAGGTTTGACAAAAAAAGTCTGATCAGCGCCGGTTTTCGCTTCAAGTTAAACAATATAATACAGGAATATAATGCAGACAGAAAAATGCGACAAAATTCACGAGAGCAGTCGCTTATCAGCTATTTTCACACTTTAAAAGCACAGATGAGCGAACTCCCACTGAGTATATATATGCTTAGTGCGCAGGGACCGCGGCACACCGTCACAATAACTCCCACTGAGTTCCCGCTGTGTCAATGAGAAAATGACCACATCATAAAACGACTGCCAGATTCTTTAACCATTCGCGAACAACGTACATTTATGGTGCATGTTAGTCTGCGCATATATTACTTGCTCATAGCAGTTTCTTGTCTTCACTGCCTAGATGCTACCTTAAACATGACTTTTCAGTCAACCATATGCGCATAATAATTTATCTGCGCAGTCTGTTCAGCCCCATTGGTGTTTGCTGTTGAAATACCTTTTACCTTTTATAAATTGTGTTTGGTCTGTTCTAGTTTTTACTGATCCCGATCAACCTTAGTGTGAGGGGATTTGTTAAAATCGGTTTGATTGTGCTACCCGAATCGGTGCATTCTGGGAATTTTTAACCGAGATATATGGAGCGCAAACAGCAATGGTTCAGGTCAAACTGCGCTGTGCAATCTCATCAGAACCTTTGCCGTTCGCTCAAGTTGAACGGCCTCACTTAAAACTCACTTATAAGTTTAATTAATGATTATCGTTTATAATCAATAAGGCCCGACCTCTATGACCTGAGAAAGAGCAGAACAAATATGATGCTATATTCTACAATCGCAGTAACGTTTCAATAAATGATATGCCATGTGTTGTAGATGCGCAGCCTGATTTGAGTCTTCTCTCCGTATAGAATAGTTTTGATACGCAAAATAACTTTTAGCGTAATATTGAACGTAAATATTTTTTATCCATCCGTTTTAATATTTGTTTTGGGTGCTCAAAAGAACCGTCTCATTGAGACAACATATATTTTGATAGTATAGAATGGTCAATGGTGACAAACGATACTCAACTAGTATATGTAGATAATATATAGTCGCTGTGTTTTAGTAGATATATAATCCACTCGCCTTGTGTCCATGGGTCCTGAGTTCGATCCCTGGCTCCTCCAGTCTACCGTATGAGGCTCTATGTCGTGACCTTGTCTCCATACTCGGACCCAATGCTGGGTCCAAGCTCCATATGACCTACTGAGCTGTTGGTGGGACGTTTGACACAAACTCACTCACCCTATCAACCAGATTTCCATCGAACGAAGAATTTTAATGTATTTTTTTCTTGCCACATATATATATATATACATCCATGCTCATTCACCTTGACTTATCCCGTTCTCGCTGGTGGGGACTTGTCACGTGCAAACAGTTTGACTCATGTCAGGCACGAGAAACCGGGGCTAATCTGGATCCAAATCATTTGGCTTCGGTAACAGGAATTAAGGCGGGGTTCCGGCATTTTCTTTGTCTTTCCTGAGGTTTGCAGTTTGTCAGACTTGGCGAACATTGCAGACCCAGACCAGGTGTTGCGTCATACAGCGTCTGGTCGGACTCTATAATGTTCAGAGAGGTGCCTATTTTGTAAAATTGATAAAATAATATTTGCAGACAGTGAGAACCAAGGTCGCAAAAGGTATGTAATATTTAGGGAAATGCAAAGAGTACGGACCCCGGTTCGACATCGCCGTGTATATTATAGTAGGTAACATTTCATTGAAAATGTTTGATATCTTTCAATTTAGACTGTAAGAAATCCAGTATCATGATTTTGGATTTTAATTTTTACATCGGCGATCAGCGAAGGCTCAGACGAGCCAGTGCATCTGCAAAGTCTGGCCAGAGCCTTCGCTGTTCGTATACATAAAATATGGTAGCAGATGAAGACTCAGACCACAAAGCAATATTATCAAAATGGTAACCATCAAAACATCAAGATAATCCACTTAACTCAAGAACAGCGATAATTGGACTATCAAAGCGTGTGAACGATTATCAATTATCGATTATTGGTAGTATCGATGACTGAGTGTTTATTGAATGTCGCGTGCCTACCTTGAACGTGTCCGACAGTGTATATAACAAACAAACTAAATATTTTCTTTCACTGTAGACCATTTTTGTCTTTACAAACAGTGTGGACCCTGATGAAATGACTAATTATGCGGCATTTCATCCGGGTCTTCAATGTTTACAAAAGTACGCGTTAAGGAGTCATCAGTATATAATGAGCCAGTTAATAAAATGTTGGTACATTGTGTGAATAGTGAATGCTCAGACGAGCCTGCGCGCCTGCGCAGTCTCGTCAGAGCATTTGCTCGCATACATGATACAGTATTCGTCTTAAAACAACTGAAAGAAGATGCCTTCAATCATTGCTGTTTGCTAAACAGCCATAGTCGCTGGATTATGCATTTGTTTGTTTGTTTGTTTGTTTTGTTGCTTTACGTCCCAGTGAACAGCTATGGTCATGGGGGGGGGGGGGAGGTCAGTTCACCTAACCACATTTTTTTCCTGGGCAAGCTTGAACAAGCGGTTAATTTTACAGTTCAGATATAGAAGGAGTAAGATTATTAAGCGTGCAGGCGCAGCTATCTAGTGGGAAAATATGCTTAGGTTTTGATTTAAAAGTTATTTATTTTCATGCATTAATCGTTAAAAAATAATCATTAACGTCAATGTGAAAAAATGGATTTATCGTTAACGTCAGTACAAAAATTATGAAAGTTTTGGTCTCGTCCAACCCAAACATTGTTGTGGGTACTATAAAGAATCGTCTCATCGAGACGGTTCTTTTGAGCACACAAAACACATGTTTAAATTGATAGGCAAAATATCATTATAGTTTAATTCTCCTAAAGTTCCCTTCTCTGCACCTATCATGTATTGTATAAGCGATCATAATGCCTCAAAGACTTAGATCTCGGTAGCATGTAAAGAAAAATGAGCCTACATGCGAGAAAACGCGATGTTGTTGGATGCGAATAACAAAGCGCAAAACAGCCTCGCATCAGCGCAGTCTGATCAGCGCCTTCGTTATTTGCTCTAGCTAAACGAGCGAGACGCGAAATTTCACTATTTAAACTAGTCCCTGTAGCTGGGCATACTGGTTTGAGCCAGGTTTAGAGCTTGGCCAGATAAAACACCACTGAGTCTGCGCTGTGTGAAAGACTCATATTATTAATTTAAGTTTATAGCTTAGCTAAGACCTAGTCTATTTCATAGAAAAAAATAAATAAACAGAAAATGCTAAGTTTTTCTTTCTATCTTTAGCATGACTGTTTAATTTGCATATTTTTTTATTCAGTTTCCCTCCACAGATATTCTAGAGGATTGAAAATCGCGCAATCAGAAACATGCACTGAAATTCAAACTCGATTTTATTTTCTCCACAGGCTCGCTCAAAATTGGAATGTTCAATGTGCCTTTATGCAGTCTCGCCAGAGCCATTGCAGCTCATATACCTAAAGTAGGGACGTAGATGAGGACGATATATAGGCCTGTGTTGTCCAACTAGATTGCAGTGCATGCAAGTTTCAAGAGAGACGTACTCAAGAACCTAAACATTATGAACTTGCACACCTTTAAAATACGTGGCGATTTTTGCAGTATGCAAACTTTTAGACCCAGATTAGATAAGACAGAACTATTTATACATACTAGGGGCGAAACGACTAGTGGGGCGAAACGCCTAATGGGGCGAAACGACTAGTGAGGCCGAAACGACCAGGGGGTAGCCTGGGTCCAGTCGTCAATATTTTGGCATTTTTTTTCTAATGCTAATATTTTAACAAATAAGACCCAAGTAGTCGTAGCATACAAATGACTGGTGCATAAAATGTATTTCTTTCTATGAAGCTCACCTATGTTTAAGCAAACATTGCATACCCGGACGAAATGCCGTATTACGTGTTTTTTTATCTGTGTCTTGATTGTATGTAAAAGAACATACTGTTAATCAGTATGGATCCCTATCAACTTCGACATTTTTGGTTGGCCTGGTCCAATTATCAGCAGCATTCGCCAAATGCATTTTTTCATAAATATATTATAGTTTTAAAAAATATCACCTTTGATCCCTTAAAACACAGCTACATAATACTTATTGTAGCAATATCGTTGGGAGAATCCATTGAATGACAAGGGTTAAATACATATTTCAGTGTTTGTTTGTCCTCGAGTATTTTCTTACGAGGTATGTGGCAGCCTTTTAATTAGACTAGCTACTAGTCTGATATCATATTCTTTTTTTATAAATGATAATTTCATTTCGAAATAATAATTTCTTTAAATTCCCCCTTTCCTCTCTGACAGGGATGTATACTTGAAGGGATTGGCTTCTTATCTATTTTATCAATATTATTGCCTACGCGTAAATCGGGTATAGTGCGAATCAGGTTAACTGTCGTCACCCTGGGCCCGGTCACCTGTTAAACTAACGGTACCGGGAGCCAACTCACGACAGTAAACAAGAAACGGATTATATACGCCGAGATAAGTACCTTTCTATATACGTCCATGTCTCTGATAGCAATATTTGTGATTAGGTGTGGATATGATGTCAAAGAGAGAAAGAGATGAGACTGCATGGCTATATGAAATCAATTTATAATGAATGAAACGTAAAGTAAAATTGACAAACACATCAAGGTCTAGGAGCTAGACTACCTTTTAATATACGTAACTGGCCCGAGGCATTATGCACATTGCTTTGTGGAAGCATTATCAAAAGAAAAGATCTTACAACTTTTATACTACATTTCCTGGGTTGAATCAGTCCTGAGCAGAGGATAAAATGTCTTGCACAAGGACACGACTTAGTGCCTCCGGTAAGGCTCAAATACGCAAACCCTAGATAAAGACATCTAAGCTCAAAACAAGTTTTACAGCAAGGTAAAGGTATGTAATTTTCTCTTGACCAGGTATCCTGTCCTCGCTAATAAAATAAAGGGATTAATGTAGGTGTAAGGACTATTTGGGTTGCTATGGATACGAGAATGTTTTATCAAAATATTTTGGTTTCCGTCTTTCAATGGAAGAGGGATTGGAAGAGGGTACCAGTCTCCTACAAATATTTGATTGGTCTATTCAATCCCGCGTGAGTGACGTATTTACTCGAGCGATACCGCGATGAATTTACTAGCGTTTCATTGGTTGAAAAAACAACGCAGATATCGTGGGAAGGTTGCGTAGGCCTCGCAAGTCTGGTTGGCTAAAAAAACTTCGCACTGCTTTCGCAGGCAACCGCGTGGCCTACGCCTGCGATAGGCGTGCGAAGGCAACGCGCAGTCTGCGCACGTGCGAAGACAACTCGCTAGCGATCGCCACTGTATATATATATATATATATATATATATATATATATATATATATATATATATATATATATATATATATATATATATATATATATATATATATATATATATATGTTGTAGACGACCTTTCAGGAGCCTAGACATGTTTTAGACTTCTGTTCTACACAAATTTTCATACAAGACATTTCTTGCCAGAATGCCAAAATTTGTACGATGTATTGCCAGAATGAAAATGTTGTGCGCTGTGTTTAATTCAGAAATATTGTGCAGTTATATTTGTGAAAATCAAGGCATAACAACTGGGCCCTTTTTAGGGCTTAAATAACCACATAATTCATGTATATAGTTATATTTTGTTAACTATCCACCTAATTTAATGTGTCTTGAAACTCTGATGAAGGCGAAAGCCGAAAGCGCTTAGTTTCAAAAAGTATTTGCACTGTTTTTTGATTTATATCCGTTTATATATATATATATATATATATATATATATATATATATATAAATATATATATAGAACACCTGGTGTGGTGTGTGCTGTGTTGTTGTAGACGATCTTTCAGGAGCCTAGACATGTTTTAGACTTCTGTTCTACACAAATTTTCATACAAGACATTTCTTTCCAGAATGCCTATTTTGTACACTGTGTTGCCAGAATGAAAATGTTGTGCGCTGTGTTTAATTCATAAATATTGTGCAGTCATATTTGTGAAAATACACGCTTAACAACTGGGCCCTTTTAGGGCCTAAATAATCACATAAGTCATGTATATAGTTATATTTTGTTAACTATCCATCTTATCTAATGTGTCTTGAAACTCTGATGAAGGCGAAAGCCGAAGGCGCTTAGTTTAAAAAAAAAATAGCACTGTTTTTTTTTATTTATATCCTTTTATATATTAACTATCCATCTTATCTAATGTGTCTTGAAACTCTGATGAAGGCGAAAGCCGAAAGCGCTTAGTTTAAAAAAAAATTAGCACTGTTTTTTTTTTATTTATATCCTTTTATATATATATGTATATAAGACATTCAGATAGAATGAAATACTACCATCGATATGCATTGAGTCCTAAAGATGTAATTACCATCACAACACTGACTACATGTCTTTGAAAGTACGTTTGCTTTTAATGATTATATCCACATCGTTTAGGTTTTTGGAATATGCCATTTAGGCCAATTAGGGTTTTATCTAATTGTATCAAGCAGGAAAAATGCCAAGATGTTAATCGAAAAGTTAAATGACAATTTGTGAATAATTCGCATTGAAACAACTGTTTGTAGTGTGTGTGGGGGGATATTTTTTGTGTTTTTATTATTATTTTTTCAGTGCAATAATCTTTGTTATATCGCGCTATATTGTATTGGGTAATAATTTTAATAATACTATTTGATAAAGCAATGTTAGAGATAAAGAGATAAACCTTTCTACTTTATACCACAAGATCCAACTTCAGCTCTGACAAGTTCCAGAAAAGATGTTAAACAACTTGTATATTTTCAAACTCTGCAAAATGCAGATAAAATAATTTTATTTAGTGTTGATTCTGCTGTGATCATTTTTTCAAAGGTTTGTTGGTTTAAAGCCTCAATAGCTTCCTGTAATTGAAAATTATTAATTATTCTCTCTTAACAGGGGACACATTTCCTAGTTACACGGATGAATTCTGTGCTTGTGGTTAGAACTGTTTCAGTTGTTTGGATCATTTATGGAAATACTATTTGAGCTACAGGATAAACAGCTCATCATTCTATTATCATTATATTTTCAATCATCAGATCTTGTATAAGAACAAAAATTCAGCCATCGAATATATTGTATTCAACTTATGCTTTTACTTTCTGAAGAAAATAACAAAAATCATTAGTTTTCGTGGCTTCTTTTAATGTCATTATTAAATATCTAGAACTTTCATTAGGGAATCAATTAAAATTTATTGAATAATTTTATTTTCTTATTTCATGTTTAATATAAGTGTTATGATAGTGCATGCTTGTTTTTATCTTAATCTAATTGTAAGAGAAACTTCAGACGCCCATTAAACTGGCCCCAGTCTTTAATGTCATTTTTATAGTAAAACTAATATAATCTCTAAGATAGCAATTTATAAACTTTACTTGGAGAAGTTCTTGGCTTGGACACTAAATTTGACTATCAGAGAGGATAGAATTTTTATAAGATGATTTTTTCATAGTTAAATATACTTATAAATGTAATTATATACATTTAGTGGACTGATGCCAGTCTAGACGCCCATCATAGAGAGCAGTTGTATTTTTAACGTCAGTGTTACAGCTCAGTTTCATATAGCTTGTAAGATAAATATTTAGTATTAGAAGATGTTATTCTCATTTAAAAAGAACAAACCGATTACCATAAACGGTAAAACAAGAAGATCCAGAAATAGCCTTTCAACCCAAATAGAAGAGGCCATAACACACTTGAGATCAGGGTTCCCCCATTTTAATGTTATTATATTGCTTACCCCATTGCTACAGATGCGTGCCTGACTGCAATTCCAGGGGTCGCGAGTTCGATCCCGGTCCAGTCCCATACTTTCGTGGAGATTGATCATGAAATAATTTCTACGGTCATTCTCCTCCCTTCCGCTGATTCATTCAAGAAGGGTTGTTGTCAGTTACAAGCGAAGTATGTGCACGAATTACTGGTTATCCGCTTGTTCAAGCCTGCCCAGGAAAAGTGTGGTTAGGTGAACTGACCGTCCCGCAATGACCATAGCTGATGACTTGGGACGTAAAGCAACAAAACAAACAAAAACAAACAAAGCTTACCCCAGGTGTATTTGGTTGGCATAGCACTTTTGTGTACCAGCCGATTTTTTAAGAGCTTAATTTTTGAATTCAGCACACTAACACACCTTCAAGCGTTTTGGCATCAACCACTTGATTAAACCTATTGTGGGCCCTCGGACTAATGATAACCATACATGTAGTCAAAACATAAATGAGCAAGTGCATGAGATTTCCAACAATATGGTATGTGCGACCAGCAAAGCCTCAGATCAGCCTGCGCATAAACGCAGTCTGATCAGAGCCTTTGCTAGTCGCTTGAATATTCTATGAATGTTAAGCTCCTGACCGAACAGCATTTTGAGTTTCTAAGCTTATAAGGAGGCTGCACAGGCTTGTCTGAGTCTACACTTGTCAAAATGTCACATTGTTGGAAATCTCATGACGCGGCTCATTAATGTATTTTCACCAGAATATCTACGGCTTGTTCAGTCAATCATGGGGTAATTGTTAATGCCACCTAGGCGGTTCACTATGGTCCCTGTAAGAAGTAATGTATTAATATAAGCTTCGATACATTACTATTTGAGCCGCCGCATGTGGTTTCCAACAATGTGGCATTTTGACAAGTGTAGACTTAGACGAGCCTGTGCAGTCTCCTTTTAAGCTTAGAAACTCCAAATTATGTTCAGTAAGTAGCTTAACACTGATAGAATATTCAAGCGACTAGCAAAGGCTCTGATCAGACTGCGCGTTTGCGCAGGCTAAACGCGCAGGCTGATCTGAGGCTTTGCTGGTCGGACATATTACATTGTTGGAAATCTCATGCCGCGTCTCATTTTTTTAAAAAAAAAAAACAAACAAAAAAAACAAAAACAAAAAAAAACGTCATTTACTTGTTTATTATTATTACTGATGAAGCCAATATGGCGAAACGTTGAATATTAAAGAATATTTTAATAAAAACATTCGTGTTGGTGTTGAATAATTTTTAATTTATTTTTAAGATAAAAATTCTGAAGAAAATGGGAGCGTTTTTGTGTTTGATATGATGTGGTGCGCGTTAGGAGCGACTCACCAATACGCTACTTATTAGCAGCTTTGAATACAGAGTTCTGGGCTCTGTCCTTTGTGAAACCGAAACAGGACAGTTTAACGAGACGTTTCCGTTTTTTCTTAGCTGCTGGATTGATTGCGCGGCCTATCTTTGCATATGAGTGTGTGAGTTCGGTATGTCCAGACTATTTGGAAAGCGTTAAAATGGCCTGAAAAGGTACAGATTTATTTATGAACATTTTCTCTTTTTTTCAACTGCAATAATTTAACACTTGCATGGGCTTTTGTTGTCGTCTTTTTTCAAAACTATCTTTTTCAAAACAAAAAAAAATCTACCAGGAGCACATCTAGTGTCAAACGGTGTGGACCCAGATCAGGGCCGTCGTTACGTTATCTGGGTCCAAAATGTTTTTTTAACGTTATCAGCAGGCGACTTTCCGCTACTAAGCGAGCGTCCTGTCGTCGAAGGTTGTCACCTATGAGGCTTGGGATACAGTATATTTGCCATTTTACTTCCACAGCCAGGGATATAGGATACTATCCATTTTATTTCCATGGATATGGGATGCTTAGTTCTATATTTTCGTTACTTTCAGGGATAATGCATATTTAGGAAAATTAATTATGGGGATATTTGTTAATTTATAAGGGTGACTTGCCTGTTTACTTCAAGGGATATGGGGTATTTGGTACCCCCCCCCCCCCCCACACACACCCATACAAGCCTGTTCTTGCCGTCAACGGTTCTTCTAAGCTCAGCCATTTCAACGTAATATTATACTACGGTTGGGGCCTGGCATTGTGTGTTGAATTAAATATTTCCATACCCTTAATGATCAGTACTTAACTTTTTTTAGACCAATGGATTTTTGATAAAACTACATGTAATAAAATCAAGATGGTCCATTTATATACTGAGGGATCACAAGTTTTAGTTTCACCAACAATATTGTATTTTTTACAGATTAATTTAGTCTTAGCAAACAGTGCAGACTCTGATGAAATGCCGCATGATGCGCATGCCACATGATGCGGCTTTTCATCTTGGTCTTCACTGTTTGACAAAGTACCCATTTAGGGGCTCCGGTCTTTAAGGGGTAAGCAAACTGATTATTTATCTTTTCATTTGTGAATTCAGGAGGATGTCAAGTTATTTTAGCTTTGGTTTTCGTTTGTTTAAATTCTTTACGTTACAGTCAACAATTTTGCAGTCATTTCGGGACGGGTCTACCTGGGCTGAACCAGTTCTAAGCAGCAGATAATATGTCTTGCTCAATGGCACAAGCACAGTGACTCCGCCGGCGGTGAGACTCGAGCTAGCAATCGTTCGATCCCCCAGTCTTACGCTCTTCCAGCTTTACCAGCTCCGCATTTTAGATCTGTGTCAGTACAGTGGAGAAAATAAGTCTGGAAACCGGTGGTCTGGAAAATTGAGCAAACGTTAAAGCTGCATAGTCTGTAACTTTTGATCTTTTAATTTTAGAAATAAAGTTTATTGGGGGACGTAAATAATTACCAATAAGAGAAAAAAACAACACCTATTTTAATAAGATATTTCACTTTTCCATACAGTTTTCAGCTGTACTGAACACATTTACTGTGAAAACATAACTTAAT
This sequence comes from Loripinus fragilis, assembly GCA_964019695.1. NCBI lineage: Eukaryota > Metazoa > Mollusca > Bivalvia > Lucinida > Lucinidae > Loripinus > Loripinus fragilis. Next base: position 98,674,308 of record OZ026521.1, on the reverse strand, counting down.
TCTACTTTTACAAATGATTTTGAAAGATTTTTTTTTCGAAAAATGTTCATAGTTACAGACCTAATTCTCTTTAAATATTCGGTAAGTTGGACCCCTTTTCTCCAGAGCCTATAATGGAACTAAACGTTAATTGCTGAAAATTGTAGAAATTCTGCACTTTATATTTTGGAGACCCGTCTGTTTCGGTCATAACTGAAAAGAATCAAACCGCGGTAGCGGTTCCCGCCACTGAATTACGATATATTAAAATGCATTGCTCATTGAATTGATTGCCTTAATTATCATTGGTTCAATTGTGCAACTAGAAACCAGATGCCCTTTATACTTATTGGGCCGTAGCGGGAGAAAACGTGTCTTCGGGGTGTCCGGCCAAGCAGGACTCAAAGCAGTGAGCTGAGCTACAGAGAATCAGCTAGAATCCTGAAATTTTGCCTTATGAAAGAACTGGTACCATTATGTCCAGAGAGCGAAAAACAAAACTTGTTCAAGATAAATAACTGTACATGTATAAACTGGACTTTAGTCATGGATGGTCCCGTACCGTGGCGGATCCAAAGGGTTCGCTTGAGTTCCCCTCCCCACCCCGCCCCTCCTGGTTTTAAATATCCTATGAAAATGAAATAATTTGGTCTCAATTAGACCAAATTATTTCATTTTCATTGGATATTTAAGAAAAATGAGATAAAATTAGCAAAGCGAACCCATCAAATCTTTAAACATATGAAACCCCCTTTCCAGAAATCCTGGATTCGCCATCAAACAAATTAGATAAAACACTTAGTGATAAAACTTATTGAGCCTCCAAATGAAAGAAAACCAACATATTGACATGTGTGACCATTTGAGACTCGGATCATTCTTGTCGTTCACCTTCTCTGATCAGATTGTTCGCTCTGCGCTCTATAGGATAACATCTAAATTCAGGCGGAAACCCGAGCGGAAAGCAAAGACTCTCACGGATAAAACCGATGAATGCACATGCTGATCTGATTCTTAGCTATTCGCATGCCCTCTACGTTTTTGTCCATTATAAGTGACGATGAGGGTTATATCAGAAAAGCACACTAGTCATGAAAACAACATTTTCTTGCATGCCTACTTGCACTATAACAATAGTTTAGTGAGATTGTTCGGAATATTTGGAAGCGGATTGCTTCGATATTTCCAAGAGCTGAACCATGTCGGCGGGATATCCAAAACTGAGGCTATTGAAGGACATCTGTCAACCATAATTCCCAAGTTTATCGCAAAATATCATATTGGTTCCAGGTTCACTAATCATATTTCGATCATTTAATTTCGACGCATGCACAGACAATCAGATGTTAACTTTGGTCGACCCCGACATATTCACCGAGCATCTTCAACCATACTTTGTCATTACTAGTAGGGAGGGTTCTGGCGAGTGTGCGAATGCGCAGGCTCGCCAGAACCTCCAATGGTCGCATAGGCGACCAAGATATTATTCTAAAGACAATAAATGACCAATACATAATAATGAGCCATGACATGAGATTTCCAACAATGTGGTATGTGCGACCAGCAAACCTGCGCATACGCGTAGTCTGATTAGAGCATTTGCTGTCACTTCTCTATTCTATGATTGTTAAGCTACTGACCGAACACCATTTGGTGTTTCTAAGCTTAAAAGGAGGTTGCACAGTCTCATCTGAGTCTACACTTGTAGAAATGCAACATTGCTAGAAATCACACGTCGCGGCTAATATTTTTTTCCGTTTTCTCTCCTCCCTAATTGAGCCTCTATCTCCTATCAGCTAAAAGCCAAAAAGCCAACAATGTAATTGCAGAACCGTGCCAATAAAGAAGGTCATTAACAAGCAAGTTCTTATGACTATTACAGAAGGATTGAGAGTAAACATCTACATGTAAAAGTGGGCCGCCAGTGAAACGCTATTTGAATGACGTTTATAGTGGCTGGTTTGGCTGTGCATACACAAGTGTGTCTCGTATCTAGTGCCAGTATCCATTTGTGTTTTGCGTCGCATCTTAACATAATTGAGCCAGTGCATGAGATTTCCAACAATTTGACATTTTGACAAGTGTAGACTCTGACGAGCCTCTGCAGCCTCCTTTTAAGCATAGTAACTCCAAATGATGTTCAGTCAGTAGCTTAACAATCATAGAATACTCAAGCGACTAGCAAAGGCTCTGATCAGACTGCGCGTATGCGCAGGCTGATCTGAGGCTTTGCTGGTCGCACATACCATATTGTTGGAAATCTCATGCACTGGCTCATATTTTATTCACACATATACTGTAGCTCCTAGACAAGTCCTAAGCTACTAGATATTGAACATGCCCACATATATAATAAAGTTCATTGATATTCCAATGTTGAACGCAATGTACAAAGTACAAATGCATGCTGGTGCAATAGGGAAGTTATTGTATGGTTTTGCGTCTGTACGAAACGATAATCCCCTCGCTAAAGCTCGTGGCTTATCTTCCCTTCGTGAGTTTAAACAAAGTATAGAAGAGAATTTAAATTTGAAAGCATGAGTTCTGTGATTGGGTAGAAGAGATGTCAAACACCACATGTTTTTATCCTTCGATCAAACTCACTGATTTTTTTTAGAAAAAATGTATCAATATACAATATTGACTACCGTATCTAATTGACATTTTAAGATATTGATTTTTAGCCTATTGCATTGCCTTTAATTGCCATTAATAATCGCTCTATCTTTGACATATATAAGAAGGAAAACTAGTTTACATGTATACCACCTGTTTCCTCGCAGTTTTAGAAACAGTGAGCATATAAAATTGAAATTTAAGAGTAACTAAACCACGTTTCAGGGTGACAGATCCAAGTGTCATAATTTCGTAGCTTGAAAGTTTTTTTTTTTTATTTTTTTCCTCGAATTTCGAGTTTATATTTCGTGTTATATTTCCCTAAAATTGATATGTTCTCTTTTCTGTGGTAAGAGGTTGACAAGAGACTGAGCAGATCAATATCCTAGAGGCGCTCTTAATTCTATTGGAGTTTCAGGAATGCTGCTGTTCTTCCCCAAATCCGTACCAGTATTGATCAAAAGTTTTGAATGGACCAGTGCAAGAGATTTCGGACAGTATCGCACCGCCGACACACTCAAATGTATACGTCGATTTGCTGGTATTTACGCGTATTCCCGGTACTTCATAGACCGGAAGTGGTAGATATTGGTGTTAAATCACATATATATATATATATATAAACATGCCATATGCCTAAAGGACTATAGAATTAGATCATTTTTAAGTATTCAGTATGTGCATGGCGATTTATGTAAGCATTTAGGAATAGATTCGAGAACCGATCATCCAGATCGGTACTCGAATCTATTCCTAAATGCTTACATAAATCGCCATGTGCATACCTAATACTTAAAAATGATCTAATTCTATAATCCTTTAGGCATATGGCATGTTTTTCTATATAGGGATTAACACCAATATCTACCACTTCCGGTGTATGAAGTACCGGGAATACGTGTAAATACCACCAAATCGACGTATACATTTACCAGTGTGGCCGAGCCAGCGAAGTAAGAATGACGGCAAAGATCAGGATTCGATACAATCAGGCTCCACACTTGACCCAGGATACTGCATGAACAAGTGACAAAACACATTTAAACATCACAAACAAGAGACAAGAGGTCAGCCCTTTCCCAGCAGGTGACCACAAGGCAGCAATGAACAGACGCTAAACCATGACAAACACAAGACATAAATAACACAACTGACCCACAAAAGAAGTACCGCCTTGGAACGGTCAGTAAAAATAGTGTACTGGAGGGCTTAAACCAGTTTTACGGCACCAACCTCACCCTTGATTCTGTTGTGGACCAGGGCCCGGAATTACAATGCCTCCTTAGAGTTAAGGAAGACTTAAGTTAAGTATTGATTTTTCAGGATGCTAAAACAAACGTTTTAAACTGATTAAAATCAAAATAGTTTTATTTTTTTCTGAAGATCACAATGATATCTTTGACCACAAATACCACATCGATCCAGGCAATTTATTTAGCATTTAATATAGCATGTTGAAATATCAATAATAAACTTAAGTCTTGCTAAACTTTAAGGAGGCATTGTAATTCCGGACCCAGGACACATTTGGTAAGTAAGTATCGTTTATTTTTGTCTCACCAGTGTATACAGTAAAACATATCTTACATTTAAAATACATAGGTACATACACAACTGCCATTCTAAATGAATTGCGAGAGACAGTAAGAATTTAAGTTCTTTAGATATTTACAATTTTAAAACTATTCTATTAAACAGTGCTACGTCACATCCCGCTCTGGATCATCGAGGCGCTTTACGCACTCGGTGAAAACACAGGTAATTCTCCGTTATCCCTACGTATTTTGGTGGATTTATAACTTGCAATATCTTTAAAACTACTCAAAATTTTGCGTTGAAATTTTCAGCAGATATTTAAAATATGATTTTCATTCGATAAAGAAAGTGTTTATAAAATAATCGGGCATATTTATCGATATATTATTGAATAAAGTTTCATGATTTTGAACGCTTTTTAATAAGCGTCTGGCATTATTTTCACCGAGTTTATCGGCGGAGCTCTTCAGCATGGAGTTACATAATGCCTAAAATACCCGGATGACTTAACAATAGAAATTCTAAAAAAAAAATATACATGAGCCCTGCCATGAGAAAAACTGTCATACAGATTAGCCTCATAGTTAAATTATAAGTTAAACAAAAAGGGAGATAATGCAAAGATAAGGACTCAGCAGTACATAAAACTGAATACTGGAGCAAAATAAATCCAACAGGTAAACCCCGGTGGGCCTGACAACAACCAAAGCATCAGGCCCCTACCATCTCAGCAGAAGCACAGACTCGCCAGCATTCCGGAAAGTCCCCCACAATTCGAGAATCGAATCATGTAAGGAGCATTACGCGTAGTACTATGTACCAAAAAGCTCCATTTTGTTAACTGGCGTATTGAAAATTAGTTCTGGAGTATGTGGGTTCAGCTCTATTTAAATAGATTATTCTGATTATCCGAAAAGCTTAATCAGCAGAATAAATGAAGTTTATATATGTTGTTGTTTTTTCAATAAAATATCGCTATAGCGATGCGATATTTTATTGAAAAAAACACACACATAAATTTCATTTAAGCGGTTTGTTTTGCTGCAATCACACGTGTTATTGTGTTAACATGGTTTCTGTGACGTCAGCGTCACGTTATCACCCGCGTTATCAAAGTAGATCCTCGCTGTACATCCGTGGATTTCACGGAAATTTCGCGGAATCGGTCGAGACAGTTCCGACTGATCTAGCTTTACTGGACACGTCGACATGGGCGTTTACTAGACGCTGCTTCGTCGTGTTGATAGGCCACCCATGTCTCCCTAATATCATTGTCTCCTGAATTTCTAAAATAGAATATTCCTGATTTGGATTATATTCTAAATAAATAGCTCAATCTGAACCAGTTTTGTTTGCAACCATTTCATATATTTCTATTGTGAGTCCATATGTACCACTTGTTGGTCTTGAAGTGAATAAAGTTATGTCTATGTCTATGCAAATGATGTGATCTGACACTATTTTGCTTGCAAATGATGTGATCTGACACTATTTTGTTTGCAAATGGTGTTTGTTTGTTTGCTTGATTTGATTCTTTACGTCCCATTAACAATCTTTCGGTTAAACAGGGACTGGTCTTCCTGGGTTGAACCAGTACTAAGCTAGGATAAATGTGTCTTGCTCAAGGACCACAACGCAGTGACGCCGCAAATGGTGTGATATGGCACTATTTGTTTGCTAATGGTGTTATCTGACACTATTTTGTTTGTAAATGGTGTTATCTGACACTATTTTGTTTGCAAATGGCGTGATAAGACACCAAATTGTTTGCAAATTATGTGATCTGACATTATTTATATTTTGTTTACAAATGATGTAATCTGTCACTTTTTTGTTTGCTAATAGTGTGGTCTAACACTATTTTGTTTGCAAGTGGTGTGATTTGTCACCATTTTATTTGCGATTGGTATGATATGGCACTATATTGTTTGCAAATGGTGTGGTCTGACACTATATTGTTTGCTTATGGTGAGGTCTGACACTTTTTCATTTGTAAAGGAGTGATCTGGTGCTTTTTTGTTTATAAAATGGTGTGATCTGACACTACTTTGCTTTAAAATGTTGTGATCTGGCAAATTATTTGGTTTGCGAAGGTGTGATATGGCACTATTTTGTTGGCAAAGGTTGTGATCTGGTACTATTTTGTTTTCAAATAGTGTGATCTGTCACCATTTTGTTCGCAAATGGTGTGATCTGGCACTATTTAGTTTGCAAATGGCGTTATCTGACATTATTTGGTATGCAAATCGTGTGAGTTGGCATTTTTTTCGCAAATGGTGTGATCTGACATTATTATTTGGTCTGTAAATGGTATGATTTGGCACCATTTTGTTTGCAAATGGTTTGATCTGACATTATTTTGTTTGCAAATGGTGTGGAATGACAATACTTTGCGAGCAAATGGTGTGATCTGGTAGTAATTGTTTAAAAATGCTGTGATCTGGCACTATTTTGCATGCAAATGGTATGATATGACACTGTGTTTGTCGTAAATGGTGTAGTCTGACACTATGTTTTTTGCAAATTGTGTGATATGGCACTAATGTGTTTGCAAATGTTGTGATCTGTCACTATTATGTTTGAAAATTGTGTGATCTAGTACAATTTGTTTGCAAATGGTGAGATCTGACACTATTTTGCTTGCAAAAAGTGTGATCTGGTAAAATTTTGTTTGCCAATGGTGTGTGATCTGACAAAATTGTGCCTAAAACTGGTGTGATCTGGCACTATTTTGTTTGCAACTGGTGTGATCTGGCACTATTTTGTTTGCAACTGGTGTGATCTGGTACTATTTTGTTTACAACTGGTGTGATCTGGTACTGTTTTGTTTGCAACTGGTGTGATCTGGCACTATTTTGTTTGCAACTGGTGTGATCTGGCACTATTTTGTTTGCAACTGGTGTGATCTGGTACTATTTTGTTTGCAACTTGTGTGATCTGGCACTATTTTGTTTGCAACTGGTGTGATCTGGCACTATTTTGTTTGCAACTGGTGTGATCTGGCACTATTTTGTTTGCAACTGGTGTGATCTGGCACTATTTTGTTTGCAACTGGTGTGATCTGGCACTATTTTGTTTGCAACTGGTGTGATCTGGCACTATTGTGTTTGCAACTGGTGTGATCTGGTACTGTTTTGTTTGCAACTGGTGTGATCTGGCACTATTTTGTTTGCAACTGGTGTGATCTGGCACTATTTTGTTTGCAACTGGTGTGATCTGGTACTATTTTGTTTGCAACTTGTGTGATCTGGCACTATTTTTTTAGCAACTGGTGTGATCTGGTACTATTTGTTAGCAACTGGTGTGATCTGGTACTATTTTGTTTGCAACTGGTGTGATCTGGCACTATTTTGTTTGCAACTGGTGTGATCTGGCACTATTTTGTTTGCAACTGGTGTGATCTGGTACTATTTTGTTTGCAACTGGTGTGATCTGGCACTATTTTGTTAGCCACTGGTGTGATCTGGCACTATTTTGTTAGCAACTGGTGTGATCTGTTACTATTTTGTTAGCAACTGGTGTGATTTTGGACTATTTTGTTTTTACAAATGTTGTGATCTGGTACTATTTTGTTTACAAATTTTGTTTCTGGCACTATTTTGTTTGCAAATGGTGTGATCTGGCACTATTTTGTTTGCAAATGATGTGATCTGGCACTATTTTGTTTGCAACTGGTGTGATCTGGCACTATTTAGCTTGCAAATTGTGTGATCTGGTACATTTTTGTTTGAAAATGGTGTGATCAGGAACTATTTTGTTTGCAAATGGTGTGAACTGACAGTATTTGGTTTGGAAATGGTGTGATCTGACACCACTTTGTTTGCAATTTGTGTGATCTGGCACCAGTTTTTTTACAAATGGTGTGATCTGCTTCAATGATTAAAACCCGACCTGGGCTTACTATGTCCGCCATGTCCGCCGGTAGCTATGGCTAGATCGGGTTTTAATCAAATTGGATCTGACTCTATTTTGTTTGCAAATGATTATCCTGATTTTGTACTCAATGAGTTAATAACCTTGAGATTAGACATGTACATAACTGATAACTGGATGTACTTATGTTTCTAATAGACATGTATACTGACGGGAATTAAAAACGCTACACAAGGATAACAGCGTTAATGTAAACTCTCAAAAAAGAATGCAAAGCGATCAATTTGAGTGTATATTAAAGAGTGTGCATTTGTGAGTAACACATGAAAAACATGTCCACTTCAAATTAATTTAAATCATGAAAAATGTAAACTAATTGAGATAGGGGTCAACTGTTTCATTTGTCAAAACTTTATACGCGAAAGATCCCCTACTTCTTTAAATCGAGAAACAACACGAACAGCATCAAAATGTGTTAGTCATCGAGGAATTGCTTTCATTTTGATTGGCAGGTAAGGTCTTTGATACAGCAGGTTTGCTTTTTTGACGTTAATCTGTTTGTACCCGTTCATTCGATGTTTCAGTGACTAAAACTTTACGAAGCAATAACGTCGTCGAGTTTAGTTGTACAATTAAAACTTAAGTGTTGACTGAAGAAGCTACTTAATGATGGCATCATCGAAGCAAAGGTAGTTTACATTCAATTGTTTTTATAAAAAGAACTAACAGGAAGTTATTGTAGCATTTTAAAGCCCGTCAGTATATATAATATGGGCCTGTCTTCGAAGTTTTCATCAAGGTCATGCTCTAACAATTCAGCTCATCTAGCTAGAAAATTGAAATTTCGCCTACAAGTACATTTGTAGCAAGTTTAGATATGAAACTTTCCAATAAGCAAATGGCAAGGGCGTTTATCATACTGCGCGGATGCGCAGGCTGGTCTGTGCCTTAGTTGATGGCAAACATCGAAGACAGCTTTTCTCGCGTCGAGGCCCGTATTGCATTATATATCCTCATGGACGTTAATGCCTATTGGAACCATATGTTCTGTTCTGGTCATGTACTGCATTGGACCGAGTGCATTTTTGATTATTATTATTATTATTATTATTATTATTATTATTATTATTATTATTATGCAGATTCGAGCAATGAACGATGGCACAATCACAGACAAACACAAACATTCCCAATACGTGTCATTCCGGGACGTGCCACTACATACTCGTACACATTTTTGAATGTCAATTGATCCGATTAAGATGCAAGACATGATTGCTTCCGTCCGGTTGATACCGTATTTACCACTATTATTCTGAGTGATGAAACCATACAAAACGGCTGAATAGGCCATTTTAACCTTTAACCCTTTGTACTCAAAATGCATTCTTAAATTTTGGTTTGTTACAGTGAACCAGGGATGGTTCTTTGATATTGAACAAATCAAGGGACCACAGTTTAGAATGTAGGCCAACATCATACATCAGTCCGAGCCCGGTCAGTCCCTGAATAGGCATAATATTATTGCTTTTATTTTAGCAAACAGTTCAGACCCTGGCGAAATGCCGATTTTGCGGCATCTTCACTGTTTGTCGAAGTACGCATTTAGCCGTTTACATTATTTAAATGGTTAAGGGAACCTGTTGTAGAAAAACTGTTTTATCTTTTATCGTCTATAAATAGATTGGTTCCCCTCGTTGATAAAGCTAGAGATACTTCCGTTACGCATATAACGACTGGTAACATCTATTTATTTACAAGTAGAGAATCCTACTCATGCGACTGCGCATGCTCCAGAAAATATTTTCAACACAAACTTCAGATTTTTTTAGTTGCTATAATTTGATAATTAAGTAAAAGAAAATAATAAATAAACTCCCAGAACAAAATTAACTTGAAATTAACTTTAAATTAAAACGGCTTGTTTAAAAAATGCACTTTATGTCAAGGGTATTTTCCAATACCACGTCAATTATGACGTCAAGGTGTATGCTATACGTAGGCGCAATGGCGGCTAGTAGTTACCTGTCTTAATATGCTGACAAGCTATTAAAGGGAGAACCCCAGTCTACGTCTGTACAGGGATGAATCAACCTGGGAAGCAAATTCTATTCTGTTCTATTCCATTTAACCGGAAGTAAATATATACGTCATAGGCGGTAGCTGACCCAGCGTTATGAAAACTTTAATAGCAACAATAATAAATATGGATAAAATCATGATAAGGTAGACTTGTAAATAAACCTTCAGTGTCTCGATCTGCTCCCTTAAATCACACACAATTCACCAGAAAAGCAGGCGGGCCCGGGTGGGGGGGAGGGGTGTAGGTTTCTGAGGTTGGGGCAGCTGCCCTTTACCAGGCTCTGTTTACATAAACATGAACAACGACGTTTAAGTTTTATTAATAACACGACAGATTCCTCGGGATCCGGCAAACGTTTTAAAATGCGCAAAATCATTGATCTAAAATTACACGATAGCCTAATACAGAGTTTTGGAAGCGTACAGAGCTTTGAAATGACGAAAGTCCGACTAGATCTATTTAAAGATTTGAAAAAAATGTTCAATGGCTTTTCTATGAATCAGTGTGGCCAAAATTTTCATTTTTTCCAGGCGTGTAATTTTTTACCTGGGGTGGGGGTTGGGTTTGTTTGTGCTCGTGTGTGTGTGGGGAGGGGGGGGGGGGGGGGTAACTCGGGGGTAGTGTTAATATACAATCCCCATTGCATGATGTATTATATGAGACAGTGCAATGTTGAATATTCGACAGTTTTAAGCCAACTTTTGCCATGATAAAAATGATGATTTTTCTGATTTGAAATTGGGAATTTTCCTCCAAAAATTGGGAAAAAAGATACTTTTTGGCATTGGGAATATAACCCAATAACGGCTATAAAATCGACCAAAAATAAGCCCTGTACCCCAATCATATCCCTGGTCTTTGAAAAAATGACCTATTCATATACTAGTACTTGATTGTACAAAATGTTTACATATTCATATACTGTTCTTTGATTTGTATATAGGGTCTACCCGCTTTGCTGTCTGTCTAAAAAAAGTTAACAAATAAATATTACAGTTTTGGTTTCTGAGCTGAATATCTGAGCAAAAATATGAGTATTTTCAAACAGGGATGTCAGAATGATCAAAAAAGATAAAAAAAAACTGGGTCAGTCATATAATTTTTCTTAGAAAAAGGGGCCTTATCGTATACCTGTCAGCGCTGAAAAAGGGGGCTATTCCGGCCACACATCCGCACTGTGTCATATATAGGCAGTACTTCTGTCGTGATACCCTCTATATGAGCCGCAACATGAGATTTCCAAAAATGTGGTATGCGCGACCAGCAAAGGCTCAGATCAGCATGCGCATATGCGCAGTCTGCTCAGAATCACTACAAGTCCCTTGAATGTTCTATGAGTTTTAAGCCACTGAACGAACATCATTTGGAGTTTCTAAGCTTAAAAATAGGTTGCACAGGATCGTCTGAGTCTACACTTGTCAAAATTCTACATTGTTGGAAATCACATGTAGCAGCTCAGTCATGATTTTAATTCTATAGCTACTCACCCTCAGCCCACCAACACCGCCGCTATGACCTTACACTATATTCAAACGTACGTTCGGCTCAGACTTTCTCTCAGATCAATGGACTACATACATACAGCGCACTCAGATCTTCATTCATTCCTAGGACCAGTAACACCCTCAGACCTACAGTTCCACCATATGTTCATCAGCACCTCGACTCGACTCAGACCTGCAGTTCGACCAAAATACTACCATTTTTGCCACTCAGACCTTCAGTATTTATTTTTGGACCTCCAATGACGCGACCTAGCTTAGACCTTCAACGCACCCTATGAGGCTATGACCATCAAAACTGCTATCAAAAGCCTCGGACGTCGCCACTTAGACATTCAGTATACCTTTATAACCAGACACATTGGCGCAGCACCAATTACGCAGGTTACGCACGCGCATAATAAAAATGGTAACATTCAAGGAACGTCCTTTAATGTTATAAAAGTGATTTTCCATACTATATGGAACTGTTCATAAAGGAAAGAATTCACTCCCTCTGGGAGCTAATTCTTTCCTTTAAGAATAGTTCCCATTTGAAAAGGGA